>CP097506.1:53993329-54593329 GCA_023547065.1 Musa troglodytarum | reverse complement strand
CCACCCGCAGACGCAGCCGGAAGCATGCCATCCGTCCGACCTATTTAAGCCGAATGGGTAAGACAGGCATGAGGATGAACACTCCGAGAGGTGAGTAGACTCGAACACCCTGACACATTTCTGGGGAGCTCGGCCGACGGGCGAGGACTGACTTGAGCGTCGGAGGGGTCGGGCGGAGCATCCGACCCGCCTTGCTGCAGGTCTCGTTCCCGACGACTTGAGCGTGGAGCTGCCTTTCGGAGGGGTCAGGAGGCGGGAGCAGGAGCCATCGACGGGCCCGAACCATACCGAGACGACCCTCCGGCTCCCGGATTCCACGCCGCACGCCCCGGGGTCACGGTAAAAAGTTGTTTCCCACAACAGATTGGCGCTAGAAGGAGGGCCTGTCTGTCGAGGGTCTACCTGCTTTGCCTTTAACGACACATGGACGAAAGGTCGCTTCCGGCTGGCACCTCGATGGAGGTCCCACAGACCTCCGAACCCTGGAGGGACGATCCTGCCGCGACCGCAGATCGCTACTGGAGTTTATTTAGCGACGCCGGACTCCACCCGCCGAGTCGGGTTCCCCCGCTTCTTCCCCCCGTCACGGCGGAGGCTTTTCAGGACCTTTCCCAACAGGTCCGAACCCTGGCAAGTGCTGTCCAGGCCGTCCTCCCCCGCCTTACCTCGGTGTCTACACCGGAGAAACTTAAACTCTACCTGGCGGCATCCCAGCATGCAGTAAGCTCAGTACTGGTGAAGGAAGCTTCCGACGCTCAACATCCGGTCTATTACACCAGCCACGTGTTGCGTGGGCCGGAGCAGCGCTATCCCCCCATCGAAAGGTTGGCATTAGCGCTTATCCTATCAGCTCGGAAGTTACGCCCCTATTTCCAGGCCCATACGATTGAGGTAATGACCGACCAACCCCTGCGTCAAGTTCTTTCTAAGTTTGACGTGGCAGGGCGCCTTCTAAAATGGTCGGTGGAGCTATCCGAGTTCGACCTGCTAAGCCGAGAAACGACCATCAAAGCCTGTGCCTTGGCCGATTTCATCTCGGAGTTGACACAAACAGAGTGCGTTGAGCAAATCCACCGAGACCGGACTCGCACGTGGATGGGTCTTCCAGGCTCAGGTGTGCCGTGCACGGACTCATTCTAGAGGACCCCGACGGACACGCTTTCGAGCGTTCCCTCCGCTTCGGTTTCGAGGCCACAAACAATGAGGCGGAATACGAGGCGCTTTTGGCAGGCCTCCGCTTGGCAACCGAGATGCAGCTGAGAGCAGTCCATGTTCTCACGGATTCCCAACTCATCGCCGAACAAGTTGGCGGAGAGTATCGGGCGCGGGATTCGACTATGTCCAAATACCTGACCAAGGTAAAAGCCCAAACCTCTAACTTTCCCCGTTTCACTCTGGCCCAGGTGCCTGTGTCCCAAAACGGCGGGCGGACCAGCAAAATTAGCCTCGGGAGCCGATCCAGAGGAACATCCCGAGGTCGAAGAGCTCACACACCGGTCGGTGGCCATCATGGAGATAGGGGACCCCGGAGTCCCGACCTCTCCACCTACGTGGACTCAGGAAGTGCTGAAGTATAAGCGCGATGGGATCCTGCCCGAGGATGAGGTCAAGGCACGCGGCTCGCCAACCCAGCGTGGTACTGCGAGATTGGCGACCGGCTCTACAAAAGGTCGTTTTCTCATCCCCTACTTCGATGTTTAGATCCCGATGAAGCGGAAGTGATTCTCGCCGAGGTTCACGGCGAGACTTGTGGGGAGCACATGGGCGGCCGAAATTTGGCCTTCAAAATACTACGCCAGGGCTACTACTGGCCTACGTTGCACCGAGACGCCAAGGCTTTCGTGCGACGGTGCGACACTTGCCAGCGCCAGGCCCGCGCCCCGCAGCTCCCTGCGGTCCCGCTCACCTCCATGGATTGCGCTTGGCCCTTCGCTCAATGGGGAATGGACCTTTTGGGGTCGTTCCCCCCGGCGTCCGGCCAGCAGAGATATATCATCGTGGGGATAGATTATTTCACTAAGTGGGTGGAAGCCGAGCCCCTGGCAACCATTACGGCCGAACGGGTCGAACAGTTCATATGGAAGAACATCGTGACCCGATTCGGTTCGCCCAACGTTATCATCGCGATAACGGAACCCGGTTCGCCACAAAGACTCGGTTTACGGAGTTCTGCGCGACTTATCAAATCCAGTTGAGGTTTAGCTCGGTGGCCCACCCCCAGACCAACGGGCTCGCTGAGGTGACCAACCGATCTATCCTAGATGGACTTAGGAAAAGGACTTTGGAAGCCCGATCGAGCCGGGTCGACGAGCTCCCGAACATTCTATGGTCTTTGCGGACTACCGAAGACGGCCGCGAGTCCCCACGACTGGCATTCGGCGTGGAAGCGATCCTACCACCGAGTTGGTCATTCCAACATTCCGGTGGAGAACTATGAGGAATCCACCTCGGCCCAGTGGAGTTCGGCTGGCCTAGACCTGCTAGAAGAACGCAGGCCGACGCAAGACGTAAAGATGCCGCGCATACAACGAGTGTTGCCGGTTATAACAAGAAGGTGCGCCTCGACCTCTCGGGATGGGAGATCTAGTATTACGCAAGGCGGAAGTAAGCGACCCCGCCAACTCAAGGGCAAGCTTGCACCTAAGTGGGAAGGCCCTACCGCGTAATCAAAGTTGTCCGACCAGAACGCTCCGACTGCGACTATGAACGGCAGCAATTCGAGGACCTGGAACGTCCAGAACCTTAAGAAGTACTTTGTTTAAGGGCCAAACAGAAGCAGGTCAATATTTGACTCGGGCTATTGGAATGAAGTTGGAAATTGTATTGCCATAAAAAAGGAAATTGTATTACCAAAAGTTTTGGAGTACAAAACGAGCCCCTAGAGGGGAAAGAAGGATTACAAAGGCGAGGGAAGGCCCTCCAAAAAGAAAAAAAAAACCCCTCAAGCCGCGGCTCCGGGAAGGCTGTCGTCGAAGGGAACCTCGCCGGGCATGTCAACCCCCTCGTCCTCGGGACAGGAGGTGAAGGGATCCTCCTCAACCGCGGAGCCTGGAGGGCACGCTCGGAATCGGGCCAGGGCAACCTTGTACCCATACTCGTATGATACCCTGCCCGTCCGGTCCAGCCCGAGGAGGAAGCCCTCCGACTTCTTGTATGCCTCGACCGCCTCCCGGTCCCTCTCCGGGCGGCTGCCTTCCGCCGCGGCAAGAGCTTCCTGGGCGGCCTTCACCTCGGCCTCTCTCGAAGTCAGCTTGGCGGCCAACTCCGAGGCCTCCTTGGTGCGGAGGCGGTTCTCCAGCTTCTCCGTCCGGAGAAGCTTCTGCAGGTTGGCCTCCGACGCCGAGGCGGCCTCGAGCTCGGCGGTCAGGCGCGTGACTTCCGCGCCCATGTCGGCCGCACGCTGCTCGGCAGCAGCAACCGCCTCGGGTCCAGACCCCGCTCGGGCCTCTTCAAGCTGGCGGCGCAACTCGAGGTTGCGCTCGCCCAGACCGCCCACCAACCGATCGGCGTCGTGCACCCGGTCGATGAGGGCCGTGGTGGAGTGGGGATTCTGCATAGAGAGGAAGGGCTGGAAATGGTGAGCGATGCTTAGCCAAGAGAATACACGCAAGACGCGCTTACCCACAACACCGACTTGGCCGACTTGGCGATGAGTGCTTCCGAAGGGAGCGTGTATAGGTCCCGAGCTATGTCGGGATAGAGCGCCCCCCGGAGATAGCTGGCCGAGGGCTCTCCCCCGACCCACACCTTGTCCCCTCGGGACAGACCATGCCACCGGGCCACCAGAGGGTCGCTCAGCGCCCCAGAAGGGACCTCGCCCATCACACGGGAAAGGAATGGCTGATCCTTCCCCGGCGTGACTCGGCATAAGTCCTTCATGGCCGGAGGACGCTGACCCTTCCCGGTCGTCCCCTGGCTGGGCCCGACGCTCTCGGCAGGAGCGGAAGCGCCCGATCGTTCGGTCGTCTCGGCGGATGGAGCCACAGGCACCTCTAGGTCCACCACGTCCCTGACCTTGGCCCTCTTCTTTGGGCGCCCCCCCTCGGTAGTGCGCGGGGAGCCGCCCCCCGCCCGCTTGAGAACCGCCGGAGAGCGCGGAGACGGTCTCTGTCGAGCACCAATCATGGAAGGACCGCAGGTTCACCATCTCTGCAAAGAACAAGGATGAGTTAAAAACTAGAGTGTGGCAGCAAGCCCAAAGATGCGAAATAACAATAGTCTACCTCGTGAGCGCAGACTAAGTCCCGCCTCCACAAGCCACTTCTCCGACATGTTGCGGATGGCTTGCGAGGAAGGGAGGATTACCCTTAACCGCTCGAGGTGCGCACGCTCCTCAGCATTGAGTTTCGGCGATGTTATCAATGGTCCTTGACGACCACCGAACCCCGAGACCCCAATCCTTCTCGCACTGGACGAAGAAGAAGCGCCTCTTCCACCCTTTGTTATTGGTGGGGGCGCCGCTAACCCGGAACCCTGTCCGGGCGGCAAGGAAGTATCCCCCCAACCCCTTGAAAAGGCGGAAACAGGAGAGAAAAAGGTTGCGGGTCGGGGCGATGTTGGCGTAATGGCATTCCCCCAGGAAAGCCACCAGATACCGCCAAGAGTTTGGGGTTATTTGTGAAGGCGAGATCCGCCACAAGGATATGCAGGATACTATGATTGGGTGCAGGGGAAGACGCAGGCCGGCCTCTAAGGCATCGGCGGTCAGGGCAAAGCCCTTAGGAACCGGGTCGAAAGCCCGCTGCCCAGCTTCGGGGGCCGAAAGGCTATATTCTTCCGGGATGCCGTAGCGCCTCCGGAGGATCCCTACCATGCGCTCATCCGTGGTGGAATCACGATCGTGCGGCCACATTATGGCCTCTAGCGCGCGCGCGCTCGCACCGAGGAAGGGCCGGAAGGAGGAGATGAGGGGAGAGCGGCGACACGGGTTGTGACAGAGGGGGAGGAAGAGGAAGAAGCAGTTGAGGAGGAGGTGGAAGGAAGAGCCATCATGCACTAACCTACAGTGGAAGGAATCGACTGAAGGGAGTCAAATGACACCGGAGCCAAGGGAGAAAACTCGAAGGAAGACGACGGTAGGACTTGAGAGGGAAAACTCCGCTGATAAAAAGTGATAGAGTGTCGCGGAGCTCGCTATTTATAGAAAGGGGGGCCTCGGCCTTTCGCCTCCGAGGCAGCGACAAAGATGACGCCGCACATACCGCCCAATAGCATCGCATCGGGCAGTCGAAGCGTCGGCGTCATATTAATGAAGAGGTGACGTGTCCACCACCCAGGTAAGTAACTTACCCAACACGCCAACGACTCCTCGATTCCAGCAACCGCACTATCGTGAGCCATTTTCGAAGCGGCATGACGGCGGTTCGGTTTTCCAGGTCTTGAGCGGCGGCTCGACCACTGGTTTTCTGGGTCCAGAGCGGCGGCTCGGCCCTTTATCTCGAACGGCGGTTCGGCGATATCGGTTTTCCAGGTCTTGAGCGGAGGCTCGACCATTGGTTTTCTGGGTCCAGAGCGGCGGCTCGGCCCTTTATCCCGAACGGCGGGTCGGCGATATCGTTTTCCAGTGTCTTGAGCGCGGCTCGACCATCGTTTTCGGGTCCAGCGGCTCGGCCCTATATCCCGAACGGCGGTTCGGTTATTATGGTTTTCCAAGTCTTGTGCGGGCCTCGACCCCTTACTACCGGACGGCGGTTCGGCAACGGGGGATTGAGCGTCGCCTCGATCCTATATCCCGAACGGCGGTTCGGTTATTATGGTCTTCCGGGTCTTGTGCGGGCCTCAACCCCTTACTACCGGACGGCGGTTCGGCAACGGGGTATTGAGCGTCGCCTCGATCCTATATCCCGAACGGCGGTTCGGTTATTATGGTTTTCCGGGTCTTGTGCGGACCTCGACCCCTTATTACCGAACGACGGATCGGCAACAGGGAGTTGAGCATCGCCTGCCCTTTACCCCGAACGGTGGTTCGGTTACATGGTCTCGAGGTTCCTCGACCATCGGTTTTCAAGGCCTTGCGCAGGTCTTGACCCCTGATTACCGGACGACGGATTGGCAACGGGGGATTGAGTGTCACCTCGATCCTTTATCCCGAACGGCGGTTCGGTTACATGGTCTTGAGCGACGGCTCGACCACCGGCTTTCTAGGCCTTGAGCGGCGGCTCGGCCCTATATCCCGAACGACGGTTCGGTGACTATGGTTTTCCGGGTCTTGAGGCTCCTCGACCCCCTTTATCCCGAACGGCGGTTCGGTCACATGGTCTCGAGCTTCCTCGATCATCGGTTTTCTGGGTCTTGAGGCTCCTCGACCCCCTTTATCCCGAACGGCGGTTCGGTCACATGGTCTCGAGCTTCCTCGATCATCGGTTTTCCGGGTCTTGAGCGGCACCTCGACCCCTTATCCTGCACAGGGATTCGGTCAATTATGTCACAACACGACAGAACCTCCGCCCGAGATCTCAGTCGGCAACCGGGTTTCTCCGAGCACCACCCCCCAACCCTCAAAGACCGTCCCGCAGGAGTGACTTTTTGAGAGGGGGTAATGTTAGGGGTATTAAGTATGACGTGACACTGGTCCCGGTCGACACCCGGATGACGCCATCGCCTCCTGCGCTCCATTACTCCTACGATTTGATCGCCCGACGTCGCTTCTCCTCTGCATCGCCCCAACTACCCGCCAAGTTGACCACGGCACCGGCCTGCGAGGTCAGGCCCGTACGCCACCCGCAGACGCAGCCGGAAGCATGCCATCCGTCCGACCTATTTAAGCCGAATGGGTAAGACAGGCATGAGGATGAACACTCCGAGAGGTGAGTAGACTCGAACACCCTGACACATTTCTGGGGAGCTCGGCCGACGGGCGAGGACTGACTTGAGCGTCGGAGGGGTCGGGCGGAGCATCCGACCCGCCTTGCTGCAGGTCTCGTTCCCGACGACTTGAGCGTGGAGCTGCCTTTCGGAGGGGTCAGGAGGCGGGAGCAGGAGCCATCGACGGGCCCGAACCATACCGAGACGACCCTCCGGCTCCCGGATTCCACGCCGCACGCCCCGGGGTCACGGTAAAAAGTTGTTTCCCACAACAGACAAGGATTGACTTATCGACGCGAGTCTCAGCTCAACTCCTCAGGGTATGACCCAAACCTCTTATCACTTTGCTAGTATTCTTTAAAGAGGAATGTGTCTAGCTCCTCTTCAGGTATGGCAATGGCCTCTTTGGCCCTAGCCACTATTAGTGAATTATCGCTCGAGGCATCGAGACCACCTTAGTCTAGCCACCACACTAGCCCCAACAAGCTAAAAAAGAAGTATAAGATTATTATGAGGAAGGTGCCTTACCGTCCAAGGAATATGGAACCTGATGAGCTAGTTCTTGATAATAAGCCACCTACCTCTATAGCATCGGGACCTGTGGGTCACTAAACTTCTCGATCCTCTTCAGGAAAGAGATGGGATAGATCGAGATCAATGTTTGATTTATGTAGTGGCAAATTCTTGCCATTCACAACTATTCAAATAGTCAACCTGATAGACCCAGCCTCGAGAGCACTGTTGTAATCAAGATAGGAAGGTTTGCATGAGAGCAAAAGGTATAGAATGATGGTGTGGCCTTGGAACAGTATTACCATGAATCATTATGTCCAAGAGTGGCAAAGCAGATCTATCATTCCCATTTAAAGGTTTTGGTCGACACTTGCTTCTATAATGAAGTGCTCTTCGTGGATAGCTCCTTTGGATTCATTTTGCTCATCTGTTTGTTTTTTATTTGTAGCACTCTCACTATATAACGGCTCTTATTGATCGTATATGCGATGCTAACTCTATTATTTACTAACAAGCCCTCATGATTGATGATATTTGAGAAGAGATTGAGTGGCTGAATAAAAATGGAGCCCATAATGTGGTTGCCAAGGTGGAGACTTAGGGGGTTGAGCTAGCACAATAACTTGAGGATGTCGAATTGTGCCTTACCCATCTCGCTAAATGGTTGAAAGAAGTTTAAAGCAATAACCAGACCATGAGGATGATCTGCTATAGCTCACTCGAGAGCTAGAGTCAATGAGGGGGTATAACTTAGAGCTTGGTGAGTATATTACAGTGGCCAATGAGCAAGTTTGTGAATTGAAGGATACACTAGAGGTGGAGCAGCGCATAATATCAAAGTATCGGGAGGAGGCAATTATTGATTACAAGGCATCAGTCAGGTTCAAAAAAGGCCTAGATGGGTGGGGGTCGTCTCATACTAGTTTAGGTATCAAATTGTCTTAGCCCGTTTCAAGATAAGGAATCCCAAGTTGGAGCTCGAGGAGAACCTATTTATTGATTTCCCCAAGTATAAAATAATCCCGATGATAGTTGAGGTGCCTTTCGAAGACAACCTTGACCCGACACTTTATCTCAATGCCTAAGTTGTCATCTTTTGTTAAGCTAGTTATTTATTTTGGATTCGTCGAGCTAGTCTAGCAGATTTGTTCCTTGTGTCAAGTATATTTGTCTCTTTAATCTTTTATTCTGATCGATCAGGGTCTTATTTTGAATGTAGAGGCTCGATTGAACTAATGTATTTTCTTTAGATAATAAACCTTTTTTTCTTAATTTACAATGATGGTGCCTTGATGATACACTAAATCACTAGTGCCTTGGGCTAGATAGATTGATGTCTATTATTCACGGTATAGTTTTCCCTGGCCTACTTATAAAATAAGCTTTAGGGATAAAACTTTAGGGTGTGATACACTTTATCACATCTTATGTTGTCTTGAGATGATACGTTTCATCTTAAAGGACTTCGATGATTCGATATGACCCTTCTCAACTACTAGTCATAAATGTCCTGCGAGTCAATTACGTGAGTATATATAACGTAATACATATTTTTTTTACTTATTATTTATTTGATATTTTTTTTGCTTTATGTTGTTTGTTTCATATATTGTGATGTCCATGGATCTGTGCAATGAGAATCAGATCGTGATGAGATCACGATAATGAGATAATTCTCCTTTAAACACAAACCCTAAATAATTCTAGTCATAGGTTACTCGAGAGGAATATCGAGATAACCAGATAGACTAGTGTACTATATACCCGTCCATATGATAGAGGTGGTTGGTCTTAATCGAGTCCTCCTTCTAGCATCAAAATGTTAGAAAAAAATATCTTTGATGCCTTAGTCAGCCCGATGTAGTTCGGATTCAAATATGTAAGACTGTTTGAGGTATCTCTAAGGTGAAAATGTTAAGCTTCTAAGATACCATCTATACAAAGACTGAGGTTTAAGATTTTCTAATCTAGTTCCTCCGATGCTTAAGTTAGTAATCCGAGATATATTAGTATGGACATTAATAATTTATGGAAGTCTCATTTTTTTTTATATATTAGAGGTGTATTTTTATATCTAATTGTAAAAGGTATGAAGGAAATTTATGATTATTTTTCTCATAGTAAATGATGATAAGGAAGCTTATGATTTTTTATGATGATGATGACGATGACGATGATGATGATGTTGTGGAAGATGATATCACATGTAAATGAGTCTTCTACCTTTGTTGAGTTGGAACGAGTTCTACGAGAAGGGAAGAGAGGTTTGCGCGAGTTCCGACTCCCGGTAAACAAAAGGATGGATGCCAATCTCTCAATAGCAGTAAACACGGATCCAGTTGACCGAGCTTTCAATATCCATCCCAGATAAGAATTAGTTCACAGGACACCACAGATGGCGGTGACCAGGTACGCGCCCAAGCTCCTGCTTTCATGGCGCGTCAGACCTTTGTTGTTCTCCTCGGAGGCCCAAGCGAGGAGGAGGAGGTATAAAAAGGAGCCGAGCCACCAGCGTTAACGTGCAGCTCATAAGGGAGGCAAAAGGTTTCCACCAGCGTTAACGTGCAGCTCATAAGGGAAGCAAAAGTAAAACTTTTGCCTCCCATCCATCACCACGGAGACGGAGAGCTTGCGCCGAGATGGCAGGTGGTGGGTTAGCGCCCTCAAATGGCGAGGTGAAGCATTACAATGGCCGTGTCACATCCTTCGTGATCGTCACTTGCGTGATCGCGGCCACCGGTGGCCTAATCTTCGGCTACGACATTGGCGTCTCGGGTGAGTAATTGGTGTCAGTACATGAGCCTATTTTGGATGACCAGGAACGTACGTGTGGGTTTGTCTGATTGCTGATTTGATGTCTCTGTTTCTGTGCAGGGGGTGTGACTTCCATGGATGAATTCCTTGAGAAGTTCTTCCCATCGGTGTTACAGCAGGAGAATAAGGCCAGCGGGAAGAACCAATGGTGCCAGTTCGACAGCCAAATGCTGACGTCCTTCACGTCGTCCCTCTACGTCGCGGGGCTCATCTCCACATACTTCGCGTCCATGGTGGCCCAGGCATTTGGCAGGAAGTCATCCATGCTGTTCGGCGGGGCGGCCTTCCTCCTGGGCTCGGCCATCAATGGCGTCGCCATGAACGTGGCCATGCTCATCATCGGCCGCATTCTGCTCGGTGTCGGCGTGGGATTCGCCAACCAGGCCGTCCCGCTCTACCTGTCCGAGATGGCACCGCCGCAACTCCGAGGGGCGCTCAACATGGGGTTCCAGATGGCCACCACCATCGGCATCTTCGTCGCCGGCCTTGTGAATTATGGCACGGGAAAACTCCATGCGGGATACGGGTGGCGCATCTCGGTGGCCCTTGCTGCCGTGCCGGCTCTCATCATGACCCTTGGTGCCGTCGCCCTCCCCCAACTCCCTCGTCGAGCGTGGCCTGCGCGACCAGGCCAAGGCCACGCTTCGGAAGATCCGAGGGACCGACGACGTCGAGGCGGAGCTGCAGGACATGATCGAGGCGAGCGAGGAGGCGAAGAAGGTGAGCGACCCCTGGAGTAGCATCCTCCGCCCGGAGCACCGCCCGCATCTCGTCATGGCCATCGCCATCCCCATGTTCCAGCAGCTCACCGGCATCAACGTGATCATGTTCTACGCGCCGGTGCTCTTCAAGACCATCGGCTTCGGGGACAGCGCCTCGCTCATGTCGGCCGTCATCTCCGGCCTCGTCAACGTCTTCGCGACCACCGTGTCCATCGCAACCGTCGACAAGTTCGGCCGCAGGGTCCTGTTCCTCGAGGGCGGGATTCAGATGGTGGTGAGCCAGGTGGCCGTCGGGTCCATCCTGGGGACCTTCTTCGGGGATGCCGGCACCGGGAAGCTCTCGCCAGCCTTGGCCAACCTGGTTCTGGCGCTCATCTGCGTCTACGTCGCAGCGTTCGCGTGGTCGTGGGGCCGCTCGGCTGGCTGGTGCCCAGCGAGATCTTCCCGCTCAACATCCGGTCGGCGGGACAGTCGATCGTGGTCGGCGTCAACTTCTTGTTCACCTTCATCATCGCGCAGCTCTTCCTCATGGCGCTCTGCCACCTCAAATCCGGTCTCTTCTACCTGTTCGCGGCCTTCGTGGTAGTGATGACATTGTTCGTCGTCTTCCTGGTGCCCGAGACGAAGGGCGTGCCCATCGAAGAGATGACTCTGGTGTGGAAGAAGCACTGGTTTTGGAAGAAGTACATCCTCGACGACCACATCACGCCATCGGAGCACCAGCGAGAAGATTGAAGATGTCATGCATGAGTCTGTGTTTGCTGATATGAGAGAAACAAACAACACAGGATGTGTGTAGTCCACGAGAAGTGCGGTCTCATACGTCCTCAATTTTCCCAGATACAGTTATGCATGTTTACAATCTATCAGTAACAAGGTTCGTGGTGGAAGCGTGCCTCAACTCTGCTGTGTTTTGACTTTAAACGTGTCTTGTGATCTTCTACAGCTCTGCTCTTGGTACACATTTGTGCCTCCTCCGTTTGTCTCCCACGTCCAATTATGTGCATAATTACATACAACAAATGAGAATTAAGTTAAACTCTATTCTGCACCCATATAACAATATTTAGGTCATTATTAGATTCCGTCATTTGGACCATTAATTGAAACACATTGTAGATCAGACTCTCACGCACAAACCATTTATTTTGTATTATTTTAAACAATGCATACCGAAATCACATGAATATGTATTTGAAATGCTCAGATCATTGTCAATTATGGTCGTTAGTGTTCAATATAGTTGTTTTTGACATCAACCGATGTTGCAAAGCCAACTTGGTTAAGGATCACCTTCATCGCAATATCGATTTCGAGAACGGGTGGAAACAATTGTCCGATGGCATACCCAACAAGCCTCCTCCGGTGCTCCACTGGGCCTTCTACAAGCGACGGACCGTTTCCATCCCGATATGAGCTCAGCTACAGAACTGGTTACAAACGAGTGGTCCAAAGACGATGCATACTTCCCAATTGGAAGGGCTTTTTGTCACGACGCGGTCCATATAACGGATGGTAAATGATAGTTCAGGAAGCTATTCTTTCGGAAATGAAGGCACATACAACATAATCTGAGCAAGTAGAGTTATAGCAGCATGCAAAGATTGACGGATTTTGTGCTCTCGATCTACTCAAAGGAATTGATGTTGCCATTTCCTTGATAGTATGGTTCCCAATCCAGCAAGAACAGATACTGAGTTACTTTGTCTATAGATGCTAATTAGATGACCATCAATGCATCAGAAGTATTAACGATATGCGTTACCTTGTAATCAAAATATGAAGTGGGTCAATTCTTGGCTCTTGTTGCTGGTTGGAGAAGAGTTCCATTTGGCATTTCTTTTCTGCTTTCAGACCCAACCTACCAGGATGCCTTATTTTCTGGCAGCAGTCCATCCCAGCTAATATTTCTTTTGTTTAGATGAAGACCAAAGAGGCATAAGCATTATGATTTAGTTGTCCTGTTATGAGAAATTCTAGTTGTGACAGCACAGCCAAACTCCAACATTTTAGTCATCCTTGAGGCTGCAAGTTTGCACAGTCAAACTCCAACATTTAGTCATCGTTTAGGCTGCAAGTTAGGCGCGTGTAGTCTTGACATGTGGATTTCTGAGTTTGATGTTCAACATTTCCTAGCAAATTTGTACCATGATTGTGTTGTTGAATTCCATGTCCATGCTATGGTTTGAGGAAATTAGAATTCCAAGTCTTTGCCATGGCCTGAGGAGATTGAATATTCCAAGTTTTAAGGACAGTGACATTTCAGCTGCTTGTAGGGAAATCATTGTTATATACGAAGGTGTTTGTGGCCTCCTTTGGTTTGGACAGTCAGCCGCGGTCTCTTCTTTATTAGCACAATGAGACTTGGATGCTTCAACTTTAGCAGGTCTTAATCAACTGCTATGCAGATCAGAAGACAGTCACTATTTCCATGGTAGACCATTTGAGCATATGCGACACCTGTTGCTGCATAATGATCAGATATTTATATTATATAATGAAGAAGCTGTGGCTAATATGGATAGCACAACATACAAAAGATTAGATTATGAAAATGAGCTGTTAGCTTGAATTGAGACAGAGAGGCTATCCTGACTATTTAATTAAGAAGGTTTAACTGATATGGATAAGCATAAAAATAAGAAATCTATATATGAAGTGGGCTGTTTGCTTGCATTTAGATGAGGATAGCTGTACGCTTATTTTCCTGTTCCTGACCAGATGAAACATAAACACTATGAGCTTCAGGGAGGGGGATTCAGATTATTGAAATCATCAATTGTTTGATTATAAAATTTGGATAATGTTTCAGCTCATGAAAATTCATCCTGTTACTAAAATGCTGTACACAATTGTCACCATCTGCACAGGGTAATCAGAAATCTGATTCTGAAAGAGATGAATCTTCTTTTAGCATACACACAGTGTCCCACATAGAATTTTATCCTTGGTAGACTGGACATAATCAATCATTGCTTGCCACCAGCATTAGACAGCCTGCACTATATTTTATTTTATTAAAATGTCTTTACATAATTTTTCTTGTACTGTGGATTAACAATTGAAGCATCTTGCTTGATGAATGATTGAACCTTCATGCAACTTCTTGTCTGCTGGAATCTGGGCTTACACCCGATTCCAAAGTGGAACTTGCAGTGGAAACTACGACAGCTGGGGACTGAGACAAGCCTGCTGGGATCTGCTAGAACGGGGAAGAAGGCAGTTGCTGGTCGGCCAAGAAGTGTTGAATGAGCTGCCGAGCTTGCCTGGGAGCAAACGTGGGGACTTGATGACCTGCGCCCCTCACCGTGACGAAGGTGAGCCCGTCGAAGATGATCGTCCACCCACCGACCTGGAAGATTCAGGGAAAAGCTTTGGGTGGCCGTAGCACAGATGATGGAACTTTTATGTTTCAATCAAGGAAGCAACTCATACCTGCTTGCGGTCGTACCATGGCGTCCACTCTCGAGTTGTTTTCAGGCCAAGCTTGTTGAGCGTGTATCTCGTGGACGTGACTGGAATTCTTCCATCCGTATCACCGCTGAGAAGCACAGGCGAGAAATTTAGATTTGCGATGCTTTCTCTTTTACAAGCATCAAAGCATCGATCAACTCAGGAATAGTACTAACTAGTTCAGAATCTTACCTGAAGACCCACACCCTGATGCCGCCATGGATGAGCTTGCGGATGACTGGGAGAACGGAGGCCGGTGCATCATTCCAACGAGTAATCACATCACTGCTAGAAGGTCATAAACTTATAAATGCTGATCACAGACAACCCAGAAACTTTGTGTTCTTACGCAAATCTTGTAATGCATGCCGACAACGTCCAGTACCTGCAGTGAGTCCAATTGTAACCAAGCTTGGTGACATTGGCATGAAGAGCTTCTTGAACATCTTCTCGGTTAAAGTACACCTCGCTGTAGAGTGAGACGCAAGGATCGTAACCTGCCGGCTTCTGATGCCATCCGCTCTGCAGCGAAAACGCCCATCAAGTTCACTGTTTTCGTAGTAATATGTGATGTTGGATTGATCATAGAGCTTACATATCTGGAGAACAGCTTAGGGGAGGCGCCTTCGACGAAGTAT
Organism: Musa troglodytarum; assembly: GCA_023547065.1. Taxonomy (NCBI): domain Eukaryota; kingdom Viridiplantae; phylum Streptophyta; class Magnoliopsida; order Zingiberales; family Musaceae; genus Musa; species Musa troglodytarum. Next base: position 54,578,385 of record CP097506.1, on the reverse strand, counting down.
GACCTTTGGCTTGAAGACATGGATGCGTTCGGTCGGACACAAACAGGGGCATACAAGCTGTACATATCGATGATATCGTACACGGCAAAGTACTCTTCTAACGCATCATCGCATGCCTTGGTGACATTCTCTTCGCTAAAATTGCAGCTCTTCTTGACATCATGGTACACACGATCGGAGATGACAGCATGATCCCATGCGTAGTCGACCATTCCGGTCTGATCAGTATCGTCATCCATCAACGCATTTCCAATCTGACAGAAAGTTGGGATTATAATTAAGATGAGCAATTCTTCAACTGAAGTCCTACAAATACCACAAGCATGACCACGACTGCTTGTGACAGCCAACCGAAGAACAGAAAAGAAATCTCACCATGAAACCCTTGAAGTTGATGTAATTCTCCTTCGAAGCTTTTTTGTTTTCGTCGAATATTTTCTCGGAAAGTTGAGGTACATAATGCCCTAGCATAGTTGTGATGATAACAAGAACAATTAATAATGTGATACAACTCAAGGATGGAATACTAAACTTAGCACAAATTGAACATAATAATCCAATGTTTTTACCTGCATAGCTTTCTCCAGAGATGTAGAAGTCATGGGATTTGAACTGCGGGAACCTCTTGAACCAGTTGAGCAGAAAAATGTAAGAGTCTTCAGCTACAATTGGTCATTGACCGACAACAAGTGAGCAGAGAGTAGCAAATCTTAGGAGGAGTTTGACTCTCATCAATGAATTGGAAACACTATGTGGTCAAGAACTCACCAGTGATCTTATCTCCGAGTGAGTTCAAGTCGGAACTGGTGTTTGTGTAAGAAAATCCCACGCCCACGGGAGACTCAAGAAAGAGCAGATTGGCCTCTGCAAATTTAGATTTCGATAAGAATCCTCTTCATTTGTTTTAAATTCTAAATGTACTCATCTAAGGGGATTAGACTCGCCTTTGTTCCAGGAATGCTTGTTGAACCTGAGCTCTGGCTTACCCTTTTGCATCAGAAAAGGCCCCAACTCCTCTGCCTCTCCGAACCCAATGGAAGAACAACCAGGTCCTGCAATCAAACTTGGTTAACATGCAGTCACAATCTAGCTGTGTCAACTACTAGATTCGTGTTTCACAGCAGGAAAACAACAGGAAAACAATACGTGATGCACACCTACTCTTGGGCAAATCAATCCAATCATTGACCAAAGCAGTTTAATTTTGACCGACCGGACGATTCAGATGGACGGTGAGAATGAAACAGTTCATCTTTCTCCCCCGAACATTGCGTTCATGACCGACCGGTGAGAAGAGTAAGAACCATTCGCAATATGAATCAAAGCAAGCAAGAAACTTGTGCTGCTGTCCCACATGTGGTCCCAACATTCATTTGTCCTTCTCGACAAGCAAATAGGAACCTTTCCTTTGGAAGGTCACTGAGTGACCAGAGTTCTTCACCACTCATGGCTTCTCCACACGCTTGTAATCAAAGCACAGTGGTTTAAGGCCTTTCGACGTGCACTTACTTCGTTCCTATCCACTCGTGAGGAATGGGTTTCATCTCAATCGGGTACGTTTGACCAGAACCTGGTCCCCTACAATGCTATCCATTATTGCTTGAAAGATCAATATCATCTCATTTAGGCCATGTCTCTGTAGGGGTGTCCCCCCTCAATCATGGATATTTTTGCATCACAGGATGGAGAAGCAGTCGATGCATGCATATCAAATCAAGTCGAGCACGAGAACTGCAACAAGTTTGCATGATCGAAGAAGGGGTTTGCGTAGAGTATGAAGTCAGAAGATGCAGTATCATAAAAGGAATGTAGATTGACTATTATGTAAATTATTACCTGGACACAGATTCCAGTGTTAACTTCCTTCACAACAAAATGTTTGACATTTGATGATTTAGTAATCAAGATGCCAACCAACACTATGATTCATTCACTGGTCAAACAGATCATCATATCAGCAAGCTGTGCAAGACCATAGTGTGCCAGCGAATTTATTTCCATACATGTTTTTTATCCTTTAGTGAGGAAACTAACCCCTCACGCCAGACAAAAGAAGCAAATAATTAGGCACAGGATGTGTTGGGATGAATGATGAGAGGCCCCAGTTCTATAACACAAGGATTCATGGTGGGATGACAGTGTTGATGATATCACTGAAACATGTTGGGCTAATAGAAATTGGAAAGATTTTTGTCAATTTCATGATGATGGTGGAACCACCTATTTGTCTGATGCCATCTCATTGCCCTTTTGACGTACAAACGACGGAAAGAAAACTGATATAGCATGAGAGGATCCTACCATAGCGGACAACTCTGGATCTCGGAGAAAGAACAGCACCTCTTGAGAGGCCTTAAGAGAAGAAGAATTGTAGAGGAGCTAATTATGGCCTTAAGAATGACGGAGAACCGACACAGGATTGCGGTGGTGAGAGAAATCGCATCGTCTGATGCAGAGAGCAGAGAGAATTATGTACCTCCGTTGAGCCAAAGGAGAAGCGGCTTCTTCTCGACGTCGTGGGTGGCCTCGAAGAACCAGTAGAAGAGGGCCCGCCCGTGGCTTTCGTTGACGGTGACGTAGCCAGCGTACTGGCGGAAGTCGACCGGCGGCTGGCCGGGGAGTCGAACCACACGGTCGGCCTGCTGTTGCCTCAAGGCCTCGTGGTCCAATTCAGCGTAAGAGTAGGATAAGCCGAGGAGGACGAGGAGGAGGAGGAGGAGGAAGAAGGAAGAAGACGAGGAAGTACCCATGTGGCCCAAAGATGAACAGAACCGAGTACTAACGCATCAAATGCTCTCTATTTATAGTGTTTGAGTCCGTGCTACGATATGTGAATCGGATTGAATTGATTTTGAGATCTAATTCCATCAGATGGAAGGAAATTTTACCTATGAACTGAATCTTTGACTAAGATGGAAGTATTTTTCATCATATTTCTTATAACAATTGTGATTAAAATGCTTCGTCGTCAGTCACCTTCCCCACTTAATGCCTGTGCCTTGGCAATGTGTTTGGTTTCCGTTCGAAAATGGATCTCTTTCGGACTTTTAGGGAGATGGAAGAATTGATAGATTCTGTTAATCAACTTGACACAGTCGAAGGAATCCCCCGTGGTCAACTATGGGCCAAACTATCCCCTAAAAAAGAATATATGTATATTTGTTGTAATATTTGTGATTAAATGCTTCCATTTTCCAATCGCCTTCCCCACCTAATGCCTATACCGAATCAATGCGTTAGGTTTCGAGGAGAATAAACGTCTCTTCCTTTTGATCCTTTCAAAATTCCAGAGAGACACCGCCAAAATGTCCAAAGAAGTGGATGGAAATTGGTTCCAACCTAATTAATTATTTTTTTTCAACGGAGAAAAAAAAGTTCTTATGACAAACGGCAAAACTAATAAAGAAATCATTGTTAACATTACAAGAAAACAAAGAGTGTAATATTTTACACCGAATTCAAACCGATCGAAAAGATAAAGCAGACTACTAATTTTCAAACTCACGTAGCAATCAATCACATATAGTCTTCTGTGCAATTTAAGGCGATGGATTATTGTTCCATTAGAATAAGACTCGGATGAATCACTCTTCTTGATTTGATGATTGGTTTTGCACAGAATTAATGAGTGAAACGTATACATGTGGTCTTAATTTTTGGTTCGGTGAGAAGTTGCATCACCCTAAATACTCGTATACGGTTGTGGCATCGCCTATTTACTCCTTGCCATGCTGTTCGAGTCGTATATGGCATTTGGAGCTCATAGCAATGATATTTGAAATATCCTAAAAAATTAACAATGTCTATAATTATTTGTGTAATCCGATTTTATGTAACTTAGCTCATTCATGCAAATTATCCAAAAACCGATTGGCACAATTAATTCATTTCGATTTTTTAATACATTTGGTCTAATAATTAGATTGGTTCTCGGTATTCTAGTTTGATCGATTTGATCTGATTCCGATAACTATGGTTGAGATTGTGCACTATATTAAATCTTACCAACCGTGTAATCTCTCAAGATAAATAACTCTTAAGGATAATTTGATAAATCTTGAGAAAATATATATTTGATATTAGCTTGTAATAATATAGTGTGCATGTAATGGAAAACGTGATGCAAAGGTTAAAGACGCTATTATACTTAATGAATGTGAGAATGGATGAAAGTAAAATATGTAATCTACAATTACAAGTAATACACCAAGAGTAATCTATATTTAAAATAGCCATGACGAGTAATCTATAATAACTACACGAAATTTGAAACATTATTTCCAAGCGACATAACAAATAATCTATATTTTAGCTTTTCTGTGTAATAGTAAATTAATAAACTTTGTAGCGAGGAAGCTTATACAAGTATATTAGTGTAGGAACAAAATTAATAGAAACAATATCATCGATCAATATTCATTCAACATGTAGTCTTCATGTGACATCCAAATTAAAAAAAAAAAAAAAGAAGGTAGAGGTTGCCCTCCAGTGAATTACCCATATGGACAAAAAGTCCAATAAGAGTAGTTGTAAATTGTTTCTCATATTAGAAAAAAAAAACACAAGTAGTGATAATTTAAAATTATTTTTTTATAAAATATTTCATAGAATATTCTATCTCTTTATGACATTTTTAGCGTAATCATAATGGAATCATTTTTTTAAATCATACTCGGGAAATCTTTTTTAATTTTATTCTCCATGTAGATGAATTAGGATATCAATGATATCTTTTTACAACAAAAATATTTTCCTAGTTATGATTGGGCAATCCCTGGCTGGGCAGATCCGCCATATTAATCGGTAATCAATGATAAGTTGTGGGCAGATCCCCCATATTAATCGGTAATCAATGATAAGTTGTGGACAGATCCCCCATATTAATCGGTAATCAATGATAAGTTATGATCGAAGGTGAACTTTCCCTTATCAAATAAGCGGCATAACAAATAATAATATGTAATAACTATACGAAGAAAAGTCGAACTATTATTCGTAATCTGTAATTTGGTCCACGGTAGTTTCGTGATAGGACACTTCAACTATTATCATTCTTTTAGTGAACTGAGTGCTTTATTTTGCATAATACTTTCTTTAATACGCCTTTCTAAGCAGAAAGAGCGATTTCTTGTGCCATCTAACATTTATCACATCAAAGCACTTTTACCGTCATTTATGCTGAAATAATACATCAGAAGCGTAAATAATACAACTATCCCTTGCATAATCACCTGCTTTTCTTTTATCCTACGAATCTAGAAAACCTTTTTTTTCTTGTATTCAAAACAAAAGAATCTGTGTACTTCGTAAATGTCTGATGGAACGTTCATCTGTTTTGGTCAACAAAAAAATCAATAATTGAGCCATATTGTCTCAATGGTATTGGTCAATATATATCAATAACATGATGTTGATATACACTGTTCTGATAGAATGATGCAAAGACGTTGATGAAAATAACATGAGAGTAATATTCTGATAGCCTTCTTGGCTTTCCAGAAGAAATTCCATGGTTTATGAGTTCAGGGAAATAAGTTCATCTTTGAATAGCTTTGGAAGTATGCAACAAAGATTGACATGATACCCAGCCATAAACACCAAGGACCTATTTTTTGTCAGAAGATGTTCTCTTTGCTGTGAACCAAAAGCCAAGATTGGGTCCTCACCGGAGCCAATGTGCTGGAGTTGCTGCACGCACCACAATCTACCTCCAGGATGGGTTACAGAGGTTATTCCAGGGTTAGCTAAGGAACCAGTGAAGTTCGCTGTGGAAACTTCTCATATAACGAAGAAGAAACTTCAGGGGCCAGTTGTGATTGGAACAACTTCCACCAGTGAATAGGAAAAGAAGTACTACATCCACAAGTTCAAGTGTCAAAAGTTTGCAGTCTAAAAGTCATAAAAGAAGCAGTTTGAAACCAAAGTTTCAAGACCACACAACACAGTCAACAATGGCCAGTGCAGTTCTCAACTAAAGCCATTTGGGCAAGAGATATGGTTTGGGACCCTCCGAGCTCCATTGTCATTGGATAGAGGCGCCGCCCATGAGGTAACCGGATTGACTCACAGAAGCTGCTGGTTAAGTGGGCGTATAAACGGGCAAAACAAAATTCGCAGAAGGTTCATTTGCATTGAGCTATATGAAACCTGGTTCTTTCCTGATCAAGAGCATGCATGTTTCGGGTTTTGTTTGTTGCAGATTTGACACTGAACAAATGATCGAAAATCAAGTAGAACATTGATTTATGCATAAAGGACAGAAGCATTTATTTACTAGAGGCTATTTTCATCGTTTCTGTGGGATGCTAAGACTCAGATTGATGAAGACAATGATCCATATTAGTTAGCCTTTTACTACTTGGGTTTCTAGAGAGAGTTCAAGACGCAGAAACCATGGATCATTTAGTTTTCCTTTCGGACCCATACGATTTAATTGGTTAAGACGACAACTCGACTCGATTCGATTTGCATCTGATCAGCTGTCCATCTACAACTTGAATAGTTTCTTTTCCGCTATGCTATGAAAGGAACTGCTTTGCATTTAGCTTCAGTTTTCTTACAGATTTGTCTCAAAGCATTCACAGTAGAAGATCGTATTCTTCTCCTCTATTACAGCTTATACGCAAGCTCGCTACAAGCAATGTCTCCCACATTGATAATGAAGTGATGGATCCAGAAAAAACAGCTAATGAGAGCGAACTAAAATGTATGATCCACCAACAAAGTTGAGCGTCTTTTCTTGGAGGGGGCGATGCCATTGACGGCAGTCTCTGGACTCGTTCACCTCCTCACATCGTCGCCTTTTCTTGAAGGGGCGGTGATCGTCGTCACAGTGCTTCTACAGACTTGTTGACCTTCTCACATTCGTCGATCCACTCCGTATATATGTATGTATATATATATATATATATATATATATATATGTATTGATTACTTGATTCTTTAAGAGGAATAAAAGGAGTGGGAACCAATAATCCTATTTCAATATTATTTTCTCATGATGCTGTACACGCTTGTTAAAGAAGATGATGAGTTTTGCAGCCAATACCAGCCTTGCTGATCTCCGTTATCCCGTAGAATTATGTCTGCTGAGAAGAACAGCACCAACAAGATCCGACAAGGGAAGAAGACATCGGCATCCTGCCTCGCCTGCTTCGCCAGCTCTGCCGATTCCGACTCCGGTTTCCCGGAAGAGTCGAAGCCAGGCGCCGGCTCGAAGCGCAAGCTCTCATCCTGCTTCTCGTGGCCTCGGTGTCGAAACAAGAAGAAGAAGAAGGGGAAGGCGGCCCACCTCAATGCTCCGACGCCACCATCAACTGATCTTAATGCAGTTGAACGGAGGTCACCACTTGCTCAGGTCAGAGAGATTTACCTGTCTGCATTGGTTTCTTTTCGCTCAGAGTGTTAACATGAAATCGAAGTGCTTCATGTCCCAATTATCTCCTTGTGGAATTACTGTCGACAAGTTCCGAAACCTTTCGATGAATCTTGAATAATCTTGGAATTCTTATGGACTGTTATAGCCTAAACTTTTTCTTGAATCCAAGACATTCACAAACTACGAAAATGTCTCAAGGCTGTAATGTCAGATCCTTCATGCGTGTCATGTCAGTTGATTTAGACTTGAATTTTGAATCAAGTTGGGACGTGTCGCGGTGCTCAACTTAACACACCCAAATATGATATCTCAGTATCTCGTTATGACCGGCATTTCATATCGCAAATAATGTAGTAGTAGGGAGCTGAGAGGTATAGGAGTCTAAGTGGTCGCCTCTACGTGGAAGTGTCAAGCCGAAGCTTTCGCGCCTCCTTTTCCGAGGGAGTTGTGCGTCATCTAGTGCGGCTTCGCTGTCGTCCCGAGTCAAACTCTTCATGGTGATCACGTCATAGATGGGATTAATGTGTAGTAGTCCATGTTTCACGAACGTTTAATATAATGCATCATGTAATTTATATATATACACCTGGTTTAATGATTTGTGAATGCAGGAGTGTAATAGCGGTATCCAAACCAAAATCGAGGATCAGCAGCAGCAGCAGCAACAAGCAGAGGCAGAAGACGACCCAAAACTCCACTCACGCGGTCAACATGTTGTCACCCACACCTCACCTGAGATCGATGCTCGCTCGCAATTGGCTCCACAAATCGGGGCGAGGAGCTGCAGGCCAACAACATCCCGGTTCGGCCGTGCATCCCCCCGCGGACCGGTTCGATCGGAGAGGCTCGTGCTGTCTGTCGTCGGGCCATGGATCACGGTGGCGACACTGGCGGTGATGGTGTTCTCCGGTCGTGCAGCTGCTATCATTTGCTTGTGTTCCTGCTTCTATTTGCTCCCACTCTACAGATGGCCAGTCTCGGCCAATACATGGTTCAAGAGAAATCGACATGAGATCCGACGAGAGTAAAGAAACACAATTATAGAAGAACCGATGAAGAAAAGTTACCACCGACACAGTCCAATCTATCAAAGCCAGTATAGCCTTTTACATGCGAGAATATTTGTATTTTTTTCAATATATTATATTATATGAATATTGCATATGTAGTATAATTTACATGCATGGCTTGCATGATCGATCGATCGATCTAAATCAAATCAAGCAAAAAAATGAATTAGGATTGGCAAATTCCAGTGCATCTTCATACCTTACATTAACTGTCGTGAGAATTGTATCAAGAAAGATACATCGCAAGCAAAATCTCATATTGGTAGAACCAAACGACAAGACCGCAATAAAGAAAGCAATCAACTTTATGGTGGATTGTCACAAAGTACACGGTACAGGGAGTAACGCATGATTCAACCAGCTCTCTATCACAGTCCAACAGGGAAAAAATGGCCAGAATTAACATACAAAGAATGAATAGGAGCTATGTTTATATAAATGCCAGTTTACAAATTCGCACAACAATCGATGCTTCCTCTTTAAATAAACAACTTCAATGATACAAAAGAATCCCTCTACATGAACGATATACAAACAGTGATAAGATGACCAAAAAGAGTGTACCAACTCGAAGCCTTGCACAATGGAGGCCGCACTTAAAATCTCCGTCAGAATCTCCACAATTTGGGTGACACCAATATGTAGAACTAATCATGATCCGGGGGTGGCGCTAATCCAGAGCAGCTTTGTTCCTCTTTGCGGTCATGGACTTCGGCAAGCCATCAAATATTGGCCTGGCAAGGACGTCTGGCTTCAAGATCCACTTGCTTGTAGGCCAGAGGGAAGAGTTATAATCAGGGTCCTGCGATTGCAAACACGAGGTGCTGGAGGATTTCCTGACAGAAAAAAGACCTTCGATCTTGGCAGAATCACCACTGAGGATGATGGCATTCAAGCGTTTGGAATCAGTATCAGTCCTGCTCCCTGGTTTTGGCCTCGGTGCTATACCTTTTCCTACCCTACCTGAGAATCCACCATTGCTATCCAAAAATTCTGGGGCATCAGTTTTTTGACGTCTCCGAATAGATCTCTCAGTCTCATTATTATCCGCAGCTTCTAAAACTGTGTTTTCCCCAGTAATATCTCCGTTTTCTGTTGAGAATCCATTTGCCATACTTCTAGACTTCCTATGCCTCCTTGGAAATGGATCGGAAGTGGGAGATTCTTTAGACGATAATTCATCATTCAAGCAGCGTCTTCCCACTTTATAGTCTGCCATCTCCGCGCCTCCAAGCTCTGGCCCCCGTTTATTGGGGGTGAGACCATAGTATCCCTGTAATTTGCTCATGGCAGGAGAAACTCTGCATGCAGAAGGTTTCCAGTTGAGGGACGCGATCAAATCGAGAACATCATTACGAGGTTGATAGGGCGGAGTATGCTCTCTGCAAATAAACGAATCATGAGGAGACAACCGATATATTACTGCCATGGTCATAAAACAAATATGAAGAAAACAGGATGCATCAAAAGATAGGCGCTACTTGTGCAAACTTCAATCTTTCTTTGTTTCAGTGTTTCATCAAGAACCACAGACGACCTCCAAACACAATGTATTCTCGCATCAGTAGTCATATCCTTAAACATATTCAGACATATGCAAAAAACAATGTAGGCCACTGAAAAATGTATATATTGTTTCAAGCCGAGAAGACAAGAGGAAGTACCCGTTCTCTACTGAACCGTCGCAGAGACAAGTAGACGGAGGATGCCTTCCGGGCAGAGGAATTTGCAAGGATTTGTGAGCAAACATCTGAAGATCCGTCACTAATCCATTTAATCGTTTGATGTCTGCTACCTGAATCATCAAAAGCACAATTTTACTCTCTCTCTCTCTCTCTCTCTCTCTCTCTCTCTCTCTCTCTATATATATATATATATATATATATATATATATATATATATCAGATAAGAGAAATAAATACAAGTAAAATTATGTTTCTTTAATTGCAGCGGTTTGACCAATATTTTTATGATTCATAACAATTACCTTGACACCGAATGTAAGCAGTCAAACAGAATTCCAATTACCTCGACGCCATACTTTATCGCAACACCGGCAAGAGTGTCCATCTTGGAGACGCGATGATGGATGTGACTGGATCCAGCGGAGGAGCCAGGCGAGGAAGACGGCGACGACGGAGAAGCCAAAGACGAGGTCACGTTGATCGTTGCAATGCCTTCGATCTCTCTCGGTCGGCGTACGTTTCCGTCCAAGAAAGCATCCGCGAAGAGTTGAAAGTCCCTCCGGCTCATCATCTCCGCCAGCATCTTTGAAGACAAAAATCTGCCTCTCGCCCGTCCCGATAAACCAAAACAAAAAAATGTGATCTTTTTCACATGAGAAGCCCCAATTTGTCGAGTTCCCCGGTCGACGAACGATGCAAACTCCAAAACTTCGCAAGAGAGGGGGAACTCTGCACGACCGGATGCAGAATTGGGGGAACTTCGCAGAGTAAGAAAGAAAGAACAAAAGCCAAATCTAGACAGGTCGATCGGTGGGTTCGGAACCAAATATCGATGAGAATTCAGTTAATCTCGCATCGGATTCGTGGAACCGCAAATAAAAAGATCCCTGCTAATAATAGGAAGGCGGAATGGAGGACGCGGGGAGCGAGTGCGGTCGATCGCCAGTTCAAAGAAAGCTTCCATTGCTTCTCACACGGTTTTCAAACCGATAAAGTTTTATTATTACCACTTCTACTGTCTCATTGTTGTTTTTTCTGTTAATGCTTTAAAACTGATAAAGATAATATATAAGGCAAAATTATAGTTATATATGTAGATATTGACAGTCTGTGAATTTTTTATTCTCCTCTCTAATTTTGTGTTAGAATATGTATTCTTGTGGAATCTAGAAATGTAGATATGCCTCTGTAACTGTTCCAATCCAATGCTATTAATGGAAACTTTAGTGGATATAAATACTCTTTAAGAATCATATATTTATATATGTTATTGAAAGTAATCTATTCGCACTTCACTGCAACAACAATTTCTAATTGATTACACTAATCTTTTACGTCATTAAGATAGGTAAAAAGCTACAAGATGCGCTCTTGGAAATGTATTCTTTTTCATGCAATTCTTTGGGTGATAAGAAGAACTCTTCTTATTAAGGGAGCATCAATTTTTTATTTTTCAAAAATAAAAAACAAAGTAAAATAGAAACAACAGTTTCCAAAATTTCACTTTTATAGTGTCAAAAATAAAACCTTCAACTTTTTTTGGAATAATACAATTTTGGATGTGTGATGAGATGAGAAATTCTTAGATTAACTTAATCCACAAATTTTTTTTGGATAGGGTAAGAATCGATTTTTAGATCGGTGCAGTATGATCAAAAGATTAAACATGTACTAAAATTGAATTTGACATGTAACTCAGTGGTTCTTCAATGAACTACAAGAATTCCAATGTATCCTTACTCTCTATATCAAATTAAATAGTTGGATTGTTCAATATGTTGAGGATTTAATATCAACAAGTTTAAGTCTATTATAAACTTGGTGTTGAAAGATGAGTGAGCTTGATAAAACAATTTATAGAAAATTATATCAGAGGCATATCTAACAAAAATTCCTTTAGTGCTTAGTGTTTAAGTTAGCAAATTGGAAGAAAAATAATTTAGGATTCAAATGGTTCAAAGAGCTCCGTGTGAGTTAGTGTACATGGGTCATTTTTTAGAGGGTTACGATAATTATCATGATTAAGTGGGGTGTTAATTCCTAGGAGTGGTTTCACCAGATTATTGGGCATGACTTGGACATGAAGAGTTTTCTTTTAATAATTATATATTCATTAGTGGGCAAACCACCCAAAAAGAGGGCATGAAGAGTTACCAAAATTGTTGGATATTACAATTAGCACTAAGTCACTCATATATCAAGCTTACTAGGGGTTTGAGTAAAATGTGATATATTGTCAAGTTATTCATATGTCACACCTTTTATTATTTACTTCCCATTATGTTTTGATAAGGATTCGAATACAATAACATGTTTAGTGCCTTATCTAATTCTGTCATCAGTGACATATGCTACTATTTTAGCTTTAGATTGTTATCAAATTTTATGATCAAATTTGATTGTATCATCGTTGAATTTGATCATGTTATCATCGAGATACTTTATGACTGATTTAGTTATTATTGTAAAAGAAAACTTTATGATTGATTTAATTATGTTATTGTAATCTGGTGCTTCTTGATCGAGTTGATTATATCTTCATCAAAGGATGTCTCATGGCCAATTCAATTATATTTTTGTAGATGGACACTTTGTGATCAACTCAATTACATTATTATAAATGGATGCTCCATTATTGATTGGGTCGCATCATTATACTAAGATACTTCTAGGTTGATTTCTAAGCATCGTTGTAACAGGATAATTCATCATTATGAGATGATACTTTTTGGTTGATTTGATTATGAAATTTCATATAGAATTTTTTTTTTTGCACCAATTTAACCACATCATTATCAAGCCATGGTTCATGGCAAATTCGATTGAATTGTTATGGTAGGATGCTGCAGCTACGTCATTGGTGACTAGTAATAGCGTGTATTTAAGTAATATCAATATCAACAAAAATATCAAAAATTCTCCGTTCGTTAACAACCGGTGAGAGGAAAACAGCAGAGAGGAGAGGAAGAAAAGAAAAACAAAAGTGCAAGAGAGAGAGAGAGAGAGAGAGAGAGAGAGAGAGAGAGAGAGAGAGAGAGAGGAGGAGGAGGAGGAGGAGGAGGAGGAGGAAGAGGAGGCTGTGAAGAACGTTTAAAACAAACAATGAAGGATGAAGGTTTAAAACGAGCGGAAAAATGATGTGAAGCAAAAAAAGATGAAAAATGAAGGTTGTCAACAACAAACAATCCTTGGATCTAACCACCACTTGTCAGTAAGGCGTAGTTGATGGATCGGTGGGATAGCCAGCTACGTTTGAGCTTACGTGTTTGTCATGTTAACTTTTCCCTATCAATATTTATGTATATACTTTCATCATGGTTATTTTGACTGAAAAAGAAAAAAATAAATGACAGTCTATAATTGATTAATTAGCAGGAAAAATGGAATTGAGAAACCATGGTGAACTCCATTTTCAATTTTTCATCTTCAGACATCTACCAAGCAACTGGTAGATTTAATTAGCAGTCTTGGTGAAAAAAAACCTGTTATGTTGTAAATGTGGAAGAAATGTTCTATTTTCTTGTGGTCATATATGCAATTACTCTCTGGAAGCCCTTTTTCATTTTCTGTATTTTCCAATACTTCTTTATTTAGTATTGCATCATTTGTTCTAAAGAGCAAAGAAGCCCCTAATTTCCTTTTAGGAGCCCACGGACTTCCATGTGAGTGGGAATGAGAGGGTTAATATATGTAGTTTTACATCTAATGTATAAGTGATTATTTAGTGATGCTAAATGTGATCTTATCAACTATGTTTTTTTTAATGATTCTAGGCATAATTTGGTTGAAGTTCTTTATATATGCTGCAAACTACATGGCTCTTTGGCAATGAACTCACTGGATCTCAAGTCCACTTATATATGCTATGGAATTAACCTCAATAATAGGAGGATATCTGTTTATTCATATATATGTTATGAAATCATTTCAGTGAATAATGAGGGAGAAACACACTGAACAATAGTTAAGAGTTGCATATTTTTTTTATCAATAAGATATCAATCAATATACAGAACTCAAAACATTGTCACCTTTTCTGTTCCATCTCAGAGAAACTTGCCCTGATCACTCATGCAATGGCAGGAAATCCTCCGAAAGAGAACCCAAAAGTACTTGGCTGTGGGGCATTGGCGACTGGCGGCCACTATTTCTGCAAAGGTTCATAACTTTGTAAAGTCGTATCGAATGGAATATCACAGCACATGCATGCGCACTGCTGTGATCTGCAGATAACCTTCCCCATTAAATCCTCACAGCTCAACCTACACCAAGTTAGGACAAAAGTTACGAATACTTTTCCATTTGCAGCTTTCTAGCCTTGCTTTATGGTCTCCCTGCAGTTTTTCTGTGTTGTGAGCTTGTATCATCCCTCACATCCCATCCTTCACCATTCTCTGGGGATTGATGGAGCCACCATCTTCTCAAGTAATGTCAACCGGGGATGATTCACAAGATAGAATAATCAATGCATGGCATGTCTTGTCACCATCGCATCTCTCGTTGTTGTTTCTCTTTAGGGGTGATTGTTACTATGTTATTTTGATTGTTTTTTTCTTTTCGATGGATGATCTCCCATTTTGCAGTTGCTCTTGCTGCTACGAGTGCTCCACCAGTTTCCTCGACTACATATGCTGTTCCTGCCTCTGGGACTGCTAGCCCTGACAGCACAAGAAGCTTCGAGCAAGGAATCAATGGATCCTCCTCAGCAAGAACAGTTATACATGGTGGAGTCGGAAGGGGCCAGGAGCAAAGGAAAGCACTCAGTTGTGCTTCTTTCTAATCTTCTGCTGACGCTAAATTCTTTGTCTTCATAAATCATCTCTGGGTATCTAATGAATGACCAGAATGTTGCTAGTGGACTACTCTTTCTCCTAAATTGGTGAAATCAGTAGATGCCAAATTGATCTATTATTTGGTTTGAAGGTTTTTGTTAATTTAGACAATTATGGTTCACAACATGCCAGTTTCCTTTATTAGCTTCCATAGTAGTTTTTGTTGCCGATATTATAGAAAAAGGCATAAGAAGATGAACATGACAATTAGGATCAAAGAGAAATAATTTCTGCTGTATGCTTTTACCTGTTAATTGTGCCACTGAATCAATCGACAAAGATGACTCTCATAAAGATGCAAGCATAAAAGTGTTTAGCCCATCCGACAGTGCTCTTAAGGAAAAATAAGATTACAATCGAAGCAAAACATTTTGCTTGCACAGATACATAGAACGAGCAAAAGCTCGAGTCTCGCTAGTTTAGATCACACCACAGAAATAAAAACCATGAGCTAGCCTGTTGCATACCACGTAATGGTAATCGAAGCGCATGTAGTGAGTGTGTCAGTTATCTCGACTTCTTCTGAATACTTTTGTTTTGAGCCTTGCCGTGTTCACTACGATCACCGTACAGAGCGAGTCATACATGCTATCAGCAGCTCTGAAGTAGGCAATCCTCCACCTCCTGTGCAACAGAAGGGTTCCAAATACTGTCCAAAATCCTGTGATGAATCCCAGTGCGATACCTGCGTACAAACAAATAGTTTCGATTCTACTCTCGGCGTCTTCATTTGGCTCTCCTTCGTTACCTTCGGACACATCGTCTGTACAAATTTTGGTAAGAGGAGGACCACAAAGATTCGGATTGCCGGCGTAGATAGATGGATCATTAAGAGTTTGCAACTGATTGCCGGTGGGAATTGTACCAGAAAGATTATTGTATGACAAGTTCAAATGATCTAAAAAGTTTAAATCTGCTAAGCCTGAAGGAATTGCACCTGAAAGATTATTTCTTGATAGATCAAGTATTTCCAATTGTTGCATACTACTGATGTTATTTGGTATTTCTCCTATCAGATGATTCCAAGATAGATTTAAGTTCCGCAATCCATGTAGATTTGCCAACTCCTCTGGGATATATCCAGACAACCCATTGTTAGAAAGATCGATAGTTGTAACGAATGTAAGTAGTGAGCTGTGATACTCAAATTCTCTTCCTTTTATGAAGAGCGTCATGTGGTCGTCCCAATTATCAGTACCATAGTAATTTGATTGAATAAAGAGTTTCATAGCACGGAAGTTCCCAAAGCTTCGTGGTATAGTTCCGGAAAGGTTGTTGTTTGAAAGATCCAATATTTGAAGGGACGGTAGATGAGAAAATTGAGGAATGCTACCATTGAAGGCATTAGAGCTTAAGCTGAGTGTCTTCAGATGCAGTAGGCTTTCTTTGCTCCAATCCGGTATATTTCCGATCAATTTGTTGTGTTCTAGATCAAGGGTAATCAAGCTCGTACATCTTCTTAAACAAAAAGGGACCTGCCCAGAAAAACTATTGTGGCTCAGGTGTAGTGATTGCAGCCGCTGCAAATTGCAGAGGGAATCAGGAATTCCTCCTTGTAATTTATTGTTTGATACATCTAGCACTCGTAGAAGCGAAGAACTCTTCCAACAACTAGGAAGCTCTCCTGCGAGGTTGTTTTGGAAAAGTCCAAGTATCTCCAAATACTTAATTTGACAAATAGAGAGTGGGACTGTGCCACTCAGATTATTCCTGGATAACTCGAGTAAGCGTAAGTTTGGCATCGTGTTTGGGATACCTGGAGGAAGACGTCCCGAGAAGGAATTATTTGAGAGCTCCATAGCTATTAGATTCGGCAAATACTGTGGTACCTCGCCGGTAATCTCATTATTAGAGAGGAGTAAAAGCCTGAGACCGGAAGGAAGCCAATTAGGGATCGTATCTTTGATTCCTGTATTTCTCAAATCTAAGTAATAAAGATCTTTCTGTGTTTGGAGCCATACTGGAAAATGAGGCCTCGGTGCTACTTGGCAGAAACCCATTCCCAATAATGTAAGTTGAAAAGGAGGAGTCCAATCATGGCTTTCCATCAGGATCAACGTGTTGTAAAAAATATACAAATACTTTAAACTTGATAGATTAGCCAAGTGGACTTCAGACAAGTTCAATGAGTTACCGGAGAGAGACAATGCGACAAGGCTTTTCAATTGTCCGAGGCCTTCGGAAATCGACCCATTCAAATTGTTGAAACTGAGATCCAAAACTTGCAGCAATGACAGGTTAAAAAGAGAATCAGGCACTGAACCATGGAGCGAATTCTCAGAAAGATAAAGATATTTGAGATTCTTCATGTTTCCTAACCAATCTGCTCGCATGGAACCTCCAAGCTGAGTGGAGCGAAGGTCCAATTCCTCCAAGCTGAACTCAAGGCATCCAGAGAAAGCCACTTCCAAATTGACTAGCGAATGGTTGATGGACGTGCCACTTAATAGGAGGCTTTGGAGCTTGCAGAGGTTGGACAGAGCTGTCGGTATAAAGCCCTTGTGGAACAAATTTCCGGACAAATCGAGTGCCCTGAGAGATGTCAGCTTGGCAATGGCAGGAAGGAAGACCGAAAGATAATTGTTACCAAGGTAAAGGTACTGGAGACTAGTTATGTTAAGCAACCAAACTGGTATGCTAGAGTTGAAACCGTTATTTCCAAGATCAAGTCTGGTGAGAGATGTGAAGTTGACGTAAGGAAGCGAACGAGGTAAGGTTCCCAAGTAGCAGCCAGACAATTCGACTTCTCGAACATGAGGGAGGGCGTTCAATGCTTGGAACCAGTTGGACGCACTTCTAAAATCGACTGAATTCACATTCAGACGCCGAAGTGAAGCGAGCCGAGAGATCCATTCAGGGTTTTCAATGAACAAATTTCCAGGGAAATCATCTCCATCATAAGAAAGGTCGAGGTAGAGCAAGGCAGAGAGATTCCCCAGCTGATCGGGTACTCTGCCCACGAAGCCTGCATTTGAGAGATTTAGATACGTTAGTCTCGTCAAGGATCCCAAGAACTCAGGGATGTGGTTGCGCTTAAAATAGTTGCCGCTGAGATCCAAGTGATGAAGGTGCCGCAGAGAAAGCAACGATGGGCTCAGGTCACCACGCAGTGCCCATTTGCATCCGGTATGTAGCGCAAATATGTCAAACGAATCGTCAGAGCAGTCAACTATGTCCTCGTCGTGTTGATTCCGAAGGTCGAGCTTGGTAACGTGGCCAGTGATGTTGCTGCAGTCGACGCCTTCCCAGGTACAACAATCCTCCCCGACCCAGGAAGAGAGACGATGGGAAGGATCACGGAATCCGAGCTTGAAGTCGATCAGGGCTTTCCGCTCTCTCTCTCGGCAACGGATATAGGTGGAGCCATGAGAAATCTCAAGCTTAATGGTCAGTAGAGCAAGAGAGAACATGATAACAAGAAGAGGGGATCTCTCACCCATCGCAAGTGCCCCGTTTTCTTTTTCGTTGAGCTGTGGGCAGTTCTGTTCCTCTCTCTCTCTCTCTCTCTCTCTCTCTCTCTCTCTCTCTCTCTCTCTATATATATATATATATATATATATATATATATATAGTTAAGAATTTTCTCCAGCCCGGCCACGCGAAGGTACACGGTGGTTACATTAATGGCTGATTAGGAAGGGAGAATTATTTACAGATTGACCACACTGATGATAATTAATGAGTTGCTGATCCAAGTCATCCAACATCAAAATGTCCCGAACCAATTGGAATTTTGGTATGGTGGGGGGTTTATTCAACTCTACTGTCGCGATCGTGGTGTTACTTTGCAGTGACTTCGTCAATAGCAGCAAAATATCTAATTGCATCATGAATTAAGGCCATGTTTTCTTGGAGATTCAAATTCTCAAAGCCTTACGCGGTGTCATCTATTCATTATACAACAGATCATTAGGGATTTGATCTCTCTGTTGGATTGCAGAAGAATAAAATTTAGCGAAAAATTGGCAAAAGATTACATTCGATTTCACTGTCGATTTGATGATATTGACGAGCATGTCTTTCCCTTGCATCTAACAAATTAAATCAAATTAGCATGCATCTACTGAAAAGCTTAGGTTACCAAGTGACGTTTGGCATGTGACAATAATTTCCTCAAAAAAGACAAAAAAATTGCAGGAATTCAATTTTTTTTTTTTTGTATGTGACAAAATTTTCCCATGTGGCAATCTGTTTCCTTAATATATTCCACAAATTTGAAAAAAGTAATATCTAATAAAATTATAAGAAATCACCAACTCTAATTTAATTCTTCCAAAAAATAATCTGAAAAATCCTATCATATGATTTTTTGTTTTTTTTGCATTTTGCATCTCTTGTTTGATTATTTTTTTCTTTTGAATTCATGTTCTACTAATAATTATTAATAAAACATATAATGAATCTTTGACAAATATAGCATACGTTGCGTAACATAATCTATTATTTTTTATCTACAAATATTACAGAACATGCACTAAAAACTTATTGTACGATTTGAACTTCTAAATTTATCAATGCCCATGGTATCATTTTATATTATTATCATTTTCTTCACCGAAAAATAAAAAGCAAAAAATTACTTAAAATTATCATCATTTACTTGACCCATAATCAATAGCTCAAAGTCACTCGATTAATGCACTTGATATTTCAAAGTGGGTAGATATGGCGTTGCTTTCATGATTTATGTCTTTGTAAATTATCATGGCCACTAGAAATGTCCGACGTATATGGTTGAAAATTGTGGGTGGAAATTTTTTGAGTAGGAGTTGTTTCCACGGAGTATTGTCTCTATCAACCCTTATTGGAGGATGAAGAGATGTTTGAAAACGTGTGGCAGGAATCATCAAATCAACTCCATGTCTTCTCAAAGAAATCTCGTAAGAGTTTTGGGCAGAGACGACTATAGCTAATGTCACCTTCCACTTGGGTTACAACTTTCAGTTTTCCCAGCCTGAAATCACCGTTTGTAGCATATCATACGAGTCGGGCATTCGGATGAGACCAGTGTTTTTTCTTTATTTTTTATATATAAGAACTAATTTTCTGTTGGTTTTGTAACTCGACACATTTATACAAAAATTAAATTCACGCATAGATTAGAACCAATAAATGGACTCCAAGAAATTTGTGCATTCATTTGGTCAAAGCCCCACCATTGGATGGACTTAATCGTTCTTTACAACACCATCCGATCACTTTGATGCGGTTAGGTTACATATTTTATAATATTCATCCAAAACTTTTATGGTATCGTGTATGTTGATATTCATGTGAAGATATGCTTAATTTGTGCATTCATTTGGTCAAAGCCCCACCATTCGATGCGGTTAGGTTATATATTTTATAATATTCATCCAAAATTTTTATGATACATATTCATCCGAGGTACCTTGGAACTATAATCTGATCCTTGAAAGGGTGGCAGCCAATACTAAATCCAAATTTAGATGGATTTTTTTCTCTTAATTTTTATAAGGAAATAAATTTAGATTTGATCAAAGCATATGTTTTACTACGTGACGAGTTTATATTGTTCTACCCCACCTGGACTAGTTCAATGAGGTGGGGTCATCATCACCGTTGAGTCGAGATAGACGTTTGACATAGAAACTCTTGTAGTGGCACAAAGTTGGATTCTTGTTGAGTTTCTAAACCACTTGTTCTACGAATTGTCTGTGGAAGTAACAAAGTGGGGGAATTGTTGGAGTCAAGTCAGTCAACCACCTAACCATGGACTTCTCAATGGCTCAGTGCGTGCTTCATCTCTATCAACCAACACAATAGGAAAAATTGATGGACCATACGCGCTTTCTTATAAACTAACTAATTTGTTCTTTCATAAATGAGGGAGATAGGATGAGCCAATTGATGGATTAAACATGATCACAGTGATATATCATGTTAAGGAGGACCACTTAGAAACTTACACCGTAGACACTTTTAGAAAAAATACTATCAAAGACATAAAGTATACTTAAGGAGGACCATGTGATTAGACTTTTCGAAGAAAATAAATATCAATTCCCTATTATGTTTTCAAGATCGGTAGAACGCTACCAATTCGTATGTTCAGGACTTCACGTTCCATCTAATTTGATAACTTAAACTCTAATAAAAAGTTTAATCAAGACTTTTTATTGATTGAGTAAGAGGATAAGATCTGACTCTATATTTCACGGAGTTAAATTCAAAGAGGATTATTACTTGGTATTTATGTATATATGAACCTCAAGTTGCATGATTTATAATAAGACTTGAGGTATGGAACAAAAAAAATTCTAGATTTTTACTGTCGCATATATTTGATCCTTTTTTTTTTTTTCTGTTTGTTATTAGGTTTACCATCTTTTGAACTCGTTTTCAACAATTCAACAGCCCATCAGTAATGAATATTTTTGCCATTGGAAAATAATTGCAGTTTGATAATAAATGTTATCTAGAAAATCCATTAATCTTCATGATCAAAGTTAGTATTCTCTAGGAGTGTACCAACTTTTTCCATCCCTGAATCCAAGTTTTGGTTTGCTCCGCTAACGAACAATGTTGGGTGTATTTCGTTGACTGCAATATAATTCCCTTTCCTTTTCTTGCAAAATAAATAAATAAGTAAAGTCTGAAGTCAAATCTACCATGACAATCCTTTTTTCGAGTCATATATACATTTTACTACCGTGAGTAAATGTTAGCCGGTTGTATGATACCTTTGTCTCAGCTAGAGGAACTCACAAAGCATAAACCATTTGCGCGGCCGAGCTAAATCAGGAATTCGATTACTAGTTGGGAAGAACATATCATGACAAAGTAATCTACTTCTCATCAATAATCCAGTGCAATAATTGTTTCTTCAGGACTCGACACATCCGGTTCAACGGCAGTGACAATTGCGTAGCATCTATTTTAATGCCCGATGGAACAGCTCTCAAGACTTCAAAACGCTGAATTTTCCAAGTCTTGTCAACCGATCTGTAGCTCTTCCTGATCTCGTTTTCTGACAGATATTGCATTAGTTAATGAAGTATTTGCACTGCAGGGCTAAACTATGATCCTTGATCTTAGTTGTGATGCAGATTCTCATGAAACTAATTATGTCAAAGCGATTGACGCAATAAAATGATAGTTGCACGCAGTTTATGATACTCCGAGTTAATAGCTTGTCAAAGGGTTAGCGCCAATGTCTTTGATATTGTATCTTCGTGTATTAACATCGATTTGACAACGTATAAAAAAATATAGCATCATCATCGAGCCGAGCGTGCCCGATGGATCAACTCTGATGAGTTTTCAAAGAGTAAATTACCACTCCACACTAAAAGTCTTAAGTCTTCGTCAACGTGATTGACTGTTGGTTAGTATAGCTCCCGTTTTCCACTGGAAGAGGTTGCTGCAACCAACAATTTCTCTTTATAATAAGGCAAGTTTGTCCCTCTAGCAGTAGACATCACTGACTGTCTTCTTCTTATCTCTCTGCTGCTCAAGTCTCGGGAGCTCCTTCCCTCGATAACACCAGTGTAAGCATCTTTCTCTTTCTATTTATACACGAAGAATAATACAAAGATCCGAATAATTGGACTTAAAACTATATGAATGATTTTTCTCTATTGTTTACTCATCTCTAATAGTATCTCATGAAAATTCTCATTCTGGCGCAATCTAATTTGCCCATCACCTCCGCCAATAAAAAGGTTGTATAAGTTTGTGTTGAAAATATTTATATATATATATGAGATAAAGAGATGAATCGATAGTCTCATATCATTAATAATTAAAAAAAATCGAATTATATATAACAAGTTTGGCTCATAACTTAAAGCTTAAAATTTTTACACTGAATTAGTATCTAACCTGATACATGTTAACGTTGATCAGATAGGCTTAAGGTTATCATTATTAGTTTTCTAACCGCTACAACTAATGCAAGTCGTATGTGGCAGGTGGAAGAGGATAATGGCCGGATTAGGAGAGGGAAGGGGAGGGATGGGGTCGGTCAAGATTTTACTTGTTCTGTTGACATTGACGTCAGTTGGTTCGATGAGAACAGAAAGTACATCGACAAACACAACTTTTCTCTGCCCAAAAAATTGTGGGACTATCAGCTTCGAGTATCCTTTCGGCATCGGCGACGGCTGTTTCCGGACGGGCTTTAATCTTACCTGCAGAAACCATTCCACCAGCGCTCCCAGGCTTTTCCTGGGTGATGGCACCATCGAGGTAACCAGAATTGACATGAACCAGGGGTTTGTCTATATCAAACCACCAACACAATATATTTGAGATAAATCATAACATTATAGGCTCAATGAATGTTTCTTTGCAGTATATGATCTATCATATCTACTGATATTAGATGAAGTAGTACTACTATTCCCCAACAGGGTTAATGACAAGAATCATCACGAAACACTGTAGAAAAAATTATAACCTTATGATCATTATAACGATTATATAATTATAAATTTCCTACACAACAAATACTATGTTTTTTTTATATAACTTAAAGTTAAAAATACATGAACATGCCTTTTCTGAGAGGAAAAATTCAGCGACAAATATGATCAAACAAAACACAGCAGAATAACTATAAATAACAATTGAAATAGTGATTATACATGTATTGTAAAATTATTTTAATTGCAAGCCACACAGAAAATTGTACTATAGTTTTTTTAAAAAAATAAATTATATTCGCTAAACTGCAGAGTTACAAAGAGAGCTTCGTGTAATAAGATTAGTAAATAATAACAAACAGATATTTATAGTCAATTGGAACAGATATGGGGTTAGCTACTGAACACAGAATCAAATCAAATACTTGTTTGTTGTCGTTCTTTACTATCAATTTGTTTATTGTAATTTGATGAGCAAATTATAATTCCTTTTGTCTCCGATGACTTGTCTAGATATCAATGAATGCAACTCAACCGAGAAACGTCTTTGCTATGGGATTTGTACTAATACGGATGGCGGATACGTTTGCACTTGTGCAGCGGGCACATCTGGTGATCCAAGACTTGCACCCTGCATTCCTAACAACAAAAAGCAGACTCTTCTGTTAGGTAAGGTCTTGTGACTAATTTACTTCTATAGATGCAAAAGGTGCATTAGTTTGCAGATAAGATGCGTAAAACTTCATAATCGAATATTGGAAATCCAAAGGAAGACATCGAGGTCATCGACAAGCCTTTATCAACTTATTTCGTAGAAAATAAAATTAAAGGAGTGTTTTTATGGAGGTAAATTTATGATTGATATTGTGCAGGTGTCACCATTGGTGTCAGCAACGGCATAGGCCTATTACTCTTATGTTCGAGTCTCCTCGTTCTGAGAAGAAAATGGAAAAAAAGGAAACAAAAGAAAATTAGAGAAAAATACTTCCATCAGAACCATGGTTTACTGCTACAACAGTTAATCTCGTCTAGTGAAGATATTAGCGAGAGGACAAAGATATTTTCTCTGGAGGAAATGAAGAAGGCAACTAATAATTTTGATGAGACTCGAGTGCTCGGCCGCGGCGGACATGGAACGGTGTACAAAGGAATTTTGTCGGATCAACGTGTGGTCGCCATCAAAAAATCTAAAAATGTGAAACAGAGTGAGATAGACCAGTTCATCAATGAGGTCGCAGTTCTTTCTCAGATTAATCACAGAAACATAGTTAAGCTTTTCGGGTGTTGCTTGGAAACCGAAGTTCCCTTGTTGATCTATGAGTTTATCTCGAATGGGACTCTTTTAGATCATCTCCATATTCCAGACGGTAACTCTATATTATCATGGGATGATCGCCTAAGGATTGCTGTTGAGGCGGCCGGAGCGCTCGCTTATTTACACTCGGCTGCTTCAATTTCGATATTTCATAGAGATGTCAAATCATCAAATGTTCTCTTAGATGATCATTTAACGGCAAAAATATCAGATTTTGGATCTTCAAGACTTGTTCCACTCGACCAAACTCATTTACTCACTGCTGTGCGAGGCACCTTTGGATACCTTGACCCGGAGTACTATCAGACCAGTCAGCTGACAGAGAAGAGCGATGTTTATAGCTTCGGAGTCATTCTTCTAGAGCTTTTAACAGGTAAAAAGCCAATCTTCTCCACCGATTGTGAGGACAGACTGAATCTATCTATGCATTTTCTTCAAACGGTGAGAGAGAATCGCCGCTTTGATCTTATAGATGATCTTGTTATGAAAGAAGCGACCGAAGAAGAGCTCATCGACATGATTGGATTGGTAGAAATGTGTGTAAGATTGAAAGGGGCTAAACGGCCTACGATGAAAGAGGTGGAGTATAAATTGCAGAACTTGAGAAGGATCAGACTGAAAAAAACAGGACGTTGTTTGGTCAAAGATGACGAAGAAACCGAGCATCCACCGAGAGACTCACCTTATGCCTTCTCTGTAGTCGTCGACCAAGCAAATCAAGGAACATCCAGGAATTATACCTTAGAGAAAGAATTTATGTGGTCACATCATTACCCACGGTGAGTTTGTATTCGATGTCCATATCTTTATTGACTGCTTGAATGCTTCTGAATAAGCTTCTGCTCAGGATCGTATGTAATGGCTATATGGGTAATGTTATGTTCCTAAAACAGTTTCTGGCTCTACTTATATTGTAATGTTCAGATAACCACCCTTTTGTATGATCAAATCGCACGTATACAACTCGTTCCTTCTCTTATTTTCTGATCATCGTCGGCTCATGTTTTATGGCGATGTTTCTCAAATCATTTTTTTTACGACCGATTTATGTTATCACTCAGGTCCGTCATGCTTGGATTTACATCTTCGCAGATTAGTTGATGTCATGAAGTCATTCGGTCACTCATTTCATTCTACGGTCCGATCCATGATAGAAAGCCCTTACTCTCTCTCTCTCTCTCTCTCTCTCTCTATATATATATATATATATATATATATATATATATATATATATAATATACATCATTGCTCTTGTGAAGTTTAATATAAACTCCTCGTTGTTTTGATTGACTTGCCAAAAAACACTCTTTATAAATTAAGTTAAAAATAATATGTGATCATTCCATCATTTCTTATAGATTGATTATTCCATTCTTACATAATTAGACAAGATAAGATGAGCAATTCGTCTCATTCTTATTAGTTTTCTAAGTCAACGATTCTTGATATATTAAGCTAAAAACATCACTAATGAATTCTACACGTTTTTTTATAAAATAATTATTTCATTCTTAGGGACTCCTCAGAATATCTTGATTCCAATTAAAGATATCTTTGCCCTTGAATTTTTTAAGTTTTGCTGACATGCTTCGATAAAAGAGGTGACCTTTCTAATTATTTGATATAACAATATTTTTTTATTCCACAAAAAATAAAAAGGATAAATTCTTTAAAAAATTGAAAACTTCTAACATAACCTCTTTTGTAAAAGGATGATTTTACTCTTCTCTCTATTGTACTAGGTATTGCCTCTGCCTCTAGCCACCTTCTATATCATTATCAACAACAATTATGATTGATCATCATTGTCACTATTATACCTCTCCTTTGTTAGTCACATTCGTTATTGACCTTAGTGAAGAAGTCATAAGAGAGAAATGAGGAGGCACAAGAGCCGTAGCCACCTTTATCCTTAGCCACCTCTGTCATCATGTTAGCGGTGAGAGTTGCGATGATAAAAGCATGTGGGTCACCCTTTTGCCTATAATCATCTTTATAAGGGTGAGAACGATCAAGATTATAATGACAATAATGAAAGATGTGAGAGTGATGGGCAATAGTGTCGGGCAAAGGTAATGGTTGACAAGGATAATATCAATATTTTGAAAAAAATATATTCTACAAAATTTTCTTAAAAAGGAGGATGTTAACTAAGATTTTTTTTTAAAAAAAAGCTCTTCCAAGACTTTACCCAAATGAAAATAACTATTCCATTCTTAGGAAAACTCCTCGTTGACTTTTTTTTTCTCTGACCTGCTTCGATAAAACGGACTTTTTTTCCGTAAAAGGTAAGTGACTAAGGGTAAGTAAGGCACTACATTTATAATCATTTTATTTAGCAGTATATTCTGGTTTTGGAAAAAAAAAATAAATATTCTTAAAAGAGTAATCAGTGCTATCAAATTTATAGAACGATTCATTTACATGATCACATCCATCACAACCATTTCAAGTACATGCCATGTGCATTCTGCAGAATAATATTTAAAGATGGATATAAATAATGTGATTACTTTTCTGCCAATCAACTTAAGCACATCACAAACCAAGGGTTCATAGGAGTGCGACAGGAATCGAGCAGAGGATCTACTTATCAAGAAAATTAATACACTTACCGTGCGTAATTTAGTGACGACATCATCTCTTTCTCCAAGCTATAATTTCTAGACGCTTCTTGAATTGCCATATTATCCGAATTACTGTAAATATTCTTTCCAAGAGAAGTAGAAACTGCATTTAGGCATTCGGAGTCTGCATCACACTTACTTGAAATGGTTGTGATGGATGTGATCATGTAAATGAATCGTTCTATAAAGTTGATAGCACCGAGGAGTCTACGCTTGAGAAGATCATGTTGGTACACTTGAAACCTCTATGTATGTAAGTGTGCACTGTTCTTCTCATGTTTGAACTATTTGTGCAACCCATAATACGAAAACCTACTTGCTTAACCTCCAAAACATATCATTATTTAGAAATTATTCATGAATTTGAGGAAAAAAAATCCAAGTGGATTCCATCTGAGATAAATGTTATATGTAGAGATGGTTGCAGATGGATACTTGTGAATCTCATTCCATTTATTAGACGATTATCTAAGCCCGTATTATATCTAACTCACGTATTCATTTTCGTTTCGATGCCCAACTCAAATTCGATCAAGAAGTATAATCTCACTTGCATAAGTCTATCAAACATGAAAAAACAGCTCTATAAAATTGTTATATTTTCCTACAAATTCATGGTTTGCTATACAACAAGTAAGATTTTGGTTGTCCATCACGTGAAATGGATTCGATTCCAACTTTTTCCACTTTCAAGCTTGTTGTGGGTGGAGGTGTTGAAAAAACTAAGGATTGGATAGATGATCCTATAAAAGTTGGGATGAAGACGTACTCCATAAAAGTCTACTTGATGTTAAAGTTAGTGAAGAATATAGATAGTTTGAAATTTTTTCAGAGTTAAAATTTTCACGGATCTAGATAAGAACATACTTGAGGGGTTTTTCTTGTAACATTCCTAAGTGATTGTTGAGTCAATATAGAGATTAATGTTGAAAACAATAACATTGATTTGTTAGATTATGTTGCTCTTCTAATAAGGTAAGATCTATTATGAATATGATTGAATTTTGATTATGATTAATCTAATAAAAACGAAGTCCAATTATAGTATGATTCTTTATGAGATAAATTTTGATAGAATAAACTCTCCTAATTATTTCTCCTAGATTCTTTATTCTCACCTATAAATAGATAAAATCTCCTAAAAATGAAATACATGACACACAATATGTGGATATGCGGATATACATATACATATATGTAAATAAGAGAAGACAAGAATAAGATCTTTTTGCATATTGACATCATTTCAAATTTTAGATCCGATAACGGTGTTCTCATACATTAGAGAAAATATTTTTTTTTAGTAGCATCGAAAGGTGCATATCGTAATAAATTAAATCAAATTAGCATACACCTAATGAAAAGCTTAGGTTGCCAATTGACATTTGGCATGTGATAATAATTTCCTCAAAAAAGAAAAAAAATAAGGAAGTCAAAATTTCTTTTGTATGTGACAAAAATTTTTCCAATGTGACAATCTGTTTTCCTTAATATGGTGAGTAACGCAAGACAAATTTGAAAAAAAATTAATATCTAATAAAATTAGAAGAAATTATCAAGTCTAATTTAATTCTTCCAAAAAACAAATAATCTAAAAAAATCATATTATATGATTTTATTTTTTTCATCTTGCATCTCTTGTTTGATCTTTTTTTTCCTTTGAATTCGTGTTCTACTAGTAATTATTAATAAAAACATATAATGAATCCTTGACAAAGATAACATACGCTGCGTAACACAATCTTTTTTTTAATCGACAAATATAACATAACATGCACTAAAAATTTATTGTCCGATTTGAACTTCTAAATTTATCAGTGCCCATGGTATCATTTTATATTAGTATCATTTTCTTCACCAAAAATTAAAAAAGTAAAAAATTATTTCAAATTATCATAGTTTACTTGACTTATACTCGATAGCTCAAAATCACTCGATCAATGTGCTTGATATTTCAAAGTGGGTAGATATGGCATTGCATTCATGATTTATGTCTTTGGAAATTATCATGGCCGCTAGAAATGTCCGACGTATATGGTTGGAAATTGTAGGTGGAAATTTTATGAGTAGGAGTTGTTTCACGACGTTCGATCTCTATCAACCCTTATCGGAGGATGAAGAGATGTTTGAAACCGTGTGGCAGGAATCATCAAGACACTATCATCAAAGCAATTCCATGACTTCTCAAAGAAATCTCTTGAGAGTTTTGGGAAGAGACGACTATAGCTAACGTCACCTTCCACTTGGGTTACAACTTTCAGTTTTCCCAGCCTGAAATCACTGTTTGCAACAAATCATACAAGTCAGGCATTCGGATGAGGCCAATGTTTTTTCCTTTTTTCTTTTTTTGTATATAAGAACTAATTTTCTGTTCGTTTTGTAACTCGACACATTTATACAAAAATTAAATTCACGCATAGATTAGAGTCAATAAATGGACTCCAAGAAATTATATTTATTTATATATTTATATGCCACCTTTTCTAGAGTATAATTTCTTTCGGATCCTTATTAAATGTGGATATAAATTAAGACCTTTATAAAAATAAAAAAAATATTCAGAAAATGATGATCATAAATAATTAAGCCTATTTAAATGATTTTATTAATTGAAAATAATAAATATTGATTATTGCAATATTCATATATCTAAATATTTTAGGACATTTTACTGGAAAAACTTTCATTATTGGTTTTTAACCCCATATTCATTTTTTACTTGGGGCATTTTTTTTTCATTTGAATGAAATTATCCTCAAACTGTTACTAAAATGATTTGCTCGCATATGCTATTCAAATTTTTTTTATTTTAATAATTAATTATCATAATTTTTTTATCAATAAGAAAATATTACTAAATATTTTAGAATCATATCCTATGATTCTGTAGAATTTTGAGTTCGTTTTGTAAAATTTAATCATATGTGAAAGTTACATTTGAAAATGAACCTATTAAAAAAATCTTTAATTTCGATAATTTATTATAGTAAAATCATGTAAAAATTTTAAAAAAAATTAATCATTGTAGAATCACGGCTAGATAGTTCGATAGAATCATGACTAAGATAATGAAAAAGGACAACAGAAGAGTTTGATGATGTTGTTGGACTTAAAGGGATATGTTTACAAGCAAACTATAATCCCACGATGAAAGGAGCAGAGTTTAAGCTGCATAGATTGAGAATGATCAAAAAGCAGAGAAGTGATAATTGGACTAATAATGATCACGAAGAATCAGAGTGTCTTCTGCAGAATCCAAGTCACACTTTCCAAGAAGCAATCTATAAATTTGGATACCGAGCAACTCAAGAAAGATGTCGGAATTTTTGTTTGGAGGAAGAAATAATGTCGTCAGTAAGCTATCCTCGATGAACAAAATACAGTGTCGTGCACGTTGACGTTCATGTTAAGATATGCTTAATTGATGCATTCATTCGGTCAAAGCCCCACCATTCGACGGAGTTAATCGTTCGTTACAACACCATCCGATCACTTTGATGTGGTTAGATTATATATTTTATAATATTCATCCAAACCTTTTATGATACAAAGCATTGGTAATTGGTTGATGGATATCCAAATATGTACCAGCGGAGAGACGTACACGCTCATCCAAGGAACGTTGGAACTACAATCTGATCCATTAAAGGGAGCCAATACGAGATCCAAATTTAGATGGATTTTTGTCTCTTCTTAATTTTTATGAGGAAATAAATTTGGTTTGATCGAAGCGCATGTTTTACCATAAGACAAGTTTATGTTGGTCTTCCTCCTTAGCGATGGACTAGTTTAATAAGGTGGGGTCACCATCATAGCTGAGCCGAGAGAGACGTTTGACACGAAAACTCTTGTAGTGGCTGAGAGTAGGATTCTTGTTGAGTTTCTAAACCACATGTCATGGACTTCCTGGAGGATCCTCACACGCTGCGTCTCGGTCAACCAACACCAATAAGTGAAAAAATGATGGACCATACGTGCTTTCTTATAGACTAACTAATTCGTTTTCACAAAAACGATGGAAATGGGACGAGCAAATTGATGGATTAGACATGATGATGGTGATGTATCACATTCGATGACTTACAAACCTACACCGTACGCACTTGTGGAAAAAATCCTATCAAAGACATAAAGTATGCTAAAGAAGGACCACGTGATTAGACTTTTTGAAGAAAATAAATATCAATTCCCTATTATGTTTTCAAGAAAAAGAAGGTTTTCAAAACTATGCAATTATAGTTTGTGAAAGATAAAGATCGGTAGAATGCGACCGATTCGTATGTTCAAGACTTCACGTTCCATCTAATTTGATAACTTAAACTCTAATAAAAAGTTTAATCATGACTTTTTATTGATTAAGAGGATAAGATCTGACTCTATATTTCACGGAGTCAAATTCAAAGAGGATTATTACTTGGTATTTATCTATATATGAACCTCAAGTTGCATGATTTATAATAAGACTTGAGGTATCGAACAAAAAAAATCTAGACTTTTACTATCGCATATATTTGATCATTTTTTTTCTGTTTATTATTAGGTTTACCATCTTTTGAACTCGTTTTCAACAATTCAACAGCTCATCAGTAATGAATATTTTTTGCCATTGGAAAATAATTGCAGTTTGATAATAAATGTTATCTAGAAAATCCATTAATCTTCATGATCAAAGCTAGTATACTAACTTTTTCCATCCCTGAAAACAAGTTTTGGTTTGCTCCGATATCGAACAATGTTGGGTGGGTTTCGTTGACTGCAACATAATTCCCTTTCCTTTTCTGACAGATAGTGCATTAGTTAATGAAGTATTTGCACTGCAGGGCTAAACTATGATCCTTGATCTTAGTTGCGATGCAGATTCTCATGAAACTAATTATGTCAAAGCGATTGACGCAATAAAATGATAGTTGCACGCAGTTTATGATACTCCGAGTTAAAAGCTTGTCGAAGGGTTAGCGCCAATGTCTATGATATTGTATCTTCGTGTATTAACACCGATTTGACAGCGTATAGAAAAATATAGCATCATCATCGAGCCGAGCGTGCCCGATGGATCAACTCTGATGAGTTTTCAAAGAGTAAATTACCACTCCACACTAAAAGTCTTAAGTCTTCGTCAACGTGATTGACTGTTGTTTAGTGTAGCTCTAGTTTTCCACTGGAAGAGTTTCTCTCTATAATTAGACAAGTTCGTCCCTCTTGGAGGAGGCATCAGTGAATGCCTTCTTCTTATCTCTATGCTGCTCAAGCATCAGGAGCTGCTTCCCTCGATAACACCAGTGTAAGCATCTTGCTCTTCCTATTTATATGAAGAATAATACAAAGATCCGAATAATTCGACTTAAACTATACGAATGGTTTTTCTCTGTTGTTCACTCATCTCTTACCGTATCTCATGAAAATGTTCATTCTGGCACAATCTAATTTCCCTACCACCTCTGTTAGTAAAACAGAAAAAAATATATATATATGTGTGTGACATAAAAAGATGGGCCGATAGTCTCGTATGACTAATAATTGAAAAATTCAAGTTACATATAATAAGTTTGGTTCATAACTTAAAAACTAAAAATTTTATATTGAATTGGTATTTGACCTAATATATGTTAACATTGATGAGATTGATTTAAGGTCGTCTTTATTAGTTTTCTAACTGTTTGCAATAACGTTTTGCTTGTGTCTGCATTGACAACTAATAATTCGTATGTGGCAGGTGGAAGAGGAAAATGGCAGGATTAGGAGAGGGAAGAGGAGGGATGGGGTTGGTCAACATTTTACTCTTTCTGCTGGCATCGACATCAACGGTTTCAGTAAGAACAGAAAGTAGATCAACAAACGCAACTTTTCCGCTCCCGGTTTTCTGCCCAAGAAGTTGTGGGAGTATCAGCTTCGAGTATCCTTTCGGCATCGGCGATGGTTGTTTCCGGACGGGCTTCAATCTTACCTGCAAAAACGATTCCACCAGCTCTCCCAAGCTCTTCCTGGGTGATGGCACCATCGAGGTGACGAGAATTGATATGAACCAGGGGTTGGTATATATCAAACCACCAACTGTCGTCATGGATGTCGACGATGAGTTTAAACGCGCCTCACTGATTGATCTGGAGAATTGGCCTTACTCTTTGTCCTTGATGGAACAGATGACACGTAATTCTTATCAAGGATTGACATCTAACAGACTTTACGTTGTGGGTTGTAGCGCCATGGCCAGTCTAGTGGATCTTACCACCAATAAAACCATTAGCACTTGTTTTAGTCTCTGTTTTGCAAGTGATCCGAGTCAATATTCAGAGTCGTCCGACGTTAACAGTGGACATTGCACATTGGATCTAGATTTTACGATTGAAACTGCCTTAGAAATTCAGCTAACTCGAATCAATCAAACGGAGTTACACTTGGTGAATACCTCCAGCATCAAGGTCATCATGTTCGATGATAAAGATGATTATCTCGAAGGAGTATTAAACGGAAGCACAACGAATGTGGAGGCCACCCTGGCGTGGTACATGAATGATCATCTTTCATGTGAAGAGGCCAAGAATACGGATACATACGCTTGCATCAGTCAAAACAGTTTTTGTCAGACTCTCTTTCTTAATATTAGCATTGGATATTTATGTCGTTGTTCGACAAATTATCAAGTCAATCCCTATGTTCCTAGTGGCTGTCAAGGTAATTTTCCTCCTCTATCTATCTTTAAATGAGTTCCAAATACATGCTGCTCTGTTATATTATGTTCCTGAAGATTTCTAGAAACTCAAGCAATAAAAAAGATGCCTAATTGTGCAAGAATCCAACTAGTGTAATACTGTTATTATTTATAGAAAATCACCACTTGGATCCATAAAGATTGAATTCAAATCATGAGGCATACTCTTTTATATGTTTGTCATTAATTAGATGGTACAAGTATTAGATATCGTTTCCTGGCAATGGCGCCCGCCATTAAAGCAATATTGCATTAATGTCCATGTAGTTTCGCACTCCGTTTGTATCTGTGATGGAAAATTAGTGTTTGGCTTTGGCCAAATAATATAATTGATAATCATTTTAATTAGGTAACCATAAATTCTTTAGGCAATGACGGAATATATTTTTAAGTGTCAAATATAATTGATGTATATTTTGACTCCGGAAAAAAAGCACATTAATCTTATTGCGAATTCTATGATCATATCAACAGGTAAATCATTTACACCTGCTGCTGCAAACGACTGTGTTACTAAATGCGGGAATATTGACGTCTTGTTTCCATTCGGGCTGGAGAAGAGCTGTTCTAGGGACGACTCATTTGCCCTGACATGCAACACCACATCCAATCCTCCCACTCTCCTTTTCGAAGATGAATACACTGTGACTAATATGTCGCTGGAGGAAGGCCAATTGGAAATCGAGCAAAAGGACATTTCCATCTACTTGGGAAATAGCACTGGAACTTTCGTCGTTCTTAAACAGCAGACCATCATTAGTTGGGTGATCGAGTTGCAGCCTTGCGAGAATGCTATAAAGAACATGACCACCTTCGCATGCGTTGACCAACATAATTATGGAAAAAATAAAAGGATAGGTAACAAACAATAACTTTTATACAATAATAAATACTAACAGACCGTAACACACAACGGTATTAAATAGAAATCACAATCAAATAGCACACCAAGATTTCCGTGAAAAATCCCTTCAACGTGAAGGGTAAAAACCACGGGACAAACCAGAGAAAATTCACTATAGAAATAATGAATATACAATTCTCGAATCTCTTGCCCAAAACCCAAGCAACAATCTCAAGAGAATAACTGGGATACAAGGATCACGTCACTATGCACAATATCCAAAACCTCCTCAAGAAATCACAGAAGAATTCTCTGAAGATCTGATCTAACATGAGATGAGAAACTGTTTGGATGAGTGAGAACAATTTCTGTGTTTTCCTTGTCTTCTTCTCTTTCTTTTTCTCTTATTTTTCTGCCTTTTTCTCCTCTCTTTGAAACCCTAATGTTGCTGTAAATTTCTGCCCCTTGCTGCGATGTTAATCTATATTTCACAGCCACCATTAGCCCCTATATATAATTAGGTTTTAGGTTAGGGTTAGGGTTAATAAGAGAAGGGCTATGGGCTGCTAAAGCCCATATGGACTGAACTGGGCTCTCAGCCCAACAACCTCCCCTTCACCATAAGGAGGCTATACATGACTAAATAGACAATCTACGCCACCAACTGCGTACATCTCTTTGCTCTTGCCTCTCTTTTGGTAAGGTCTTTGTCAACATGTCTGCTCCATTATTATCTATATGAATTTTCTGAAGTAGCAATTATTTTTCTTCAAGTACATTTCGAATCCAATGATATCTGACATCTATATGCTTTGACTTGGAATGAAAAACTGGGTTTTTACATAAATGGATGGCACTCTGGCTGTCACAATACACCACATAGTTTTCTGTTTGACCCTAATTCTTGTAAGAATTCTTTCATCCATAACATTTCTTTACAAACCTCTGTAGCAGCAATATATTCTGCCTCTGTGGTGGAGAGAGCAATACACCTTTACAATCTGGATTGCCATGACACAGCTCTCCCTGCAAAAGTAAGTACAAAACCTGATGTAGATTTCCTTGTATCAATATCTCTGACCATATCTGCATCTGTGTAACTCAGTGGTCCACCACCAAAGCTTAAACCTTAGAGCTTCCTCTGAGATATCTCAATATCCACTTCATCACGCCCAGGTTTTTGCCTGGATTTACAAGAAATCTGCTAGTAACACCCATCGCATATGCGATGTCCTACTGCATATACCATTGCATACATTAAACTTTCAACTCAAGCATAAGGAACCTTTTGCATTTTCTCCTTCTCTTCATCACTTGACGGACTCTGAGCACAACTTAAAGTGACCTGAAGAGGAGAACCAATCGCTTTGCATTGCTCATCGAACCTTTCTAATACCTTCTCGATGTATTTCTTCTATGACAACCAAATCTTCTTGTTTTTCCTATCACGAGAAATCTGCATGCCCAGTATTTGTTTAGCTGGCCCCATGTCCTTCATTGCAAAGGACTCACTCAGTTCCTTCTTCAACCTGTTAATTATATACAAATCTTTCCCAAGGATAAGCATATCATCAACATAAAGTAAGAGAATAATAAAATTCTCACCAAACTATTTGATATACACAAAATGATCTGAAGCCGTTCTTTTGTATCCATTTTCAATCATAAATGAATCAAACTTTCTGTACCATTGTCTTGGAGCTTGCTTCAATCCATACAAACTCTTTCTTAACTTGCAGGCAAAATTTTCTTTACCTTTGACTTTGAAACTTCTGGTTGCTCCATATAAATTTCCTCCTCCAAATCACCATGAAGGAAAGCTGTCTTCACATCTAACTGCTCCACCTCCAAGTCCTGGCTAGCAACAATACCTAGAGCAACACGAATAGAAGACATTTTAACAACATGAGAAAAAATCTCTTCAAAGTCAATACCTTTCTTTTGACCAAAGCCTTTCACAACCAATCTGGCTTTGTACTTTGGTTGAGAATAATATTCTTGAGTCTTCAACCTGAAAACCCACTTGTTCTTCAAGGACTTCATTCCCTGTGGAAGTTGTACCAAATCATATGTATGATTCATCTGTAGAGCATCCATCTCTTCCTGCATAGCAACTAGCCACATTTTTTCTACTCACTTTCAACCGCTTCATGGTAACTCTCTGGTTCACCTGCATCATAAGCATCACATATTCATCTGAGTATCTTACGGAGGGCGGCGTTGTCTAGAAGATCTTCTCAATTGAGGTTCTGTGGAAGCGCTCCTCAACTTCTTCTTGCTCAATATGTCCTGCAGTAGATTAATATCCGCTCTACACCATCTTCCCGCACATCTCCCCCATCACCCGATATCTTTGGAGGAACAAGCTGGGTCACACCGCTAATCCTTCAGTATTGGCTGATGCCTCCTTCTTCAAATCCTCAAGGGTTTGATCCTCAAAGAAGATCACATCTCTACCTCTAAACACCTTCTGTTTTTCTGGATCTCAAAGCCTGTAACCAAATTGATCATGTGAGCAGCCAAGAAAAATACATTCTTTTGTCTTACCATCTAGCTTAGATTTTTCATTATCTGGAATATGTGCAAATGCACGACAATCAAATACTCTCAAATGCTTATAGGAAACATCTTTCCATGACCAAACATGCTCTGCAACATCAGCATCTAGGGCTGTACAGGGAGATAAGTTGATCACATCAACTGCAGTCCTCAAAGCTTCATCCCAAAACCTTTTGGGTAGCTTTGCTTGTGAAAGCATACATCTGATCTTTTCTATGATGGTACGGTTCATCCTCTCTGTAATTGCATTATGCTGAGGTGTACCAGGAACTATCATCTCATGCTGGATGCCATGTGACCTGCAATAATCATCAAACAATCCTGTATACTCACCACCATTATCTGATCTTATGCATTTCAACTGTCTTTCTGTCTCCCTTTCAACTCTGGCATGAAATTCTTTGAAGACACCAATAACCTGATCCTTGGTCTTCAAAGCATAAGCCCAAACTTTCCTGGAATAGTCATCTATAAAAGTAACAAAGTAAAGTGCACCACTGATGCCAAGAACATTAGTAGAACCATTAGGAGTTTTTATCCTCAAAGGACCACATACATCTGTATAAACATGGTCCAAGGTATGCATTTTTCTAGATAAAGCAGGACTAGCAAATGAAACTCTATGTTGTTTACCAGCTAAATAATCGATACAAGGGTTCAAACGTATACCTATGAGGTCAGGCAATACCTCTCTCTTGGAAAGAGCTTGCAGTCCTTTCTCGCTCATGTGTCCTAATCGCCTATGCCACAACTCCATGCTGAAGTCTTTCTCTGTGGCATTTAACTATTCACCACAAGCTTTAGCCTGCAACCTGTACAAAGTGTGACATTTCTTTCCATTAGCTATAACAAGAGAACCCTTACTGAGTTTCCACTGCCCTCTGTGAAACCTGCTATCATAGTCTTCATCATCTAATCTTCCAACTGAAATTAGATTCAACCTCAAGTCAACCACATGCCTCACATCCTTAAGCACCAATTTGCATCCAAGATTGGTCTTTATATGGATGTCACCCATGCCAATGATGTCTGTTGTGCCATGGTTGCCCATCTTGACAACACCAAAATTTCCAGACCTGTACGTAGTAAAAAACTCCCTCTGTGGTGTAGCATGATAAGAAGCTCATGTGTCAATTATCCACTCGAGATCCTGACACACACAAGAAAAAATATCATCAGATGGAGACAAAATCAAATAATCACCAACCTACACTGTAGCTGTGGTATTTTCTTTTAACTCTGTAGACTCCACTTTTTTTCTCTTTTTCTTGCTCTTCTTAGGTTGCTTACACTGATTCTTATAATGTCTTTTCTCACCATAGCAAACAATATCTTTCCTTGATCTTGACTTGCTTCTACCTATGCGTGAACTGCTTCTATCTTTAGACCTTGACCTTCCTCTGTTCTCTGAGATAAGTGCCTGTGAATCAATCTGAGATACTGCTGAGGTCTTTCTTCTCAACTCCTCATTCAACAAACTGCTTGTTACTTGACTCATGGTAACAATACCATCTGGCGCAGAATTACTGAGGGAAACCACTAGTGTCTCCCAACTTTCTAGCAATGAACTGAGAAGTAACAATGCCTGCAACTTATCATCAAGAGACATTTTCATAGAAGATAACTAGTTAGTAATATTCTGCATTTCATTCAAATGCTCAACAATAGAAGCACCCTCTTTATATTTCAAGTTCACAAGTTTTTGATCAAAAAAGCTTTGTTGCATGCTGTTTTTCTTTCATAGAGACCTTTCAACTTTTTCCAAAGAGAATATGCAGAACTTTCAGTAGAAACATAGTGAAAGACACTATCATCGAGCCACTATCGAATAAACTCAATCGCTTTTCGATCTAATCTCTCCACTCATCATCTGTCATAGTTATGAGTTTTTCACTATCCCTTTGCAAAGGTCCATACAAATCTTTGCAATACAAGAGATCTTCCATTCTTGGATTCCATATCATCCAATTATTTCCGTTCAAACTAATCATGTGAGAAACACTACCAGCCTCTATGTTCAAATATAAAAATTAAATCACCAAAACCTTGCTCTGATATCGGTTGATGGGTGAAATAAAAAGGATAGGCAACAAACAATAACTTTTGTATATGAACAAATACTAGCGGTAGTAACACACAACGGTATTAAGCAATCACAATCAAATAGCACATCAAGATTTACGTGGAAAACCCTTCAACGTGAAGGGTAAAAACCACGGGGCAAACCAGAGAAAATTCACTATAAAAATAATGAATGTACAATTCTCGAATCTCTTGCCCAAAACCCAAGCAACAATCTCAAGAGAATAAGCGGGATACAAGGATCACGCCATGCACAATATCCAAAACCTCCTCAAGAAATTATAGAAGAATTCATTGAAGATCTGATCTAACCTGAGATGAGAAACTGTTTGGATGAGTGAGAACAATTTCTGTGTTTTCCTTGTCTTCTTCCCTTTCTTTTTCTCTTGTTTTTCTACCTTTTTCTCCTCTCTTTGAATCCCTAATGTTACTGTAAATTTCTGCTCCTTGCTGCGATGTTAATCTATATTTCGCAGCCACCATTAGCCCCTATATATAATTAGATTTTAGGTTAGGGTTAGGGTTAATAAGAGAAGGGCTATGGGCTGCTAAAGTCTATATGGGCTGAACTGAGCTCTCAACCCAACACATAGCTCATGCCTGAACACAACAACCACTGACGGCGATGGCGAGTTTCAAGGATACCGTTGTAAATGCTCATAAGGTTATGAAGGAAATCCTTACCTTCTTGATGGATGCAGAGGTACTCGGAATAACTTTCCCTCACTCTCTCCGATATGATTAATATTAGTCATGCAGTTATCATTGACTTATCCATATAACCCAAGCATTTGAATGAATGAGTGTTGCGTCCTACTATGATTTAAGATGATATTGAACGTAAGCCTCGCATTCAAAGTATCTATAAACTGTCTGCTTTGATTTATAGTGCATTGCTTAAGTCATAAATTGCACATGTCGCATAGAAACTAGAAACAGCAACTATCTCTTAAAAACCCTAAGTTTTTTTTAGTTTCCATCTTTACACACTTTTCCTCAATTTACATCATGTTTTCTCTTTAAGAAATGGTGTATGACCCAACACAAAATATATTAGAGCACGGCACTCCAATAAAATGTTTATTTGTGCTATATCTTTTAATGTTAGAAAAATTGTCGCTATTTCCTAATATGTTTAATTACAAGAATCATCATAAAACAGTGTAAGAAAATATTATAACATCACAAAATATATATATTTTCCTGAACAAATATTATGTCACAATGTGTAGTTAGCCATTCACTACTAGATTGTAATCCATGTGCACTTCCGAATGCTTGTTTTTTCACCATTTAGTTGAGAAATGTGATTGCTTTCTTTATGTGATTGGTGTAGATATTGACGAGTGCAGCTTTCCGGAGAAACATCTTTGCCATGGGATTTGCATTAACACGGACGGCGGTTATAGTTGCATCCCCGACAAAAAGCACACTCTGGTGTTAGGTAAGGCCTTGAAACTAATTTACTTTCAAAAGATTATAAATGAGTGTTAATTTGTAATTATTTGTAACTGATACACATGAAATAGTACGATTGAATAACAGGAATTAATCACAAATTGAATGCCAATTGAGAAAGCTACGTCCACACGGACCAAATAACACCCAAAAAAAAAAAAGAAGAATGCAATGAGAACTAAAGGTCACTGAGGAATCTTTAGAATGTAAAATTAAAGGTCACTGAGGGTTTTGTGGAGCTAAAACAAGATTAGTGTTGTGCAGGTGTCATCATTGGTGTAAGCAGCGGCATAGGCCTATTACTCTTATGTTCGAGTCTCCTCATTCTGAGAAGGAAATGGAAAAAAAGAAAACAAAAGAAAATTAGAGAAAAATACTTCCATCAGAACCATGGTTTACTGCTACAACAGTTAATCTCGGCTAGGGAAGATATTAATGAGAGAACAAAGATATTTTCTCTGGAAGAGATGGAGAAGGCAACTAATAATTTTGATGAGACTCGAGTGCTCGGCCGCGGCGGACATGGAACAGTGTACAAAGGAATTTTGTCGGATCAACGTGTGGTCGCCATCAAAAAATCTAAAAATGTGAAACAGAGTGAGATAGACCAGTTCATCAATGAGGTTGCAGTTCTTTCTCAGATTAATCACAGAAACATAGTTAAGCTTTTCGGGTGTTGCTTGAAACCGAAGTTCCCTTGTTGATCTATGAGTTTATCTCGAATCGGACTCTTTTAGATCATCTCTATATTCCAGACGGTAACTCTATATTATCATGGGATGATCGCCTAAGGATTGCTGTTGAGGCGGCCGGAGCGCTCGCTTATTTACACTCGGCTGCTTCAATTTCGATATTTCATAGAGATGTCAAATCATCAAATGTTCTCTTAGATGATCATTTAAAGGCAAAAATATCAGATTTTGGATCTTCAAGACTTGTTCCACTCGACCAAACTCATTTACTGACTGCCGTACAAGGCACCTTTGGATACCTTGACCCGGAGTACTATCATACCAGTCAGCTGACAGAGAAGAGCGATGTTTATAGCTTCGGAGTCATTCTTCTAGAGCTTTTAACAGGTAAAAAGCCAATCTTCTCCACCGAATGTGAGGACAGACTGAATCTATCTATGCATTTTCTTCAAACGGTGAGAGAAAATCGCCGCTTTGATCTTATAGATGATCTTGTGATGAAAGAAGCGACCGAAGAAGAGCTCATCGACATGATTGGATCGGTAGAAATGTGTTTAAGATTGAAAGGGGCTAAACGGCCTCCGATGAAAGAGGTGGAGTATAAATTGCAGAACTTGAGAAGGATCAGACTGAAAAAAACAGGACATTGTTTCGTCAAAGATGACGAAGAAACCGAGCATCCACCGAGAGACTCACCTTGTGCCTTCTCTGTAGTCGTCGACCAAGCAAATAAAGGAACATCCAGGAATTATACCTTAGAGAAAGAATTTATGTGGTCACATCATTACCCACGGTGAGTTTGTCTTCGATGTCCATATCTTTATTGACTGCCTGAATGCTACTGAATGAGCTTCTGTTTGAGGATCGTATCTAATGGTTATATGGGTAATGTTATGTTCCTAAAACAGTTTCCGGCTCTACTTATATTGTAATGTTCAGAGAATTACCCTTTAATACAAATCGCATGTATACAATTTATTCCTTCTCTTGTTTTATGATCGTCATCAGCCCATGTTTTATGACGATGTTTTTCAAATTATTTTATATACAACTAGTTTATGTTATCACTCAGGTCCGTCGTATTTGGATTTACATCTTTTAGATTAGTTGATGTCATGAAGTCATTCTGACTCGCATCGCTTATTGTGAAGTTTAATATGAACCCTTCGTTGTTTTTATTGACTTACCAAAAACACTCTTTATAAATTAAGTTAAAAATAATATGTGATCATTTCTTATTGGCTGTTTATTTCATTCTTAGCAAGATAAGATTACTAATTCATCTCATTCTTATTAGTTTTCTAAGTCCAAGGTTCTTGATATATTAAGCTAAAAATAAGTCAGATCACTAATAGATTCTATACTTTTTCTTATAAAATAATTATTCTATTCATAACAACTCCTCATAATATCTTGATTCTAATTAAAGATATCTTTACCCTTGAAACTTTTTTTTTGTTTTGTTGACATGCTTCGATAAAAGAGGTGACATTTGTGATTATATGATTTAACAATATCTTTTGATTTCACAAAATAAAAATAAAAAAGGATAAATTCTTTAAAAAAATTAAAAAAAATTCTAACATAACGCTCACATTCTTTCGTAAAATGATGAT
Source organism: Musa troglodytarum (assembly GCA_023547065.1). NCBI lineage: Eukaryota > Viridiplantae > Streptophyta > Magnoliopsida > Zingiberales > Musaceae > Musa > Musa troglodytarum. The sequence continues at coordinate 54,535,131 of CP097506.1, read as the reverse complement.
TTTACTCTTTTTCCGAGGCCATAAGCATCGGTACATAATTGACGGAACAACTGAGACCTCTTCGGACATCCAATCTTGTCTCGTTCTTTAAGAATATTTATGTTTTTTCCGAAACCAGAATATCCTGCTAAATAAAATGATTATAAATGTAGTAACAATATCTCAACCGTACTGGCTATTGCCTCTGCCCCCTTCCCACCGGCCCGCGACACACCCCACACACACACATCATAAGGAAATAACATGCGATTTTTTGGATTGACATAGTCCAACTCTCTATTGCATTTCTAATTCATATCCCCCGTATGACCTTTTGCTCTGTATCGTCCAGATTTGCTGGCACATTTGAATTTAAGTCTACTTCATCCGTGAAGAAATCGCAATGATAGGGAACTGAATTGATGGTATACATCAAATAAACCTAACGATCAATGTAATTTATTGAAGATGGAATTTTCAGTTTAACAAAATAAACAATTCTCAGTTTCTTCTTCATTCGGTTTTAGACTCTTCACTATTATTATTCTCTCAGAAAATATCGCTACGATTAATTCTCTCAGGTGCATATAAAAATCATACTTCAGATGTCAATTTCAATGTACATACATCGTCTCTAATTTGTTGTTCATTTGTTAGATATCGATGAATGCACGCGTCCGGAAAAATATGCGTGCAAAGCGCATCGTGTTAATGGCATTGGCAATTATAGTTGCATTTGTCCAGAAGGCACATATGGCGATCCCATACGTGGATTATGTATTGCAGACAAACAGCAAATTCTTGTGCTAGGTAAATGTCTCTAACTAGCTCTCTTGCACGACGCAATCATAGAATTTGAAGTCACAGATGATACACATTATGTAGGTGCAATCCTTGGCGCAAGCACCGGCGTGGGGGTTTTTCTTCTAGGCATAAGCTTTGTCGTCATTTCTCGAAGATGGAGAAAAAGAAAACAAAAAGAGACTGGAAAAAGATACTTTCGTCAGAATCATGGTTTGCTGCTACAGCAATCGATCTCATCCAATGCTGATACAGCTGAGAAGACGAAGATATTCTCCTTGAAAGAGTTAGAGAAAGCGACCAATAATTTTGATGACACTCGAATCGTCGGTCGCGGAGGACATGGAATGGTTTATAAGGGAATTTTATCCGATCAAAGGGTGGCCGCCATCAAAAAATCAAAAATCGTGAAGAAGAAAGAGATCGATCAGTTCATAAACGAAGTTGCTCTTCTTTCCCAAATCAACCATAGACATGTGGTTAAGCTTTTCGGATGTTGTTTGGAGGCTGAAGTCCCCCTGTCTGATCATCTGCATATGCCGAATGGTAATTCATCATTATCTTGGGAAGATCGTCTGAGAATTGCTACAGAAACTGCAGGAACTCTTGCCTATTTACCATCTCTATTTTCCATCGAGACGTCAAGTCATCCAATTTACTCTTAGGCGATCATCTTACCGTAAAAGTGTCAGATTTCGGTGCTTCAAGATCCATTCCTCTCGATCAAACTCATATATCAACAGGCGTACAAGGTACATTTGGATATTTGGATCCTGAATACTACCAAACCGGTCAACTAACAGAGAAGAGTGATGTTTATAGCTTTGGAGTCATCCTCGTTTAGCTTTTAACAGGCAAGAGATCAATTTTCCACGGCGAGGACGGAGAAAACATGAATTTGTCCATGCATTTTCTCCAAGCAGAAAGAGACGATCGCCTCGTACAATTTCTTGAAGCTCGTGTTGTGAAGGAAGGGATGGAAGAAGGGCTTCACGAAGTGATCCAACTTGCACAGATGTGTCTCCGACTAAAAGAAAATGATCGGCCCAGGATGAAAGAAGTAGAGTTTAGGTTGCAGAGCTTGAGAAGGACCAAGAAGCAGAGAAGGAACAATGGGACTGATAAAGGTCATGCAGAATCCGAATGCCTAAATGCAGTTTCTACTTTTCTAGGAAAGAATATTTACAGTAATTCGGATAATATGGCAATTCAAGACGCGTCTAGAAATTATAGCTTGGAGAAAGAGATGATGTCGTCACTAAATTACGCATGGTAAGTATATTAATTTTCTTGATAAGTAGATCCTCTGCTCGATTCCTGTCGCACTCCTATGAACCCTTGGTTTGTGATGTGCTTTTGTTGATTGGCAGAAAAGTAATCACATTATTTGTATCCATCTTTAAATATTATTTTGCAGAATGCACACGGCATGTACTTGAAATGGTTGTGATGGATGTGATTAAGTGAGTTGTTCTATAAAGTTGACAGCACTGAGGAGTCTGCGCTTGAGAAGATCATGTTGGGACACTTGAAGCCTTTAAATAAGTGTGCACCGTTCTTCTCATCTTTGAACTATTTGTGCAACCCATAATACGAAAACATACCTGCTTAACCTCCAAAACATATTATTATTTAAAAATTATTCGTGAATTTACGGGAAAAAAAAAAGGCCAAGTGGATTCCATCTGAGATAAATGTTATATGTAGATATGGTTGCAGGATAGATACTTGTGAATCCCATTCCATTTGTATTAGGATTTTCTAAGCCCATCTTATATCTAACTCATTCATTTTCGTTTCGATGCCCAACTCAAATTCGATCCAGAAGTAGTTTAATCTCACTTACATGAGTCTATCAAACATGAAAAAACAGCTCTATAAAATTGTTATATTTTCCTACAAATTCATGGTTTGCTATACGGTAAGTAAGATTTTTATTGTCCATTACGTGATATCGATTAGATTCCTACTTTTTTCAATTTGTTGTGGGTGGAGGCATTGAAAAGACTATGGATTCGATAGATGATCAAATAAAAGTTAGGATGAAGATATACTCGATAAAAATTTACTTAATGTTAAAATTAGTGAAGAATCAAGATAGTTTAAAAATTTTTTAGAGTTAAAATTTTCTCAAATCAAGATAAGAATATGCTTGAGGGGTTTTTTTTTTTACATTCGAAAGTGGTAGTCGATATAGAGATTAATGTTGAAAATAATTATATTGATTTGTTAGATTATATGGCTCTTCTAATAAAGTAAGACATATTATGAACGTGATTGAATTTTGATTATAATTATTATTCAATAAAAAAAATTTAATTATATTAAGATTCTTTAAGAGATAAATCTTGATATGAGAGACTCTCCTAGTTATTTATTTTAAATTTTTTATTCTCATCTATAAATAGATAAGACCTCCTGAAGACTAAATACATAACATACAATATGTGGATATGGATATATGAATACATACATATGTAAATAAAAGAAGATAGGAATATGTGAGATGATTGAGAGATTTTAGATCTCTCATCTCTCTTAGTCATATGAACTAATCAATGAGAGATTATAGATCTTTCCCATATCCTATTTATTCCTGAATCCATCGCTTATAGTGATCTAGTGAAAGATAAGAAGAAAGGAGAAAGTAAATCTAGTTCTTGTTACATATCAATATTATTATAATTTTCAAATTCGATGATAGTACTCCCGTAGATTAGAAAAAAAAGTTTTTTTGAGCAGTATCGAAAGATACGTATCGTAACAAATTAAATTAAATTAGAATGCACTTAATCAAAAACTTAGGTTACTTTGGCATGTGACAAAAATTTCCTCAAAAAGAAAAAAAAATTATAGGAAGCCAAAATTTCTTTTGTATGTGACAATAACTTTTTCCATGTGGCAATTTGTTTTCCTTAATATATTCTATTACATAGTGAGTTACGCAAGACAAATTTGAAAAAAGTAATATCTAATAAAATTAGAAGAAATTATCAACTCTAATTTAATTCTTCTGAAAAACAAATAATCTGAAAAATCCTATTATATGATTTTATTTTATTTTTTGCATCTTGCATCTCTTGTTTGATTATTTTTTCCTTTGAATTCATGTTCTACTAATAATTATTAAGAAAACATATAATGAATCCTTGACAAATATAGCATACGTTGCGTAACATAGTCTATTATTTTTTGTATTGACAAATATAACATAGCATGCACTAAAAACGTAGTGTACAATTTGAACTTCTAAATTGATCAGTGCTCACGGTATCATTTTATATCATTATCATTTTCTTCATCAAAAAATAAAAAATTATTTCAAATTATCATCGTTTACTTGACCCATACTCGATTGCTCAAAATCACTCGATCAATGTGCTTGATATTTCAAAGTGGATGGATATGACGTTGCTTTCATGATTTATGTCTTTGTAAATTATCATAGCCACTAGAAATGTCCGTGGTTGGAAATTGTAGGTGGAAAGTTTTCGAGTAAGAGTTGTTTCCACGGCGTACGATCTCTATCAATCCTTATTGGAGGATAAAGAGATGTTTGAAAACGTATGACAGGAATCATCAAATCAACTTCATGTCTTCTCAAAAAAATCTCGTAAGAGTTTTGGGCAAAGACGACTATAGCTAATGTCACCTTCCACTTGGGTTCAAACTTTCAGTTTTCCCAGCCTGAAATCACCGTTTGTAGCAAATCATACAAGTCGGGCATTCGGATGAGGCCAGTATTTTTTTTTATTTTTTTATATATAAGAACTAATTTTCTGTTCGTTTTGTAACTCGACACATTTATACAAAAAATAAATTCACGCATAGATTAGAACCAATAAATGGACTCCAAGAAATTTGTGCATTCATTTGGTCAAAGCCTCACCATTCGATGGACTTAATCGTTCTTCACAACACCATCCGATCACTTTGATACGGTTAGGTTACATATTTTATAATATTCATCGAAAATTTTTATGATACAAAGCATTGGCAATTGATTGGTGGACTTCCAAATATGTACCGGCGGAGAGTTGGACACGCTCATCCGAGGAGCCTTGGAACTACAATCTGATCCGTGAAAGGGAGCCAATACGAGATCCAAATTTCGATGGATTTTTTTTTACTTAATTTTTATGAGGAAATAAATCTGGGTTTGATGAAAAACATATGTTTTACTACAGGATGAGTTTGTGTTGCTCTACCCCTTAGCCATGGACTAGTTCAATGCGGTGGGGTCACCATCACAGCTGAGCCGAGAGAGACGGTTGATGCGGAGACTTCTTGTAGTATCTGAGAATTGGATCCTTGTCAAGTTTCTGAACCACATATGTTGGACTTCCCGGTGGATCATCGCGCGTTGCGTCTCTGTCAACCAACACAACAACACAGAATGAGACTCTTGTATTGGTTGTTTAATTGCGAGGGCCTCACGAAAAGCTATCGTCCTCACGCATTGCTCTCAACCCGTTGCATACGGATTCGTCGTTCCTAATGCCTTCCCAACTTGTCTCTTTCAACCCAGTCCTGGCAGCACCGGGAACTCTCCTTTTGAAAACTACAGGTTATTCGCGATGACCTCTCCAAATCTTTAGTATATGGAGTCAATCACATTCATGTTGAAACTTATTCCAACCCCTTTGTCTGTGGCAAAACCCATCCTCCTTGAGTTACTAATGATATTCTATTATTGTTGGACTCTTTTTTTTTTGTTACAATTTTTGAAGAGGGACGTGGTCATGATCTCTGTTTGCTCATTACCTCTTTGGTCTAAGGGGTGATCTTCGTACTCAGCTTTATTTAGTAATTGATTTTTTTCCTTTCAGGAAAAAAAAAATCCATGATTCATGATATATCAAGCACAATAGGAGAAAAATGATGGACCAAACGTGCTTTTTATAGACTAACTAATTCATTTTCATAGAACGATGGAGATAGCATGAGCGAATTGATGGATTAGACATAATGATGATGATGATGATGTATCACGTTAGATGACTTAGAAACTTACACCGTAGACTCTTGTGGAAAAAAGAAAATCAAATACGTAAAATATACTTAAAGATGACCACATGATTAGACTTTTCCAAGAAAATGAACAACAATTCACTATAATGTTTTCAAGAAAATGAAGGTTTTCAAAACTATGCAATTATAGTTTGTGGCAGTTGAAGATTTGTAGAATGCCACCAAATCTTATGTTCAAGACTTCACATTCCATCTAATTTGATAACTAAAACTTTGATAAAAAGTTTAATCATGATTTGTTTATTGATTGAGTAAGAGGATTAGATCTGAACCTACATTTCTCGGAGTTAAATTCAAAGAGGATTATTACTTGGTATTTATCTATATTTGAACCTCAAGTTGCATGATTTATAATAAGACTTGAGGTACCGAACAAAAAGTTCAGATTTTTTTACTATCGCATATATTTGATCCATTATCCTCTTTTTTTTTTTTTTTTGCTTATTATTAGGTTCACCATTTTTGAACTCGTTTTCAACAATTCAACAGATCATCAGTAATGAATATTTTTGCCATTGGAAAATAATTGCAGTTTCATAATAAATGTTATCTAGAAAATCCATTAATCTTAATAAAAGGAACTCTCTTAATTATTTATCTTAATTTTTTAATTCTCACCTATAAATAGATAAGACCTTATAAAGACTAAATATATAACACAATATGCGAATTTATGGATACACATATATATAAATAAAAGAAGATATATGAGATGATCAAGAGATTTAGATCTTCTCTCATCTCTTCTCGTATCTTGTTTGTTCTTAAATCTATTGCTTATGGTGGTAAGAATAAGAAGAAAAGAAAAAGTAAATCTAGTTCTTCTTTGATGTCACTATAAATTTCAAATTAGATGATGGTGCTCCCATAAATTAAATTTTTTTTTAGCAATATCAAAAGGTACGTATCATAACAAATTAAATCAAATTAGCATGCACCTAATCAAAAGCTTAGGTTACCAAGTGATGTTTGGCATGTGACAAAAAATTCCTCAAAAAAGAAAAAAATATGTAGGAAGCCAAAATTTCTTTTGTATGTGACAATAATTTTTCCCATTTGGCAGTATGTTTTTCTTAATATATTCCATTACATAGTGAGTTACGCAAGACAAATTTGAAAAAAATAAAATCTAATAAAATTAGAAGAAATTATCAACTCTAATTTAATTCTTCCGAAAAAATCGAAAAGCTCCTATTATATGATTTTATTTTTTGCATCTTGAATCTCATATTTGATTTTTTTTTAATTTTGAATTCATGTTCTACTAATAATTATTAATGGCGATATAGTATGTCCAAACATATAATGAATCCTTGACAAATATAGCATATGTTGCATAACATAATCTTTTTTTTTTTTGTATCGACAAAGATTACATAACATGCACTAAAAATTTACCAGTATTTTATAACGTTGTCATTTTCTTCACTAAAAAATAAAAAGCAAAAAATTACTTAAAATTGTCATCGTTTACTCGATAGCTAAAAATCACTCGATCAATGTGCTTGATATTTCAAAGTGGACAGATATGACGTTGTTTTCATGGTTTATATATTTTTAAATTATCATGGCCACTAGAAATGTCCGACGTATATGGTCGGAAATTGTCGATGGAAATTTTTCGAGTAGGAGTTGTTTTCATGACGTACGATCTCTATCAACCCTTGCTGGAGGATGAAGAGATGTTTGAAAATGTGTGGTAGGAATCATCAAGACACTGTCATCAAATCAACTCCATGACTTCTCAAAGAAATCTCTTGAGAGTTTTGGGCAGAGACGACTGTAGCTAATGTCACCTTCCACTTGGGTTAGAACTTCCAGTTTTCCCAGCCTGAAATCACCATTTGCAGCAAATCATACAAGTCAGGCATTCGGATGAGGCCAGTGTTTTTTCTTTCTTTTTTATATATAAGAACTAATTTTCTGTTCGTTTTGTAACTGGACACATTTATACAAAAATTAAATTCACGCATTGATTAGAGTCAATAAATGGACTCCAAGAAATATATATATATATATATATATATATATATATATATATATATATATATATATATATATATATATATATATATTTATATGTCACCTTTTCTAGAGTAGAATTTCTTTCGGATCCTTATTAAACGTGGATATAAATTATGGCTTTTATAAAAATAAAAAATATTCAGTAAAATGATGATTATAAATAATTAAGCCTATTTATATGATTTTATTAATTACAAATAATAAATATTGATTATTGAAATATTCATATATCTAAATATTTTAGGACATTTTACTGGAAAAACTTTCATTATTGGTTTTTAACCCCATATTCATTTTTTACTTGGGGCAATTATTTTTCATTTGAATGAAATTATCCTCAAACTGTTACTAAAATGATTTGCTCGCATATGCTATTCAAATTTTTTTTATTTTAATAATTAATTATCATAATTTTTTTATAAATAAGAAAATGTTACTAAATATTTTAGAATCATATCCTATGATTCTGTAGAATTTTGAGTTCGTTTAGTAAAAGTTACATTTGAAATTGAACTTATTAAAAAATCTTTAATTTTGATCATTTATTATAGTAAAATCATGTAAAAAATTTAAAAAGAATTAATCATTGTAGAACCACGGCTAGATAGTCCGATAGAAGCATGACTAAGATAATGAAAAAAGGGACAACAGAAGAGTTTGATGATGTTGTTAGACTTAAGGGATAGGTTTACAAGTAAAAGGAAACTATAGTCGCACGATGAAAGGAGTTGTGTTTAAGTTGCATAGGTTGAGAATGATCAAAAAGTAAAGAAGTGATAATTGGACCAATAATGATCACGAAGAATCAGAGTGTCTTCTGCAGAATCCAAGTCACACTTTCCAAGAAGCAATCTATAAATTTGGATACCGAGCAACTCAAGAAAGATGTCAGAATTTTTGTTTGGAGGAAGAAATAATGTCGTCAGTAAGCTATCCTCGATGAACAAAATACAGTGTCGTGCACGTTGACGTTCATGTTAAGATATGCTTAATTGATGCATTCATTCGGTCAAAGCCCCACCATTCGACGGAGTTAATCGTTCGTTACAACACCATCCGATCACTTTGATGTGGTTAGATTACATATTTTATAATATTCATCCAAACCTTTTATGATACAAAGCATTGGTAATTGGTTGATGGATATCCAAATATGTACCAGCGGAGAGACGTACACGCTCATCCAAGGAACGTTGGAACTACAATCTGATCCATTAAAGGAGCCAATACGAGATCCAAATTTAGATGGATTTTTTTCTCTTCTTAATTTTTATGAGGAAATAAATTTGGTTTGATCGAAGCGTATGTTTTACCATAAGACAAGTTTATGTTGGTCTTCCTCCTTAGCGATGGACTAGTTTAATGAGGTGGGATCACCATCATAGCTGAGCCGAGAGAGACATTTGACGTGGAGACTCTTGTAGTGGCAGAGAGTAGGATTCTTGTTGAGTTTCTAAACCACATGCCATGGACTTCCTGGAGGATCCTCACGCGCTGCGTCTCGGTTAACCAACACCAATAAGTGAAAAAATGATGGACCATACGTGCTTTTTTATAGACTAACTAATTCGTTTTCACAAAAACGATGGAAATGGGACGAGCAAATTGATGGATTAGACATGATGATGGTGATGTATCACATTCGATGACTTACAAACCTACACCGTAGGCACTTGTGGAAAAAATCCTATCAAAGACATAAAGTATGCTAAAAGAGGACCACGTGATTAGACTTTTCGAAGAAAATAAACATCAATTCCCTATTATGTTTTCAAGAAAAAAAAGGTTTTCAAAACCATGCAATTATAGTTTGTGAAAGATAAAGATCGGTAGAATGCGACCGATTCGTATGTTCAAGACTTCACGTTCCATCTAATTTGATAACTTAAACTCTAATAAAAAGTTTAATCATGACTTTTTATTGATTAAGAGGATAAGATCTGACTCTATATTTCACGAAGTCCATCTAATTTGATTATGATTAATCTAATAAAAACGAAGTCCAATTATAGTATGATTCTTTATGAGATAAATTTTGATAGAATAAACTCTCCTAATTATTTCTCCTAGATTCTTTATTCTCACCTATAAATAGATAAAATCTCCTAAAAATGAAATACATGACACACAATACGTGCATATGTGGATATACATATACATATATGTAAATAAGAGAAGACAAGAATAAGATCTTTTTGCATATTGACATCATTTCAAATTTTAGATCCGATAACGGTGTTCCCATACATTAGAGAAAATATTTTTTTTTAGTAGCATCGAAAGGTGCATATCGTAATAAATTAAATCAAATTAGCATACACCTAATGAAAAGCTTAGGTTGCCAATTGACATTTGGCATGTGATAATAATTTCCTCAAAAAAGAAAAAAAATAAGGAAGTCAAAATTTCTATTGTATGTGACAAAATTTTTTCCCACATGGCAATATGTTTTCGTTAATATAGTGAGTAACACAAGACAAATTTGAAAAAAAAATAATATCTAATAAAATTAGAAGAAATTATAAACTCTAATTTAATTCTTCCGAAAAAAAATAATCTAAAAAATCCTATTATATGATTTTATCTTTTTCATCTTTCATCTCTTGTTTGATTTTTTTTTCTTTGAATTCGTGTTCTACTAGTAATTATTAATAAAAACATATAATGAATCCTTGACAAAGATAACATATGCTGCTTAACACAATCTTTTTTTCAATCGACAAATATAACATAACATGCACTAAAAATTTATTGTCCGATTTGAACTTCTAAATTTATCAGTGCCCATGGTATCATTTTATATTAGTATCATTTTCTTCACCAAAAATTAAAAAAGTAAAAAATTATTTCAAATTATCATAGTTTACTTGACTTATACTCGATAGCTCAAAATCACTCGATCAATGTGCTTGATATTTCAAAGTGGGTAGATATGGCATTGCATTCATGATTTATGTCTTTGGAAATTATCATGGCCGCTAGAAATGTCCGACGTATATGGTTGGAAATTGTAGGTGGAAATTTTATGAGTAGGAGTTGTTTCCACGACGTTCGATCTCTATCAACCCTTATCGGAGGATGAAGAGATGTTTGAAACCGTGTGGCAGGAATCATCAAGACACTATCATCAAAGCAATTCCATGACTTCTCAAAGAAATCTCTTGAGAGTTTTGCGAAGAGACGACTATAGCTAACGTCACCTTCCACTTGGGTTACAACTTTCAGTTTTCCCAGCCTGAAATCACTGTTTGCAACAAATCATACAAGTCAGGCATTCGGATGAGGCCAATGTTTTTTCCTTTTTTTCTTTTTTTGTATATAAGAACTAATTTTCTGTTCGTTTTGTAACTCGACACATTTATACAAAAATTAAATTCACGCATAGATTAGAGTCAATAAATGGACTCCAAGAAATTATATTTATTTATATATTTATATGCCACCTTTTCTAGAGTATAATTTCTTTCGGATCCTTCCTTATTAAATGTGGATATAAATTAAGACCTTTATAAAAATAAAAAAAATATTCAGAAAATGATGATCATAAATAATTAAGCCTATTTAAATGATTTTATTAATTGAAAATAATAAATATTGATTATTGCAATATTCATATATCTAAATATTTTAGGACATTTTACTTAGAAAAAACTTTCATTTTTGGTTTTTTATCCCATATTATTCATTCTTACTTGGGGGCATCTTTTTTTTCATTTGAATGAAATTATCCTCAAACTGTTACTAAAATGATTTGATCGCATATGCTATTCAATTTTTTTTATTTTAATAATTAATTATCATAATTTTTTATCAATAAGAAAATATTACTAAATATTTTAGAATCATATCCTATGATTCTGTAGAATTTTGAGTTCGTTTAGTAAAAGTTAATCATATGTGAAAGTTACATTTGAAAATGAACCTATTAAAAAAATCTTTAATTTCGATAATTTATTATAGTAAAATCATGTAAAAATTTTAAAAAAAATTAATCATTGTAGAATCACGGCTAGATAGTTCGATAGAATCATGACTAAGATAATGAAAAAAAGGACAACAGAAGAGTTTGATGATGTTGTTAGACTTAAAGGGATATGTTTACAAGCAAAAGGAAACTATAATCCCACGATGAAAGGAGCAGAGTTTAAGCTGCATAGATTGAGAATGATCAAAAAGCAGAGAAGTGATAATTGGACCAATAATGATCACGAAGAATCAGAGTGTCTTCTGCAGAATCCAAGTCACACTTTCCAAGAAGCAATCTATAAATTTGGATACCGAGCAACTCAAGAAAGATGTCGGAATTTTTGTTTGGAGGAAGAAATAATGTCGTCAGTAAGCTATCCTCGATGAACAAAATACAGTGTCGTGCACGTTGACGTTCATGTTAAGATATGCTTAATTGATGCATTCATTCGGTCAAAGCCCCACCATTCGACGGAGTTAATCGTTCGTTACAACACCATCCGATCACTTTGATGTGGTTAGATTACATATTTTATAATATTCATCCAAACCTTTTATGATACAAAGCATTGGTAATTGGTTGATGGATATCCAAATATGTACCAGCGGAGAGACGTACACGCTCATCCAAGGAACGTTGGAACTACAATCTGATCCATTAAAGGGAGCCAATACGAGATCCAAATTTAGATGGATTTTTTTCTCTTCTTAATTTTTATGAGGAAATAAATTTGGTTTGATCGAAGCGTATGTTTTACCATAAGACAAGTTTATGTTGGTCTTCCTCCTTAGCGATGGACTAGTTTAATGAGGTGGGATCACCATCATATTTGAGCCGAGAGAGACATTTGACGTGGAGACTCTTGTAGTGGCAGAGAGTAGGATTCTTGTTGAGTTTCTAAACCAGACTTCCTGGAGGATCCTCACGCGCTGCGTCTCCGTCAACCAACACCAATAAGTGAAAAAATGATGGACCATACGTGCTTTCTTATGGACTAACTAATTCGTTTTCACAGAAATGATGGAAATGGGACGAGCAAATTGATGGATTAGACATGATGATGGTGATGTATCACATTCGATGACTTACAAACCTACACCGTAGGCACTTGTGGAAAAAATCCTATCAAAGACATAAAGTATGCTAAAGGAGGACCACGTGATTAGACTTTTCGAAGAAAATAAACATCAATTCCCTATTATGTTTTCAAGAAAAAAAAGGTTTTCAAAACCATGCAATTATAGTTTGTGAAAGATAAAGATCGGTAGAATGCGACCGATTCGTATGTTCAAGACTTCACGTTCCATCTAATTTGATAACTTAAACTCTAATAAAAAGTTTAATCATGACTTTTTATTGATTAAGAGGATAAGATCTGACTCTATATTTCACGGAGTCAAATTCAAAGAGGATTATTACTTGGTATTTATCTATATATGAACCTCAAGTTGCATGATTTATAATAAGACTTGAGGTATCGAACAAAAAAAATCTAGACTTTTACTATCGCATATATTTGATCATTTTTTTTCTGTTTATTATTAGGTTTACCATCTTTTGAACTCGTTTTCAACAATTCAACAGCTCATCAGTAATGAATATTTTTGCCATTGGAAAATAATTGCAGTTTGATAATAAATGTTATCTAGAAAATCCATTAATCTTCATGATCAAAGCTAGTATACTAACTTTTCCATCCCTGAAAACAAGTTTTGGTTTGCTCCGATATCGAACAATGTTGGGTGGGTTTCGTTGACTGCAACATAATTCCCTTTCCTTTTCTGACAGATAGTGCATTAGTTAATGAAGTATTTGCACTGCAGGGCTAAACTATGATCCTTGATCTTAGTTGCGATGCAGATTCTCATGAAACTAATTATGTCAAAGCGATTGACGCAATAAAATGATAGTTGCACGCAGTTTATGATACTCTGAGTTAAAAGCTTGTCAAAGGGTTAGCGCCAATGTCTATGATATTGTATCTTCGTGTATTAACACCGATTTGACAGCATATAGAAAAATATAGCATCATCATCGAGCCGAGCGTGCCCGATGGATCAACTCTGATGAGTTTTCAAAGAGTAAATTACCACTCCACACTAAAAGTCTTAAGTCTTCGTCAACGTGATTGACTGTTGTTTAGTGTAACTCTAGTTTTCCACTGAAAGAGTTTCTCTCTATAATTAGACAAGTTCGTCCCTCTTGGAGGAGGCATCAGTGAATGCCTTCTTCTTATCTCTATGCTGCTCAAGCATCAGGAGCTGCTTCCCTCGATAACACCAGTGTAAGCATCTTGCTCTTCCTATTTATATGAAGAATAATACAAAGATCCGAATAATTCGACTTAAACTATACGAATGGTTTTTCTCTGTTGTTCACTCATCTCTTACCGTATCTCATGAAAATGCTCATTCTGGCACAATCTAATTTCCCTACCACCTCTGTTAGTAAAAAAGAAAAAAAAAATTATGTGTGTGACATAAAAAATGGGCCGATAGTCTCGTATGACTAATAATTGAAAATTTCAAGTTACATATAATAAGTTTGGTTCATAACTTAAAAACTAAAAATTTTATATTGAATTGGTATTTGACCTAATATATGTTAACATTGATGAGATTGATTTAAGGTCGTCTTTATTAGTTTTCTAACTGTTTGCAATAACGTTTTGCTTGTGTCTGCATTGACAACTAATAATTCGTATGTGGCAGGTGGAAGAGGAAAATGGCAGGATTAGGAGAGGGAAGAGGAGGGATGGGGTTGGTCAACATTTTACTCTTTCTGCTGGCATCGACATCAACGGTTTCAGTAAGAACAGAGAGTAGATCAACAAACGCAACTTTTCCGCTCCCTGCTTTCTGCCCAAAACATTGTGGGAGTATCAGCTTCGAGTATCCTTTGGGCATCGGCGATCGTTGTTTTCGGCCGGGCTTTAATCTTACCTGCAAAAACAATTCCACCAGCTCTCCCAAGCTCTTCCTGGGTGATGGCACCATCGAGGTAACGAGAATTGACATGAACCAGAGGTTGGTATATATCAAAGCACCAACTGTCGTGATGAGTGTCGACGATGAGTTTAAACGCGCAACATTGATTGATCTGGAGAACTGGCCTTACTCTTTTGACTTGACGAGACAGACGACACGTAATGGTTATCTAGGATCGACACTTGACAGACTTGACGTTGTGGGTTGTAGCGCTATGGCCAGTCTAGTGGATCTTACCACCAATAAAACCATTAGCACTTGTTTTAGTCTCTGTGCTGCCGGTTATCCGAGTCAATATTCAGAGTCGTCCGACGTTAACAGTGGACATTGCACATTGGATCTAGATTTTACGAATGCAACTGCCTTAGAAATTCAGCTAACTCGAATCAATCAAACGGAGTTACACTTGGTGAATCCCTCCAACATCACGGTCATCATGCTCGATTATAGAAATAATGATCTCGAAAGAGTATTAAACGGAAGCAGAACGAATGTGAAGGCCACCCTGGCGTGGTACATGAATGATCATCTTTCATGTGAAGAGGCCAAGAATACGGATACATACGCTTGCATCAGTCAAAACAGTCATTGTCATACTCTCTCTCTTGGTACGGCCTACCTTAATAATAGCATTGGATATTTATGTCGTTGTTCGGCAAGTTATCAAGGCAATCCCTATGTTCCTAGTGGCTGTCACGGTAATTTTCCTCCTCTATCTATCTTTAAATGAGTTCCAAATACATGCTGCTCTGTTATATTATGTTCCTGAAGATTTCTAGAAACTCAAGCAATAAAAAAGATGCCTAATTGTGCAAGAATCCAACTAGTGTAATACTGTTATTATTTATAGAAAATCACCACTTGGATCCATAAAGATTGAATTCAAATCATGAGGCATACTCTTTTATATGTTTGTCATTAATTAGATGGTACAAGTATTAGATATCGTTTCCTGGCATTAGCGCCCGCCATTAAAGCAATATTGCATTAATGTCCATGTAGTTTCGCACTCCGTTTGTATCTGTGATGGAAAATTAGTGTTTGGCTTTGGCCAAATAATATAATTGATAATCATTTTAATTAGGTAACCATAAATTCTTTAGGCAATGACGGAATATATTTTTAAGTGTCAAATATAATTGATGTATATTTTGACTCCGGAAAAAAAGCACATTAATCTTATTGCGAATTCTATGATCATATCAACAGGTAAATCATTTACACCTGCTCCTGCAAACGACTGTGTTACTAAATGCGGGAATATTGACGTCTTGTTTCCATTCGGGCTGGAGAAGGGCTGTTATAAGGACAACTCATTTGCCCTGACATGCAACACCACATCAAATCCTCCCACTCTCCTTTTCGAAGATGAATTCACTGTGACTAATATGTCGCTGGAGGAAGGCCAATTGGAAATCGAGCAAAAGGACATTTCCATCTACTTGGGAAATAGCACTGGAACTTTCGTCGTTCTTAAACAGCAGACCATCATTAGTTGGGTGATCGAGTTGCAGCCTTGCGAGAATGCTATAAAGAAAAGGACCACCTACGCATGTGTCGACGCTCACAGCTCATGTATCGACACAACAATTACTAACGAGAATGACATGTTTGTGGGATACCGTTGCAAATGCTTGAAAGGTTACCAAGGAAATCCTTACCTGCCAAATGGATGCACAGGTGCTCCACTCTTTTCTCAAACGTCCATCTTTACACTCTGTTACTCCATTATCTGATATGACGTTTCTAAGCCAACACAATATATTTGAGATAAATCATAACATTATAGGCTTAATGAATATTTCTTTGCAGTATGTGATCTATCATATCTATTGATATTAGATGAATTAGTACTATTCCCCAACAGGGTTAATGACAAGAATCATCACGAAACACTGTAGAAAAAATTATAACCTTATGATCATTATAACGATTATATAATTATAAATTTCCTACACAACAAATACTATGTTTTTTTTATATAACTTAAAGTTAAAAATACATGAACATGCCTTTTCTGAGAGGAAAAATTCAGCGATAAATATGATCAAACAAAACACAGCAGAATAACTATAAATAAAAATTGAAATGGTGATTATACATGTATTGTAAAATTATTTTAATTGCAAGCCACACAGAAAATTGTACTATAGTTTTGTTTTAAAAATAAATTATATTCGCTAAACTGCAGAGTTACAAAGAGAGCTTCGTGTAATAAAATTAGTAAATAATAACAAACAGATATTTATAGTCAATTGGAACAGATATGGGGTTAGCTACTGAACACAGAATCAAATCAAATACTTGTTTGTTGTCGTTCTTTACTATCAATTTGTTTATTGTAATTTGATGAGCAAATTATAATTCCTTTTGTCTCTAATGACTTGTCTAGATATCAATGAGTGCAGCTCTCCCGAGAAATATATTTGCTATGGCAATTGTATTAATACGGATGGCGGATATACTTGCACCTGCGCGGCGGGCACATATGGTGATCCAAGACTCGCACCCTGCATTCCTCACAACAAAACGCATACTCTTCTGCTTGGTAAGGCCTTGTGACTAATTTACTTCTATAGATGCAAAAGGTGCATTTGTTTGCCGATAAGATACGTAAAACTTCATAATCGAATAATGGAAATCCAAAGGAAGACATCGAGGTCATCAACAATCCTTTATCAACGTATTTCGTAGAAAATAAAATTAAAGGAGTGTTTTTATGGAGGTAAATTTATGATTGATATTGTGCAGGTGTCACCATTGGTGTCAGCAACGGCATAGGCCTATTACTCTTATGTTCGAGTCTCCTCATTCTGAGAAGGAAATGGAAAAAAAGGAAACAAAAGAAAATTAGAAAAATACATGCTGCTCTGTTATATTATGTTCCTGAAGATTTCTAGAAACTCAAGCAATAAAAAAGATGCCTAATTGTGCAAGAATCCAACTAGTGTAATACTGTTATTATTTATAGAAAATCACCACTTGGATCCATAAAGATTGAATTCAAATCATGAGGCATACTCTTTTATATGTTTGTCATTAATTAGATGGTACAAGTATTAGATATCGTTTCCTGGCAATGGCGCCCGCCATTAAAGCAATATTGCATTAATGTCCATGTAGTTTCGCACTCCGTTTGTATCTGTGATGGAAAATTAGTGTTTGGCTTTGGCCAAATAATATAATTGATAATCATTTTAATTAGGTAACCATAAATTCTTTAGGCAATGACGGAATATATTTTTAAGTGTCAAATATAATTGATGTATATTTTGACTCCGGAAAAAAAGCACATTAATCTTATTGCGAATTCTATGATCATATCAACAGGTAAATCAGTTACACCTGCTGCTGCAAACGACTGTGTTACCAAATGCGGGCGTATCGACGTCTTCTTCCCATTTGGGCTGGAGAAGCGCTGTTATAGGGACGACTCATTTGCTCTAACATGCAATACCACATCCAATCCTCCCACTCTCCTATTCGAAGACTATTACACAGTGACTAATATATCGCTGGAGGAAGGCCAATTGGAACTCGAGGAAAAGTACGATTCCATCGACATGGGAAATAGCACTGGATCTTTCGTCGTTCTTGAACAGCAGACTATACTTAGTTGGGTGATCGAGATGCAGACTTGCGAGGATGCTAAGAAGAACATGACCACCTTCGCATGTGGCCACGCTCATAGCTCATGTTTCGACACAACGATTACTAACGACGATGGCAAGTTTGTGGGATACCGTTGCAAATGCTCGGAAGGTTACCAAGGAAATCCTTACGTGCCTAATGGATGCACAGGTGCTCCACTCTTTTCTCAAACGTCCATCTTTATACTCTGTTACTCCATTATCTGATATGATGTTTCTAAGCAACACAATATATTTGAGATAAATCATAACATTATAGGCAATGATGGAATATATTTTTAAGTGTCAAATATAATTGATGTATATTTTGACTCCGGAAAAAAAGCACATTAATCTTATTGCGAATTCTATGATCATATCAACAGGTAAATCATTTACACCTGCTGCTACAAATGACTGTGTTACTAAATGCGGGAATATTGACGTCTTGTTTCCATTCGGGCTGGAGAAGGGCTGTTATAGGGACGACTCATTTGCCCTGACATGCAACACCACATCCAATCCTCCCACTCTCCTTTTCGAAGATGAATACACTGTGACTAATATGTCGCTGGAGGAAGGCCAATTGGAAATCGAGCAAAAGGACATTTTCATCTACTTGGGAAATAGCGCTAGAACTTTCTTCGTTCTTAAACAGCAGACCATCATCGGTTGGGTGATCGAGTTGCAGCCTTGCGAGAATGCTATAAAGAACATGACCACCTTCGCATGTGTCGACGCTCACAGCTCATGTATCGACACAACAATTACTAACGAGGATGGCAAGTTTGTGGGATACCGTTGCAAATGCTCGGAAGGTTACCAAGGAAATCCTTACGTGCCTGATGGATGCACAGGTGCTCCACTCTTTTCTCAAACGTCCATCTTTACACTTTGTTACTCCATTATCTGATATGACGTTTCTAAGCCAACACAATATATTTGAGATAAATCATAACATTATAGGCTCAATGAATGTTTCTTTGCAGTATGTGATCTATCATATCTATTGATATTAGATGAATTAGTACTATTCCCCAACAGGGTTAATAACAAGAATCATCACGAAACGCTGTCGAAAAAATTATAACATTTTGATCATTATAACGATTATATAATTATAACTTTCCCACACAACAAATACTATGTTTTTTTTTATATAACTTAAAGTTAAAAATACATGAACATTCCTTATCTGAGAGGAAAAATTGAGCGACAAATATGATCAAACAAAACACAGCAGAATAACTATAAAAACAATTAAAATAGTGATTATACATGTATTGTAAAATTATTTTAATTGCAAGCCACACAGAAAATTGTACTATAGTTTTTTTTTAAAAATAAATTATATTCGCTAAACTGCAGAGTTACAAAGAGAGCTTCGTGTAATAAAATTAGTAAATAATAACAAACAGATATTTATAGTCAATTGGAACAGATATGGGGTTAGCTACTGAACACAGAATCAAATCAAATACTTGTTTGTTGTCGTTCTTTACTATCAATTTGTTTATTGTAATTTGATGAGCAAATTATAATTCCTTTTGTCTCTAATGACTTGTCTAGATATCAATGAGTGCAGCTATCCCAAGGAATATATTTGCTATGGCAATTGTACTAATACGGATGGCGGACATACTTGCACTTGCCCAGCGGGCACATCTGGTGATCCAAGACTTGCACCCTGCATTCCTATCAACAAAACGCATACTCTTCTGTTAGGTAACGCCTTGTGACTAATTTACTTATAAAGATGCAAAAGGTGCATTAATTTGCAGATAAGATACGTAAAACTGCATAATCGAATAATGGAAATCAAAAGGAAGACATTGAGGTCATCGAAAATCCTTTATCAACATATATCATAGAAAATAAAATTAAAGGAGTGTTTTTAAGGAGCTAAATTAATGATTGATATTGTGCAGGTGT
This sequence comes from Musa troglodytarum, assembly GCA_023547065.1. NCBI lineage: Eukaryota > Viridiplantae > Streptophyta > Magnoliopsida > Zingiberales > Musaceae > Musa > Musa troglodytarum. The sequence goes on along the minus strand of CP097506.1, from coordinate 54,514,780 downwards.
CACCATTGGTGTTAGCAACGGCCTAGGCCTATTACTCTTATGTTCGAGTCTCCTCATTCTGAGAAGGAAATGGAAAAAAAGAAAACAAAAGAAAATTAGAGAAAAATACTTCCATCAGAACCATGGTTTACTGCTACAACAGTTAATCTCGGCTAGCGAAGATATTAGTGAGAGAACAAAGATATTTTCTCTGGAAGAGATGGAGAAGGCAACTAATAATTTTGATGAGACTCGAGTGGTCGGCCGCGGCGGACATGGAACGGTCTACAAAGGAATTTTGTCGGATCAGCGTGTGGTCGCCATCAAAAAATCTAAAAATGTGAAACAGAGCGAGATAGACCAGTTCATCAATGAGGTTGCGGTTCTTTCTCAGATTAATCACAGGAACATAGTTAAGCTTTTCGGGTGTTGCTTGGAAACCGAAGTTCCCTTGTTGATCTATGAGTTTATCTCGAATGGGACTCTTTTAGATCATCTCCATATTCCAGATGGTAACTCCATATTATCATGGGATGATCGCCTGAGGATTGCTGTTGAGGCTGCCGGAGCGCTCGCTTATTTACACTCGGCTGCTTCAATTTCGATATTTCATAGAGATGTCAAATCATCAAATGTTCTCTTAGATGATCATTTAATTGCAAAAATATCAGATTTTGGATCTTCAAGACTTATTCCACTCGACCAAACTCATTTACTCACTGCCGTGCAAGGCACGTTTGGATACCTTGACCCGGAGTACTATCAGACCAGTCAGTTGACAGAGAAGAGCGATGTTTATAGCTTCGGAGTCATTCTTCTAGAGCTGTTAACAGGTAAAAAGCCAATCTTCTCCACCGAATGTGAGGACAGACTGAATCTATCTATGCATTTTCTTCAAACGGTGAGAGAGAATCGCCGCTTTGATCTTATAGATGATCTTGTTATGAAAGAAGCGACCGAAGAAGAGCTCATCGACATGATTGGATTGGTAGAAATGTGTTTAAGATTGAAAGGGGCTAAACGGCCTACGATGAAAGAGGTGGAGTATAAATTGCAGAACTTGAGAAGGATCAGACTGAAAAAACCAGGACATTGTTTGGTCAGTGGTGACGAAGAAACCGAGCATCCACCGAGAGACTCACCTTATGCCTTCTCTGTAGTCGTCGACCAAGCAAATCAAGGTGCATCCAGGAATTATACCTTAGAGAAAGAATTTATGTGGTCACATCATTACCCACGGTGAGTTTGTCTTCGATGTCCGTATCTTTATTGACGGCTTCAATGCTACTGAATAAGCTTCCTTCTGCTTGAGGATCGTATGTAATAGTTATATGGGTAATGTTATGTTCCTAAAACAGTTTCTGGCTCTACTTGTATTGTAATGTTCAGAGAACTACCCTTTATATGATCAAATCGCATGTATACAACTCGTTCCTTCTCTTGTTTTATGATCGTCATCGGCCCATGTTTTATGGCGATGTTTCTCAAATCATTTTGTATATGAATGGTTTATGTTATCACTCAGGTCCATCGTGTTTGGATTTACATCTTCGCAGATTAGTTGATATCATGAAGTCATTCAGTAGCTCATTTCATTCTATGGTCCGTCCGATCTATGACAGAGAGTCCTTACTATATATATATATATATATATATATATATGGAATGTTATTGTTAACTATACTCCCACTCGCATCATTGCTTATTGTGAAGTTTAATATGAACTCCTCGTTGTTTTCATTGACTTGCTAAAAACACTCTCTATAAATTAAATTAAAAATAATATGTGATCACTATGCGCTTTCTTATAGACTGATTATTCCATTCTTACATAATTAGGCAAGATAAGATGAGCAATTCGTCTCATTCTTATTAGTTTTCTAAGTCCACGATTGTTGATATATTAAGCTAAAAAACAAGATAGATCACTAATGAACTCTACAAGTTTTCACATAAAATAACTGTTCCATTCTTAGGGACGACTCAGAATATCTGTGCCCTCGAATAACTGTTCCCGTTGGTTTACGAGTTTATCTCCAACGGGACGCTTTCTGATCATCTGCATATGCCAAATGGTAATTCATCATGATCTTGGGAAGATCGTCTGAGAATTGCTGAAGAAACTGCAGGAACTCTTGCTTATTTACACAGCCGCTAGCATCTCTATTTTCCATCGAGACGTCAAGTCATCCAGCATCCTCTTAGATGATCATCTTACCCTATAAGTATCAGATTTCGGAGCTTCAAGATTCATTCCTCTTGATCAAACTCATATATTTACAGGTGTGCAAGGTACATTTGGATATTTGGATCCCGAATACTACCAAACCGGTCAACTAACAGAGAAGAGTGATGTTTACAGCTTTGGAGTCATCCTCGTTGAGCTTTTAACAGGCAAGAGATCAATTTTCCACAGCGAGGACGGAGAAAACATGAATTTGTCCATGCATTTTCTCCAAGCAGAGAGAGACGATCGCCTCGGACAATTTCTTGAAGCTCGTGTCGTGAAGGAAGGGATGGAAGAAGGGCTTCACGAAGTGATCCAACTTGCACAGATGTGTCTCCAACTAAAAGGAAATGATCGGCCCACGATGAAAGAAGTAGAGTTTAGGTTGCAGAGCTTGAGAAGGATCAAGAAGCAGAGAAGGAATAATGGGACTGATAAAGGTCATGCAGAGTCCGAATGCCTAAATGCAGTTTCTACTTTTCTTGAAAAGAATATTTACAGTAACTCGGATAATATGGCAATTCAAGAAGCGTCTAGAAATTGTAGCTTGGAGAAAGAGATGATGTCGTCACTAAACTACGCACGGTAAACATATTAATTTTCTTGATAAGTAGATCCTTTGCTCGATTCCTGTGGCACCCCTATGAACCCTTGGTTTGCGATGTGCTCAAGTTGATTGGCAAAAAAGTAGGCACATTATTTATATCCATCTTTTAAGTATTATTCTACAGAATGCACACACATGTACTTGAAATGGCTGTGATGGATGTGATTAAGTGAGTTGTTCTATAAAGTTGACAGCACTGAGGAGTCTGCGCTTGAGAAGATAATGTTGGGACACTTGAAACCTTTAAATAAGTGTGCATCGTTCTTCTCATCTTTGAACTATTTGTGCAACCCATAATACGAAAACATACCTGCTTAACCTCCAAAACATATTATTATTTAAAAATTATTCGTGAATTTAAGTATAAAAAAAAAGCCAAGTGGATTCCATCCGAGATAAATGTTATATGTAGATATGGTTGCAGGATGGATACTTGTGAATCCCATTCCATTTGTTTTAAGATTTTCTAAGCCCATCTTATATCTAACTCACTTATTCATTTTCGTTTCGATGCCCAACTCAAATTCGATCCAGAAGTAGTTTAATCACACTTACATGAGTCTATCAAACATGAAAAAACAGCTCTATAAAATTATTATATTTTCCTACAAATTCATGGTTTGCTATATGGTAAGTAAGATTTTTATTATCCATTACGTGATATCGATTCGATTCCTACTTTTTCCAATTTAAGCCTGTTTATATGATAAAATCATATTAAGCCTGTTTATATGATTTTATTATTTTCAAATAATAAATATTGATTAATTATTTTTCTGTAAAATTCCCTTGGCATCATCTAGTTGTTGCACCTGTATACATTATATAAGGTTTGCATATCCACCAAATTTTACTAATAATTTCTATATCAAAATATTTTAGGACATTTTACTGGAAAAACTTTCATTATTGGTTTTTTTTATCTCATATTCATTTTTACTTGGGGGAATCTTTTTTTTTTCATTTGAATGAAATTATCCTCAAACTGTTGCTAAAATGATTTGATCGCATATGCTATTCAAATTTTTTTTATTTTAATAATTATTTATCATAAATGTTTTTATAAATAAGAAAATGTTACTAAATATTTTAGAATCATATCCTATGATTCCATAGAATTTTGAGTTCGTTTAGTAAAAGTTAATCATATGTGAAAGTTACATTTGAAATTGAACCTATTAAAAAAATCTTTAATTTTGATAATTTATTATAGTAAAATAATATACAAATATTTTAAAAAAATTACGAATTATGGCCAGATAGTTCGATAGAATCATGGCTAGGATGACGAAGAAAAGGACAAAAGAAGACTTTGATAATGTTGTTATACTTAAATGACATGTTTACAAGTAAAAGGAAACTATAATCCCATGAAGAAAGGGGTTGAGTTGAAGTTGCATTGGTTGAGAATGATCAAAATGATAATTGGACCGGTAATAATCATGAAGTATCGGAGTGTCTTCTGCAGAATCCAAGTCAACACTTTCTAGGAAGCAATATATAAATTTGGATAACGAGCAACTCAAGAAAGACGTCGGAATTTTAGTTTAGAGGAAGAACTAAATTCCATGATTGTGAACATATAGTGTCGTGTAAGTTGATGTTGATGTTAAGATATGCTTAATTTGTGCATTCATTTGGTCACTTTGATGCGGTTACTCATTCTTTACGATACCATCCGATCACTTTGATGCGGTTATGTTACTTATTTTATAATATTCATCCAAAATTTTTATAATAAAAATATGTACTAGCGCAAAGTTGAACATGCTCATTCGAGGAACCTTGGAATTACAATCTGATCCATGAAAGGGAGCCAACACGCGATCCAAATTTCGATGGATTTTTTTTTCTCTTAATTTTTAAGAGGAAGTAAATTTGGGTTTGTGTTGGTCTACCCCTCAGTCACGGACTAGTTCAATGAGGTGGGGTCACGTGACATCACATACTCTTGTAGTATTTGAGAATTGGATCCTTGACGAGTTTCTGAACCACATATGTTGGACGAAGAGTCTACGAAAGACAAAAGGTGTGGGAATCGTTGGAGTCGAATTAGTCAAACACTTATCCATTGACTTCTCGGTGGATCATCATGCGTTGCGTCTCTGTCAACTAATACAACAACACAGAATGAGACTCTTGTATTAGTTGGTTAATTGCGAGGGCCTTGCGAAAAGCCATCGTCCTCATGCATTGCTCTCAACCCGCAGCAGACGGATTCATCGTTCCTAATGCCTCCCCAACTCGTCTCTTTCAACCCAATCGGTTATTCGCGATGACCTCTCCAAATCTCTAGTATATGGAGTCAGTCACATTCATGTTGAAACTTATTCCAACCCCTTTGTCTGAGGCAAAACCCATCCTCCTTGAGTTACTAATGATATTCTATTATTGTTGGACTCTTTTTTTTTTAAGTTACAATTTTTGAAGAGGGAAGTGGTCATGATCTCTGTTTGCTCATTACCTCTCTGGTCTAAGGGGTGATCTTCGTACTCAGTTTTATTTAGTAATTAATTTTTTTCTTTCAGAAAAAATCCATGATTGATGATATATTAAGCACAATAGGAGAAAAATGATGGACCAAACGTGTTTTTTTTATGGACTAACTAATTCGTTTTCATAGAACGATGGAGATAGGATGAGCGACTTGATGGATTAGACATGATGATGATGATGATGATGATGATGTATCACGTTAGACGACTTAGAAACTAACACCGTTGACTCTCATGGAAAAAAGAAAATCAAATACTAAGGTATACTTAAGGAGGACCACGTTGTATGTTCAAAACCATGCAATTATAGTTTGTGGCAGATGAAGATTGGTAGAATGCCACCAAGTAGTATGTTCAAGACTTCACGTTCCATCTAATTTGATAATTAAAACTTTGATAAAAAGTTTAGTCATGATTTTTTTTATTGATTAAGAGGATTAGATCTGAACCTACTTTTCTCAGAGTTAAATTCAAAGAGGCTTATTACTTGGTATTTATCTATATTTGAACCTCAAGTTGCATGATTTATAATAAGGCTCGAGTTACCGAACAAAAAGTCTAGATTTTTGCTATCGCATATATTCGATCCATTATCTTTTTTTTTTCTTTCTTATTGTTAGGTTTACCATCTTTTGAACTCGTTTTCAACAATTCAACAGCTCATCAGTAATGAATATTTTTGCCATTGGAAAATAATTGCAGTTTGATAATAAATGATATCTAGAAAATCCATTAATCTTCATGATCAAAGCTAGTATACTAACTTTTTCCATCCCTGAATACAAGTTTTGGATTGCTCCGATATCGAACGATGTTGGGTGGGTTTCGTTGACTGCAACATAATTCCCTTTCCTTTTCTGACAGATAGTGCATTAGTTAATGAAGTATTTGCACTGCAGGGCTAAACTATGATCCTTGATCTTAGTTGTGATGCAGATTCTCATGAAACTAATTATGTCAAAGCGATTGACGCAATAAAATGATAGTTGCACGCAGTTTATGATACTCCGAGTTAAAAGCTTGTCAAAGGGTTAGCGCCAATGTCTTTGATATTGTATCTTCGTGTATTAACATCGATTTGACAACGTATAGAAAAATATAGTATCATCATCGAGCTGAGCGTGCCCGATGGATCAACTCTGATGAGTTTTCAAAGAGTAAATTATCACTCCATACTAAAAGTCTTAAGTCGTCGTCAACGTGATTGACTGTTGGTTAGTATAGCTCCAGTTTTCCACTGGAAGAGGTTGTATATCTTTGCAACCAATTTTTCTCTATAAAAAGGCAAGTTCGTCCCTCTAGCAGTAGACATCACTAACTATCTTCTTCTTATCTCTGTGCTGCTCAAGTCTCAGGAGCTCCTTTCTTCAATAACACCAGTGTAAGCATCTTTCTTTTTCTATTTATATGAAGAATAATAAAAAAATCTGAATAATTGAATTTAAAACTATATGAATGATTTTTCTCTATTATTTACTCATCTCTTACCGTATCTCATGGAAATGTTCATTCTGGCACAATCTAATTTGCCCCACCAAAAACAAGGTTGTATAAGTTTGTGTTGAATATATATATATATATATATATATATATATATATATATATATATATATATATATATATATATATATATGAGATAAAGAGATGAATCGATAGTCTCATATCATTAATGATTAAAAAAATCAAATTATATATGATAGGGATATTGAGTATGACAAGACACCAGGTCTTCGGTCGTACTCCCGGATGACGTCATCGCCCCTCCTGCGTTCCATAACACCCGTGATTTGACCGCCCGACGTCGCCTCTCCTCAGTATCGCCCCAACTACCCACCCAGTTGACCACGGCACCGACCTGCGAGATCAGGCCCATACGCCACCTGCAAACAGTCGGAAGCAGGTCCTCCCTCCGACCTATTTAAGCCGAACAGGTAAGAAGAAGGGGGGGGATCTGGGCTGGATCTTTTTACTCTGAACCCTTGCTCCACACAGAAACAGTCCGAGAGGTGAGTAGACTCGGACACCCCCGCAATTCTCTCTGGGGAACTTCGGCCTACGGGCTAGCACTTGGCGTCGGAGGGTCGGCGAGCATCCGACCCGCCTGCTGCGAGGTTACGTTCTTGGCGTCGGGCGAGCCGCCACCTTCGGAGGAGGAGCGGTGGAGGCGGGGTCCCCTAACAGATTGGCGCTAGAAGGAGGGCCTCTGCAGCCGAAGGACCACCTGCTCCACCCTTAACGACACATGGTCGAAAGGTCGTTTCCGGCTGGCACCTCGGCGGAGGTCCCGCAGACCTCCGCACCCCGGAGGGACGATCCCGCCACAACCATAGATCGCTACTGGAATATATTTAGCGGCGCTGGGCTCTACCCGCCGAGTCGGGTTCCACCATTTCCCCCCACCGTCGCGGTGGAGGCTTTTCAGGACCCTTCCCAGCAGTCCGAACCACGGCAAATCTTGTCAGTCCTCCCCGCCTACACCGAGGCGGCGTGACCGAACCTCCAAACGCAGAAACCTCTTTCCGGCATCGAGGCGATTCGCGGTACCATCTTCTCGACCTCGCCGGGTTCAGGCGGAACGGGCTCTTGAAAACACGGGCGTCCGCTTTGAACTTCGAGGCGGTGTCTTGGACTCAGCGGACCTATTTGGGCTCGATCCGGTCCCTCGCCGTGCGGAGGAGGTGCAAAGGGGCGTCGCAAGTCCAAAGAAGAAGCGAGAGGAAGTGCCCCAGGAGTCCCGTTCGCGATATACGGGAATACCCGGTGCCCTTGAACTTCCGTCTCCCCTCCATCGACCTTTATGATGGGGTCGGTGATCCGGTGATCACGTCGCGCCTTCCGGCTCAAATGGCCCTATATGGAACTTGGACGCCTTGATGTGCGGGCGTTCCCCACGCGTTGAAAGGATCCGCGCATGGTACGCACTTTAAAAAGCGGGTCGGTGACATCCTTTGAACACGCCAAGGACTTGAGCTACGCTTTTTGGCGTTTGCGCGACCAAAGCCTTACATCGCGCTCCTCACGGGGTTGAAGCAAAGGAGGGCGAACCCCTCTCCGCCGTGCGAAGGTTCACCACGCGAGTGCAGGATTTATCGGATGCTCACCCATCGTTATTGGTGCGAGCATTCATGATGGCGGCCGTCGAGATTCTCTTGGTCCTTAGTGGAGCGACCCCGCGTCCATCGCGGAAATGTTTCAGCGGGCGAGTCAATACGTGGCGGCCGAGTCCTGGATGTCGGGAAGGAAGGACGAACGACCGAGGGGACATCCTACTCCTTCCCGATCGGGACCGACAACCAAGCGGGAATCCCTGCACCAAGGGCGCCGCATGGGCCGCCCCGACCCATATGCGGCTGAGCCGCCATCTCCCCCCTTGAAGGCGTCTCGGACGCAAATATTCCTCCAAATAAAGGAGCGGGGAATGCTCAGGCCGCCCCCCCAAATGAAGGGCCGGCGACAGCTGGCCGATAGCACCCGGTATTGCCGCTTCCATCGGCAAAATGGACATGACACGGAGCAATGCTACGGTAGGCGACAAATTGAAGAGCTGATCCGAAGAGGTCACCTCGATCAATACCTCCGGCATCCGCGGGCACCATCCACTGCGCCCGGCGGCGGTCGAGCAACACATCGGCGTGATCACCGGGGACCCGCGGCCGGAGGACATAGCGCTTCGGTCGAAGGGCTTACGCCCGGCCGTTGCGGCGGGAATATCACCCTCCTCGAGCGGAGATCACATTCCCCTCGGGGATGTGGGAGCAACGAGCATGACGATGCGGTGGTGTCGGCCCGAATTGCCACGCCGGTCCGGCGGATTATGGTCGACAACGGCGGCTCGGCCGACATCCTCTACTTGAGGCCTTTCGAAGTTGGGGTTGCGAAGGAAGCCTGAAGCCTTTGCACTCGGCGCTCACATCGGCTTCAGGCGACTCGATCTCGCCGCGAGTGCGGTAACCCTACCATTGACCCTCGGCGATTCCCGAAGGCCAAAACTCTGGTAACTTTTACGGTGGTCGACCTCCCCTCTGCGTACAACGCCATCCTGGTGACCCACCCTCAAGCTAAGGGCCGTTCTATCCACATACCACCGGACGAAGTTCCCCACGGTAGCCGGAGTCGGGGAGGTTCGGGGAGATCCTCAGGAGTCTAGGCAGTGTTACTTGACGGCGACCTCCTTGGGTAAGAGGAAAAGGCCAGAACCGCCCCTCGAAGACCCGCGCGGGACGCAACGCCCGACCGAGCATCCCGAGCCGACAACCCCGGCGGTCAATATTCCGCTGCAAGATGACCGTCGTCGGACCGGATCGGGATCGGCCGGACCTGGATAATCAAGAGCGGCGCGGCTCATCAGCCTCCTCGAAAGCGCCCGTCTTTGCACAGGTGCCGACCTCCGGGAATCGACCCGAAGTCGCCCAACACCATCTACACATTTCCCGACCGCCGCTCGGTGAGGCGAGACCCGGCCTCGGTCCTCGGCGCCAACAAGCGATCAGAAGGAAAGTCGGCGGGCTCTTGGCGTCGACTTCATTGAGGAGGTCCGGTACCCTCGTTGGGCATCCAATGTAGTCCTCGTCAAGAAGCCTAATGGAAGGCGGAGGATGTGTGTTGACTACACCGATCTAAATCGTGCTTGCCGGAAGGATTGCTTCCCCTACCCGGGATCGACCAGTGAGTCGACTCAACCAGATGCGCCGCTTCTCCTTCATGGGCGCCTACTCGGTTCCAACCAGATGCGGATGGCCCCAGAGGTACGCCAACATACAGCCTTCCACACACCCCAAGGAGCCTACTTTTACAAAGTTATGCCATTCGGGTTAAAGAATGCAGGCGCCACCTACCAAAGGATGGTGAACAAGGTGTTCGCCCGGCAAATAGGGCGAAATATGGAGGTACACGTCGACGATATGATCGTGAAAAGTCGCACAGGGGCTGCACACCTCGACGACTTGCGGGAAACCTTCTCTACGCTGAGAAGACATGGAATGCGCCTTAATCCGGCCAAGTGCGTCTTCGGCGTGACATCGGAAAGTTCCTCGGGTTTATCATACGAGAGAGGAATTGATGCCAACCCGAGAAGATCCGAGCTCTCACCGACATGAGATCTCCGAGCACAATAAAGGAGCTTGATTGCCTTAACGGAAGGATAGCGGCTCTGTCGGTTTCTATCGGTCGGAGATAAGTGCCTTCCTTTCTTCCGAGTCCTCAAGGACCCAAAGAACTTCCAATGGGCGGCGAATGCGAGGAAGCCTTCGCGGCTGAGCGGCACTTATCCGAGCTACCCGACTTACCTCGGTGATCGCGCGGAAAAACTTACCCTCTACCGCGGCATCTCGGCATGATGAGCTCGGTGCTTGTGAAAGAAGCCCCGATCGCAACACCGATTTACTACACCGACCACGTCTTTGCGTGGCGGGCGGCGCTATCCTCCCATTGAAAGGCTGGCATTGGCACTTGTGCTAGCGGCTCGGAAGCTATGCCCCTACTTCCAAGCCCATACGATTGAGGTATTGACCGACCAACCCCTGCGTCAAGTTCTTTCTAAGTTTGACGTAGGTGGGCGTCTCCTAAAGTGTTCGGTGGAGCTATCGAGTTCGACCTCTGCTACAAGCCGAGAACGCCATCAAGGCCCGGGCCTTGGCGATTTCATCTCGGAATTGACGCCACCGGAAGCGAGAGCGAGCAAATCCACCGAGACTGGATTACGCGTGGATGGGTCTTCGGCTCGAGGCGGCGCGGACTCGTGCGGAGGATCCCGGCGGACACGCCTTCGGCGTTCCCTCCGCCGGTTTGTGCCACAAACAATGAGGCCCGAATACGAGCGCGTTGGCGAGCCTCCGTTTGGCGGCGAGATGCAACTAGGAGCAATCCACATTCTCACGGATTCCCAACTTGTCGACGAGCAAGTTGGTGGAGAATATCGAGCGCGGGACTCGACCATGTCCAGATACCTGACCGAGGTAAAAGCCCGAACCTCTAACTTTCCACGCTTCGCTCTGTCGAGTGCGGGTCCCGAGCAGGCGGACCAGCTCGCGAAATTGGCCTCGAGGCCGATCGGAGGAACATCCGAGGTCGAAGAGGCGACACACGGTCGGTGGCCATCATGGAGATCGGGGACCGAGTCGACCACCCCACCTTCGTGGATTAGGAAGTCTTGAAGTACAAATGCGAGGATCTGGCGGATGAGGTCAAGGCACGGCGGCTCCGCGCAACCCAGGCGTGGTGCTGCGAAATCGGCCGGCTCTACAAAGGTCGTTTTCCACCCCTACTCGATGCTTAGATCCGATGGCGGAAGTGATTCTCGCCGAGGTCCACGGCGGGATTTGCGGGAGCACATGGCGGCCGAACTTTGGCCTTCAAAATACTGCGCGCGGGGCTGTGCGGCCTCGCTGCAAGGCGCCAAGGCTTTCGTGCGGCGGTGCGACCTGCGGCGCGGGCCCGCGCCCGCAGCTCCTGCGGTCCGCTCGCCTCCATGGATTGCGCTGGCCCTTCGCTCAATGGGAATGGACCTCTTGGGGCCGTTCCCCGGCGTCCGACGGCGGAGACATATCATTGTGAGGATCGATTACTTCACCAAGTGGGTGGAAGCCGAGCCCACGGCAACCATTCGAACGGGTCGAGCAGTTCGTATGGAAGAACATCGTGACCCGATTTGTGCCCAGCGTTATCATCGCGATAACGGAACCCGGTCCGCCACTCGGTTCTCGAAGTTACTGCGCGGCTTATCACATCGATTGAGGTTTAGCTCGGTGGTCCACCCCGGACCAACGGGCTTGAGGTGACCAACCGATCTATCTGGATGGACTTAGGAAAAGGACATTGGAAGCCCGATCGAGTGGGTCGGCGAGCTCCGAACATCCTATGGTCTCTGCGGACTACCCGAAGGCGGCCAGGCGAGTCCCCTACTGACCTTGCATTTGGCGTGGAAGCGATCCTACCGGCCGAGTTGGTCATCCCAACACTTCGGGTGGAGAACTATGAGAATCCACCTCGGCCCGGGGAGTTCGGGCTGGCCTAGACCTGCTAGAAGAACGCGGGGCCAACGCGCACGTAAAAATCTTTGGCGTACGAGTGTTGCCGGAGTTACAACAAGAGGGTGCGCCCTCGACCCTCGGAATGGGCGACTTAGTCCTATGCAAGGCGGAAGTAGCGACCCGCTCACTCAAGGGCAAGCTTGCACCCAAGTGGGAAGGCCCCTACCGAGTAATCAAGGTAGTCCGACCGAACGTTAGGCTCGCGACTATGTCTGAGCAGCGGTTCGAGGACTTGGAACGTCGGAACCTTAAGAAATATTTTGTTTAAGGACAAAGCGGAGTAAGTCAATACCGGACTCGGCCATTAGAAAGAAGTCGGAGATTGTATTAAAGAAGGCAAATTTGTATTACCAAAAGTTTGGATTACAAATTGAGCTAGTGGGGAAAGAGGTATTACAAAAACAAGGAAGACCCTCCAAAAGAAGAAGAAGAGGTCTTGAGCCGCAGGAAAGGTCGTCGAGCGGAACCTCGCGGGCATGTCGACCCCATGATCTTGGGGCATGAGGCGAAGGGATTCTCCTCGACCACCGAGCACGGAGGGCATGCTCGGAACCGGGCGAGCAACCTTGTACCCATATTAAATGCGACACACCCGTCGGTCGGCGAGGAGGAAGCCCTCCGACTTCTTGTAAGCGTCGACTGCCTCCCGGTCTTTCTCCGACCGATTCCCTTCCGCCGCGACAAGGGCTTCCCTGGCGGCCCCCAGCTCGGCCTCTTTCGAGGTCAGCCTGGCGGCCAATCCCGAGGCCTCCTCCGTCCGGAGGCGGTTCTCCAGCTTCGATGTCCGGAGGAGCTTCTGCAGCCCGGCCTCATGCGCCGGCGGCTCGAGCTCGGCGGTTAGACGCGCAACTTCGCGCCCATGTCCGCCGCCCGTTGCTCGGCGGCAACCGCCTCGGTCCCGACCCGCTCGGGCTTCCGGTGGCGGCGCAACTCCAAGTTGCGCTCGACCAGGCCGTCCACCAGTCGACCGGAGTCGTGCACCTGGTCGACGAGGGCTGTGGTGTAGTGGAGATTCTGCACAAGAGAAAGAAGGCTGAAAGTAGTGAACAAGGCTCGGCTAAGAAGATACACCCAAGGCGGTGCTTACCACAACACCGACTTGGCGGACTTGGCCATGAGCACTTCCGAGGAGTGTGTAAATGTCGAGCGGCGTCGGGATGGAGTGCCCCGGAGGTAGCGGCGAGGCTCTCCCGACCCACACCTTGTCCCCTCGGACCATGCCACCGGGCCACGAGAGGGTCGCTCACCGAAGGACCTCCCCATCATTCGGGAAAGGCGGTGATCCTTCCCGGCGTGACCCGACAGGTCCTTCATGGTGGAGGACGCTGGCCCTTCCCGATCGTCCTGGCAGGACCGGCACTCGGCGGAGTGGTGGCGCCGTCGTTCGGTCGCCCGGTACGGCGCTGGCGTCTCCAGTCCACCACGTCCTTGGACCTCGCCTCTTCTTCTTGGCGCCTCCTCCGGCGGTGCGAGAGCCACCCCCGCCGCTTAGAGACCACCGGAGGCGCGGAGATGGTCCACTCGGGGCACGAGTCGTGGAAGGACCGCAGTTCACCATCTCTGCAGAGCAACAAATGTGTTAGAAGCTAGCTGCGACGGCAAGCCTAAAGAGGCGAGACAACAACGGCCTACCCGAGCGCGGACTTAGTCCGGCCTCCACCGACCAACGCTCCAACATGTTGCGGATGGCTTGCGAGGAAGGGAGGATTACCCTCGGTGCTCAAGGTGAGCGCGCTCCTCGGCACTCGGCAGGCGGTGTTATCGATGGTCCAGCGACCACCGAACCCCAAAACCCATCCTCTTGGCGCTGGACAAAAAAGCGCCTCTTCCACCCTTGTTATTGGTGGGGCGCGCTAACCGGAACCACAGTCGTGCGGCGAAGTATCCCCGACCCCTTGAAGAGGCGGCGAAGAGGAAGAGGTTGCGGGTTGGGGCGATGTTGGCGTAATGGCATTCCCCGGAAAGCCACAAATACCGCCGAGGAGTTGGGAGTTATGCGGGAAGGCGAAATCGCCACGGGGAGATCACGAGACACGATGATTGGGTGTAGGGAAGGCGCGGGCGGCCTCTAGAGCATCGGCGGTCGGGGCAAAGCCCTTGGGAACGGGTCAAAAAGCCGCTGTCCGCTTCGGCGACGGAGTGAACTCCTCGGGATGCCGTGGCGCGCGAGTATCCCACCATCGCTCATCAAGATGGAGTCTTGGTCGTGCGACCACATTATGGCCTCTAGCATGCGCCGCCTCCGCATCGAGGAAGGGTTGGGCGAGGAGAGCGGAGGAGAGGCGGCGGCGGGTTATGGCGATGGGGAGGAGGAGGAAGAAGCGGAGGAAGAGGAAGTGGAAGGAAGACCCATCGCGCACTAACCTATAATGGAAGAGATCGGTGGAAGAAGTTAAAAGGCAGGAGCCTATGGAGAAAACTTGAAGGAAGGCGACGGCGGGACAAGAGATGAAGACTCGATAAAGTGATAGAGGCGCGGGCTCCTATTTATAGAAAAAGGGGCCTCGACCTTTCGCCTCGGCGGCGGCGACATGACACCGCCACATCGCCCAATAGCATCACGCCAGGCGGTCGAGCGCGGCGTCATATTAATGAAGAGGCGGCGTGTACACCCCGGTAAACTTATCCACGCCGCGCGGTATCCTCGATTCCGGCAACGCACTCGCGAGCCGTTTTGAGCGGCTTGGCGGTTGATTTCTAGGTCTTGGCGGCGGCTCGACCATTGGTATTCAGGCCTTGGCGGCTCGGCCACATTCATCGGCGGTCGGCGATTACGGTCTCCTAGGTCTTGGCGGCGGCTCGACCAGTATTACGGGCCTTGGCGGCTCGGCCACATTCATCGGCGATTGGCGGTACGGTCTCCTAGGTCTTGGCGGCGGCTCGACCAGCTGGTGACGGGCCTTGGCGGCTCGGCCACATTTATCGAGCGGAAGTTCGGCTATCATGGTCTCGGTCGTGTGCGTGACCTCGACCCCTTGTACTAAAGCGGCGGGTGATGGCGAGGAGGACCTGGCGCGTCTCAACCCCTGACTTCCGGACGTCCGCTTGGCAATGGGTATCGGGCGTCTCCTCGACCCCCTTCATCCCGAACGGTAGTTCGGCTATCATGGTCTCTCAGGTCGTGTGCGTGACCTCGACCCCTTGTACTAAAACGACGGGTCGATGGCGAGGAGGACTGGCGCGTCTCAACCCACGACTTAGGACGTCCGGCGCAATGGGTATCGGCGTCTCCTCGACCCCTTCATCCCGAGCGGTAGTTCGGCTATCATGGTCTCTCGTGTCGTGTGCGTGACTCGACCCCTTGCACTAAAGCAGCGGGTCGATGGCGAGGAGGACTGCGGCGTCTCAACCCCGACTTCGGACGTCCGCAGCAATGGGTATCGGGCGTCTCCTCGACCTTCATCCCGAGCGGTGGTTCGGCTACTCTGGTTTTTAGGCCTTGGCGCGCAGCTCGGCCACACACATCGAGCGGTAGTTCGCTACCTGGTTTCGCAGGCCTGGCGGCGCTGGCCACACACATCGAGCGGCGATTCGCTATCATGGATTTTCGTGTCGTGCGCGTGACCTGACCCCTAGTACCCAACGGCGGTGTGCGAGGACTTGGGCGTCACCGCCCCTACCTCGGCGGCTGCTCACCCAGTTCATCAGCCTAAGCGCGAGTCTCAACCCCCGATTCACGGACGTCGGCAGCGAACGGAAATCGGGCGTCTCCTCGACCACATTTATCCCGAGCGGCGATTCGGTACGATCTTGGCGGCGGCTCGATCGCCGGCATCCTAGGCCTTGGCGGCGGCTCGGCACTATACCCCAGCGGTTCGGTGACTATAACTTTACGGGTCTTGAGGTTCCTCGACCTCTATCCCGGAATAAGCGGTTGTTTGCCGCAAGATCACGAGCTTCCTCGATCATGGTTTCGGGTCTTGGCGGCGCCTCGACCCCCCCATCCGGCAAAGAATTGGTCAATTATGACACGACACGGTGGAAGCCGCGCGAGATCTCGATCGGCAACGAGTTCTTCCGAGCAACACCCTCCAAATTGTCCGAGTGGCTTTTGAGGGGTAGTGATAGGGATATTGAGTATGACAAGACACGGGTCTTGATCGTACTCGGATGACGTCATCGCCCCTCCTGCGCTCCATAACACCGCGATTTGACCGCCCGGCGTCGCTTCTCCTCGGACGCCCCAACTACCCACCTAGTTGACCACGGCACCGACTGCGGGTCGAGGCCATCGCCACTGCGAGCCGATCGGGCGAGTCCTCCCTCCGACCTATTTAAGCGAGCGGTAAGAAGAAGGGGATGCGGGCTGAATCTTTTACTGCTGAACCCTTGCTCCACCGCGAAGCGGATCCAGAGGTGAGTAGACTTCGGACACCCCGCAATTCTCTCGGGAACTTGGCCTACGGGCTATGCTGACTTGGCAGCCGGAGGGTGGGCGGGCATCCGACCCGCCTGCTGCGAGTTCACGTTCTTGGCGTCGAGCGAGCGCCACCTTCGGAGGAGCAGTCGGGAGGCGGGAGGCTTGAGGAGCCATCGGCGGGCCCGAACCGTGCGAGACGACCCCGGTTTCAGTTCGCGCCCGTCGCCCGAATCACTCTAAGTTGTTTTCCCCTAACAATATATAATAAGTTTGGCTCACAACTTAAAGCTTAAAATTTTTAATCATTATTAGTTTCTAACCGTTTACAATAACATATTGCTTGCGTCCGCATGGCTGACTAATGCAACTCGTATGTGGCAGGTGGACGACGAAAATGGTCGGATTAGGAGAGGGAAGGAGAGCGATGAGGTCGGTCAAGATTTTACTGCTTCTGTTGACATTGACATCAATTGGTTCGATGAGAACAGAAAGTACATCGACAAACACAACTCTTCTCTGCCCAAAAAATTGTGGGACGATCAGCTTCGAGTATCCTTTCGGCATCGGCGATGGCTGTTTCCGGACGGGCTTTAATCTTACCTGCAGAAACCATTCCACCAGCGCTCCCAGGCTTTTCCTGGGTGATGGCACCATCGAGGTAACCAGAATTGACATGAACCAGGGGTTTGTCTATATCAAACCACCAACTGTCGGCATGGGTGTCGACGATGAGTCTAAACGCGCCTCACTGATTGATCTGGAGAATTGGCCTTACTCTCTTGACTTGATGGAACGGACGGCACCTCGTTCTTATCAAGGATTGACATCTACCGAAGCTTACGTTATGGGTTGTAGCGCCATGGCCAAGCTAGTGGATCTTACCACCAATAAAACCATTAGCACTTGTCTTAGTCTCTGCGCTGCCAATGATTCGAGTCTAAATTCAGAGTGGTCCGACATTGACAATAGATATTGCAAATTGGATCTATATTTTACGAATGCAACTGCCTTAGAAATTCAGCTAACTCGAATCAATCAAACGGAGTTACACTTGGTGAATCCCTCCAGCATCAAGGTCATCATGCTCGATTATAGAAATAATGATCTCGAAGGAGTATTAAACGGAAGCACAACGAATGTGGAGGCCACCCTGGCGTGGTACATGAATGATCATCTTTCATGTGAAGAGGCCAAGAATACAAATACATACGCTTGCGTTAGTCAAAATAGTCTTTGCCATGATGCGTTACACTCGAGTAATAGCATTGGATATTTGTGTCGATGTTCCACAAATTATCAAGGCAATCCCTATGTACATAACGGCTGTCAAGGTAATTTTCCTCCTCTATCTCTCTTTAAATGAGTTCGTATAATTAACTGGATCAGATCAAAGTGATGTAGAATCATGCTTCTCTGTTATGTTAAGTTCCTGCTGATCTCTAGAAACTCAAGGATGCCAAATATTTGTGATGTTATGTTAAATTCTTTTTGTATTTGTGATGGAAAATTAGTGTTTGGCTTCGGCCAAATATAATTGATAAACATTTTAATTAGGTAACCGTAGATTGTTTAGGCAATAACCTAATATATTTTTAAGTGTCAAATATAATTGATGTATATTTTGACTCCGGAAAAAAAAGCACATTAATCGTATGCCGAATTCTGCTGCTGACCACTTTGATCATATCGACAGAAAAATCTTTGACACCTGCTGCTGCTGCAAACGGTTGTGTTACCAAATGCGGGAGTATCGACGTCTTGTTTCCATTTGGGCTGGAGAAGGGCTGTTATAGGGACGACTCATTTGCCCTGACATGCAACACCACATCCAATCCTCCCACTCTCCTTTTCGAAGATGAATACACAGTAACTAACATATCGCTGGAGGAAGGCCAAGTGGAACTCGAGGAAAAGCATGGTTACATCTACATGGGAAATAGCACTGGAACTTTCGTCCTTCTTAAAGAGCAGGCCATCGTCAGTTGGGTGATCGAGATGCAGACTTGCGAGGATGCTAAGAAGAACATGACCACCTTCGCATGTGGCCACGCTCACAGCTCATGTTTCGACACAACGATTACTAACGACGATGGCAAGTTTGTGGGATACCGTTGCAAATGCTCGGAAGGTTACCAAGGAAATCCTTACGTGCCTAATGGATGCACAGGTGCTTCACTCTTTTCTTAAACGTCCATCTTTACACTCTGTTACTCCATTATCTGATATGACGTTTCTAAGCCAACACAATATATTTGAGATAAATCATAACATTATAGGCTTAATGAATGTTTCTTTGCAGTATGTGATCTATCATATCTATTGATATTAGATGAATTAGTACTATTCCCCAACAGGGTTAATGACAAGAATCATCACGAAACACTGTAGAAAAAATTATAACCTTATGATCATTATAACGATTATATAATTATAAATTTCCTACACAACAAATACTATGTTTTTTTAATATAACTTAAAGTTAAAAATACATGAACATGCCTTTTCTGAGAGGGAGAGGAAAAATTCAGCGACAAATATGATCAAACAAAACACAGCAGAATAACTATAAATAACAATTGAAATAGTGATTATACATGTATTGTAAAATTATTTTAATTGCAAGCCACACAGAAAATTGTACTATAGTTTTTTTTAAAAAATAAATTATATTCGCTAAACTGCAGAGTTACAAAGAGAGCTTCGTGTAATAAAATTAGTAAATAATAACAAACAGATATTTATAGTCAATAGGAACAGATATGGGGTTAGCTACTGAACACAGAATCAAATCAAATACTTGTTTGTTGTCGTTCTTTACTATCAATTTGTTTATTGTAATTTGATGAGCAAATTATAATTCCTTTTGTCTCTGATGACTTGTCCAGATATCAATGAGTGCAGCTCTCCCGAGAAACTTCTTTGCTATGGGATTTGTAATAACACGGATGGCGGATATACTTGCACTTGCCCAGCGGGCACATCTGGTTATCCAAGACTTGCACCCTGCATTCCTATCAACAAAACGCATACTCTTCTGTTAGGTAACGCCTTGTGACTAATTTACTTATAAAGATGCAAAAGGTGCATTAATTTGCAGATAAGATACGTAAAACTGCATAATCGAATAATGGAAATCAAAAGGAAGACATTGAGGTCATCGAAAATCCTTTATCAACATATATCATAGAAAATAAAATTAAAGGAGTGTTTTTAAGGAGCTAAATTAATGATTGATATTGTGCAGGTGTCACCATTGGTGTTAGCAACGGCCTAGGCCTATTACTCTTATGTTCGAGTCTCCTCATTCTGAGAAGGAAATGGAAAAAAAGGAAACAAAAGAAAATTAGAAAAAATAACTTCCATCAGAACCATGGTTTACTGCTACAACAGTTAATCTCGTATAGTGAAGATGTTAGTGAGAGAACAAAGATATTTTCTCTGGAAGAGATGGAGAAGGCAACTAATAATTTTGATGAGACTCGAGTGCTCGGCCGCGGCGGACATGGAACGGTCTACAAAGGAATTTTGTCGGATCAGCGTGTGGTCGCCATAAAAAAATCTAAAAATGTGAAACAGAGCGAGATAGACCAGTTCATCAATGAGGTTGCAGTTCTTTCTCAGATTAATCACGGGAACATAGTTAAGCTTTTCGGGTGTTGCTTGGAAACCGAAGTTCCCTTGTTGATCTATGAGTTTATCTCGAATGGGACTCTTTTAGATCATCTCCATATTCCAGACGGTAAGTCTATATTATCATGGGATGATCGCCTGAGGATTGCTGTTGAGGCTGCCGGAGCGCTCGCTTATTTACACTCGGCTGCTTCAATTTCGATATTTCATAGAGATGTCAAATCATCGAATGTTCTCTTAGATGATCATTTAACGGCAAAAATATCAGATTTTGGATCTTCAAGACTTATTCCACTCGACCAAACTCATTTGGTCACTGGTGTACAAGGCACCTTTGGATACCTTGACCCGGAGTACTATCATACCAGTCAGTTGACAGAGAAGAGCGATGTTTATAGCTTCGGAGTCATTCTTCTAGAGCTTTTAACAGGTAAAAAGCCAATCTTCTCGGCCGAATGTGAGGACAGACTCAATCTATCTATGCATTTTCTTCAAACGGTGAGAGAGAATCGCCGCTTTGATCTTATAGATGATCTTGTTATGAAAGAAGCGACCGAAGAAGAGCTCATCGACATGATTGGATTGGTAGAAATGTGTGTAAGATTGAAAGGGGCTAAACGGCCTACGATGAAAGAGGTGGAGTATAAATTGTAGAACTTGAGAAGGATCAGACTGGAAAAATTAGCACATTGTTTGGTAAAAGGTGACGAAGAAACCGAGCATCCGTCAAGAGACTCACCTTATGCCTTCTCTGAAGTCGTCGATCAAGCAAGTCAAGGTACATCCAGGAATTATACCTCAGAGAAAGAATTTATGTGGTCGCATCATCACCCACGGTGAGTTTGTATTCGACGTCCATATCTTTATTGACGGCTTCAATGCTACTGAATAAGCTTCCTTCTGCTTGAGGATCGTATGTAATAGTTATATGGGTAATGCTGTGGTGCTAAAACAGTTTCTGGTTCTCCTTATATTGTAATGTGCAGAGAACTACACTTTAATATGATCAAATCACATGTTTACAACTTGTTTCTTCTCTTGTTTTATGATCATTGTCGGCCCATGTTTTATGACGATATTTCTCAAATCATTTTGTATACGAGTGGTTTATATTATCACTCAGGTCCGTTGCGTTTGGATTTACATCTTCGCAGATTAGTTGATGTCATGAAGTCGTTCGACAGTTCATTTCACTCTACGGTCCCATCCATGACAGAGAACCCTTACAATATATATATATATATATATATATATATATATATATATATATATGGAATGTTCATATTCGATGGAGAAGATTAGTTTTATACCTGTTAAAAGCTCTAAAAGAATGACTGCTTTCTTATAGACTAATTATCCATTCTTACATAATTAGGTAAGATAAGATGTACAATTCGTCCCATTCTTATTAGTTTTCTAAGTCCACGGTTCTTGATATATTAAACTAAAAATAAGTTAGGTCACTAATGGATTCTACATATTTTCTTATAAAATAATTATTTCATTCTTAGGACCGGAAATATCTTGATTCTAATTAATGATATCTTTGCCCTTGAATTTTTTTTATTTTGTTGACATGCTTCGATAAAAGAGGTGACCTATGTAATTATTTGATTTAACAATATCTTTTGATTTCATAAAAAAATAAAAAGGATAAATTCTTAAAAAAATTTGAAAAATTCTAACATAACGCTCACATTCTTTCGTAAAAGGATGATTTTACTCTTTTTCCGAGGCCATAAGCATCGGTACATAATTGACGGAACAACTGAGACCTCTTCGGACATCCTATCTTGTCTCGTTCTTTAAGAATATTTATTTTTTTTCGAAACCAGAATATACTGCTAATTATAAATGTAGTGACAATATCTCTACCGTACTGTCTATTGCCTCTGCCCCCATCCCACCGCCCTCTCTCTCTCTCTCTCTCTCTGTCTCTCTCTCTCTCTCTCTCTCTCACACAGACACCATAAGGAAATAACATGCGATTTTTTGGCTTGACAAAGTCCAACTCTCTATTGCATTTCTAATTCATATCCCGTATGACCTTTTGCTCTGTATTGTCCAGATTTGCTGGCACATTTGAATTTAAGTCTACTTCATCCGTGAAGAAATCGCAATGATAGGGAACTGAATTGATGGTATACATCAAATAAAGCTAACGATCAATGTAATTTTTTGAAGATGGAATTTTCAGTTTAACAAAATAAACAATTCTCAGTTTCTTCTTCATTCGGTTTTAGACTCTTCATTATTATTATCCTCTCGGAAAATATCGCTACGATTAATTCTCTCAGGTGCACATAAAGATCATACTCGAGAGGTCAATTTCAATGTACATACATCGTCTCTAATTTGTTGTTCATTTGTTAGATATCGATGAATGCACGCGTCCGGAATAATATGTGTGCAAAGCGCATTGTGTTAATGGCATTGGCAATTATAGTTGCATTTGTCCAGAAGGCACATATGGCGATCCCATACGTGGATTATGTATTGCAGAAAAACAGCAAATTCTTGTGCTAGGTAAATGTCTTTAACTAGCTCTCTTGCACAACGCAATCATAGAATTTGAAGTCACAGATGATACACATTATGTAGGTGTAATCCTTGGCGTAAGCACCGGCGTGGGGGTTCTTCTTCTAGGCAAAAGCTTTGTCGTCATTTCTCGAAGATGGAGAAAAAGAAAACACACACACACCATAAATAGTGTTCTTCTCATGTTTGAACTATTTGTGCAACCCATAATACGAAAACCTCCTTAACCTCCAAAACATATTATTATTTAGAAATCATTCATGAATTTAAGAAAAAAAATTGCCAAGTGGATTCCATATGAGATAAATGTTATATGTAGAGATGGTTGTAGGATGGATACTTGTGAATCCCATTCCATTTATTCTATAATTGTCTAAGCCCATCTTATATCTAACTCATGTATTCATTTTGGTTTCGATGCCCAACTCAAATTCGATCAAGAAGTAGTTTAATCTCACTTACAGAAGTCCATCAAACATGGAAAAACAGCTCTATAAAATTGTTATATTTTCCTACAAATTCATGGTTTGCTATACGGTAAGTAAGATTTTCATTGTCTATAACGTGATATTGATTCGATTTCAAATTTTTTCACTTTCAAGCTCGTTGTGTTGTGGGTGGAGGTGTTGAAAAGACTATGGATTCGATAGATGATCCTATAAAAATTAGGATGAAGATGTACTCGATAAAAGTCTACTTGATGTTAAAGTTAGTGAAGAATTCAGATAGTTTGAAAATTTTTCAAAGTTTAAATTTTCTCAGATCTAGATAAGAACATACTTGAGGGGTTTTTCTTTAACATTCTGAAGTGATCATTGAGTCAATATAGAGATTAATGTTGAAAATAATTACAATGATTTGTTAGATTATGTGGCTCTTCTAATAATGTAAGATCTATTATGAATATGATTGAATTTTAATTATGATTATTACCTAATAAAAAGGAAGTCTAATTATAATATAATTCTTTAGGAGATAAATCTTGATAGGATGGACTCTCCTAATTACTTCTCCTAGATTCTATATTCTCACCCATAAATAGATAAAACCTCATAAAGACTAAATACACAACACACAACATATATATGTGAATATGCAGATATGTAAATAAGAAAAGACAATAATAAAATATTTTTGCATATCAACATCATTACAAATTACAAATTTTATATCGATGATGGTACTCTCATATATCAGAGAAAAGATTATTTTGAACAACATCGAAAGATGTGCATCATAATAAATTAAATCAAATTAGCATGCACCTAATGAAAAGCTTAGGTTACTAAGTGACATTTGGCATGTGACAATAATTTCCTCAAAAAAGAAAAAAATTAAGGAAGTCAAAATTTCTTTTGTATGTGACAAAAAATTTTCCCATGTGAGTAACGCAAGGCAAATTTGAAAAAAGTAATATCTAATAAAATTAGAAGAAATTATTAACTCTAATTTAATTCTTCAGAAAAACAAATAATCTGAAAAATCCTATTATATGATTTTATTTTTTTCATCTTGCATCTCATGTTTGATTATTTTTTTTCCTTTGAATTCATGTTCTACTAGTAATTATTAATAAAACATATTATGAATCCTTGACAAAGATAGCATACGTTGCATAACATAATCTATTATTTTTTTTGTATCGACAAATATAACATAACATGCAATAAAAACTAATTGTACGATTTGAACTTCTAAATTTATCAGTGCCCACGGTATCATTTTATATCGTTCTCATTTTCTCCACCAAAAAATAAAAAGAAAAAAATTACTTAAAATTGTCATTGTTTACTCGACCCATACTCATAGCTCAAAGTCACTCAATCAATGTGCTTAATATTTCAAAGTGGGTAGATATGATGTTGCTTTCATGATTTATGTCTTTGTAAATTATCATAGCCACTAGTAATGTCCGACGTATACGGTTGGAAATTGTAGATGGAAATTTTTCGAGTAGGAGTTGTTTCCACGACGTACATCTCTATCAACCCTAATTGGAGGATGAAGAGATGTTTGAAAACGTTTGCAACAAACCATGCAAGTCAGGCATTCGGATGAGGCCAGTGTTTTTTTTTCTTTTTTTATATAATAAAAACTAATTTTCTGTTCGTTTTGTAACTCGACACATTTATACAAAAATTAAATTCACGCATAGATTAGAGTCGATAAATGAACTCCAAGAAATTATATATATTTATATGCTACCTTTTCTAGAGTATAATTTCTTTCGGATCCTTATTAAATGTGGATATAAATTAAGACTTTTATAAAAATAAAAAATATTCAGAAAAATCATGATCATAAATAATTAAGCCTATTTATATGATATTATTAATTGAAAATAATAAATATTGATTATTGCAATATTCATATATCTAAATATTTTAGGACATTTTACTGGAAAAAAATTTCATTATTGGTTTTTAACCCCATATTCATTTTTTACTTGGGGCATTTTTTTTTCATTTGAATGAAATTATCCTCAAACTGTTACTAAAATGATTTGCTCGCATATGCTATTCAATTTTTTTTTATTTTAATAATTAATTATCATAATTTTTTATCAATAAGAAAATATTACTAAATATTTTAGAATCATATCCTATGATTCTGTAGAATTTTGAGTTCGTTTTGTAAAATTTAATCATATGTGAAAGTTACATTTGAAAATGAACCTATTAAAAAAATCTTTAATTTCGATAATTTATTATAGTAAAATCATGTAAAAATTTTAAAAAAAATTAATCATTGTAGAATCACGGCTAGATAGTTCGATAGAATCATGACTAAGATAATGAAAAAAAGGACAACAGAAGAGTTTGATGATGTTGTTGGACTTAAAGGGATATGTTTACAAGCAAAAGGAAACTATAATCCCACGATGAAAGGAGCAGAGTTTAAGCTGCATAGATTGAGAATGATCAAAAAGCAGAGAAGTGATAATTGGACTAATAATGATCACGAAGAATCAGAGTGTCTTCTGCAGAATCCAAGTCACACTTTCCAAGAAGCAATCTATAAATTTGGATACCGAGCAACTCAAGAAAGATGTCGGAATTTTTGTTTGGAGGAAGAAATAATGTCGTCAGTAAGCTATCCTCGATGAACAAAATACAGTGTCGTGCACGTTGACGTTCATGTTAAGATATGCTTAATTGATGCATTCATTCGGTCAAAGCCCCACCATTCGATGGAGTTAGTCGTTCGTTACAACTGGTTAGATTACATATTTTATAATATTCATCCAAACTTTTTATGATACAAAGCATTGGTAATTGGTTGATGGATATCCAAATATGTACCAACGGAGAGACGTACACGCTCATCCGAAGAACGTTGGAACCACAATCTGATCCATGAAAGGGAGCCAATACGAGATACAAATTTCGATGAATTTTTTTCTCTTCTTAATTTTAATGAGGAAATAAATTTGGTTTGATCGAAGCGTATGTTTTACCATAATACAAGTTTATGTTGGTCTTCCTCCTTAGCGATGGACTAGTTTAATGAGGTGGGGTCACCATCATAACTGAGCCAAGAGAGACGTTTGACGCGGAAACTCTTGTAGTGGCAGAAAGAAGGATTCTTGTTGAGTTTCTAAACCACATGTCATGGACTTCCTGGAGGATCATCACGCGCTGCGTCTCGATCAACCAACACCAATAAGTGAAAAAATGATGGACCATACTGTCACGCACTTAGCAAGAATTGTCTAAGTGGTGAGGCACCCTTGCGGCAAGCCACCGACTTAGCTGAAGTTGCCTAAGTCAAGAATCGCCTTCGCGCCCACTTCGATCGGACTTAGCTTGGATTGCCTAAGTCTTGAGGCGCCCTTGCGACATACGCGTCCGCAAAGGGTCAGCCGAGCTGCAACCTCGCGCAGTCGTGGGACTGTCAAAAGAAGTTGATTAGTTGTTGGAGCGGCGGACGGACAAGTCCCGGCGTCTCGCGAAGAGGAAGCTTTACAAGCAATTGGCGAGCACTTGGAGTGCGAGAAGTAGAGAAAGAGAGGAGGAAAACAAGGACTTTAGAGGGTGAATGAGCGGCTGCAAGTCCGCGAAACAACTACTCCCCAAGTGCGGGCGAGAAGGCAAGTTTCCGTCAAGTTGGCGTGCAAACTTGTGAAAGTGTTCAACGCCCGACAATATCTTTGAAGCCCCATCCAGCCATGTGCCACCGGGGGTTCGAGTGCTGAGATGGCTGACAAAATCTCGTGGCCGCGGCCTACAGAAATCAGCCCGCGGCACACGAAAACGGAGCTGTTTTTGGATGTCTAGGCAGATGCAGCGAGCGATCGTTCTGCTGCGCTGCAGCTGCTATTTTCTACGTTTTTACATGGAAAAACACACCAAAACATGGCAAAACACGCTGCCAAGGATATGTACAAGCAAGGGCAAGCGGCGAGCGGGCGTTGAAGCGAAGTTGCTGCGGTGTCGACGAACCGTTAGTGACATTCTCCCCCCCTTAAGCTGTCGACGCCCTCGTTGACACTCTTTTGTAGACTTTGATAACTGCTTCTTCATGTCGTAGGGTGTCTTCTGGCTCCCAACTGGCTTCCGTTTTGGGAAGTTTCCACCACTTCAACAAGTATTCAATTTGTTCACTCCATTGGGTAGTCTTGTCCTGCGATCTGCTAAAATGGTTTCAACTCGCTTCGTAGGAAGCTCACGGTGGGAGGTTGACGAGTTGAAAGCGCCTCGAGAAGCATCTTGCGGATCGGAGTGGTAGGCTTTCAAGTTCTGGCATGGAAAACATTGTGCATCTTGAGCCACGCCCGTGATTGCAACTTGTAGGAAACATTGCCCACCCTACACGATAATTGGGAAGGGGCCATCATACTTGCGCACCAATCCTTTATGCACCTTGTTTCTAAAGAATTGGGTGATCTTTGGTTGGAGCTTCACTAACACCAAATCACCAACTTTGTATTCTGAGGTCGCCTTCCCAAGTCCGCCACTTCTTCATCTTTTTGGCCGCCTTCTCCAAGTAGGCCCGTGCAATATCTGCATTTCGATGCCATTCTTTTGCCAAGTGATATGCGGATGGACTACTCCCTGTATATCCAATAGCCAAAGTGTGAGAGTCGACAGTTGTCTGTGATGATCTCAAAGGGGCTCTTGTTGGGCCTGAGCTCCACTGCAGTTATGGAGAATTGGGCTATGTCCAGCAGCTTCACCCAATCTCGTTGGTTGGCACTCACGTAGTGCCAAGATATTGCTCGAGTGAGTTTATTCTCTCGGTTTGGCCATCCGTGCAGGGGTGGAGGCTTGTGGAGAAGTATAACCGACCTAATAATTTGAACAACTCGGTCGAATCGTCCCGGAAATCGAGCATCTCGATCACTTATAATGTTGTGTGGGACTCCCGATACTTCACCACATTCTTCATCATCACACGCGCTTCCTCTGTTGAGCGATTGTAGGGGTGCAATGAAGGTTGCATGCCAATCGATTGACCACCACAAGTATCGATCCGAGTCCCCTACGGCAAGCTAGATATGAAGTCCGAAATGCTCTCCCACGGCCTTTACGATGCGAACAGCGGCTCTAAAAGTCCCACCGGCTTCCGTTGCTCCACTTTGTCTTGTTGACAAGTTAGGCACGTCCGAACATATTCTTCCACATCCGTCCCCCATCTTCCAATAGAAGGCCCTCTCCATGAGCCAATGTTCGGTGAATCCCGGATGTCCGCCCAAAGGGAATCGTGACACTCCTTCAAAAGCTCACGCCTCGGATTATCCACGAGGAACATACACTCTATTCCCTTTTTGTGTAGGCAGTCCTCCCGGACCCAAAATCGTCGTGCCTTGCCCTCTTGAATCAATTGCATCAAGGTTCTTGCTTGGGGATCAGCATACGATCCATCCTTGATCGGAAAGGAAGTTGGATTATGGCGGCTTGTTTGGCCTCGCCTCTAGTTGCATGGCATTCACGACCTCCACTTTTCGACTCAAGGCATCGACTCGACATTTGCTTTTCGGTTTGTACTTCATTGTCATGTCAAATTCTGCTAGAAAGTCCTACCATCATGCTTGTTTTGGAGAAAGTTTCTTTTGAGTTTAAAAGTAACTCAAAGCGATGTTGTCCATCCTCAACACAAATCGTGACCCGAGAATGTAGTGTCGCCACACTCGTAGACAATGGATCATCGCTGTCATCTCTTTCTCGTACACTGGATACCGTTGCTCGGTCTCGTTGAGCTTGCGGCTTTCATAGACCATTAGGTGGCCCTCTTGCATGAGTACTCCCCCAATAGCAAAGTTAGAAGTATCTGTATAGACTTCAAAGGGCTTCCCATAATTTGACAATTTGAGCACCGGTTCTTCCAAAACGGCAGCCTTTAGGTCTTGGAATGTCGCTTCAGATTTGTCAGACAATCTCCAGGCTGCTCTTTCTTGACAACTCTGTTAGTGGAGTTGCGGCGCAATACCCGGTATGAAGCGTCGATAGTAGTTTATAAAACCAAGGAAGGATCTCGGTTCGTGCACCTTCTTTGGAGTTTGCCACCCACAATCGCTTGCACCTTTGCTTTATCCATCTGAATGGAACCGTCGCCGATCCGATGCCCCAAGAATAAGATCTCTTTCTGAGCAAAATAGCACTTCTCTCTTTTTACGAACAATGAATTCTCCCTGAGAACTTTGAAGATTGTTCGGAGGTGTTCACTATGCTCCTCAAGTGTTCGGCTATAAACGACGATGTCGTCCAAGTAGACAACCACAAACTTGTCCAGATACTCCTTGAATAGCTGGTTCATAAGAGTGTAATGTGGTCGGAGCGTTGGTTAAACCGAAGGCATCACCAGAACTCAAACGCTCCATACCGAGTCACACGTAGTCTTCGCTTCATCACCTTCAAGAATACACACTGCAATACCCTCACCGAAGGTCGAAGTTTTGAGAAATACTTTGCTTTGCCCATTGATCGAACAAGTCCGCAATGAGAGGGATGGGATACTTGTTCTTCACGGCCACCTTATTAAGGGCTCGATAATCGACGCATAGTCGGAGACTCCCATCTTGTTTCTTCCGAAGAGAACCGAGCTCGAATGGTGCTTTGGAACTACGGATGAGACCACCACTTAGCGCTTCATCTAATGCGCTCGAGCTCTGCTAACTCAGGAGGGGGCATGCGGTATGGTGGTCTCGCTGGAGGCTTCACTCCCGGCTCCAGCTCAATAAGATGGTCTACGCCTCTGCGTGGCGGCAAAGTTTTCGGCAACTCAGGTGGCATAACATCTTCGAACTCCTTCAAGACATTTGCCACCGCAGCAGGTTCTTTACGGGCCCCCCCATCGAGTGACTCTAACTTCATCGCAGCCACAAAGGTTAACTCTCCTTTGCGTACCCCCTTCTTCAATTGCAACGCTGATAGTTGCTGGGGATCCTGGGTTCCTCTTCGAGTGACAGAAACCACACAGGGGTTGTCACCTCCCATTAGACAAATGGAGTCTAGGAACGGCATCGGCACCAACTTTGCTGCATGCATGAACTCCATTCCAAGAATCACTTGGAAGTCATCCAATGGCACCGCCATCATGTTTGTGCGCCCGCTCCACGATCCGATCTTGATGGAGACTCCCTTTGCTAGCCCAGAGATTCGCTTAGCCTTTGAGTTAACCGCCTTCATTCGACTTGGGTTCTTCTCTAAGATTAACCTAAGTCGCTTTGCTTCTGGCGGCGAAGTTGTGAGTAGCACTGTGTCCACCATTGCTCGGGTGGTTTGGCCATTGAGTCTAATGTTTACATACATCAACCGACTGCTTCCTGCTTTTTGTTGCTTCGGCGTCTGGTTCTCCCCCACTTGACCCCGCAATGCATTCAACAAACGCATCGCACCCATTCGGGGTCCTTGCGACTTCTCATCGTCGCTGCCCGACTCGGAGCTACTCGAACTGAGGGTGACTGCCTTGCCCTTGTCTGGCTTAGGGGTCTTGATGGAAGCCGACAAGGCATTGAGTGCCTGTTTTTGCGGGCACTCCCATACACTGTGTGGTCCGTTGCACAAGAAACATCTCCTAGGTTTGGAGGCCCTGCCATTTGAGTTCGGCCCCTTATGGAAACTCTTCTTCCTTTGCTCACCCCTAGGTTCCTTCCCAGGAGGGTGCCTTGATTGGTGATTTCCTGTGGACTGCTTCTTCTTCCGCGGGTCCTCTGAGGAAGCAAAGTCGGTAAGCCTTTCTGCGGCTGCAATTGCTCCGACCAAATCAGTGACATTCCGTCGATGAAGTTCCTGTTGAGCCCATGGCTTCAAGCCATCAAGAAAGCTACACAACTTATCTTTTTCAGACATGACCTGAATGTCCAAAGATCGCGCAGAAAATTGCTTCACATAGTCCCGAATGGAAGTTGTTTGGTGGAGTTGTCTCAACTTCCTCCTGCGACGAACTCGGTGTTCTCAGCAGGAATTGAGTTCTTAACTCACACTTCAAGTCGTCCCCATGTGTCCACCCGACCGACCTTGTTGAATCTCTTCCCAACGGGTTCTCCACCAAAGCTTTGCATCTCCGCTTCGGATACATAGTCGCTATCGATACTTTGGTGTCCTCAGTCCGCCTCGTAGGCTCGGAAGTACTTGTTCCATATCAAACAGAAAATTCTCGAGCTCCTTCAAGATCTCTAGCACCCCATAACAATGTGGGTCGGTGCCTGAAGCTTTGTGTTGGCGCAACGCGGGTGTTGCTTCCCCCCGCATTCAACGCCCTTGTGAGCATTGCAACTTTGGAAGTGAGTTCCGTCACTAAATCTTGCAAATGTTGCACGGAGTCCTTTGTGTCATCCGTTAGACGGTCGACTAAGGCTTCAACCTTGTCGATCCGGGATTCAGCTTCTTCTTGCGAGCTCTCTACGCCAAGAAGCCTACTTTGGCCTTGGTAGAGTTCATCCAAGCTCGCTTCAAGAACATCCAAGCGGGTTTCCACCGCTGTGACCCTCTCTCTATGGGTCTTCCTTCCGGTTGGCGCTCCGGATTGTGCCTCCTCCGCTCGTGGAGAGTAGCCCACTTCTCGCTCCTCATGCTCACTGCCCCGTTCCTCACGAACGGCTCCTGCAGCGAGCGAGCGAGTTTGCACATGCAGCCCTCCTGCGGTTGCTTGGGGCAACATTCCGGCTTGCCCCATCTTGCTCGATTCACCACGTTGTTTCGCCATGGTGAGATTGCGAAGTTTCTTCGCTGCTTGCTCAAATTGCTTGCCTGCTCACGATACCACAATGTCACGCACTTAGCAAGAATTGTCTAAGTGGTGAGGCAACCTTGCAGCAAGCCACCGACTTAGCTGAAGTTGCCTAAGTCAAGAATCGCCTTCGCGCCCACTTCGATCGGACTTAGCTTGGATTGCCTAAGTCTTGAGGCGCCCTTGCGACATACGCGTCCGCAAAGGGTCAGCCGAGCTGCAACCTCGTGCAGGTCCCGTAGGACCTGTCAAAAGAGAAATTGATTAGTTGTTGGAACGAGCGGCGGACAAGTCCCGACGTCTCGCGAAGAGGGAAGCTTTACAAGCAATTGAGCGAGCACTTGGAGTGCGAGAAAGTAGAGAAAGAGAGGAGGAAAACAAGGACTTTAGAGGGGTGAATGAGCAGCTGCAAGTCCGCAAACAACTACTCCCCAAGTGCCGGGCGAGAAGGCAAGTTTCCGTCAAGTTGACGTGCAAACTTGTGAAAGTGTTCAACGCCCGACAATACTCTGAAGCCCCATCCAGCCATGTACACCCGGGGTTCCAGGTGCTGAGATGGCTGACAAAATCTCGTGGCGCGGCCTACAGAAATCAGCCCGCGGCACACGAAAACGGAGCTGTTTTTGGATGTCTAGGCAGATGCAGCGAGCGATCGTTCTGCTGCGCTGCAGCTGCTGTTTTCTACGTTTTTACATGGAAAAACACACCAAAACATGGCAAAACACGCTGCCAAGGATATGTACAAGCAAGGGCAAGCGACGAACGGAACGTTGAACGAAGTTGCTGCGGGTGTGCGACGAACCGTTCGTGACAATACGTGCTTTCTTATAGACTAACTAATTCGTTTTCATAGAAACGATGGAAATGAGATGAGCAAATTGATGGATTAGACATGATGATGGTGATGTATCACATTCGATGACTTACAAACCTACACCGTAGGCACTTGTGGAAAAAATCCTATCAAAGACATAAAGTATACTAAAGGAGGACCACGTGATTAGACTTTTCGAAGAAAATAAACATCAATTCCCTATTATGTTTTCAAGAAAAAAAAAGGTTTTCAAAACCATGCAATTATAGTTTGTGAAAGATAAAGATCGGTAGAATGCGACCGATTC
Organism: Musa troglodytarum; assembly: GCA_023547065.1. NCBI lineage: Eukaryota > Viridiplantae > Streptophyta > Magnoliopsida > Zingiberales > Musaceae > Musa > Musa troglodytarum. The sequence goes on along the minus strand of CP097506.1, from coordinate 54,481,624 downwards.
GTATGTTCAAGACTTCACGTTCCATCTAATTTGATAACTTCAACTCTAATAAAAAGTTTAATCATGACTTTTTATTGATTAAGAGGATAAGATCTGACTCTATATTTCACGGAGTCAAATTCAAAGAGGATTATTACTTGGTATTTATCTGTATATGAACCTCAAGTTGCATGATTTATAATAAGACTTGAGGTATCGAACAAAAAAAATCTAGACTTTTACTATGGCATATATTTGATCATTTTTTTTCTGTTTATTATTAGGTTTACCATCTTTTGAACTCGTTTTCAACAATTCAACAGCTCATCAGTAATGAATATTTTTGCCATTGGAAAATAATTGCAGTTTGATAATAAATGTTATCTAGAAAATCCATTAATCTTCATGATCAAAGCTAGTATACTAACTTTTTCCATCCCTGAAAACAAGTTTTGGTTTGCTCCGACCTCTGTTAGTAAAACAGAAAAAAAAATATATATATGTGTGTGACATAAAAAGATGGGCCGATAGTCTCGTATGACTAATAATTGAAAAATTCAAGTTACATATAATAAGTTTGGTTCATAACTTAAAAACTAAAAATTTTATATTGAATTGGTATTTGACCTAATATATGTTAACATTGATGAGATTGATTTAAGGTCGTCTTTATTAGTTTTCTAACTGTTTGCAATAACGTTTTGCTTGTGTCTGCATTGACAACTAATAATTCGTATGTGGCAGGTGGAAGAAGAAAATGGCAGGATTAGGAGAGGGAAGAGGAGGGATGGGGTTGGTCAACATTTTACTCTTTCTGCTGGCATCGACATCAACGGTTTCAGTAAGAACAGAAAGTAGATCAACAAACGCAACTTTTCCGCTCCCTGTTTTCTGCCCAAAACATTGTGGGAGTATCAGCTTCGAGTATCCTTTCGGCATCGGCGATGGTTGTTTCCGGACGGGCTTCAATCTTACCTGCAAAAACGATTCCACCAGCTCTCCCAAGCTCTTCCTGGGTGATGGCACCATCGAGGTAACCAGAATTGACATGAACCAGGGGTTTGTATATATCAAACCACCAACTGTCGTCATGAGTGTCGACGATGAGTTTAAACGCGCCTCACTGATTGATCTGGAGAATTGGCCTTACTCTTTGTCCTTGGTGGAACAGATGGCCTCACGTAATTCTTATGAAGGTATGACATTTAACAGACTTGACGTTGTGGGTTGTAGCGCCATGGCCAGTCTAGTGGATCTTACCACCAATAAAACCATTAGCACTTGTTTTAGTCTCTGTTCTGCAAGTGATCCGAGTCAATATTCAGAGTCGTCCGACGTTAACAGTGGACATTGCACATTGGATCTAGATTTTACGAATGCAACTGCCGTAGAAATTCAGCTAACTCGAATCAATCAAACGGAGTTACACTTGGTGAATCCCTCCAGCATCAAGGTCATCATGCTCGATTATAGAAATAATGATCTCGAAGGAGTATTAAACGGAAGCAGAACGAATGTGGAGGCCACCCTGGCGTGGTACATGAATGATCATCTTTCATGTGAAGAGGCCAAGAATACGGATACATACGCTTGCATCAGTCAAAACAGTCTTTGTCATACCGTCTTTCTTGATACGGCCTACCTTAATAATAGCATTGGATATTTATGTCGTTGTTCGGCAAGTTATCAAGGCAATCCCTATGTTCCTAGTGGCTGTCAAGGTAATTTTCCTCCTCTATCTATCTTTAAATGAGTTCCAAATACATGCTGCTCTGTTATATTATGTTCCTGAAGATTTCTAGAAACTCAAGCAATAAAAAAGATGCCTAATTGTGCAAGAATCCAACTAGTGTAATACTATTATTATTTATAGAAAATCACCACTTGGATCCATAAAGATTGAATTCAAATCATGAGGCATACTCTTTTATATGTTTGTCATTAATTAGATGGTACAAGTATTAGATATCGTTTCCTGGCAATGGCGCCCGCCATTAAAGCAATATTGCATTAATGTCCATGTAGTTTCGCACTCCGTTTGTATCTGTGATGGAAAATTAGTGTTTGGCTTTGGCCAAATAATATAATTGATAATCATTTTAATTAGGTAACCATAAATTCTTTAGGCAACGCCGGAATATATTTTTAAGTGTCAAATATAATTGATGTATATTTTGACTCCGGAAAAAAAGCACATTAATCTTATTGCGAATTCTATGATCATATCAACAGGTAAATCATTTACACCTGCTGCTGCAAACGACTGTGTTACTAAATGCGGGAATATTGACGTCTTGTTTCCATTCGGGCTGGAGAAGGGCTGTTATAGGGACGACTCATTTGCCCTGACATGCAACACCACATCCAATCCTCCCACTCTCCTTTTCGAAGATGAATACATTGTAACTAATATGTCGCTGGAGGAAGGCCAATTGGAAATCGAGCAAAAGGACATTTCCATCTACTTGGGAAATAGCGCTGGAACTTTCGTCGTTCTTAAACAGCAGACCATCATTAGTTGGGTGATCGAGTTGCAGCCTTGCGAGAATGCTATAAAGAACATGACCACCTTCGCATGCGTCGACCAACATAGTCATGAAAAAAATAAAAGGATAGGTAACAAACAATAACTTTTGTACAAGAATAAATACTAACAAACCGTAACACACAACGGTATTAAATAGAAATCACAATCAAATAGCACACCAAGATTTACGTGAAAAACCCCTTCAACGTGAAGGGTAAAAACCACGGGACAAACCAGAGAAAATTCACTATAGAAATAATGAATATACAATTCTCGAATCTCTTGCCCAAAACCCAAGCAACAATCTCAAGAGAATAACTGGGATACAAGGATCACGTCACTATGCACAATATCCAAAACCTCCTCAAGAAATCACGAAGAATTCATCAAGATCTGATCTAACATGAGATGAGAAACTGTTTGGATGAGTGAGAACAATTTCTGTGTTTTCCTTGTCTTCTTCTCTTTCTTTTTCTCTTATTTTTCTGCCCTTTTCTCCTCTCTTTGAAACCCTAATGTTGTTGTAAATTTCTGCCCCTTGCTGCGATGTTAATCTATATTTCGCAGCCACCATTAGCCCCTATATATAATTAGGTTTTAGGTTAGGATTAGGGTTAATAAGAGAAGGGCTATGGGCTGCTAAAGCCCATATGGGCTGAACTGGCTCACCCAACAACCTCCCCTTCACCCCATAAGGAGGCTATCCCATGACTCAACAGAAATCCATGCCGACCAACTGTCGACACATCTCATGCCTCTCTTTTGGTAAGGTCTTTGTCAACATGTCTGCTCCATTATCATCTGTATGAATTTTCTGAAGTAGCAATTATTTTTCTTCAAGTACATTTCGAATCCAATGATATCTGACATCTATATGCTTTGACTTGGAATGAAAAACTGGGTTTTTACATAAATGGATGGCACTCTGACTGTCACAATACACCACATAGTTTTCTGTTTGACCCTAATTCTTGTAAGAATTCATTCATCCATAACATTTCTTTACAAACCTCTGTACAGCTATATTCTGCCTCTGGTGGAGAGAGCAATACACCTTTGCAACTGGATTGCCATGACACGCCTCTCGCAAAAGTAAGTACAAAACTGATGTAGATTTCCTTGTATCAATATCTCTCGACCATATCCGCACTGTGTAACTCACTAACACAGTGGTCCACCTCCAAAGCTTAAACCTTAGAGCTTCCTCCGAGATATCTCAATATCCACTTCATCGCCAAAGGTTTCTTTGCCTGGATTTACAAGAAATCTGCTAGTAACACCCATCGCATATGCGATGTCCGGCCTCTGCATATACCATTGCATACATTAAACTTCCAACCATCAAGCATAAGGAACCTTTTGCATTTTCTCCTTCTCTTCATCACTTGACGGACTCTGTTCTGAGCACAACTTAAAGTGACATGAAAGAGGAGAACCAACTGGCTTTGCATTGCTCATACTGAACCTTTCTAATACCTTCTCAATGTATTTCTTCTATGACAACCAAATCTTCTTGTTTTTCCTATCACGAGAAATTTGCATGCCCAGTATTTGTTTAGCTGGCCCCATGTCCTTCATTGCAAAGGACTCACTCAGTTCCTTCTTCAACCTGTTAATTATATACAAATCTTTCCCAAGGATAAGCATATCATCAACATAAAGTAAGAGAATAATAAAATTCTCACCAAACTATTTGATATACACACAATGATCTGAAGCCGTTCTTTTGTATCCATTTTCAATCATAAATGAATCAAACTTTCTGTACCATTGTCTTGGAGCTTGCTTCAATCCATACAAACTCTTTCTTAACTTGCAGGCAAAATTTTCTTTACCTTTGACTTTGAAACTTCTGGTTGCTCCATATAAATTTCCTCCTCCAAATCACCATGAAGGAAAGCTGTCTTCACATCTAACCGCTCCACCTCCAAGTCTGGCTAGCAATACCTAGAGCAACACGAATAGAAGACATTTTAACAACATGAGAAAAAATCTCTTCAAAGTCAATACCTTTCTTTTGACCAAAGCCTTTCACAACCAATCTGGCTTTGTACTTTGGTTGAGAACAATATTCTTGAGTCTTCAACCTGAAAACCCACTTGTTCTTCAAGGACTTCATTCTGTGGAAGTTGTACCAAATCATATGTATGATTCATCCAGTAGAGCATCCATCTCTTCCTGCATAGCAACTAGCCACATTTTTCTGCTCACTTTCAAGCCGCTTCATGGTAACTCTCTGGTTCACTGCATGAAAGCATCACATATTCATCGTAGAGTATCTTACGGAGGGTGGCGTTGTCTAGAAGATCTTCTACAAGCGCTGCTCCTCAACTTCTTCTTGCTCAACATGTCCTGCAGTAGATTAATATCCGGCTCTACACCATCTTCCCGCACATCTCCCCATCACCTGATATCTTTGGAGGAACAACTGGGTCACAATCTGCTAATCCTTCTGCAGAAGTATTGGCTGATGCCTCCTTCTTCAAATCCTCAAGGGTTTGATCCTCAAGAAGATCACATCTCTACCTCTAAACACCTTCTGTTTTTCTGGATCTCAAAGCCTGTAACCAAATTGATCATGTGAGCAGCCAAGAAAAATACATTCTTTTGTCTTACCATCTGATAGGGGTATTAAGTATGACGAGACATCAGGTCTTCGGTCGTACACTCGGATGACGTCATCGCCCCTCCTGCGTCCCTTAACACCCGCGATTTGACCGCCCGACGTCGCTTCTCCTCAGCATCGCCCCAACTACCCGCCCAGTTGACCACGCCACCGACCTGCGAGGTCAGGCCCGTACGCTACCTGCAGACAGTCGGAAGCAGGCCCTCCGTCCGACCTATTTAAGCCGAACAGGTAAGACTGAGGAGGGGGGATCTCGGATCTGGACGGATCTCTGATCTGGGATCTGGATCTCTTTCCTCTGAACACTCGCTCCACACAGAAACGCTCCGAGAGGTGAGTAGACTCGGACGCCCCCGCAACTCTCAGGGGAACTCCGGCCGGCAGGCCAGCACCCCAAGGATCTCTCTCTCTCTCTACCTCTCTCTCTCTATATACTCACTCACTCCCATCCGACTTTGACTTGGGCGTCGGAGGGGTCGGGCGGAGCATCCGACCCGCTTGCTCGCAGTCTCGCCCCGAGGACCGAGGAGCGCAGCCGCCTTCGAGAGCTCGACGGTGCGAGCAGAGCCATCGACGCCCGAACTGCATCGAGACGACTCGCTTCGGATCCCGCGCAGTGGGCCCCGGGGTCACGGTGAAAAGTTGTTTCCCCTAACAGATTGGCGCTAGAAGGAGGGCCTTTATGTCGAAGGACTACCTGCTCCGCCCTTAACGACACATGGACGAAAGGTCGTTTCCGGCACCTCTACGAGGTCCCGCGGACCTCCGAACCCCGGAGGGACGATCCCGCCGCAACTATAGATCGCTATTGGAATATCTTTAGCGACGCTGGGCTTTACCCGCCGAGTCGGGTCCCACCGCTTCCCCCCACCGTCACGGTGGAGGCTTTTCAGGACCTTTCCCAACAGGTCCGACTCGCAGCATCGGCCCAGCCGCCCTCCTCGCCTACTCTGTGAGGCGGCAGAGAACCTCCAAAGGCCGGAACCTCTTTCCGATCATGAGGCGATACCGCCAGCACCATCTTCTCCAGCCTCCCACCGGTTCAGGACGGAACCGGGCTCTTGAAAAGGACGCCCCGCCGAACTCGAGGCGGTGTCTTCGCATCCACGGACCTATTTCGCTCAGATCCGGTCCATCGCACAGCGCCTGGAGGAGGTGCAAAGGGACGCCCACAAGTCCAAAGAGGAACAGAGGGAAGTGTCTCACTGGGAGTCCCCGTCGTCACATACACGGAATACCCCCCGAACTTCCGCCTCCTCCATCGACCTCTATGATGGAGTTAGTGATCCATCCGATCACGCCGCCGCCTTCCGGCTCAAATGGCCCTATACGGAACTTCTGACGCCTTGATGTGCGGGCGTTCCCACCACGCTTGAAAGGATCCGCCCGCACATGGTACAAGATTTAAAAGCGGGTCGGTGACATCCTTTGAACAGCTCGCCAAGGACTTCGAGCTACGCTTTTTGGCGCTTGCGCGACCAAAGCCTTCGCCGCGCTCCTCCCGGGTTGAAGCAAAAGGAGGACGAACCCTCTCCTACTTCGTGCGAAGGTTAACCATGGAGGTAAGGGAGCTGCCGGATGCTCACCCACCGTCATTGGTGCAGGCAGTCATGATGGGGCACCGACCGCCGAGATTCTGCTGGTCCTTGGTGGAACGACCCCCCATGTCCATCGCGGAGATGTTCCAGCGGGCGAGTCAATACGTGGCGGCCGAATCCTGGATGTCGGGAAGGAAGGAAGAACGACCAAGGGGGCCTCCTAATCCATCCCGATCGGGATCGACAACCAGGCGGGAGTCCCCACACCAAGGGCGCCGCATGGGCCGTCCCGACCCATATGCGGCCGAGCCGCCACCTACCTTGAAGGCGCCTCTGACGCAAATATTCCTCCAAATAAAGGAGCGGGAATGCGAGCCGCCACCCGGATGAAGGGCGGCGATACCGGCCGATAGCACCGGTATTGCCGCTTCCATCGGCAAAATGGACATGACACGAGCAATGCTACGAGCGGCAAATTGAAGAGCTGATCCAAGAGGTCACCTCGATCAATACCTTCAGCACCGCGCGGCACCATCCTCGCGCCCGAGGGGTCTTGGCCGAGCAACACATCGACGTGATCATCGGGACCCGCCACCGGAGGACATAGCGCCGGGTCGGCGGGCTTACGCCGAGCGGCGATCGGGAATATCACCTCCTCCGAGCCGAGATCACATTCTCGGGGATATGGGAGCAGCAGAGCATGACGATGCGCCGTGGTGTCGGCCCGAATTGCCAACGCACAGTCCGACGATTATGGTCGACACCGCAGCTCGGCCGACATCCTCTACTTTTTTTTGAAGTTGGGGCTGCCGAAGGAAGCCTGAAGCCTTACACTCGGCTCCACAGGCTTCATCGGCGACTCAATCTCGCCGCGGTGTCAGAATTCCTACCATTGACCCTCGGCGATTCTCAAGGCCAAGACTGCTGTAACCTTTCCGGTGGTCGACCTCCCACGGCATACAACGCCATCCCGGGTCGACCCACCCTCAACGGCTAAGGGCCGTTCGTCACATACCACCGGACGAAGTTCCCCACCACGGAGTCGGGAGGTGCGGGAGATCCTCAGAGTCCACGGTGTTACTTGACGGCGACCTCCCGGTAAGAGGAAAAGGCGGAACGCCATCGAAGATCCACGCGGACGCAGCAACCGAGCACCCCGAGCCAACAACCCCGGCGGTTAATATTCCGCTAAGACGACCGCCCCGGACGGATCGGGATCGGCCCGACTGGACAATCAAGAGCGGCGCAGCTCATCGCCTCCTCCAGAAAGCGCCGATGTTCGCCGACACCGCCGACCTCGAATCGACGCCGAAGTCGCCAACACCATCTACACATTTCGATCGCTGCTTTCGGTGAGGCAGAGACCCGCCTCGGGCCCCTCGAGCGCCAGCAAGCTGTGCAGAAAGAAGTTGATAGGCTCTTGGCGTCTGACTTCATTGAGGAGGTCCGGTACCCCCAGTGGCTGTCCAATGTAGTCCTCGTCAAGAAGCCTAATGGAAGCTGGAGGATGTGTGTTGACTACACCGATCTGAATCGAGCTTGCCCGGCGATTGCTTCTACCTAGGATCGACCAACCGGTCGACTCAACCTGGTACGCCGCTTCTCCTTCATGGACGCCTACTCCGGTTACAACCAGATCCGGATGGCCCCGAGGATCGGCAACATACGCCTTCCACACACCCCAAGGAGCCTACTTCTACAAAGTTATGCCCTTCGGGTTAAAGAACGCAGGCGCCACCTACCAAAGGATGGTGAACAAGGTGTTCGCCCGGCAAATAGGGCGAAACATGGAGGTCTACGTTGACGATATGATCGTGAAAAGCCGAACAGGGGCTGCACACCTTGACGACTTGCGGAAACCTTCGCCACATCGAGAAGGTATGGGATGCGCCTTTAATCCGCCAAGTGCGTCTTTGGCGTGACATCGGGCAAGTTCCTCGGGTTCATCATACACGAGAGAGGAATTGATGCCAACCCCGAGAAGATCCGAGCTCTCACCGACATGAGATCTCCGAGTACAGTTAAGGAGCTTCAATGCCTTAACGGAAGGATAGCGGCTCTGTCCCGGTTTCTATCCCGGTCGGGGGATAAGTGCCTTCCTTTCTTCCGAGTCCTCAAAGACCCGAAGAACTTCCAATGGACGGCAGAGTGCGAGGAAGCCTTTGCAGGCCTGAAGCAGCACTTGTCCGAGCTACCCCGACTTACCTGGGCGGCGCCGAGAAACTTACCCTCTACTGGCGGCATCACAAAGATGCGTGAGCTCGGTGCTTGTGAAAGAAGCCCCGAGGCGCAAAGACCGGATTACTACCACCACGTGTCGCGTGGACGAGCAGCGCTTATCCTCCCATTGAAAGGCTAGCATTGGCACTCATCCTAGCGGCCCTGGAAGCTACGCCCCTACTTCCAAGCCCATACGATTGGTATCGACCGACCAACCCCGCGTCAAGTTCTTTCTAAGTTTGACGTAGCAGGGCGCCTCCTAAAGTGGTCGGTGGAGCTATCCGAGTTCGACCTCTGCTACAAACCGAGAACAGCCATCAAGGCCCAGGCCTTGGCCGACTTCATCTCGGAGTTGACACCACCGGGAGCTGAAAACGTAGAGCAGATCCACCGAGACTGGATGCTGCACGTGGATGGGTCCTCCAACTGTGGAGCCGGGCGCGACTCATTCTCGAGGACCCGACGGACACTCTTTCGAGCGCCCTCCGCTCGGTTTTGCGGCCACGAACAATGAGGCCGAATACGAGGCATTGGCGTGCCTCCGCTTACGCCGAGATGCAACTAGGAGCGATCCACATTCTCACGGATTCCCAACTTGTCGCCGAGCAAGTTGGTGGAGAGTATCGGCGCGGACTCGACCATGTCCCGATACTAACCGAGGTAAAAGCCCGCACCTCTAACTTTCCACGCCACTGGCCCAGGTGCCTGTGTCCCGAACGAGCGCGACCAGCTCGCGAAATTGGCCTCGGAGCCGACCTGCAGGAGCATCCCGAGGTCGAAGAGCCGACACACCGGCCGGTCGCCATCATGGAGATCGGGATCCAGGAGTCCCGCCACCCCACCAACATGGATTCAGGAAGTACTCAAGTACAACGCGAGGATCTCGCCACGGATGAGGTCAAGGCACGGCGCCCGCCAACTCAGCGTGGTATCGCGAAATCGGGCGACCGACTTACAAAGGTCATTTTCCCACCCCTACTACGATGCTTAGATCCCGGCGAGGCGGAAGTGATTCTCGCCGAGGTCCACGGCGGGATTTGTGGGAGCATATGGGCGCCGAACTCGCCTTCAAAATATCGCGCTGTGGCTATTATCGCCTACGCTGCACCGAGACGCCAAGGCTTTCGTGGCGGCGGCGACACTTGCCGCCAGTTCGCGTGCCCGCAGCCTCCTCGCGGTCCCGCCGCCTCCATGGATTGCGCCGCCCTTCGCTCAATGGGGAATGGACCTCTTGGGGCCGCTCCGGCCCGCCACGGGAGGCACATCATCGTGGGGATAGACTATTTCACCAAGTGGGTGGAAGCCGAGCCCCTGGCAACCATTACAGCCGAACGGGTCGAGTAGTTCGTATGGAAGAACATTGTGACCCGATTCGGCCTGCCCAACGTTATCATCACCGATAACGGGACCTGGGCCACAAAGACTCGCTGGAGTTCTGCGCAACTTATCACATCCACCGAGGTTTAGCTCGGTGGCCCACCCTGCACCAACGGGCTCGCCGAGGTAACCAACCGATCTATACCGGATGGACTTAGGAAAAGGACTCGAAGCCCGATCGAGCCGGGTCGACGAGCTCCGAACATCCTATGGTCTCGCGGACTACCTCAAGACGGCCGTGAGTCCTCAGCCTTTGCATTCAGCGTGGAAGCAGTCCTACCCGAGTTGGTCATCCCAATATTCCGGTGGAGAACTACGAGGAGTCCACCTCGGCCCAGTGGAGTTCGGGCCGGCCTAGACCTGCTAGAAGAGCGCAGGCTAACGACACGTAAAAATACCGGGCGCATACGTAAGTGTGGCCAGAGTTACAACAAGAGGGTGCGCCTCGACCCTCGGCATGGGCGACTTTAGTCCTACGCAAGGCGTATAAGCGACCCGCCACTCAAGGGCAAGCTTGCACCCAAGTGGGAAGGCCCCTACCGAGTAATCCAAGTAGTCCGACCGAACGCTCCGGCCGCGACTATGATCGGGCAGCAGCCTTCGAGGACTTGGAACGTCCACAACCTTAAGAAATATTTTGTCTAAAGACAAAACGGAAGTAAGTCAATACCAGACTCAGGCCATTAGAAAGAAGCTGGAGATTGTATTGAGAAAGCAAGTTTATATTATCAAAGAGTTTTGGATTACATAATGGGCCCCTAGTGGGGAAGAAGCATTACAAAAAGTAAGGGAAAGCCCTCCAAAAATAAGAAAAGAGGTCTTCGTGCCGCAAAGATCGGGAAGGTCGTTGCCGAAGGAACCTCGCCAAGCATGTCGACCCGATCTTCGGGCATGAGACGGGATTCTCTCGACCGCTGAGCACGGAGGACATGCTCGAACCGGCCAGGCACCTTTGTACCCATACTCATACGATACACGGCCCGTCCGGTCCAGACCGAGGAGGAAGCCCTCCGACTTCTTATAGGCGTCGACTGCCTCCCGGTCCTTCTCTGGCCGACTCCCTTCCGCCGCGGCAAGGGCTTCCCCGGCCGCCTTCAGCTCGGCTTCCCTCGAGGTCAGCTTGGCGGCCAATCCCGAGGCCTCCTCCATCCGGAGGCGGTTCTCCAGCTTCAACGTCCGGAGGTGCTTCTGCAGCCCGGCCTCGGTCGCCGAGGCAGCCTCGAGCTCGGCGGTCAGACGCGTAACTTCCGCGCCCATGTCCGCCGCCCGCAAGAAAGAACCGCCGGCCCGACCCCGCTCGGGCTTCCTCGAGCTGGCGGCGCAACTCCAAGTTGCGCTCGCCCAGGCCATGAACCAAGCGACCAGAGTCATGCACCCGGTCGAGGAGGGCCGTGGTGTAGTGGAGGTTCTGCACAAGGAAAAAGAAAGCTGAAAGTGACAAACAGAGCTCAGCCAAGAGGATACACACAAAACGGTGCTTACCCACAACACCGACTTGGCAGACTTGGCAAGCAGCGCTTCCGTGGGGAGCGTGTATAGATCCCGAGCCATGTCGGGATGGAGCGCCCCCCGGAGGTAGCGGGCCGAGGGCTCTCCTGCACCCACACCTTGTCCCCGGGACGTACTCATGCCACCGGGCCATGAGAGGGTCGCCCGCTGCCCCGGCGGGACCTCCCCATCATTCGGGAAAGGAACGGCTCATCCTTCCCGATGTGACCGCAGTGTCCTGCATGGTCGGAGGACGCTGGCCCTTCCCGGCCGCCTTGGCCGGGACCACTCTCTCGGCAGGGTGCCGCCGCCGTCGTCGACGCCGGCCGTACGGCCACCGGCGTCTCAGTCCACCACGTCCTTGACCTCGCCTCTTCTCGGCGCCTCTTCGGCGGTGCGCGGGAGCCACCCTCCGGCCGCTTTGAGACCGCCGGAGAGCGCGCAGATGGTCCCCCCGGGGCACCCCAGTCGTGGAAGGACCGCAGGTTCACCATCCCTGCAAAGAACAACAGAGATGTCAGAAGTTAGAGTATGACAGCAATACAAAAGAAAGGCGAAACAACGACGGCCTACCCCGAGGGCGCGGACTTAGTCCGGCCTCCAACAGCCACTGCTCCGACATATTTCGGATGGCCTGAGAGGAAGGAAGGATTACCTCACCGCCAAGGTGAGCGCGCTCCTCGGCACTCGGCCAGGCGGTGTTGTCGATGGTCCTGACGACCACCGAACCCCAAAACCTCACCCTTTGGCACTAGACAAAAGAAGCGCCTTCCACCCTTTGTTATCGTGGGGCGCTAACCCAAACCCCGGTCAGGCGGCCAGAAGTAGCCCTCACCCTTGAAGAGACGAAAGCAAGAGAGGAAGAGGTTGCGGGCCGGGGCGATATTGGCGTAATGGCACTCCCCCAGGAAAGCCACCAAATACCGCCAGAGTTGGGAGTAACTGGGAAGGCGAAATACGCCACAGGAGATGCAAGACACGGCGATTGGGTGCAGGGAAGGCGCAGCCGCCTCTAGGGCATCGCGGTCGTGGCAAAGCCCTTGGGAATCGGGTCAAAGCCCGCTGCCCCGCTCGCGCCAGAGATTGAACTCCTCCGGGATGCCGTAGCGCCGCCGGAGTATCCCCACCATACGCGCATCCAAGATAGAGTCTTGGTCGTGCGGCCACATTAAGGCCTCTAACGCACGCGCCGCTTCCGCATCAGAGGAAGGGTTGGAAGCAGGAGATGAAGGGAGAGCGGCGACGCGGGTTGTAACTGACGGAGAGGAGGAGGAAGAAGCAGAGGGAGAGGAAGTGGAAGGAAGACCCATCGCACACTAACCTATACTGGAAGAGATCGGCTGAAAGAAGTTAAAAGGCACCGGAGCCTATGGAGAATACTTGAAGGAAGACGACGGCAAGACAGGAGAGGAGAACTCCGCTGATAAAGTGACAGAGAGACGCGGGGCTCCCTATTTATAGAAAAAGGGGGGCCTCGACCTTTCGCCTCCCGAGGCAGGCGACAGCATGACACCGCCACATCGCCCAATGGCATCACATCGGCGCCAAGCGCGCGCCATATTAATGAAGAGCCGACGTGTACACCCCCTGTAAGAAACTTCTCCGCACGCCGCTCGATTCCAAAGAACCGCACTATCGCGAGCCGCTGAAGCGGCACGCGGCGGTTCGGTTTTCTAGGTCTTGAGCAGCTCGACCATCGGTATTATGGGCCTTGAGCGCGCCGCCCCATCCCAAGGCGCGATTCGGCGACTCGGTCTCCTAGGTCTTGAGCAGCCGACCACCGGTATTCTGGCCTTGAGCGCGCCCTTCATCCCGAACGGGCGATTCGGCTATTCGCTTTCTAGGTCTTGAGCAGCTCGACCACTTGCATTCTGGCCTTGAGCGGCGCCGCCACATTTATCCCGAATGGCGTTCGGCATTATGGTCTCCCGGTCGTAGCGTGACTCGACCCTTGCACCAAAATGACGGGTGAAGGTGAGGACCTTGCGCGTCTTAACCCCTGACTTCCGGACGTCGGCTTGGCAAGGAAAATCGGGCGTCTCCTCGACCTTTTCATCCCGAACGACGGTTCGGCTATTATGGTTTCTCGGTCGTGCGTGACTCGACCCTTGCACCAAAATGACGGGTGGTAAGGTGGAGGACCTTGCGCGTCTCAACCCCTGACTTCCGGACGTCGGCTTGGCAAGGAGAATCGGGCGTCTCCTCGATCCCCTTCTTTATCCCGAACGACGGTTCGGCTATTGTGGTTTCTCGGGTCGTGTGCGTGACCTCGACCCCTTGCACCAAAATGACGGGTGAAGGTGGAGGACCTTGCGCTGCCTTAACCCCGACTCGGACGTCGGCTTGGCAAGGAGAATCAGGCGTCTCTCGACTCTTATCCCGAACAGCTCGGCTATCTCGCTTCATAGGCCCCGAGCGCAGCTCGGCCACACATCCCGAAACGGTTCGGCTACTCGTTTCTTAGGCCGAGCGGCAGCCACACACATCCCGACGGCAGCGGCTACTCGTTTCTTAGGCCCGAGCGGCGCCGGCCACACATCCCGAACGGCGCTTCGGCTATCATGATTTTTCGCGGCAGGCGTGACTCGACCCCTAGTACCCAACGACGGTCGGTAATGAACTTGACATCGCCGCCCTTACCTCGAGCGCCGCTCACACATCGTTCAACTGGCCCACTCGCGAGTCTCAACCTCGACACGGACGCCGGCTTGGCAACGGAACTCGGCGTCTCTCGACCCCTCTATCCCGAACGGCGCCGCATGATCTTGAGCGACGGCTCGATCATCGGCACCCTAGGCCTTGAGCGGTGGCTCGGCACTATATCCCGACGACGCGTGACTATGGCTTGGGTCTTGAGGTTCTCGACCCTCCGTACATGATCTGGAGCGACCGCTCGATCATCGGCATCCTAGGCCTTGAGCGGTGGCTCGGCACAATATCCCGAACGGCGGTTCGGTGACAGCGGCTTTCTGGGTCTTGAGGTTCCTCGACCCCCTATTCTGCAAAGGGATTCAGTCAATGATGACACGACACGGTGGAACCGCCACCCGAGATCTCAGTCGGCAACTGTGTTCTATCAACAACACCTCCAAATTGGCCCGCAGGAGTGGCCTTTTGAGGAGGGGTAGTGATAGGTATTAAGTATGACGAGACATCGTCTTCTGGCCGTACACTCGGATGACGCCATCGCCTCCTCGCGCCCCTTAACACCCGCGATTTGACCGCCCGACGCCGCTTCTCCTCAAGACGCCCCAACTACCCGCCCGCTGACCACGCCACCGACCGCGAGGTCGGCCCAGACGCCACCCGCATGGGCCGGAGCAGGCCCTCCGTCCGACCTATTTAAGCCGAACAGGTAAGACTGAGGAGGGGGGATCTCGGATCTGGACGGATCTCTGATCTGGGATCTGGATCTCTTTCCTCTGAACACTCGCTCCACACAGAAACGCTCCGAGAGGTGAGTAGACTCGGACGCCCCCGCAACTCTCAGGGGAACTCCGGCCGACAGGCCAGCATCCCAAGGATCTCTCTCTCTCTACCTCTCTCTATATACTCACTCACTCCCATCCGACTTTGACTTGGGCGTCGGAGGGGTCGGGCGGAGCATCCGACCCGCCTTGCTGCAGGTCTCGCCCCCGAGGACCGAGGAGCGCGCAGCCGCCTTTCGGAGAGCTCGACGGGTGCGAGCAGGAGCCATCGACGGGCCCGAACCGTACCGAGACGACCCCCGGTTTCTGGATCCCGCGCAATGGGCCCCGGGGTCACGGTGAAAAGTTGTTTCCCCTAACACCATCTAGCTTAGATCTTTCATTATCTGGAATATGTGCAAATGCACGACAACCAAATACTCTCAAATGCTTATAGGAAACATCTTTCCCTGACCAAACATGCTCTGCAACATCAGCATCTAGGGCTGTACAGGGAGATAAGTTGATCACATCAACTGCAGTCCTCAAAGCTTCATCCCAAAACCTTTTGGGTAGCTTTGCTTGTGAAAGCATACATCTGATCTTTTCTATGATGGTACGGTTCATCCTCTCTGCAATTGCATTATGCCGAGGTGTACCAGAACTATCATCTCATGTCGATGCCATGTGACCTGCAATAATCATCAAACAATCAGTATACTCACCACCATTATCCGATCTTATGCATTTCAATTGTCTTCTGTCTCCCTTTCAACTCGGCATGAAATTCTTTGAAGACACCAATAACTCCGATCCTTGGTCTTCAAAGCATAAGCCCAAACTTTCCTGGAATAGTCATCTATAAAAGTAACAAAGTAAAGTGCACCACTGATGCCAAGAACATTAGTAGAACCATTAGGAGTTTTTATCCTCAAAGGACCACATACATCTGTATAAACATGGTCCAAGGCATGCATTTTTCTAGATAAAGCAGGACTAGCAGATGAAACTCTATGTTGTTTATCAGCTAAACAATCGATACAAGGGTTCAAACGTATACCTCTGAGGTCAGGCAATACCTCTCTCTTGGAAAGAGTTTGCAGTCCTTTCTTGCTCATGTGTCCTAATCGCCTATGCCACAACTCCATGCTGAAGTCTTTCTCTGTAGCATTTAACTATTCACCACAAGCTTTAGCCTGCAACCTGTACAAGTGTGACATTTCTTTCCATTAGCTATAACAAGAGAACCCTTACCGAGTTTTCCACCGCCTCTGTGAAACCTCGCTATCATAGTCTTCATCATCTAATCTTCCAATGAAATTAGATTCAACCTCAAGTCAACCACATGCCTCACATCCTTAAGCACCAATTTGCATCCAAGATTGGTCTTTATATGGATGTCACCCATGCCAATGATGTCTCATTGTGCCATGGTTGCCCATCTTGACAACACCAAAATTTCCACTGCATGCGTAGTAAAAACTCCCTCCGTCATGTAGCATGATAAGAAGCTCATGTGTCAATTATCCACTCAAGATCTTGACACACACAAGAAAAAATATCATCAGAAGGAGACAAAATCAAAAAATCACCAAATGTGGTATTTTCTTTTGACTCTGTAGACTCCACTTCTTTTCTCTTTTTCTTGCTCTTCTTAGGTTGCTTATACTGATTCTTATAATGTCCTTTCTCACCACAGTTATAGCAAACAATATCTTTCCTTGATCTTGACTTGCTTCTACCTATGCGTGAACTGCTTCTATCTTTAGACCTTGACCTTCCTCTGTTCTCTGAGATAAGTGCCTGTGAATCAATCTGAGATACTGCTGAGGTCTTTCTTCTCAACTCCTCATTCAACAAACTACTTGTTACTTGACTCATGGTAACAATACCATCTGGCGCAGAATTACTGAGGGAAACCACTAGTGTCTCCCAACTTTCCGCAATGAATCGAGAAGTAACAATGCTCGCAACTCATCATCAAGAGACATTTTCATAGAAGATAACTGGTTAGTAATACTCGACTTTCATTCAAATGCTCAAGAATAGAAGCACCCTCTTTATATTTTAGGTTCACAAGTTTTCGATCAAAAAGCTTTGTTGCCATGCTTTTTCTTTCATAGAGACCTTCTAACTTTTTCCAAAGAGAATATGCAGAACTTTCAATAGAAACATGGTGAAAGACACTATCATCGAGCCACTGTCGAATAAACCCAACCGTTTTTCGATCTAATCTCTTCCACTCATCATCTATCATAGTTGTGGGTTTTTCACTATCCCCTTGCAAAGGTCCATACAAATCTTTGCAATACAAGAGATCTTCCATTCTTGGTTTCCATATCATCCAATTATTTCCGTTCAAACTAATCATGCGAGAAACATTACCAGCCTCCATGTTCAAATACAAAAATTAAATCACCAAAACCTTGCTCTGATACCAGTTGATAGGGAAAATAAAAGGATATGTAACAAACAATAACTTTTGTATAAGAACAAATACTAGCAAATAACACAACGGTATTAAACAGAAATCACAATCAAATAGCACACCAAGATTTACGTGGAAAACCCCTTCAACGTGAAGGGTAAAAACCACGGGGCAAACCAGAGAAAATTCACTATAGAAATAATGAATGTACAATTCTCGAATCTCTTGCCCAAAACCCAAGCAACAATCTCAAGAGAATAACTGGGATACAAGGATCACGTCACTATGCACAATATCCAAAACCTCCTCAAGAAATTATAGAAGAATTCACTAAAGATCTGATCTAACCTGAGATGAGAAACTGTTTGGATGAGTGAGAACAATTTCTGTGTTTTCCTTGTCTTCTTCCCTTTCTTTTCCTCTTGTTTTTCTACCCTTTTCTCCTCTCTTTGAATCCCTAATGTTACTATAAATTTCTGCTCCTTGCTGCGATGTTAATCTATATTTCGCAGCCACCATTAGCCCCTATATATAATTAGATTTTAGGTTAGGGTTAGGGTTAATAAGAGAAGGGCTATGGGCTGCTAAAGTCTATATAGGCTGAACTGAGCTCTCAACCCAACACATAGCTCATGCCTGAACACAACAACCACTGACGGCGATGACGAGTTTCAAGGATACCGTTGTAAATGCTCAGAAGGTTATGAAGGAAATCCTTACCTTCTTGATGGATGCAGAGGTACTCGGAATAACTTTCCCTCACTCTCTCCGATATGATTAATATTAGTCATGTAGTTATCATTGACTTATCCATATAACCCAAGCATTTGAATGAATGAGTGTTGCGTCCTACTGCGATTTAAGATGATATTGAACGTAAGCCTCGCATTCAAAGTATCTATAAACTGTCTGTTTTGATTTATAGTGCATTGCTTAAGTCATAAATTACACATGTCGCATACAAACTAGAAACAGCAACTATCTCTTAAAAACCCTAAGTTTTTTTTAGTTTCCGTCTTTACACACTTTTCCTCAATTTACATCATGTTTTCTCTTTAAGAAATGGTGTATGACCCAACACAAAATATATTAGAGCACGGCACTCCAATAAAATGTTTATTTGTGCTATATCTTTTAATGTTAGAAAAATTGTCGCTATTTCCTAATATGTTTAATTACAAGAATCATCATAAAACAGTGTAAGAAAATATTATAACATCACAAAATATATATATTTTCCTGAACAAATATTATGTCACAATGTGTAGTTAGCCATTCACTACTAGATTGTAATCCATGTGCACTTCTGAATGCTTGTTTTTTCACCATTTAGTTGAGAAATGTGATTACTTTCTTTATGTGATTGGTGTAGATATTGACGAGTGCAGCTTTCCCGAGAAATATTTTTGCCATGGGGTTTGCATTAACACGGACGGCGGTTATAGTTGCATCCCCGACAAAAAGCACACTCTGGTGTTAGGTAAGGCCTTGAAACTAATTTACTTTCAAAAGATTATAAATGAGTGTTAATTTGTAATTATTTGTAACTGATACACATGAAATAGTACGGTTGAATAACAGGAATTAATCAAACGAAAGGAAAATAAAAACAGAAATAACACAAATTGAATGCCAATTGAGAAAGCTATGTCCACACGGACCAAATAACACCCAAAAAAAAAAAAAGAAGAATGCAATGAGAACTAAAGGTCACTGAGGAATCTTTAGAATGTAAAATTAAAGGTCACTGAGGGTTTTGTGGAGCTAAAACAAGATTAGTGTTGTGCAGGTGTCATCATTGGTGTAAGCAGCGGCATGGGCCTATTACTCTTATGTTCGAGTCTCCTCATTCTGAGAAGGAAATGGAAAAGAAGAAAACAAAAGAAAATTAGAGAAAAATACTTCCATCAGAACCATGGTTTACTGCTACAACAGTTAATCTCGTCTAGCGAAGATATTAGTGAGAGAACAAAGATATTCTCTCTGGAAGAGATGGAGAAGGCAACCAATAATTTTGATGAGACTCGAGTGCTCGGCCGCGGCGGACATGGAACGGTGTACAAAGGAATTTTGTCGGATCAACGTGTGGTCGCCATCAAAAAATCTAAAAATGTGAAACAGAGTGAGATAGACCAGTTCATCAATGAGGTTGCAGTTCTTTCTCAGATTAATCACAGAAACATAGTTAAGCTTTTCGGGTGTTGCTTGGAAACCGAAGTTCCCTTGTTGATCTATGAGTTTATCTCGAATCGGACTCTTTTAGATCATCTCTATATTCCAGACGGTAACTCTATATTATCATGGGATGATCGCCTAAGGATTGCTGTTGAGGCGGCCGGAGCGCTCGCTTATTTACACTCGGCTGCTTCAATTTCGATATTTCATAGAGATGTCAAATCATCAAATGTTCTCTTAGATGATCATTTAACGGCAAAAATATCAGATTTTGGATCTTCAAGACTTGTTCCACTCGACCAAACTCATTTACTCACTGCTGTGCAAGGCACCTTTGGATACCTTGACCCGGAGTACTATCAGACCAGTCAGTTGACTGAGAAGAGCGATGTTTGATCGAAGCGTATGTTTTACCATAAGACAAGTTTATGTTGGTCTTCCTCCTTAGCGATGGACTAGTTTAATGAGGTGGGATCACCATCATAGCTGAGCCGAGAGAGACATTTGACGCGGAGACTCTTGTAGTGGCAGAGAGTAGGATTCTTGTTGAGTTTCTAAACCACATGCCATAGACTTCCTGGAGGATCCTCACGCGCTGCGTCTCGGTCAACCAACACCAATAAGTGAAAAAATGATGGACCATACGTACTTTCTTATAGACTAACTAATTCGTTTTCACAAAAACGATGGAAATGGGACGAGCAAATTGATGGATTAGACATGATGATGGTGATATATCACATTCGATGACTTACAAACCTACACCGTAGGCACTTGTGGAAAAAATCCTATCAAAGACATAAAGTATGCTAAAGGAGGACCACGTGATTAGACTTTTCGAAGAAAATAAACATCAATTCCCTATTATGTTTTCAAGAAAAAAAAGGTTTTCAAAACCATGCAATTATAGTTTGTGAAAGATAAAGATCGTAGAATGCGACCGATTCGTATGTTCAAGACTTCACGTTCCATCTAATTTGATAACTTAAACTCTAATAAAAAGTTTAATCATGACTTTTTATTGATTAAGAGGATAAGATCTGACTCTATATTTCACGAAGTCCATCTAATTTGATTATGATTAATCTAATAAAAACGAAGTCCAATTATAGTATGATTCTTTATGAGATAAATTTTGATAGAATAAACTCTCCTAATTATTTTTCCTAGATTCTTTATTCTCACCTATAAATAGATAAAATCTCCTAAAAATGAAATACATGACACACAATATGTGGATATGTGGATATACATATACATATATGTAAATAAGAGAAGATAAGAATAAGATCTTTTTGCATATTGACATCATTTCAAATTTTAGATCCGATAACGGTGTTCCCATACATTAGAGAAAATATTTTTTTTTAGTAGCATCGAAAGGTGCATATCGTAATAAATTAAATCAAATTAGCATACACCTAATGAAAAGCTTAGGTTGCCAATTGACATTTGGCATGTGATAATAATTTCCTCAAAAAAGAAAAAAAATAAGGAAGTCAAAATTTCTTTTGTACGTGACAAAAATTTTTCCAATGTGACAATCTGTTTTCCTTAATATGGTGAGTAACGCAAGACAAATTTGAAAAAAATTAATATCTAATAAAATTAGAAGAAATTATCAAGTCTAATTTAATTCTTCCAAAAAACAAATAATCTAAAAAAAATCATATTATATGATTTTATTTTTTTCATCTTGCATCTATACACTGCGTAACACAATCTTTTTTTTAATCGACAAATATAACATAACATGCACTAAAAATTTATTGTCCGATTTGAACTTCTAAATTTATCAGTGCCCATGGTATCATTTTATATTAGTATCATTTTCTTCACCAAAAATTAAAAAAGTAAAAAATTATTTCAAATTATCATAGTTTACTTGACTTATACTCGATAGCTCAAAATCACTCGATCAATGTGCTTGATATTTCAAAGTGGGTAGATATGGCATTGCATTCATGATTTATGTCTTTGGAAATTATCATGGCCGCTAGAAATGTCCGACGTATATGGTTGGAAATTGTAGGTGGAAATTTTATGAGTAGGAGTTGTTTCCACGACGTTCGATCTCTATCAACCCTTATCGGAGGATGAAGAGATGTTTGAAACCGTGTGGCAGGAATCATTAAGACACTATCATCAAAGCAATTCCATGACTTCTCAAAGAAATCTCTTGAGAGTTTTGGGAAGAGACGACTATAGCTAACGTCACCTTCCACTTGGGTTACAACTTTCAGTTTTCCCAGCCTGAAATCACTGTTTGCAACAAATCATACAAGTCAGGCATTCGGATGAGGCCAATGTTTTTTCCTTTTTTCTTTTTTTGTATATAAGAACTAATTTTCTGTTCGTTTTGTAACTCGACACATTTATACAAAAATTAAATTCACGCATAGATTAGAGTCAATAAATGGACTCCAAGAAATTATATTTATTTATATATTTATATGCCACCTTTTCTAGAGTATAATTTCTTTCGGATCCTTATTAAATGTGGATATAAATTAAGACCTTTATAAAAATAAAAAAAAATATTCAGAAAATGATGATCATAAATAATTAAGCCTATTTATATGATTTTATTAATTGAAAATAATAAATATTGATTATTGCAATATTCATATATCTAAATATTTTAGGACATTTTACTGGACAAACTTTCATTATTGGTTTTTAACCCCATATTCATTTTTTACTTGGGGCATATTTTTTTTTCATTTGAATGAAATTATCCTCAAACTGTTACTAAAATGATTTGCTCGCATATGCTATTCAATTTTTTTATTTTAATAATTAATTATCATAATTTTTTTATAAATAAGAAAATATTACTAAATATTTTAGAATCATATCCTATGATTCTGTAGAATTTTGAGTTCGTTTAGTAAAAGTTAATCATATGTGAAAGTTACATTTGAAAATGAACCTATTAAAAAAAACTTTAATTTTGATAATTTATTACAGTAAAATCATGTAAATTTTTTTAAAAATTAATCATTTTAGAATCATGGCCAGATAGTTCGATAGAATCATGACTAAGATAATGAAAAAAAGGACAACAGAAGAGTTTGATGATGTTGTTAGACTTAAAGGGATATGTTTACAAGCAAAAGGAAACTATAATCCCACGATGAAAGGAGCAGAGTTTAAGCTGCATAGATTGAGAATGATCAAAAAGCAGAGAAGTGATAATTGGACCAATAATGATCACGAAGAATCAGAGTGTCTTCTGCAGAATCCAAGTCACACTTTCCAAGAAGCAATCTATAAATTTGGATACCGAGCAACTCAAGAAAGATGTCGGAATTTTTGTTTGGAGGAAGAAATAATGTCGTCAGTAAGCTATCCTCGATGAACAAAATACAGTGTCGTGCACGTTGACGTTCATGTTAAGATATGCTTAATTGATGCATTCATTCGGTCAAAGCCCCACCATTCGACGGAGTTAATCGTTCGTTACAACACCATCCGATCACTTTGATGTGGTTAGATTACATATTTTATAATATTCATCCAAACCTTTTATGATACAAAGCATTCGGTAATTGGTTGATGGATATCCAAATATGTACCAAGAGACGACACGCTCATCCAAGGAACGTTGGAACTACAATCTGATCCATTAAAGGGAGCCAATACGAGATCCAAATTTAGATGGATTTTTCTCTTCTTAATTTTTATGAGAAAATAAATTTGGTTTGATCGAAGCGTATGTTTTACCATAAGACAAGTTTATGTTGGTCTTCCTCCTTAGCGATGGACTAGTTTAATGAGGTGGGATCACCATCATAGCTGAGCCGAGAGAGATATTTGACGTGGAGACTCTTGTAGTGACAGAGAGTAGGATTCTTGTTGAGTTTCTAAACCACATGCCATGGACTTCCTGGAGGATCCTCACGCGTTGTGTCTCGATCAACCAACACCAATAAGTGAAAAAATGATGGACCATACGTGCTTTCTTATGGACTAACTAATTCGTTTTCACAAAAACGATGGAAATGGGACGAGCAAATTGATGGATTAGACATGATGATGGTGATGTATCACATTCGATGACTTACAAACCTACACCGTAGGCACTTGTGGAAAAAATCCTATCAAAGACATAAAGTATACTAAAGGAGGACCACGTGATTAGACTTTTCGAAGAAAATAAACATCAATTCCCTATTATGTTTTCAAGAAAAAAAAGATTTTCAAAACCATGCAATTATAGTTTGTGAAAGATAAAGATCGGTAGAATGCGACCGATTCGTATGTTCAAGACTTCACGTTCCATCTAATTTGATAACTTAAACTCTAATAAAAGTTTAATCATGACTTTTTATTGATTAAGAGGATAAGATCTGACTCTATATTTCACAGTCAAATTCAAAGAGGATTATTACTTGGTATTTATCTATATATGAACCTCAAGTTGCATGATTTATAATAAGACTTGAGGTATCGAACAAAAAAAATCTAGACTTTTACTATCGCATATATTTGATCATTTTTTTTCTGTTTATTATTAGGTTTACCATCTTTTGAACTCGTTTTCAACAGCTCATCAGTAATGAATATTTTTTGCCATTGGAAAATAATTGCAGTTTGATAATAAATGTTATCTAGAAAATCCATTAATCTTCATGATCAAAGCTAGTATACTAACTTTTTCCATACCTGAAAACAAGTTTTGGTTTGCTCCGATATCGAACAATGTTGGGTGGGTTTCGTTGACTGCAACATAATTCCCTTTGCTTTTCTGACAGATAGTGCATTAGTTAATGAAGTATTTGCACTGCAGGGCTAAACTATGATCCTTGATCTTAGTTGTGATGCAGATTCTCATGAAACTAATTATGTCAAAGCGATTGACGCAATAAAATGATAGTTGCACGCAGTTTATGATACTCCGAGTTAAAAGCTTGTCAAAGGGTTAGCGCCAATGTCTATGATATTGTATCTTCGTGTATTAACACCGATTTGACAGCGTATAGAAAAATATAGCATCATCATCGAGCCGAGCGTGCCCGATGGATCAACTCTGATGAGTTTTCAAAGAGTAAATTACCATTCCACACTAAAAGTCTTAAGTCTTCGTCAACGTGATTGACTGTTGTTTAGTGTAGCTCTAGTTTTTCACTGAAAGAGTTTCTCTCTATAATTAGACAAGTTCGTCCCTCTTGGAGGAGGCATCAGTGAATGTGTTCTTCTTATCTCTATGCTGCTCAAGCATCAGGAGCTGCTTCCCTTGATAATACCAGTGTAAGCATCTTGCTCTTCCTATTTATATGAAGAATAATATAAAAATCCGAATAATTCAACTTAAACTATACGAATGGTTTTTCTCTGTTGTTTACTCATCTCTTACCGTATCTCATGAAAATGCTCATTCTGGCACAATCTAATTTCCCTACCACCTCTGTTAGTAAAACAGAAAAAATATATATATATGTGTGTGACATAAAAAGATGGGCCGATAGTCTCGTATGACTAATAATTGAAAAATTCAAGTTACATATAATAAGTTTGGTTCATAACTTAAAAACTAAAAAATTTATATTGAATTGGTATTTGACCTAATATATGTTAACATTGATGAGATTGATTTAAGGTCGTCTTTATTAGTTTTCTAACTGTTTGCAATAACGTTTTGCTTGTGTCTGCATTGACAACTAATAATTCGTATGTGGCAGGTGGAAGAGGAAAATGGCAGGCTTAGGAGAGGGAAGAGGAGGGATGGGGTTGGTCAACATTTTACTCTTTCTGCTGGCATCGACATCAACGGTTTCAGTAAGAACAGAAAGTAGATCAACAAACGCAACTTTTCCGCTCCCGGTTTTCTGCCCAAGAAGTTGTGGGAGTATCAGCTTCGAGTATCCTTTCGGCATCGGCGATGGTTGTTTCCGGACGGGCTTCAATCTTACCTGCAAAAACGATTCCACCAGCTCTCCCAAGCTCTTCCTGGGTGATGGCACCATCGAGGTGACGAGAATTGATATGAAACAGGGGTTGGTATATATCAAATCACCAACTGTCGTCATGAGTGTCGACGATGAGTTTAAACGCGCCTCACTGATTGATCTGGAGAATTGGCCTTACTCTTTGTCCTTGGTGGAACAGATGGGCTCAGTTAATTCTTATGAAGGTACGATATTTAACAGCCTTGACGTTGTGGGTTGTAGCGCCATGGCCAGTCTAGTGGATCTTACCACCAATAAAACCATTAGCACTTGTTTTAGTCTCTGTTCTGCCAGTGATCCGAGTCAACATTCAGAGTGGTCCGACGTTAACAGTGGAAATTTCACATTGCATCTAAATTTTACGAATACAGCTGCCTTGGAGGTTCAGCTAACTCGAATCAATCAAACGGAGTTACACTTGGTGAATCCCTCCAGCATCAAGGTCATCATGTTCGATCCTGATGATGATGATGTCGAAGGAGTATTAAACGGAAGCAGAACGAATGTGGAGGCCACCCTGGCGTGGTACATGAATGATCATCTTTCATGTGAGGAGGCTAAGAATACGGATACATACGCTTGCGTCACTCAAAATAGTCTTTGTCTTAATATCTTTCATGACATGGAGAACTTTGATAATAGCATTGGATATTCGTGTCAATGTCTCCCAAGTTATGAAGGCAATCCGTATGTACCTAGTGGCTGTCAAGGTAATTTTCCTCCTCTCTCTCTCTCTCTCTCTCTCTCTCTCTCTCTCTTTAACTGAGTTCCAATACGTATAATTAATTGGATCAAAGTGATGTAGAATCGTGCTTCTCTGTTAAGTTCCTGATGATTTCTAGAAACTCAATCAGTAACGAAGGTGCCTAATTGTCCGACAATCCATCTAGCGTAATACTGTTATTATTTTCCCAAAAGAAAAACCTTTTATTAGATCCTTAAAGGTCTGCAAACGGACCTTTGGAGGTCAAGGTGTAACACTGTCATTATTTGTAGAAAATTACCACTTGGATCCATAAAGAATAAAGATTGAATTAAAATCATGAGGCATGCTCTTTTATACGTGATGCAAGTATTAGATATGGTCTCCTTGGCAACGGCACGTGCCACTCCAGCAATATTGCATTAACGTCCATGTAGTTTTGGATTCCTTTTGAATTTGTGATGGAAAATTAGTGTTTGGCTTTGGCCAAGTATAATTGATAAACATTTTAATTAGGTTACCGTAGATTCTTTAGGCAATAACCTAATATATTTATAAATCTCAAATATAATTGATATATATATAGACTCCGGAAAAAAGGCACATTAATCTTTTGCCGAATTGTGCTGCTGACCACTTTGATCATATCAGCAGATGAATCTTTGACACCTGCTGCTGCTGCTGCTGCTGCTGCAAACGGCTGTGTCACTAAATGCGGGAGTATTGACGTCTTGTTTCCATTTGGGCTGGAGAAGGGCTGTTATAGGGACGACTCATTTTCCCTGACATGCAACACCACATCCAATCCTCCCACTCTCCTTTTCGAAGACTATTACACAGTGACTAACATATCGCTCGAGGAAGGCCAATTGGAAATCGAGAAAAACGACGGTACCATCGACTTCGGAAATAGATCTGAAACTTTCGTCGTTCTTAAACAGCAGGCCATCGTCAGTTGGGTGATCGAGTTGCAGCCTTGCGAGGATGCTAAGAACAACATGACCACCTTCGCATGTGGCCACGCTCACAGCTCATGTATCGACACAACAATTACTAACGAGAATGGCAAGTTTGTGGGATACCATTGCAAATGCTCGGAAGGTTACCAAGGAAATCCTTACGTGACTAATGGATGCACAGGTGCTCCACTCTTTTCTCAAACGTCCATCTTTACACTCTGTTACTCCATTATCTGATATGACGTTTCTAAGGCAACACAATATATTTGAGATAAATCATAACATTATAGGCTCAATGAATGTTTCTTTGCAGTATGTGATCTATCATATCTACTAATATTAGATGAAGTAGTACTACTATTCCCCAACAGGGTTAATGACAAGAATCATCACGAAACACTGTAGAAAAAATTATAACCTTATGATCATTATAACGATTATATAATTATAAATTTCCCACACAACAAATACTATGCTTTTTTTTATATAACTTAAAGTTAAAAATACATGAACATGCTTTTTCTGAGAGGAAAAATTCAGCAACAAATATGATCAAACAAAACACAGCAGAATAACTATAAATAACAATTGAAATAGTGATTATACATGTATTGTAAAATTATTTTAATTGCAAGCCACACAGAAAATTGTACTATAGTTTTTTTAAAAAAATAAGTTTATATTAGCTAAACTGTAGAGTTAGCTACTGATATTTATAGTCAATAAGAACAAACAGATATTTATAGTCAATAGGAACAAATATGGGGTTACCTACTACTGAACACAGAACCAAATCAAATGCCTGTTTATTGTCATTCTTTACGATCAATTTGTTTATTGTAATTCGATGAGCAAATTATAATTCCTTTTGTCCCCAATCACTTGTCTAGATATCAATGAATGCAACTCAACCGAGAAACGTCTTTGCTATGGGATTTGTACTAATACGGATGGCGGGTATACTTGCACTTGTGCAGCGGGCACATCTGGTGATCCAAGACTTGCACCCTGCATTCCTATCAACAAAACGCACACTCTTCTGTTAGGTAAGGCCTTGTGACTAATTTACTTCTATAGATGCAAAAGGTGCATTAGTTTGCAGATAAGATACGTAAAACTTCATAATCGAATAATGGAAATCCAGAGGAAGACATCGAGGTCATCAACAATCCTTTATCAACGTATTTCGAAGAAAATAAAATTAAAGGAATGTTTTTATGGAGGTAAATTTATGATTGATATTGTGTAGGTGTCACCATTGGTGTAAGCAGCGGCATAGGCCTACTACTCTTATGTTCGAGTCTCCTCATTCTGAGAAGGAAATGGAAAAAAAGAAAACAAAAGAAAATTAGAGAAAAATACTTCCATCAAAACCATGGTTTACTGCTGCAACAGTTAATCTCATCTAGTGAAGATATTAGTGAGAGAACAAAGATATTTTCTCTGGAAGAAATGAAGAAGGCAACTAATAATTTTGATGAGACTCGAGTGCTCGGCCGCGGCGGACATGGAACGGTCTACAAAGGAATTTTGTCGGATCAGCGTGTGGTCGCCATCAAAAAATCTAAAAATGTGAAACAGAGTGAGATAGACCAGTTCATCAATGAGGTTGCAGTTCTTTCTCAGATTAATCACAGGAATATAGTTAAGCTTTTCGGGTGTTGCCTGGAAACCGAAGTTCCCTTGTTGATCTACGAGTTTATCTCCAATGGGACTCTTTTAGATCATCTCCATCTTCCAGACGGTAACTCTATATTATCATGGGATGATCGCCTGAGGATTGCTGTTGAGGCTGCCGGAGCGCTCGCTTATTTACACTCGGCTGCTTCAATTTCGATATTTCATAGAGATGTCAAATCATCAAACGTTCTCTTAGATGATCATTTAACTGCAAAAATATCAGATTTTGGATCTTCAAGATTTATTCCACTCGACCAAACTCATTTACTCACTGCTGTACAAGGCACCTTTGGATACCTTGACCCGGAGTACTATCATACCAGTCAGTTGACAGAGAAGAGCGATGTTTATAGCTTCGGAGTCATTCTTCTAGAGCTGTTAACGGGTAAAAAGCCAATCTTCTCCACCGAACGTGAGGACAGACTGAATCTATCTATGCATTTTCTTCAAACGGTGAGAGAGAATCGTCGCTTTGATCTGATAGATGATCTTGTTATGAAAGAAGCGACCGAAGAAGAGCTCATCGACATGATTGGATTGGTAGAAATGTGTTTAAGATTGGAAGGGGTTAAACGGCCTACGATGAAAGAGGTGGAATATACATTGCAGAACTTGAGAAGGATCAGACTGAAAAAAATAGGACATTGTTTGGTAAAAGGTGACGAAGAAACCGAGCATCCTCCAAGAGACTCACCTTATGCCTTCTCTGTAGTCGTCGACCAAGCAAATCAAGGTACATCCAGGAATTATACCTTAGAGAAAGAATTTATGTGGTCACATCATTACCCACGGTGAGTTTGTCTTCGATGTCCGTATCTTTATTGACGGCTTCAATGCTACTGAATAAGCTTCCTTCTGCTTGAGGATCGTATGTAATAGTTATATGGGTAATGTTATGTTCCTAAAACAGTTTCTGGCTCTACTTGTATTGTAATGTTCAGAGAACTACCCTTTTATATGATCAAATCGCATGTATACAACTCGTTCCTTCTCTTGTTTTATGATCGTCATCGGCCCATGTTTTATGGCGATGTTTCTCAAATCATTTTGTATATGAATGGTTTATGTTATCACTTAGGTCCATCGTGTTTGGATTTACATCTTCGCAGATTAGTTGATATCATGAAGTCATTCAGTAGCTCATTTCATTCTATGGTCCGTCCGATCCATGACAGAGAGTTCTTACTATATATATATATATATATGGAATGTTATTGTTAACTATACTCCCACTCGCATCATTGCTTATTGTGAAGTTTAATATTTCCTCGTTGTTTTCATTGACTTGCCAAAAACACTCTCTATAAATTAAATTAAAAATAATATGTGATCACTACGCGCTTTCTTATAGACTGATTATTCCATTCTTACATAATTAGACAAGATAAGATGAGCAATTCGTCTCATTCTTATTAGTTTTCTAAGTCCACGATTGTTGATATATTAAGCTAAAAACAAGATAGATCACAAATGAACTCTACAAGTTTTCTCATAAAATAACTGTTCCATTCTTAGGGACGACTCAGAATATCTTTGCCCTCGAATAACTGTTCCTGTTGGTTTACGAGTTTATCTCCAACGGGACGCTTTCTGATCATCTGCATATGCCAAATGGTAATTCATCGTGATCTTGGGAAGATCGTCTGAGAATTGCTGCAGAAACTGCAGGAACTCTTGATTATTTACACTCAGCCGCTAGCATCTCTATTTTCCATCGAGACGTCAAGTCATCCAGTATCCTCGTAGATGATCATCTTACCCTAAAAGTATCAGATTTCGGAGCTTCAAGATTCATTCCTCTTGATCAAACTCATATATCTACAGGTGTGCAAGGTACATTTGGATATTTGGATCCCCAATACTACCAAACCGGTCAACTAACAGAGAAGAATGATGTTTATAGCTTTGGAGTCATCCTCGTTGAGCTTTTAACAGGCAAGAGATCAATTTTCCACAGCGAGGACGGAGAAAACATGCATTTGTCCATGCATTTTCTCCAAGCAGTAAGAGACGATCGCCTCGTAGAATTTCCTGAAGCTCGTGTTGTGAAGGAAGGGATGGAAGAAGGGCTTCACGAAGTCATCCAACTTGCACAGATGTGTCTCCAACTAAAAGGAAATGATCGACCCACGATGAAAGAAGTAGAGTTTAGGTTGCAGAGCTTGAGAAGGACCAAGAAGCAGAGAAGGAACAATGGGACTGATAAAGGTCATGCAGAGTCCGAATGCCTAAACGCAGTTTCTACTTTTCTTGGAAAGAATATTTACAGTAATTCGGATAATATGGCAATTCAAGAAGCGTCCAGAAATTATAGCTTGGAGAAAGAGATGATGTCGTCACTAAACTACTACGCACGGTAAGCATATTAATTTTCTTGATAAGTAGATCCTCTGGTCAATTGCTGTCGCACCACTATGAACCCTTGGTTTGCGATGTGCTCAAGTTGATTGACAGAAAAGTAGACACATTATTTATATCCATCTTTTAAGTATTATTCTGCAGAATGCACACACATGTACTTGAAATGACTTGTGTAAATGAATCGTTCTATAAAGTTGATAGCACCGAGGAGTCTACGCTCGAGAAGATCATGTCGGTACACTCGAAACCTTTAAATAAATGTGCACTGTTCTGCTCACTTATTGTAACTGAGGAACTAAATTCGAACTCACTCGGCTCTCAGAAGATGGATCTAAATTCGCAATCTAAGAAGCCGACGGGGTCAACGCAACAAGCCAACAACCCATCAATTGAATTTCTAATGCATTCGCGTGACGGTAGATGAAATCGATCAACATTTCTGAACCAACACGAATGGATTTTACTGTGAGAAGACTTGCGCACCAAACTTCCGCCCCTGTTCTTAGCAATTTTGTGTCCATCAAACTTGCAATAGTCAAACAAATTCCACCAAGACTGAATCGGTCAAGGTACCGTGTGTTGGTAGTCCGAGAACACGGGATGCATCCACAAAGCCCGACGTTACCCCGGATAACGTATGCACACACCAAAGCACCGGCGTCAGCAACCGATTCAATCATTCATTAACCCTTTGAAATTACCCACATGACCCGTTCAAAGCAACCATGTCAACGTGGTCGTACCAAAGGCCTTTTAAGACATTTCGCCAAACACGCGATACGCGTGTTTGGGTAATCCGTCCTTACCTGTATAAAGCTTGGCCCTTCGCATCCCTTACCCCAACGCGGAGTAAGCTATTCCCGACTCTTACGCGGCACGCGCACACGGTTCTTTGCATCCCTTATCCCCGACTCCGAATAAGATATCCCAACTGTAGCGAAATACTCCTAGCATCCTCCTCATCCCATGTCTTCCGTAATCGACAAGTGTTACACCTCGCTCCTCCTCTTCCCCTCGAAGTCGCCCCTCAAGCCCTCCCCGTCGCCGTCCTCCTCTCGCCACTTCGAAGAAACTCTCGCTCTTCGTCTCAGCTCCCTCCTCCCAATCCCCGGCCACTCGCCGCAGGTCCCCTTCGCTTGGGTTGCCCGCGCCGTCCACCTCCTCGCCCTCACCCTTGCCAGCGTCGCGGCCCTCGTCTACGACCACTCCCTCCGCGGCCCCGACCCGGATGACCTAGTTGCCCACCTCGACGCTGGCGTTACCCTCCTCGACGCATGCAACGCCGCCTCCGCCGAGGTCGCCAGGTTGGAGCGCTGGCTCCTCCCCCTTCAGCTCGTTCTCCGCCTCCTCTCCGACGAGGAGTCGCTGACGAAAGAGAGAATCCGACGGGCGCAGAAGGCGATAGTCGAGTGGGAGAGCACGCCGAGCTGCGAGATCGAGCGTTCAGCAGGCAAGACAATCCGGATAATGGCGCCAGATGAGCCGCCGCGTGGCAAGGCGTCGGTCCTGCGGAGGGCGACGTACGCGGTGGAGGCTGTCTCGCGCCTGGTAATGGCGGCAACGATGGGGGCGATCGGCAAAGGGGAGGCCGCTCTCCCGCACGACATACGGGTCTCCAGCGACTGGCCGTGGGCGGAGGCCTACAACGAGGTCGCGGCGAAAGTTTCCGCCCGAACAGGAACGGCGCCCCCCAGCGAGGTGGAGGCGGTGGAGGCGTCAGTGAGGAAGTTGAAGGCGGTGATTTGCGGGGAGGAGGACGGAGACCGAATGGAGAGGCTGGGGATGGCGGTGGCAGCGTTGGAGAGAGCGACGGAGGAAACGACGGACGGGTTGGACCGGCTGACGGGCAGCGTCAACGAAGCGTTTCATGCGGCGATGGGAACGAGGAATGCCGCGTTGAGCCGCCTACGGTCTGCTGCGAGTCGGCATCGCAAGCAACTGTTGCACGGAAAGCGGAAGCACTACTAAATAGTAATTAAGGCGAATTCGTGCGAAAAGTTTACCTTCCAAAATTTTTCGCAAAATATTTTTCTTTTAAAAAATTTCGAACCAATTTTTTTTCTTCAAAATTTTCATTTTATTTTCGAAGTGCTCCCTAATTAGAACCAAAATGGCAATGTACAAACTCACTATTTAATGTAAATATATCTGATGTATATCTTGTTTTATTTTTTTTTCTCTAATCTGTTCTAATATGAACTCTGAATTTTAATTTTTGCTGTAATTTTGATTTATCTATACTATGTTTTTGCTGTAATTTCACCCATGCTTTGATCAGACGCTGAAGAAATCGATGTTCTATACATAAGTTTTTTGATTGGCATATCAATTAAAGCATGCGTTGATCAGCCGTACTTTGTGTCCATCACTCATGATTTGATCAGACTCGCAGACAATCACAAATTCCACCATGACGAATCAAATTAAGTTTAACCAAAGTGCACAATTCCATATCACCTTCCAACTCTATACAGTCTAATCTCCATGACGTAAGGCAAAAACAATCAAAGCATGAAAAGGGCTCAATATTATTAGCCGAGGCAGCCTTTGGGTCCCTTCGCTTGCTTCACGTGCGGAACGCATGGGGAAGAGGCCCATTCCAACATACTTACCCGCTCCCACAAGCTGCGAGCCCATCGCCGACTTCCCCGGGTCGCCTCCGCCTCCTCCCTCAGCCGGCGGTTCTCATCGCGCAGGCGGTTCACCTCCGCCCGCGCCTCCGCTTTCTCCTTCTCCCGCCGCGCCATGGCCTCGAAGCACTCCCGGTTCCGCTGCTCAAGCCCGTAGATCTGCGCTTGGAGACCCTCGATCTTCCGCCCCATGAGACACACACGGTGGTCCTCCCGCAGCTTCACCACCGTCCGCGCCAGGTCCGCACCCCGCCGCCGCAAGAAACCGAGCTCCGCCGCCACCGCACGCATCTCCTCCTCCGCGGTTACCGCCCGGAAGCCCAGACGCGAATTCTCCCCCAGCAGCACCATCCGCTCCGCCTCAAGCACCTCCACCAGGCTCCCCTGCAGCTCGATCTTGCGCGCCGACTCAGCCAGCCGCCGTTCTGCCTCCGCGCTCTCCGCCTCCAGCAGATCCCGCTCCACCGACGCCAGCACCATTTGCGCCGCGATCATGTCCAGGTCGGCGGCGGCGACAGCGAGGGGCAGCGGTTGTGGTTGGGCAGCCAATGGTTGGAAGGAGAGGGAGCTCTCAGCGTCAGAGTAAGCGGAGCCCCGCAGATCATGATCGTCATCGGCGTCGAGGTCGGAGGGAACGGAAGAGGTGCGACGATGATGTCGGTGGAGCAGGG
Organism: Musa troglodytarum; assembly: GCA_023547065.1. Taxonomy (NCBI): domain Eukaryota; kingdom Viridiplantae; phylum Streptophyta; class Magnoliopsida; order Zingiberales; family Musaceae; genus Musa; species Musa troglodytarum. Next base: position 54,446,904 of record CP097506.1, on the reverse strand, counting down.
ACTGGGAGTAGCGGTCGGCTAGGTAGAGGTACCGGTTATGGAGGTCGTGGAGGAGGGCGATGAGTTGGGGCCGCCTCTGGTAGTAGTTCTCCGCCCGTTCCGCGAACGTGTCCGCCTCCGAGTTCTCCGGCGCGGCCACCGCTAGTGCTTGCACCCTATGCTCTATATCTGCACCCCATTAACCCAATTATTTGTAATTTCTATCTCACAACCAAAGATATATATACATAAAGGGAAAAGAAATCAGAGATCTAATTTTAACTTGAAATTAATCCCAACCTTTTCTCCAGAAAAAACACACATTCAATTTATGTTTTGCTGCAGCGTACGCAGAACTTGTAAATCTACAAAGTAATGAGCGAACAGTATTGACAAGAGGACAGCAGATATTAATAGACCTACGTAACGTAGCAGGCTATTCTGCTTCTACTCTCCATTCCGCTCCCCATTTGACTGCAATATCCCATTAAAAACTTGTCGTACGTTTCAAACTCAACCAGAAAGAGGTGATAGCAACCATCCAAAGCAAATATAGAGAATCCAACCACTTTACTCTCCCTGGAAGCAACACTACCGAGACAGTGACATAGCATCCTTCATTTACTTCGTCAAACACTCAAGTACATAAATTTTGTACCTTTCCCATCCGACTTCTTCCATTCGAGAGATGAGATGCAGCAGCAGAAAAGCTAAGGGGAACAGTGCTTGTCACCTGCAAGAGTCGCTTGAAGCCAAGGCGGGCATGTAGAGGATCGACACAAGGCGTGTCCCGTCGTCGTCGTCGGCGTCGTCGTCGTCGTCATCGCAATGCGAAACGTCGCCAGGGAAGCCGCGTTTCAATGCGGTAACACAAAAGAAGAAAACGCTGCAGGTCTTCTCCTGGATCGATTGAGCGTGACGTGAGACAAGCCAAAAAGTGACAGACAAGAAAACTGGCATACGAAAAGATAACTTGGTGCGAACCCGGAGGGTTGCATCACTGGAGATCAGGAAGCAGAAGAACCACCGCTGCGTGGAGGCATTGTGATAGGGTTAAAAAGCTCATGGAGCCCGATCCGATTGAAACAGCTTGGAGATAAGATATACATTTTAAATCTAATAAGTTACGTTAAATAAGTTGGAACGTAATCTAGATAAAAAGAAATAAATCATAATCACCGGAAAAGTTGGGATTGCCAGCCTGCCTTAAAAGCGAAAAAGAATGGGGATGTGAAACACGGAGAGGAGAGCTTCAGAATGCTTTAATTCCAACTCTGGTTTTACATGTAACCTTTATTTTATGCTATATCAGTAATATTTCACATTGTACACGTTAAGCTAATGAAATTATTTTTTTTGTTTGATCAAAATCTTTATCATCCGTACAGATATACTAAGAAAAGAGAAGGTTTTATTTTTATTTTTATTTTTTATTTTTTTTGGCTTTCGTTGGCAAAGCTAAAGGGGGTGGGAAAGCATCTAAGAATGTCAAGTTCACAGAAAATGAAGTCCAGTTTGGCAAACAGCATCAGTTAAGAACATCTAAGGAACCACTACATCAGTAACATCTCACGTTCGATTGCAATGTTCGTAATCTACTGCTGTCATTCTAAGAAAAGAAAACTTAGGGTAGGTGTTTTTTTCTTTTCTTCTGTGTGCTCTTGAGAAAGATAACAAGAAAAAAGACAAGAAAATGGAGAACAGAGGAGGAGAACATGGCATGAGACGGGAAACTGTACCACTTCGAAGGAAGAGAGAGTCCAGTTCGCCGGAGAAGCTCTGCTATACTACCCGAGAAGCGACACGAGCATCAGCAGGACCAGAAGTAGAGCAGAGCAGAGGAAGGGGCCATTTAGGTCCGCCCGATGACCATAGAGTGTGTGTGAGAGAGAGAGAGAGTAGATCCAACCATGTCTGGTTTTGCTGATTCGTTCAAATTAGAGACCAGGCTTCTGTGGTCATCAGAGCCGTCGACAATTTGGGTAGGGGAAGATGGACGGTGGTGGTGGTGGACAGGTTCCCCGTTCTCTGATGTATAGCCAATAAAAAAGGGAAACGTAGCCTGCGGCGTCCAGTGTTTTCAACTCAAGCCGTCAGATGTCGCATTCTCGACTACGGGCGTTTTGGTTTGGAGCCCCTACTTGGTCGTATTCACGAAATTGCCAACCAGCTACTGCTACCGAGAGGATTGCAAATACATCATTTTCGTTAAATTAATTACAATTATAAAAATATTAGGATATTTATTTATTTATTCTCGAAACAGACTAATATTGACTACTGTTAGTCTTGATCAACCTGATTTTTTGGAGTAATATTAACAAACAATATTTAAATATCCACTACGAATCGCATTTGAAGCGCTATCCATATGGTTTAGGCAAAGGGCATGTAGTAAAATTGATCTAATGTAAGAAATGTAATAGTTTATGATATATGTTCAAGAGGTAGGATCATATCAAAGTTTATCCGAGACCATGTCAAATTACCATCTAAACGACTGAGATAGTCAAGGAACCTCTAAGGTAGTAGTAGTGTAACATATGGAATCTGTTTTGGAGACGTAAGGTCATCAAAATCTGAACGAGTCCACGTCGATAAGAATCATGGAGCAATGCGAATGACCAACTATGTTGGCCATCAAATGTTAAATCTGCAATAATGAAATCCACATTGATCCCTTCAAGAACGGGCAATGCTTCCCAGGCCAAGATTTTGCTTGTTAACACAACTTGTTCATAACCCCATCCTTGATGTGTGCCTGGATCAGCCCTGCTTGCCAATCAAAACAAAAACCTCGAATGATCTGATCACCAGGCCACACCTGGAGTAAATTCTGGAAGTGACTAATCATGCCTACGAATCTATCCACTTAGCTTCATATGATTAAATGGACATAAGATGATTATAATTGTTTCCTCTATGGTATTTCTGTGTCATGTATGGTAGATACACTGGTGTGGCAGTGACTGACCATCACAGACAGAATAGGTAATACTCAAAATCCTGATAGCTACTCCACTTTAATATACTCAAAACCAGTTTAACAGCCTGTTCATCCTAACTCTTGATATTTGCCATAAAATTCATTTACTTTGCAGTCCAACTACAAAAGTAGAGTGTTAGGAAAAAGAAAGATGAAATATCTCAAAACAAAGAAGGTCACAACCATCTCTTGTCTAATGGTATCAGATCTCCGTCACTATAAGCAAACAATAGCTTCCAAAGCACGAGCCAAAGATGAAATATTTATAACAAGCAGATCTGCATCTCCTAGAGCTTCTACAATCGAAAGGGATAAACGAGATCCACAGCATGAAATGTAACAAGATTCGGCAGCAAATGGGTTTATTTTAGCAATAATTCGACTTTTTTAATGTGAAATCCAAGGAAGATACCATAGCCATAAGACACAATGCAAGTCATACGCGAACATAATACTATGGGAATCAATTGGTGCAGTATACTAAACAATTATCCAACACCATGATTCATAAAGCACCAAACCCTAATTCGCCTCATACCCTTCTTTGGCCGGGGCAGGATCGGCGGCCGGGATCTGGACGTACCCCACCTTCTTGGGGCTATCAGCCATGTAATCCTCTTCCTCCTCCCCGTCGGATGCGCACGCATCGTAGTGGTTGGAGACGAGGGACCAGACAAGGTACATGGTTGCGGCGGTGAGGGCGCCGCAGCCGACGCCGAAGAGAAGGCCGGCCACGACCACGATGATGTCCTTGGCGCGCTCCTGGAGGGAGCCGAACCCGAGGCCGGCGGGCTCGGCGACCGCGCGGCGGACCAGGTGCGGCCGTCGGATCAGAAACGGGCGGCCGTCGTTCAAGGCGTAGGCGGAGGAGGAGGAGAAGGGGATGATGGTGCGGTATATGGAGACGAAACGGTAGAAGCGATGGGGCGCGGCGGAGACGTCGGCCGCAGTGGAGGAGGATCCGGTGGTGGAGATGGAATAGGTGATAAAGAGGATGTTGCGGGGGTGGAAAGGGGCGCCGGGCCGGGCGGCGGTGGAGGAGGCAAGGAGGGCGACGACGGCGACGAAGAGGACGGTCGCAGGGGCGGAGAAGGAAGCCATGGCTGAGAACACAAGAACGGGAAGCCGACAGGAGAGAAAAAAGCAAGCAACTTTATGTGGGAGAGAACGGACGATATACACCAAAAATCCATCCCGACCTGTTCGTCATTTACCCGGAACATGTACCTGCCTCACAGCTGCTTGTAGACGATTTGCATTCGCGAATCACAGGAACTCTGGGTGTTCCAAATATAACAAACTCCTTTGACTTCTTGGGTTCCGATGGGCCCATGGCGGTGTTTTGACGGCAGAACAGTCCGAACTGGACCGAGCCGGAGTTTAATTCTGTTCTTGAACCGCCTGGATCTGGCCGATCTCTTGTTTGAGAAAGTACGACCTAAAGACGGGCCGGACCCACATATTATGCTCTAAGAAGGGCCAACAGATTAGGGAGACGACATATTGTTCAAGAATGTTGATTACGGTCATCATGAATCCATTCCTCTCCATTATGATGATAATTAAATTGGAGCAAACTGTCGTGTTGCTGAATTATAGAACATTAGGATGTGGAATTATCAGCTTATTTTTTATTTGACCAGTAAAAATTACAAGAAGTCTCACCGTCTCCTATTGAAATTCGCAGTCCTGTCCGTTGCATCCATTTCTAATAGATTTCCAAACGCGTCGATCAAGATTCGTGCACAGTATCGGCGGGTGCATTGGTACCGTCAGATTGGTGCTTGCTAGCCTTAACAGTATCTTGAACTCTTCCAGCACCCACTGCTTACTGAGACTATTTAGGAAACTTGATGTGGTTATAATTCCCATCAAGATTTTACCAATAGAGATGATGTAAGCATTTCTTGGAAATCCTAGTTTGAGCAGGAAACCAGACTGAAATGGAAGTCCGAATCCCAGTGGAAGTGGTGTTTCCTATTTCAAACGCGAGTCCGAGGCTATAAATAGAACCCCATCCCCGACCTTGGATTCTGCCATTGTTTCCTCTCTGCCTTGCTTCATTCTCGTAGCAGATTAGAGTGCGCTGTTGAAGAATTCTGGTAAGCGTCTTCTCCTCTTTTCCTTCTTGATTAGTTTCTCGCGGCTTTTCTCTCTCTTTCTCTAGTTTTTTCCTTCATTGCACCGTCGAGTATTTGATAGATCACACTGCTTCGGATCACAGCGAACGAGATGGCGAAGAGTAGGTCGAGAGCGTCGAAGCTGATTAAGACCAAGAAGGTGCAGCCCAAGCTGGAGGCGGTCTTCACCTGCCCCTTCTGCAACCACGACAAGAGCGTAAGTTGCACCTTGGATAAGACGCTCAAGACTGGGGAGGCGCAGTGCTGGGTCTGCAAAGAGACCTACGCCACCACTATCCATCACCTTACGGAGCCCATCGACATATACAGCGAGTGGGTCGACGAATGTGAGAAGGTCAACAAGTCTGAAGAACTCCGTGACGATGATCACCGCCACTCCAAGAAAAGGCGTCCAATTTAGGTGGAGGATTACAGCATTTGAAATAGACACTCCCAAGAAGCATATAGTTGATACATCATGCTGTTTTTGTCTCAGTTCCATGTACTTCTTTCTCGTTTTCTAGGTCCCACGCCTTTGGGATAATGTTGCAAAACGAATCCAACATATGCAATAACAAATGATGATAATATACAAGAATAAAATGCCATCCCGTCGTTGTGGCGAGTGTTTTCGGTGATCAAAGCCCCTGTGGAATTCTGTCTGATGTTGCTGTAAAGGTTGTTTCTCTGATATGGATGCACATAGTTACAGTATACATAGCTGCGAAGTGCTCCTCGAGTAGGAAAGGAAAAATGCTGGGTCTGCAAAGAGACCTACGCCACCACTATCGACCGCCGTCGACGTATATAGCGAATGGCTCGACCGATGTGAGGAGGCCAGCAAGTATGAAGACTGGCGAGAAGATTGTCCACCCTCCAAGAAAAGGCATGCAACTGTGGTGAAGGATGTTGCGACCCTTGGCCGTAGCTGATCTTGTCTGCAACTTAGATCGACCTCTTTGTTATTGTCTCAGAAATATGAAGTTAATTAGACAGAAATATCCCCTTTGTGCGGATCAAATTGCAAAATGAAACTTGTCTTGGGATGGAGCGATTCCTGTTCCACTTCCTATTTATTTTTCTTTCTCCTCTCTGTTCTTGAAGGTGCACCACGATATGCTGAAACGAATATACAGGAATAAAATTGCATCAAAATTGTCTCCCTTGAAGTTGATGTAAAGTTCAATTTTGTGATGTGTATGTAACTACGTGTGTACATAATTTGCTCATGGATGTTACAGTGCTTACATAACAGGACATCAAACTCACTATTGCGTCATGTAACAAGTGATGAAATCTGTAACAGACGTTATTTTTCTATTCCGTATCCTAATCCAACTCGTGTTAGCATTAACAGATCATTCCATTATGTGATGTGCATGCTAAGTATAAGTGATGATAAATTCCACCGAGAGTAACTTGTCAGAATGATCAAGTAGGTTGTGCACTTTGAGATTAACGCATCACCAGCGTCCAGTCATTCTATTGAGACAGCACTTGTCTTGGAAGAAAAGAAAAGAAATCTCAAATCCTAGTTTCAATCGAAGTAATGTTTCCCTTTCTATAAACAACAGTCTCTGTCCTATAAATACATGCCCATGAAAAGGAGTAAGAGGCTCAGCCCACAGATAATCTTCAATAGTATGTGGCACTACAAGTTCCAGCCATTTCAGAATACTAACTAAAGCAATTCAAGAAGTAATGTTTCTACTAGTAAAAGTGTGCAACAAACAAATCAATATAACAGTGCAGCTTGATCACTGACTAATTTTTTATTTGATGAATCTCAGTCCAGAAAAAAATACATATACTTAATGAATCAGTGATTCTTAAATTAGACGATACAGAAAAATTAACAAGAGAAAGAGAAACAAACAAACCTTCAGGTCAGTCACCAGTAATCCTGACAAGAGCAAGATCCTTCTCTAAAATGGTGAAAGCGGTTGGCGTCCCGCACTATTAGCTCTCTTGTAGTAACCAAAGATACGAGTTTTATGACTGTGTGACAGTCACAGCATATTCGGAGGTTCTTCATGATGTGGATAGGCATCCGTTCAGGCAAGCTAACAAGACCATAAGCCACTGCCAGCTTCTCACTGTGATAGCCTTGAGATTGGGAAGCTGCACTCTGGTCATATCCTACAGCTTCTATCATCTTCATAACCTCATCCAGTTTCCTCAGAATAATGTCAATTTGTGGATGGCTTGAATCATCAGCGGTGAAAACATGTACTGTGTTCTTAACCTCAATCCAACTACATCCAGGATTCTTTCTTATTCCCTTTTCTCTCATGAGCTTTCTCACTCTAGCTGAATCATCTGAATTCCCTGCATCTGCATATATCTTAGCCAGAAGAACATAACTTCCAGAGTCCTTTGTGTCCAACTCGAATAGATGTTTCACAGCACATTCTGCAAGTTCTTTGTTTCCATATATCTTGCAAGCTCCAAGCAAAGCTCCCCAAATTTCAGCACTTGGTTTTATAGGCATGCAGTCTATGACTTTTTTGGCTTCTTCTAGCAAACCAGCTCGGCTAAGAAGATCCACCATGCAAGCAAAATGCTCTAGACCAGGATTTATGTTATGGCATCTTGTCATACTGTCAAAATAAAATCTCCCTTCCTCTACGAGCCCTGAGTGACTACAACCTGATAAAACTGCAACATAGCTTATATAATCAGGTTTTATTCCATCACATAACATCCTTTGCAAAATTTCTATTGTTTCCTTCCCTTGACCATGTTGTGCATAAGCAGTAATCATAGCATTCCAGGAGACCAGATCCTTGTCCAAGATAGAATCAAATACTTCTCGTGCTTCGACAATCTTTCCACATCTCGAGTACATCGTGATGATACCGTTTGCCACCGAGGTGTCAGAATTGAGCCCCAATTTGAAAGCATGGGCGATTACCTGATTACCACATCTCACTGCTGCCACCTCAGCACAAGCACGAAACAGTGTAGCAAAAGTAACCCAATCTGGTTTTACAGCACCTTCCTGTTGTAGCATAATGTACATTTTAAGGCCTTCTTCCTCGCTCCCATGCTGTATGTATGCACCTAGCATTGCATTCCATGTGACCACATTTCTGTCTTTCATGGCATCAAAATATTCACGAGCCCTGCTAATGTTACCCATCTGAGAGAATGCAGTGATCATGCTGGTCCATGATATGACATCTCTAACAGGCATTGACTGGAAGACACACTCAGCAGTCTCTACATTTCCACACTTAGCATACATTGTGACCAGAGCATTGGACACAGGAACAGATGAACAAGATCCAACCCGAAATGAAATAGAATGTAACTGAGTTCCAAGACAAAAATCCATTTTAGTACAACAAGCACTAATTAAAATTGTCAGGATGAACTGATCCACAGACATTGGCACTGATCTCATTTGACTGAAAATTTTCATAGCTTCCTCTACAAATCCAGAATGAGCATATCCTGCAATAAGTGCAGTCCATGACACAGTGTTACGGTCACATAAAGCATCAAATGTTCTCTGTGCTGATTCTAGGTGGCCACATTTAGCATACATATCAACCAGTGCACTCCCAAAAAACACATCGATGGTCTTTTGGTTCCTTGTAATGTGAGCATGAAGATGCCTGCCCCATCTCAAATCAAGAATACTAGCGCAAACACTAAGTGCACAAGTGTATGTTGTAGAATTTAGCTCACAGCCTAGGGTACTCATCTCTATTACCATAGAAAGTGCTTCTTGTTCTCGGCCATTGTGAGACAGTATCGAAATCATTGTGTTCCATGATACAACATCTCGATCAGGCATCTTCTTGAATACCTCAATAGCACGTTCACTGCCATAAGAACTCCCATAACCTAAGATCATACTGTTCCAACAACAAAGATCTGGGCTTTCTAACAGATCAAACACTTGCGAGGCCAGGTCGACAGCTCCACACTTAACGTACATATCGATAAGAGATGCACCAACCTGAGAATCCCTTCCAAAATCAAGCTTCTCAACAAAACCATGCAATTGAAGGCCCAACCGATGAAAACCAAGTGTGCCACACGACTTCATTGCACAGGCAAAAGTAAGCATATTTGGTTTGCAGTTTGGATCCTGAACCATCAAAGCAAATGTCTTCACCGTCTCCAAGGGCTGTCTATTGTGGAAATAACCTGCCATGAGCGTGTTCCAGGAAGTAGAGTCCCTGACAGGCATTTCATCGAACAACTCCACTGCTTCACGTAAAAATCCAAACTTTGAAAGCCCGTTTATCATCATGTTGTAGGAGAAGACATTGGGGAAGGAAATGCCATCAAAGACTTGGCGCGCATCGTCGAGGGAGCCGCAGCTGAGGTAGGTGTTCAGGAGATTGTTCTGGAGGAAGCGGGACGCCTCGAGGCCAGCAGAGACGAGGCAGGCGTGGAGCCCCCGGGCACCGGACGCAGAGCCGGAGGCGCCGCAAGCTGCCATAGCGTCGGAGAGCTCTTGGGTGATTGCCATATAGGATTTCTCCCCGAGGGCACCGGCGGAGCCATAGGCTCTCGGTCGGAGGGGGCAGTGAGGAAGAACATGAAGAAGAAGGATGAGACGAGAAGTGGATGCCTTCGGGTGACGCCATGGAAGCTTTATCATCAAAGATCGTGGCTTTGGCGACACGAGACTGTCATTCCAATCCACCAGTGGTTTTACACAATGTAAGCATGCAATTGGAATCTATGATGGTTTTATGGTTAATGAAGGAGTGCGGACGTGCTTTATCTGTGCAGTATCGGTATCAGCACATATCGGATACATTGGTAGCAACGTTTCGGTCGGCATGTCTCATGCGTCACGACGAGACAGTGGAAGTCGTTGAGTGCTTTATGATTAGGCAAATTTTCGCCGAGTGCTTTAAGATTCGCGTGAAAGTATTCTCCTCGGTGTCACTTCGGATGTTGTTGAGTGCTTTAAGATCACGCAAAAATTTTTCTTTTTATTTTTCTTGTAGGTTTTTCTTTTGGGGTCAAAACAGAAGCGATCGATCTCACCCCCCTCCCACCCCCTTCTCTCCGTCGTGCTCGTTGCTGCGCGCCACCGAGGCTTAGGGTTGGAGTTCTACGTTTTGGCTGTGGATCTATGGCGGCGGCGGACAACGGCGGCGGTAGCGGTGGCGGCTCGGGGTCCCTCGAGACCCGGCCAGGGGTTCTCCTCGTCGGTTCCCCAAACGTTGGGAAAAGAACCCTCCTTTCGCGTTCGTACCCGTCTCTCCCTGCCTGCCACTATTTCTTTGCAACCATCTTTGGATCTTCTCTTGTTGCTGTAGGTTGTCCACGTTCGATCCGTCTACCAGTCTATGTAATCGACCATATGAAATGATCTCTTCTCTCCGTTTACTTCGGTTGCTACTGAGATTCCAGTGAAGTTGCTCTTCTTTTAGGTTGTCTATCGATACTCGTTAGCTTCTCTGAGATGTAAAGGGGGAAATTTTCAGGGACATTTGTGACTGATCTGCACCTCGTTATGTGGTAGCTCAATATGTTTTTTAATTTCTGGATTCATTGTGTAGTCAAATTTGGTTGTGGGTCTCTTCCAGCCTTTCTTTTTTCTCTTAACTTTCCGGCTGTATCCAGATCCCTCATTTGTTGTTTGTAGTGTAAGTTCAATCTGTTCAGTATGCATTGAACCTTCCTATCTGGTTGTACGATAAGCCCCTCTGAAGTTATAAATCCAAACTGTAAATGAGTTTTGATACCTTGATGATCATGCAGCACACATAACCTCTTGCGAATTAATCTTATTTCCTATGCTAATCTGTGTTAAGTAACTACTAAATACTTGCTACGGACTTTGTTTTCTTCACCTAATCCTGTATATTGGTTAAGTTTATCAAGTGCCTTCAGAAAACTTGATTGTATCTCTTCTTTTATTATGGTACCGCAAAATTTTGATGGCTGAAAATAAAACATACTATGCACAACTCAGAACAGTATCAGAGAATTTGTCTCAATGCCTTTGTGCACTTCCTGATCTCTTCATATTACTTCATATTATGGTTGATTCATGATGTTGGCTCTTTTTAAATCATGAAATTTACAATATATTTTGAATTGTAGACATTGATCTCCAGTCATAATGCTTATCCTTGCTTTCAAAGATGAACAAATGGAACATATTCATTGTTAATCTTAAAGGGAATCTGTTCATAGTCATTTCATCATCTGAAACAACAGGATGTGTTAAATTTTTTTGCTTGTAGTTTTTTTCTTTTATTCCTTTCAAAGATGGAAGACTTTCTGTCAACAGCATGTTTTCTATCAACATAGTTTTACTTCACCTGGGTGTATATTAGACTTTCAGTGGGAAAATTTATGCATTGTGCTTTCAGTTGCATCTAGTAAGCTAATAGAGAACATAAGTTGAATTTATTGCTATGTTCCTATGATTACAAAGTTAGTAGAGCTGTTATTGCTTCTTTTATGATTAGAGAAAAATGCATAGAAACTCTTTACATTGTATCTTATTTGGATGATTTGAACCAATTTAAATTCTGTATTGAAATAAAATAGGTCATTCATGCTCTTCAAGCTTATATGGATCTCTGCCTTTAGGCATCTCATTATTATTCATAGAATGTCTACATTATCGTGATTGTTCGGATAAAGTTCTTATAGTTTTTCTGAACTCTGAATTTGTGTTATATACTTGATGGCCACACATTAATGCATAATGATCAGAGTTATGAAAATTGATTTCTAATCTAACACTGTTTATAAACTTGTTGTATGTAGCCTTCAAGAATGTCGATTTTACAAGTGTTTCATGTAACAGCTTATGCATAGTTGTTGTGTCCAGCTCTTAAGAATTATCAAATATTATAACATTTTATGAGCCGTCTGATCCTTTTAAGTAGCTTCATATGTATTATAGTGTCTTAACATCTGATTGTAGCCCAAGAGAGAGCTGGAGGTCTCAATTAGTTGGTAGTTTAAATCCCGTGCATAAATTCATCTTGTGTTCAAACTTTAAAGGATATTTTTCTTTGTGAACTTGAATAAATATGTTTCTTATTGTTTGTTACCTTGTCATGCAGCTTAACTCCAATTATCTTCTCTTGGTTCTTGTGTCTCATTGGATGTTGTCTTCATTAATTGCAGGATTGCTTTCAATTGAGTTTCCAGACACATCCGACTTGTCAACAGGGGTCCTTTGTCAAGGGTATGTAATATGCATGTTAATAATAAACTATTCTACTTTGCTGTCTTCTCATGAAATTGTTGATGTTGAAATGTTATTCTTATACATTTTAACTTTTTTGCTTTGATTATTTTGCTAGGTGGACAATTGAAACTAAATATTACACTGCTGATCTCTCTATATGGACAGCTCATCTTGATGAAGAGTTCTCATTTAGATCATTGCCTATTTCTAAGCAGCTGGATGCCTTAGTGATGGTTTTTGACATGAGTGATGTTCGAAACACAATCTATGCTTTTTAATTTTGATAGTTTGTCTTTATTTTTATGTTTTGACAGGCTTGATATCTGAAATTAGACTATGTTTTGTCCTCTTGTGTGTGTGCTCAGATTTCCATTAATTTTTACAAATCAGTATGAAGCATGCATGAGTTTGTTATTGGCTAATTTACTCTGCCTTCATTGGTTTATCTGCAGGAGTCCTCTTTTGTTGCCCTCCAAGATTGGGTTGCCAAAACTGATATTAAAAAGTTTGAAATATTACTATGCATAGGAAACAAGGCAGATCTTGTGACTGGTCACTATGCCCATACAGAGTATAGAAGATGCATGCAGAAATGTGGAGAGTCCAGTAGTGATCCCCACCCTGAGTATGTAGATTATGGGATTGATGAGACTGAAGCTTGTAGCTTACTGGAGAATGAAGAACCATCTTTGGAAATTAGAAAGTCTTGTCTAGACTGGTGCATGGAACATAATATAGAGTATATTGAAGCTTGTGCCTCAAATGCTGACTTTGATAAATGTAAGTTTACCCCCTTTGTACCTTAAATTTCAAATATTTGCTAGATTCATGTTCTAGGGTGCGCATTAGCACTATGGATTTGATGCTTATCTCATATGTTGCCTTGAAAAATTTTGTTAATACTTGGCTTTTGCATACAATCATTCAGTACACTTGAAATTGAAGTTAAATGCATTTTTTTGTCCCCTGGAACTTTTAGCTTAGTTCTGTTATATTTTCTATCTTGAAGGATAGGGACTACACTTAACAAGAAAAATGCAAATTCGTATTGTGTATCATACTTGTACAATTTTGCCTTTTTGGCTTCAAGACTACCAAGTGATCTCTCATGCCATTACATGTCTATATAATTGGCTTCTACATTATGCTTCTTTTATGTCCATGTCACATTTCATAGTAATCTGGTAATGGAATATTGCAATATGTGCATTGTCAGGTCTTTCAGTTGATGGTGATATGCAAGGTGTAGATCGATTGTATGGAGCTCTTTCTGCTCATATGTGGCCTGGACTGATCCTGAAATCTGGAAACAAAATAATAAATCCATCCTTAGTTGAGCAAGAAGGTGAAGAAACTGACCTTACTATTTTTCATATTTTTAACAAACTTAAACCAAACTAAATCTTGATTGGTATTGACATTTGCTGTTAGATTCCTTGTAGTCATATCCTAGGCCGACTTTGGATGCCATTCCACTGTAATGTCTATTAATTATTTATTGTTTGTAACCTTCTCATCCATCAACCGTTGTTTCTGATCATTTCAGCCATATTTTTCTGTATGATCTAATTTAAATTCTTAGTTTCTCATTTTGTATCCTTGCCTATGGCAGAGTCCACAGATGACGAATCAGAGTATGAGATCGAATATGAGGCTTTGTCTCATGGTTCTGATGAAGAGTGGAGTGGCTATAGTGAGGCCGTTGTGACCAGAATGCATAATGAAACAGCAGATGGGATCAATCGAGACCCAAAACATGAAATGTCTAATATTCATGAAGCAGAAATTGAAACCTCATCATCGACTCTGGCTCCTGGGATCCCTAGTGTTTTTCCTAATACTTCTGCCTTAGAAACAGGAATTGTAATACATGAGCCTAGTGCAGAAATCAACATTGTCGAGAACCTAAGAGGGAAGCAAGAGGGAGAAATATCTGTAGAACAGAAACCAGGTTCAAATTTTGACGACCAAGAAGAGCTCGGATCTGATGTAGTCAACATCAATGATTTGGATGAAGATGCACATTATGGTCTGGATGATCTAGAGAGGCTAATGTTTGAGATCGGTAACATGCGAGACAACTTGAGGCTGATGCCTGATTTCCAAAGGAGAGAAATGGCTGCAAACCTAGCTATGAAAATGGCTGCCATGTTTGGAGACGACAGTGATGATGATGGCTTATAATGTTGCAAAATGGTTAGGTTTTCCAAATTCTCACACAATCAAAATGTATCATCTTCAAGATGGTTAACGATGCCAGTGCTGGGGTTCTCTACAGCAGCTGTTATGTCAAAGCCCATCTTACGTGCTAAGGGATCTCACTGATTGTTGATCCTTGGTTAATGGCTTGTCAATTGTCTCCTTCAACGTTGGCTTTGTTTCTTTAATAGTGGTGGTGCGACATGGTTTCCCTCGATCCTCTCTTTCATGTGTGTATCCAGTATTACACGTGTTTTGAGTAGGGCAATAGGCAACTTGAATTGGAATGTTTGTATGTAGTCGTTGATCCTGAATAACTGAAACTTATATCGGCAATAGTAGATCTCATTGTATTCAATCAATGAATAATGTCTAGTTATTCAATTGGAATATTTGTATGTAATAGTTGATCTCGAATAATTGAAACCTATATCATGAACAATATTATTAGTACGAGTAACCACTAAGACAACAAGCAAAGTTATGGTATTGGTGGGGAGTATATTGTCTTATCGTGTTCTGGGTGAAATGAGAAGTCAGAGATCATCCTTTATTTGTCTACGTGGGTAAGATTTCAAGATAAGCGGTTATGGGTTATCACTTGCCTCTACCCTCATCTCCCCTTTCTCATCCATGTCAACAAGTGTTTATAAAATATTATATTCATATACGACTAGATATATAATTTCATTTTCAGCACAATGTAAAGGGGCATTACTTTTTTTTTGACCACTCACGCCTACTCTCATATACCTCGGGTTACTGACTTGGGCATTAGAGAGATTGAGTCGGGAAACATATCTCAATCTCAATCTTCATGCAGGTGACACCTCGGAAGCTTAGCATTTTTATCTCGAACAGCCTTGTATATATGAGTCCAAACCACGTTGGGTTGACCAAGACGTCAACAACTTCTTCCACTAGAAGGAGGGCCAAATACCATAGGAACGATCGTCCATCGATCCTCTCAATGAACGCTCGAGCAAAGAGGCTTTGCCCTCGATACACAATACTTTCACTCAAGGGGGACAGCAACCACACTTTCTGTATATATATGTATCCATCTTGGTGCAAATGCCAACATGATACCAATGTTTATTCAACGACCTAGGTCTCTCACCCCTAGAGATGATCGTGAGCCACCTACTCATTCTCGTCAAGGTATTTTTGAAACTCAGATAGCAATTACATATGCTAATGGGCATGACATAAGCCCTTGCCCCACTTTTGTCTTTGTTCTTTCACCCAAGCGTTCAACAACTACAGTACTTTCACCTAAGAGAGGCAGCAATCATCATTTCTGCACATAGACACATCCACCTCAGCAAACACTGATATGATACTAGTGTTGATTCAATGACCCAAGTCTCTCAACCCCAAGGGTGATCCCGAGCCACCTGCTTATCCCCATCAAGGTATTCTTAAATTTCACCCAGCAAGTGTAGATGCTAACATGCATGATACAGGCCATCACTCCACTTTTGCCTCAGTTAACTCAACAAGTGATGCCACCAACTCACCTAAGGTCACCGGCTCAATCGCCGTTGGCACCCATCGAGGTTCCCCCACCAGACATGGTGCTGACAACCCAAGAGCACCCAAGATCCATCAAACCGCCAATCGTAGAGGCATTTAAGCCCTCAACTATGGAATTCAGTGGACCACACTACCACTCTATCATACTTGAATCTAAGATCTAGTCGACGGATTCAATGGAAGATTCCCTACAGATCCAACTATGATAGATGGACCAACGTTTAAAGGAGATGCAACAAGAGTTCCAAAAATCTAAAGAGGAAGCGTTAGTTGACCCCACCTTTGGTCAATCGTCATTCGCTTAGAAAATCTAGGAGGAACCAATTCTAATGAATTTTTGTGATATTCAATGGTAATGCTAATCTGATGGAGGACATTGTAGCCTTTCATGCCCAAGTATCATTATATGGCACCTTATATGCCCTAATGTACCGCACCCTGACTACGTTAAGAGGCCCAGTACGAGAATGGTATACTCGCCTAAAGCTGCTTTCCATTAGTTCTTTTGCCTCACTTATGAGGGAGTTCAAACTTCACTTTATCATAAATGTGCTCTCAAGGCTATCGATAGCAACACTTTTTAGACTTAAGCAAGGGGAGGAGGAAACACTTATAAACTTCGTCACTCAATTCATAATGAAATTTGAGGTATGGTATGTCCATCCATCGCTTATAATACAGACCTTCATGATGGGGCTCAAGCTTGCTCGTCTCTTTTGATTGTTGATAGAGAGACCACTGATGATGGTATCAACTATACTTCAGAGGATTAATCAATACATTATCTCTGAGGTAATGGTCTTATATAATCATGAAGAGTCATGCAAGAGGCCAAAGCAAGAGCCATCATAATCCACACTGACCTCAAGGTCACTATGGTGAAGGAGAAACAAATGACTTAAATCACTTCACCTAAGGTCCAAGCTAACCCCCATGAATATGATTAGATTAAGTTTTTTTGTAACCAAAATAGAAGGGGCTCTTAAAAGACCATATTAGCGAAAAGAGATAAGTCCAAATATTATCGATTTCATTATGATTATAACCATGACACGGAAGATTATCATGACTTAATAGAGTAGATTAAAGAACTCATATATTAGGAACACCTCAGGTGATTCATCTAAAAGCACCAAGAACTCTTACCATGACCTTAAGGGTTGATGAAGAGACAGATTAATATCATCATTGGTGGACCCATCTTAAGGAGAGATAGCTCTTGGGGTTATAAAGTTTATGCTCATGCTACCATTAAAAAACGTCCAAGGACGGAAGACAACTTAGAGATAACTTTCAAGGAGGAAGAGACATAATATATAGATTTGAATCATGATGATGGCTTGATAGTTTCTACGTAGATGATCAATGCTCGGGTGAACAGGGTCATGATTGGCATAGGTAGCTCTATTGATATCCTCTACTTTGATGCTTCCCAAAAACTCGGGTTGTCAACTAATGGCCTTACCCCTATGGCTTCTTCGTTAATGGAGTTTACTGGTAACTCTATTTCGCCTCTTGGGATCGTGAACCTGCATGTCATATTCGGAGATGAGGCTTGTTCTAAAATAATACTAGCTAAATTCATAGTGGTGGATATCCCCTTGGCAAATAACGTCGACCTATCACATGACGATGAAGTTTTCGATGAGGACCAGCATTGAAGAGCTAAGAAGCAACCAAAGGGAATCACATTAGTGCTAGCTAATAGTAGTCTCCCTACTTAAGAGGGCCTAACCTAAGGCACCACTTATACAAGACTTGAGATGATGGAGCTGTTGATTAAAGCACCCCTATACAAGACTTTGGTGCTTTAGAAAGGTGAAATAAGCAACCCAACTAGATCCCAGTGTAAGCTAGTATTAAACTAAGAAGAGCTATATTAAGTCATCGAAGTCATCCAAGATAGAACTTATAATCTCAAGATAACATAAGGGGTTGTGCCTCCAAGGATATGGTACATTACAAATTTGATGAGATTCTAACCCTAAGGATCCCTCTAGGTTAGGTCATGATTACTATATATCATGAGTGTCAAGACTTAGTTTATTATGTCTTTCGTGCTAGTTGTAAAAAAAAATAATTTTTAGGTATAGGTGTTGCAAGTTGAGAATAGAAAAGGCTACACTAACTCAATTGGGCCTTTATATCCAAAATAAGACTTGATCTACCGAGGTAAAGATTAGTCAGGTAGATAAGCTCGACGATATAGTAAGAAAAAGACACAAGGACTAAGTCGAATAGGTAGATTTGATGACTCAATAAAGATCGATACTTCATAAGACAAGATAAGGATTGCCTCCTCCTGAAACCTTGTAACTTGCTCGACAAGCTCAAAGTTGTATACCCTCATCGAACCCTGCTCTCGGTAAGGCGTTGCTTGGCCTCTTCTAGTTGCCTCGCCAGCTTGACTCCTCGAGCCTCTACCTCAGCGTAAGAGTTGGATCTCCCCTTTTCCTCTTAAGCCCCTCCATCTCCTCGTAGAGATTGTTGATCAGGAGAGACGACTAATGAATGATGGAGTCGGCATCTCATATGCGGTCAAGAAGGGCCAAGACGTAATAGTGATACTATAAGTTAAAGACAAAGGAGTACCTTAAAAAGTACATAAGTAATCAATGTGTGAAATCTACTTCAAAAAATATAAAAGTGATCGATGTATGAAGACTACCTCAAAAAGTATAAAAGAAACATGTCACGATAAGAGGCACAAGACAAAATATGCCCGAGGCACATGAGTCAAAAAAATTTGACATGTATAATAAGAAATGTGTCTGACAAGAGGCACAAGACAAAATATGCCCGAGGTGCGTAAGTTATGAAAACTCAACCTATGTAATAAGAAATCTATCATGGCAGGTGGCACAATATAAATTATGTCGGAGGCATGTAAGTCGGGAAAACCTAACCTATATAAAAAAAAACTTACCATTGTAGGAGGCATAAGATAAAATGTGCCTAAGGTGTATGAATCGAGAAAACTCAACTCATATAAAAAAAAAACCCACCACGATAAGAGGCATAAGACAAAATATAATTTAGGTGCATTAGTCGGGCAAACGTGACTTGCATAATAAGAAATCCATCACGGCAAGAGGCATAATATAAAATATATCTAAGTCATGTAAGTCAAGGAAACCTAACTTCAGTAAGAAGAAATCTATCATAGCGAGAGGCACAAGATGAGATATGTCTAAGGTACATGAGTCAGGAAAACCTGATCCATATATAAGTAAGTCTGTCATGACGGAAGATAGAAGAGAAAAAATGCCTAAAACGGTGAGGTAGAGCGTCAACCCCTCCTTTACACGAGGTGGGTAGGTGACTGTCTAATATAGCCCATCGACCTAGAGGCCTATAAGTTAAAGTGAAAGAGAGAGATGCAAGCATCTTAAATAGAAATGAGGCCTCCATATAATATAATAAGAAAAGAGGTACGGACCCCACCTTTACTCGAAGCAGAGAGGTTGGGAAACTCAACTTCTGCCTTTGTAGAGGTAGAGGGATTGAGAAACCCGACCCCTGCTTTATCGAGGTGGGGAGGTTAGGAAACCTAAACCTCGCCTTACGTCCAAGCATGGAGGTTGAAAAGCCTGACCCCCACCTTCACTAAAGACAAGGAGGTCGAGAAACTCAACCCCATCTAATTAAGCTACATACCTTGATGATATGAGGGTAGGTCGATGATGGATCGCCATCAGCAATGTTCGGGCATAATGAACTAGATGTGACGGACAAGCTAAACAAGCCATCATCGACTTGCCCCTTATATCATCGAGGCATGGAGGTCGAGAAGCCCGACCCCCACCTTCACTAAAGATAAGGAGGTTAAGAAACTTGATCCCATTTGACTTAAGCTTTATACCTCGATGATATGAGGGGCAGGTCAATGATGGATCGCCATTAGTAGTGCTTGGGCATGATGAACTAGATGTGTCGAACGAACTAAACAAGCCACTAGGTCGACGATACACAGATGTTGCTTGCGGAGGGCTTCATCGAGGTGGCCAACGATCAAGAGTTTACGGCTACATAAAGGAGCTTCATGGTTGCAAGTGATAGTCACAAAGGTAATAGGCCCTCGTGACGGAGCAGAGATCAAGAGTAATCTTATTTTTAAAACAAAAAAAGGCTACACAAGAATGAGATAAAACAGTGATACTCCATAAAAGAAAAAAAAACTTTTTTAAAAAAATTGTCCAGAGGACTATGAATAAACAAATAACTATTTAGTAACTTTAACAATTTAGATTAAAAATTACACTCAGACAGATCTGGCAGAAAAAATTTCAATACATGGGCCCGACACCCGTGTAAGCATTGCTAAAACAGTGTAAAGCACCAAGTTAACAATCATAATATAGAGTACAAACTACACATCGAGATGCAGTACAAGTTTGGACTGAAACCTCTAATCTGAAAAATTATACCAGAAAATAAAACCACCACAGCAGCTAAGTTGGCAAATACTTTGTACAAAGTTGAGGCCGAATGGCTGCTTCTTCAAGACAAACTTGGTTTTGTGCATTCACTGGAGAAACTGGATACAAAATTTTGAACCTATATTTACAACTTTTCTGTTCAATACGAAATCAAGAAGCTTAGTTCAAACCCTTGGCTTCTGCTGTAAAAATGCTGTAATTCTTCAATCTTCTGGCCATAAAGGTTAAAACAACTGGTAAACAACATATAACTGACCATTTGTTCAATTCCTCTGATGATTATCAGCTGAGGAATCAACCCCTTCATTGATGAGGCTGTTCTGCTGATAAATAGAAGAATCCTGTTCCAGCTGTTCGTGTGGCTTCACTGACTGTGATGGTCGCTCGAAATCACGGATGTTATTAAGATTGATAGCCACTTCATTAAACCTTTGCTCCTGCTAAAGTAGCATGCAGAAATGCAGGATTAGCACAGTATGGTGTAGCCAAACCAGACCTTTAAACAGAACAAATAAATCAGAAAGATGCTAACTACGAAACATGACAATGAACTAGAACAATGCGAAGCACTTTCATAATAAATCACCAAGAAAAGTATAAAGTTGGGATGCTGTTTTATTCATATAAAAAGTTTCAGAATGATCGTCTCACTGAACCAAGACATTCCAAATGTCCAATCATAAGGAAAAGATGGGAGGAACCGAAACAAATAGCTGAAGAACTAGAAGATGGATAGTCAACAATCTAAATGATTCTTCATGATATAGAAAAACCAAACTATGGGAGATGAGAATCCGGAGGTTTTTGTCTGATGGCCCATAATTATTGCAAAGCACTATATACGACCAGAAAAAATCATATGGCCCATTCAGACACATTTAACATTTGACCATTATTGTTCGTTTACCAACACCCAATAGCTTGATAAAGCTATATTTTATGATGGAATTTTGGTATATTCGAAGTCATTCATTTCTAAAAAATAAAACCTAATGAAGAATAGTCACATGCCAAAACAAATACTTACATTTTGTAAAGCCTGCAGCTTTTTTTGCATGGCTTCATGCTCAGCTTTAACACGAAAAGGAACACCATCTTTTTGATATACATTACTTTGAGCCAAGTCCTCATCAATATCACTTACTGTTGTCGCAAATGGGTGATTGGCTGGAATCCACCTGACTGTATCAGGGTCAATATCAGGTGGTATAGAATCACCTTCTTTTAGAAATACTGTTGGTCTCTTCCACTGATACACACGTGATCTCCTCTTCTGATGTATCGATTTTTGCTCTGTGGTAAGAGTTACTGGAGCCAGGCGATAAAGCTTCCCAAACATTTCAACAGTTGAACTACTTCTATCAATCTTCACGAATGGATTATTGAAAGGATCATCATACTTCATTGGCTTTGAGCTGTCAGATGGAAGCTTTAAAATAAGTATGTTTAATTGATAACTTTTGGTTCCAAAACAAACTAAATAGAAACATAAGTATTTGATTCGTATACAAAAGATGGTTAGTTGGTCAAGAGAAGCTGGGTTTTCTGAGAAAAGCACTACAACATCATCTTCTTTTTAATATTCAAAAACAAGAATTTTAAAAGTTCTAATCACCACATAAGTTATGCTTAAACTTGAATCTTGGTGCAAGGTTACTTTGAGGGAACACAGTGCAGCATTATCTTATTCGAGATATTTAAAAACAGAAATTAGAAAAATAATTATCCTAATTACCACAAAATATATATGCTTAAACCAGAAAGTTACTTCTAAGCTAGTTTAGGAACATTTTGACTTGGAAATGAAGGACAACTTTTAGCTTTCCTAACTGTCCATTTGTCATTGTTGTTTATATAGGTTAAAGGATTTATCTAATTAAGAGACACTAAGTTCTTCACAATCAATAAAACCACCTCATTGTTCCAAAAATCAGATGCCTAGACTGCACATATGGATGCAATTGGCAGGGGACATCAGATAAGTTATATTTGAAGACATCACAAGCACTTTGCTGGATTGAACATCCAGTAAAGCTGATTTATGCAATGTCACTCATTTTGGGATGCAAGGGACAGTGGTCCTCTGTCCAACCCTTTTTGTCACTGATTTGAAGTGAGTAATCCAAGTCTTTATTTTCAAAAAGAAAAATTACAGCTGATGTAGCTTCAGCAGACCTAATTATTGCCCTGAAACTTGGTAATGAATGATAATTGAGACTGATTGAGATAATGCAGAATGGTAGTAGGGATAAACTAAATTTTGAATGAATTTGACAATTGACAGACTATACCTATCAAGTAATTCTGCCTGTTTTTCTCCATCAACCTTTTCCATTGCAACACTCTCCCATTTCTTCAATTAGCATATGAATATTTGCACATTTGTTCCTAAGTCCTAACAACTGCTCATTTTTAGCTCTACTATGATTCATCAATACTATTTTAAAGAAGTAATAAATATGTTTGATGTGATTCATTAAAACATAAAACACTTTCTTAAATTTCCTTTGTTCTCTAGTTCTTTTAATAATTATGATTCAGTATTCAATTATCTGAATACAGTTTAGTAACTCATATGTGCCCTCAACGTCATAGAGATCAGTAGGCACAATGAAGGATGCCCCAATGCATTTTGCACACTAAACTTCGTATAGTTGTAAAGAACGGGATAATTACAGACAATGATTTCAAAAGGTGCTCAGGCAAGGCGAGGCAAGGCAAGGCCTAAGCGCCTCGTTTAATATCCAGGCGATGCACTTCATAGAGGCGTTGCACTTCGGGTAAGCGCCCGGTTTAAACCAGGTGACCAAACTAGCCTTTTAAGTCTGCTTTGGTCGCATTTGTGTTAGTTGGTTCGTAGCCTCTCCCTCATGACTTCCCCCCAACCCCAACCATACTCGTGATTCCACCGTCGACATTTCCTCTCTGCTGTCGTTGTCGCTGCTCTCCACTGCCGTTAGCGCTACTCTCCACTACCATTGCTGCTACGTCTCTCCACTGCCACTGCTCTCTGCTGTCATTACCACTGCCTCTCTCCGCTATCACCCATTGCTACTGTCACTGCTCTCCACTACCGTCCGCTGTCGCTACTATTATCGCTGCTTTCCGCTGCTGCTGTCGCTACTCTTCACTACCAACCGTTGTCGTTGCTCTCAGATAGCAGCCTCCTATTCGCGACTCAGTTCTCACCGTGACTCAGTTTCTCACCTCGGTCTCCTTCTCACACTCTACTATTAATAGTAGAGAATATTTTAAAATATTAAAATATATTTTTTATATTTTAATATTTCTGAGAGCCTTGCTTGGCTCAGATGAGCGCCTAGCACGTCGAGCGTTTTGGGACGTTAGTGCCTTTTGGCACCTAACACTTTTTAAATCACTGATTATAGATTACCCCCTATAGTTACTTAGGATTAACATATCGATCCCCATATTTTAAAAAGTAGCATTGGAATCCCTATACTTACGAAAATGAAATATTTAACTTTAATTCTCCTGATGTCATTAATTTCGTCGTGAATGGAAAGGGTAAAAAAAATAATTTTATAGAAACTTCTACTTTCCTCCCCTGCAGACGATAGACCACCAACGACGTTAGTGGCATGCAAGGTCGGCGGTGTCGGTGACACGCGAGGCCGATGGTGCACGAGAGAAAAAGGGGAATAGGACTTATGGCGAGGAGGGGCGTGAAGCAGTTCTTGATCTCGCCGATCATGTTGGGCGTGTTGGAGATGGATGCGTCAATGAGAGGCGCCTCCTGCACTCCGCCGCAAGACTCCCTCTTGGAGTCCCATCGCATAAGGGAGTGGTAGAATTCCACCACCTCCGACACCCACCTCATGCTTGCTGCCGCCGACCTAGGCCCTAGAATTGGCAGCGAGGGAGGTGGAGGCAGAGGAGGTGGTTGCACTCCACCTTGCGGTGTGGATTTCACCGATGGGGCTGGCGACGGAATCGACGGGAGGCACATCAAGTTGGGGCCTTTGCTTGTTGTGAGGCAAGACATGGTATTGAAAGACGACGATGCGAGGCCGGCACGCTAGGGTGGTGTTCCAAAGGAGATCCAAGCGCCAACCTCACACGCCACCGGCGTCTTCGGCCTTGTGTGCCCCTGATGTCGCCAATGGTCTACCGTATATAAAATTACTTTTTTATCCTTTTCATTCACGTCGAAATTTATGACGTGAAGAGAATTGGGGTTAAATGTTTCACTTTCATAGGTGTTGGGATCCCAATGCTACCTTTTAAAGTATATGGATTGAAATGCAAATCCCAGATAACTGCAGGGGGTAATCTGTAAACAGAATTGTAACCACCTATGACCAAATATGACTTGAACTACAAAGTCAGTAATATAGCAAATACAATTTCAGAACATGTCATAACATGACAATTAATACTTATTACAATAAAAAGAAATACATTGAAACACAGTACTTACATGCCTCTCCTATCAGATCTTAGCTGGCCTCTTCTGACAAGATCAGCCACAGAACCTTGATAACTATGATCCTTTTTTTTAAGCATGATCCTCCTTGCAGCAATTGCTAAAATTGCAATTGCAATAGATAAAATTAACACAGATTTTGAAGGAGTCGTTCCTTTGAACTGAAATGAGGAAACTATCAGTAAATAATGTGAGACATCACAGGAAAAATAATGAAATACAAGGTCATTTATGGT
Source organism: Musa troglodytarum (assembly GCA_023547065.1). Classification (NCBI taxonomy): domain Eukaryota; kingdom Viridiplantae; phylum Streptophyta; class Magnoliopsida; order Zingiberales; family Musaceae; genus Musa; species Musa troglodytarum. The sequence continues at coordinate 54,421,779 of CP097506.1, read as the reverse complement.
CCTCTTAACAATGCAAAACACTGCAGGATCTGTACATACATTTGAACTTTTGAAGCCAGCAAGTTATTCATGCAAAGATATCTCATAAAAATATTTTACATTACATTAATAAAGGTGTCCTTAGGTTTTAAGTAAATTCAAAATAATGAGAAGGGATAACAAGTGAAGCTTTTCTTTGAGATACTTTTACAAATTAGTATTTATGTACAAAAAATACTGTAAGGATACACATTAGTATTTAGGCACATCGATAAGACAAATACAGCAAAACAACGTAATATTAGCCAAAAAAGTTGGTGCAGAAGAAAATAGAATGAGGAATCATATGTACAAAGTTGAAAGTTCAACTAAATATAGATATGGTCTTCTTGGTAAGGTAGTAAAGTGAAACAAAAACTAAATAGTTATGGAGATACATTTATTTGGTTAATTAACTGTCTAGATGATACGCCAAATGATTCAAGAAAAAAATTAGAAAAGAACGTACGACTTTTTCTCGGAAATTTCATGCACCTCTTAATTTGACTAGCTGAAAATCACTACACATTTTCACAAATCTTTTGGAGCGTCCACATTTCCACCGAAAAAAGGAAAAATTTTAGGTTACAAAGCTGTTCTTTTTTTATTGAGAAATAAAGTTCCAGTCTGATTATTAGTTGTCCCATTATGGAACATAATGACAATAAATTTCCAAGTACGTCATATATTAAGGCATAAACTAGCGGATTCATCACCTGACGTAAACGAAAGAAACCAAAAGCAAAGGGAAAACAATAACTCACAACAAGGGTTGCAGGAGGCAATGCATTAACCATATCCCTAAATGAATTGATTCTCTTCTCCCAATCCAGTCCTTTTCCATCGACCGGCACACTTGCGCCGTCATTACCCGCCGAATCAACGGCTGAGGCCCTTATCGCAGAAACCCACCTCGACCTCCCACAGTTCCATTTCGGTCGGGGAGAATCAAACCAAAACCAACATAGATTAGCCGAATTCCATCCCTTATCATCACGAAAGTGGTTCTGCAATCGGACAGAAGCGGTAGCAAAAACTACATCCAAATGCAAGAAAAATCGAGGCAGCGAACAGCGATAAGAAGGAAAGGGAGATAAACCTGCGAATAAATGGATTGGAACGGAAGGAAGTAAATGGAGTTGGCGATCGATGTCATCGCAGCCTCAGCATCAAATCCGAGCTTGCGAATTAGGTTTGGGTTAGAGTTGTTTGACAGGCAAATGTCGGCGCTTATAAATCGGTTGTTATACCTACCGTTTCAGGATTCGTATATAACGGTTTATAATGGGAACAAAATGGTCGCTACATATCTTCGCCACTTCATTGATATTTCTTGCATTTTGTATTAATGTGATAGATAATTAAAGCTCTTCGAGTACCCAAGTCTTTTGACAAATAACAATTGTTTTTTTTTTCTATAAGTCCTTTGATTCACAATAATTTTATTTTCTTTCTTGCATATAAGTAACATTATCATACGGTGAACGATACAAATCATTTATTGAAGAATTATTTCGAGGACAAAATCTTTTTAGGATAAAAAAAAGTGTTGCACCCCCCGTTGTTTTATTATACATTTAAGTTGATTTAAAAACTTGAACGCATGAAGGAATTATTTGGAAAATTTAAAGCACAACATTCCATTTGCAAGCTCAAAAGATATAGATATTGTATAGACTCCCACGAGTTTTCAAAACCTCCATTTTCGTACCCATTTGTTGGTGAGCTCAAGCAATCTGAACTTTCCAACCCCAGAGGCTGCTCCACCAAATAATGTGGCATTGTCCACAAAGTTAAGTTGTCATATAACAATGCAAATAATACTCAACCATGCGCACAAAATAAGGACGAACGCTATGTTCCCAAACCTCTATTGATGCCAGAAATCAATCCTAAAAGAGCGAGTAAAGGAGCGACTTCACTATTGTACCAAGGTTGTATCTTTTATTAATTCAAAAAATAAGTTGCCATAAGGTGGGTCAAGGAATTCCTTATTTCAACTTAAAATGAAGATGCACAATATGAAGAAGCATAATAATGTCAGCACAAGTCCAACACAGTTCGGTGAAACAAACACAACTTCAGTTCTTGGACGTTGTCGTTAAACATCGAAGGCACATGAAATCCCGTTTGTGGATCCTGATCTCCTGTCCAAAGAGAGAGAATGATTTGTTAGAAGAAATGGTGACCAAGTGAATTCCCAATGTAATACAGAAAGATCACTCCTGTCAACTCGAGTTGTAAGAGAACAACAAACATCAATTGGCAAGGAAATGTGTACAATAATTCAGTACATAAACAACCTGTTACTAGTGGCTTGAACTATTGATGACCTAGCAAATATTGTTTTGGAAGGCAATATGTCTGAAGGAAATTTAAATATTAAACACCTTGACTAGATTGCTTGCACTAAATTGTATCGCCAATTTTAGTGACTTCATAAGGCACCATGATGTACTCACCTGTGCTAGAATCCGTGTGTTTATGTAGGAAAATATTCCCAAAACACCTATGTGCACTATGTACTTGTAACATGTAGAAGGAAACCAAATGATAACAGTTCATTTTCAATGACATAGCATAAGTTCAGGACTTTCAAGTGCCAACAGCTGCATCAACACCATTGTATTTAGGTTTTCATGAATTAGCTGAATACAGTAAACCTTTAAGTTAGAGTCAGACAATTATTCACTTCATGCACTATCTCATATAATGGATGAAAATCATTTAGAAGATTCTAAAAACAGAGTTGTCCACTTATTGATATACAAACTAATCTATTATCAAGTAAGCCACAAGAACCATTAGTTGTCTATAATTGTACTTGTCAAGTTTGTAGTCTAACAATAAGTTAGGCTAAGTTAAGGTATGATCACTATTGCCCTTTGGTAACAATAAAGTTCACAATTATGGGTCACATATAAACACTATTACTGTATTTAATAAAGTTCATAATATAAGTCACAGATAAAAATTGGGGGAAAATATTAAAGTTACAAAGTCAACAGATACTAATTATTGAACACCGGGCTTAAAAAACTGATTGTCCTGGTTGGTACAAACCAATATTACCAACCTGATCTGGTCACATGGACCATCGATTTTCATTGGGTGTACTGCCCAGTTTTACTTGTTAAAATTGGGAGGTACAAGACAATAAGCCTACCACCTATTACCCCTATTATGTTTTACAATTTTTGATAGCTTCCAGTTTTTCCTTTTTTTTCCTTCTCTATATTCATCGTCACTCTCTTCTTGTCTCTGTTTTCATGCAGTTCACTCTCCCTTCACAACTCAGCCTCTTCAACCTTGTCGTCCTGCCACTCCCACCTCCTCTACCCTGCTGCATTGTTGCCGCTGCTGCCTCCTCATAAGAGCCACTATTACCACCCTTGTTTCCAATACACCACCATCACCACCTTCCTCCTTCCTTTTTCTTTCTTTCATCCTTATAATATTCTCTTTTTATTTTTTACTAGTTATACATACATACTTGGCAAAACGTGCAGTATAGCCTCAACAAACAGTTCTTGAAAGGTCATGATTATATCATTTTCCTAATAAAGCAAGTTGATGAAACCATTGTGCCAAAATAAATGTATGTGGTACGAAGTTTTAGGGACCACCCAGTAGCTAGAAAGCATGACATTTAATGGCCTGTAGGCAGCCAAGAGATAATAAAGAATAGAACTAACTTCAATATAACAGCAATCTTGGTAAAGTGCCTGAATTTCAGGATAGTGGAGACAAACTTGATAGTTTATTCAGTAAATCAGAGCTAAGATGAGTACATAATCACAATCAATTTATATTTCATACTTCAACATGAAAGAAGACATTAAATTGGTCTTCTAAACTGCACCAAAAGGGAAATGACCATGAACTGAACTTGTATCTAATCATAACTGTTTGCCAAAGGCCACATGAGAGGGTGAGTTAAACAAAAATAATTAAAGCAATACATTTTTAATTAATCCAATTTCACATGTAATAAGTTATTGAATTTGATAATAGGAAAAAAAAACAAACCATAATACTGTCCAATAAAACATTCATGAAGATGGAGAGTATTGAAGACTTCTGGGAATACATGAAAAAGCTGATCTAGACAATAGTATTTTATCTTCTTATGATTTTAGAAATAACACAATAATGATCTTTTTTTGTTGGTCTCTTGGTGACAAGAAGTTTGAAAAAAATAAATACTTCGACCTTTTTCTATCTTGCCAACTAATTTGAATTTGTCCTAGTAAGTGGTCATTCTTAAGAATAATTTTTTAAGATGAAGATTGTTTTAATGTTTAATCATTATTCTTTCTCTTTCTTCATCCTTCAGCTTTCTTTTCTCCTACCTTCAATGTATCACCACCTTCCTCTCTTGTTTTTATTTCTCTCATCTACAGTTTCTATCGGCATCACCAGCCCTATGGTCAGATCGATTGACTCACTGATCCATATAACATCTGACCACCCAGTAAAAGAATATTTTTCCCCAATAAAGCCATTGGTTAATTTTTCCCTCTACAAGCTTATACAGCATAATTTCCACCATAACACATGAAACTACCTAAACAGTAGAAATCATTTAATTGCAGCAAAGACTTCCTGCTCCATTCGGTTCTACTAAAATGAGTAATACTGTTGTCAGAACAAACATTCATTACAATCACCATAACCTTTATTAGCCATTTCTTTCTTATATAATCACCAAAACTTCCAGGTCAGGGGGAATGTTCTCCCATCAAATACAATCGGAAACCATAGTCGTAGCAAAATTAGCAAGCCAATTGGATGGCCCATTAGCTAAAACACTAAAATTAAGAAAAATTCCCGGCCCTGTAAGAGAAGATAAATACTACTGAAGTTTATTATTCTTAAGGCTTAACTACCACAAAATCAAATCTTTATCATAAATCTAAAATTACTAACACATACCTTATGCCATAAGAAAGATGTATCAATTCCAATAGATCAAAGGAACAATAAAGCAGCATCTCTAAATCCAAAAGATCCTTTCTTTCTCACATATACAGTACTAGGCGAATCCCAAAAAAGAGCGATGCATCATCAAACCAAATTCTGCTTTGTAATAACCGAAGCGACAAAAAGAATTCCTAAACATTCATCAAGATCCAATCTTTCTCAAATACTAAGTGCTAGAATAACCCCGAATCGAGGAACAGATTATCAAAACTAAACCTTGATCGGCAAGAGACAATGATCCTAACTCCTTTTTTCGTTAGGATCAACGTTATCAAAATCTCCAAACGAGGATGTACCACCATAGTCGAATCTTGAACCTAAAATCATGCATTTAGATTAATCAAAGCATAAGAGTAGAGGGATTTGAAACGGAGCCAAACCATCAGAAAGGGGAACGGCGATCGGGGAAGAGGATCAGGCGTTGGCGGAGGAGGGGATGAGCGGGATGCCTGCGGCGGCGCCCTGGACCTGCTTCGCCTTCTTCTTCTTCTCTTCCAATTCGCGGATCTTCTGCATCTGGAGCATGCGCTCCATCACAAGCTCGTACTCGCACTTCTCGTAGGTATGGCGCTCGGCCTCGCACTTCCACGGCAGGAAGAACTCCGCGGAGCGGCACTTATTGAGGGGGATGAGGAGGTGGGCGCACTGGTCGCGGTAGGCGATAGGCACCCGGCTATCCACCATCTCCTGCTGCGTTGCGATCATCGGCTTCGACGAGCCCAGCTTCACCTCCTCCTCCGCCATTCCTCTCTCTCGAGACTCTGCTATCGATCTCAATCTCTCTCTGATTTAGCCTTTGGACTCCGAAAGCGGTTGCAGTCCTATATGATTGACGGCGAGAATCTACGACCCAACCCAAACACCCTTTGGGTTCTCCTGTTTGGTGTGGATTCTCTCCAACGTATTTTTAAATTGGATTATCCAATACAGATCAGAACCGGTCCCTGATGTGGCCCCACTTTATCAATGGCGTAAAGTGTTGCGTGCCATACGCACAATAACTGCAGAGGATCCCATCGCCGTGATTGCCATCTTTCACCCCTCTCCTCTCATCGGTCATGTTCCATTCTCTCCCCAGAGAAAAGGAATAGCGAGGAGGATTCGATCGATCTGATTTGATCCCATCCGATCCAATCGGGACCCTCCTTGCCTTGCCATCAGCTCCCATGGCGACGATCGGAAACAACAGCATGAACGCCAAGCTCGTGAGTCAACCCTGTGAATTCCGCTCCTTTTATTTCGATTTCGCCGATACAAAACCTGGATGTTCTTGAAACCTAGGTCTTGCTCGGAGACATGGGCACCGGGAAGTCCAGCCTCGTCCTTCGGTTCGTCAAGGGCCAGTTCCTCGAATTCCAGGTCCCCGTTGCACCGCTTTGTTTTGTTGATTTTGATTTGACGGATTTGTGACCTACCATTGTCTTTGGATCGACTGCAGGAATCCACTATCGGGGCGGCCTTTTTCTCGCAGACACTGGCGGTGAGCGATGCGACGGTGAAGCTTGAGATTTGGGATACGGCCGGGCAGGAGAGATACCACAGCTTGGCTCCGATGTACTACAGGGGAGCGGCAGCAGCGATAATTGTGTATGATATATGCAGGATGGTGTGTGGTGTCTCATCCTGGTTCATTCAATTTAGTTCAATTTGTTCAGGAGCCAGATGGCTGAAAATTACAACTATTATGTACTTACAATCCTTGTCCTGGTTTTTTTTATCTATTTGCTTTCCATGAGTTCAGGAATCGTTTGAGAGGGCTAAGAAGTGGGTGAAAGAGCTACAAACACAAGGTCTGTCAAAGCTGGAACATCTTGATATCTGCCAGTTGATTTACTGATGATTTTTTATGTTAATGTGGATACTCTACTGTAGGTAATCCCAACATGGTGACTGCTCTTGCTGGAAATAAATGTGATTTAGCTGATAAAAGGGAAGTGCTGACAGAGGCAAGTTGCGTCTCATGGACTTTATCATTAGTGTCATCCCTTTCGTCAAATGCAACTTTAGTGGATGTTAGTAGACTATTTATTCTAAATGTGTTGCATTAGTTGCCGAAACTATGGCTTCATGTCAAGGGTAAATCCAGAAATCAATTAGCTTAGTTAGTTAAGGTCAGGCATCATGAGCTCTTAGTCGCTAGTTGATTCATTTGGATACAATCGGAAGCTTATGAGTTTGAATATATAATTTTCCAGTCTGGTTACCCAAGAAAACGAGCAATACTGCTAATAGATGAATTTATTTTTTATTTTTATTTAGTTAAATCTCCAGATGCAAATTTACATTATTTTATTACTGATCATTTAGATTTTCATGAGATTGTGGACTGGAGATGCTGGTGTAATTCCTGTGTGGAAGAAATGTGAAACATCTTTTTTTTCATTTTTTGCATTGCAGGAAGCACAGGCATATGCTGAAGAGAATGGACTTTTCTTCATGGAAACCTCTGCTAAAGCTGCCATCAATGTGAATGATATATTTTATGAAATAGGTATGATGTTTGATATTTTCATGCTACCAATGGAAAGGTGAGCTTGCTAATTGTATGATATGGTATAATACCATAGGTGGAAATGAAGCAGTTACTCTGTCCTTAAGTGGGAGTGGGAGGCTCATGATTATTTCTGATACCTTCTAGTCCAAACTTCATCTACATAGCAAATATCCTAGTATTTTAGATATTACTTAATCTAATAAGAATCATGTTTCTATTATGTCGGGCTAAATTTTCTTAACAAGACGGTCTACATTATTTTGGAATATCTACCTGCTGCACGCATATAAGATCTACACTAGATGATCCGATTAATAGGATCATACTTTACCTATCATGTAATTTGATTAGTTCAATTATATCAGTCCAGAGCTTCTTGAGCTTTCAGGCCTTATGTATTTTTCTTCTTTATCACTTCAGCTTTTGTAATTCTTTTTGTATTATTTTCCCCAAACCTCCCTTCTTTTGAAGTTTTTGGCCAGTTTGCTTTTAATTTTTTTTGGTTAATTTAAGCACTTTGAATCTTATATTATGAAACGACACTTGGCTGTTTTTCAATGTAAAATATAAATTTGTGGTATTCTTTATGAAACAGCAAAAAGATTGCCTCGTGCTCAACCAATTCAGCAGCCAGCAGGAATGGTTCTTGCAGATAGACCTGCTGAAAGATCACAAGCTTCAGCATGCTGTTCTTAGGTAAGAAACAAGTTTTTTTTATCGTTGTGCAATAGGCTTGTCTTACAAGGTGGGTAAAGAATGTAGATTTAGTTTGTTTGGTGCATAGTATGTGCATTAGACTAACATGATTAGACTTTGGTGAGACTTTGCTTTGCTTTCTGCGTATGTATGAAATATAAAGCATATAAATGTAGAGATATTAGTTTCAACAGCATGTATTTGTGACATGTTATCGTACCTATTAGCCGGCCCTTTATGTTTCAATTGAAATCACCTCTGCAGGTTGTTGCTATTCTACTGTGGGGAGTGAATTGAAGGGGGCTGTCTCTAACTGTGGAGTGATGATGTAATTGTTCTGTTTCATCTTCCCTCTGCACTAAAAGCTGCTTGAAGATTCCACCTCTAGTTTTGAACCCTGTAAATTTTCTGTCATGCGGTTTTCATCAAACTCATGTTGTGAATTTTTCTGATGTGATTAGTGTGCTTCATGGAATTTGGAATGACAAGCCTTTTTAGGGTCACTAAACATGCCTGCGGTGAAAAGCTATTTACCTGCAGTGAAAAGCTTGCAAGTAACTGCCAAGTAGAGGTGAGAAGACGATATAAGAACCGGGTGTTGATACATCCGGTTCATGCGGCAGACGACACAACGTGGGGTAGGCTCAATAAGTGACGTGACACCATCTGATCCATGAAATGAAATCACGAGCTCACTACTGTGGACGAACCACAGATCATTGAGATCTCTGGATCCTTTGCCTACTACTCTTTTGCACATGAAAAGTAAGTTGAGTTTATATATATATATATATATATATAACACCTGATTAGGTTATATCGAATATTAATTCAACGAAAAACACGTGATTTAAATAAAACATGACACCTTGTGGAATTTCAAGTGACATTAATGTGAAGACGGACCAGAAAATAAAAAAGTGGCTTTACCTACTGAATTGTGTCAGTGTGCAGCGGGAAAAGGACCACGTGAAACGAGTTCTCACATTAGTGCTTCTTTGTTTCAATAAAAAGATCAGACATTTATCGAACCTTGTTTCTTTTTAGTGCTCACCAGTCACCACGACCTTTATTTTCTTGTTTGTTTGGCCTTACTACTCTCCAGAACTATCCTGCAAATTGACGTGGTGAAAAGAGAGAAAAAGAAGGCGTAGTCCCTTCCAGCTGGCACTAGCACTGAGCATTGCCACTATAAAGACGGCATCCTACTCCCTCTCTACCGTCATAATAAGCAAGACCAGGTGCCATAGAGGAGGAAGACGATGAGATCCACGAAGAAGGCTTCAGGACTCCTCATTCTCCTCCTCTCCCTTCTCCTAATTGCTTCCGGTAGGACTTCTTTCTCTTGGAGAACTACAAAGTTAGCAGTGAATTTGGACGACTAATTCAAGAGATAAAAAGCTATTGGAGTCACTTGCCATGAAATCAAACCAAGTTCTTTCTACTTGCCTTCGGTCTTCCTTTATGAGATTGCTGACCAAAAATATCTGCATGCGTTGTGATGTGTTGTAACCTGGAACCGCTGTTGTTGGGAAATGTCATGCAGAGGAGATGGTAGCAGTGGAAGGCAGGACGTGCGAGTCGCCGAGCACCAGGTTCAAGGGGACGTGCGTGAGGAGCAGCAACTGCGCCAGCATCTGCCAGGGCGAGGGCTTCCCCGACGGCAGGTGCGAGGGCCTCCGTCGCCGGTGCATGTGCAGGAAGCCTTGCTGAAGAAGCCACTCCACCTGTTTCTCATCACCGTCGTTACTACGCTGGCGTGCATCTTACCATGAACTTCCTGGTTTCTCCTTTGTTTTCTTGACCTACTACTTGCAGGAGGCCACGTTTGTAGCAGCTAATAAGAGAGAGTGTCAACACTGCGTTGTGCTCTATGTTTGTGTCTGTGGATCGAATCGTGTTGTTGCTTCTTTTGGGTGAATCGTAGTGGTATAAAAATCTCTTTTCAGTAAAGTTAATTTTTCCTCCATCAGCATACTTCTCAGGCCTTTATTGATGAAGTCTGACAGAGGCTGCCTTCAAATCTTTAGGAGTTCTATTGCAGCATAAAATCTAGTCTGTTCTCCATAGGAAGAAGATTAAAGAAAGGAAGGATGGATCTGCACGTCTTCTGTGCGTATGGAGAGTGCAGATCAGATCACTATCTCCTTACTGGGGTATGCTGCTCAGAGACACTGTTCTTCCATTTACATTTCTGGAAGAAAGAAAGAACTTGAGGAGGAACAGTCCTATTCTCATCTTTTGTTCTTGTTGCATCAAGGAAAGGGGCTTTTGGTTGGCATCACATGCCAATGACTACATTGTATATCATTCTATTAATTATACCTACTTCTTTTGTTAAACAGTATTTTATTGAACATATTAATCAAATAACTATATCCATTAGCTTATTAGAATATTTTGTAAAACTACTATTGAAAATTGCCATTTATTAAGCCCTTTCTGAAGTCTTGTGTCAATCATCTCTACTCCACATCCCTAAAGAAAATGGAAAATTATAAGAACCAGAAAAGAAAGAGATTATTAGGATTATAAGAACCTTCCGTATCATATACTGATGTATGGTCTTTGTTGATCCTATGACAAAACAACAATCATATCTATAACAATATAAATGATACATTTTCCAATTCTGCAAAAATAAAAATCCTTATAAGTTGCAAAATATCAGAAAAATAAACCGCACCAAGGCATCTATCCTTTTGCTAGAACTTGCTACTCGCTCATAAGTTCATGTAGCAAATTCCAAGAATAATCTGCTCCCATTGCATCAACTGTTGATCATCCTGAGAACAATGACAAACAAGCAGCTGTCTATCAATCCCAGCTTTGTCGCGTATGGAGTGAGAGTGTGAGAAATATAAGAGTCATTGTCCCCTTGCTAGACCTGTAAGCAGCAGTCAAATATCAGTGATTTTACACTATTATCATGAAACAAATCAACTACTCTAGTGTTCTTACTCTGTTCCATGTCAATATATTTTTGTTGTATCAGGTAAGAATTTAACCAACAACAAAGTCACTTTTTAGGTACTATATAAATACTTAAAAGCAACCAAACAAGCATTTTTCACATAGCGTGGTTTATCTGTCAACCTTTACTGAATCCTAAACTCCATGCAAGCCCAGGAAATTAACAGTGGATGTTAACTAGGAATACAGAATCTGAAGACAAGTTATATGAGTCATGGAGAAAGGAACGGCATCTGATCTCTTGTGAAGGCAAACTATACACAACATAAAAACCTCAAATATAAGTTGTCTACACACACAAGGATGAGCCATCATCAAAGAAAATGAATAGATATTAGGGAATACATATGTATCTGTTATGACAAACATCCAGCATGATGATGAAATCATCAGCATAGGAAATATACGAGTAGTATGTTTTAGAAGGCACCATGAATTGTATGTTAATAATATATGTGAAGTCGAACACCATGGATAACAATCCTGCCAACTTGAGGCAAATCATGAGGCTCCAAAATAAGGATCAATGAGACATTGTCTACAGTGCTAAAAAAACTTAGAAATTATGCATTTTGATTTTTTTTTTTATTCATCAAGTGGTCAAAAAATAAGGAAATATAACAAAACAAATATTTTATTTGGTTAATAGTATAAAAGCAGTACCTTATAACAACAAAATAATGTTTAAAAGCATCAATGTATATTAATCAATTGTCTGAATCATAAGTTGAAATAGTATATATTATATTAAATCTTATTAGTTTTTGGTGATAAACCCTGACTCATTTACATGATATTTGAGCTTCTAATTGTCAGCAAGTTTTAAGTTTCTGAAATATCCACAAAATCCCGAGTCATTAACCATGTTAATACAACATAGAATAGAATGAAATCGAAAACTTATCCCAATCGATCAATGGAAAAACCATTGCATGAAAAGGGTAACGGTTGATACTTAAAAAAGAAGCAAAAAGGAAAAGGATTCTCCGGGATTGATGGCCCTTCTGGGATTAAACTTCCTACATCTTCTGTCTCCTACATCTGAAATAGAAATATTGGCTGCAACTTTGAAACCAGAGCTTGCTCAAATTGCTCCATGTGAGAACTAGCTGCTATTAGAGAGAGAAAAAAGAATTCTACTCTAGGATATGGACTATTGAGACTTGGCAAATTAATTGTTTACTATCTAAAATGAGTCTTACCAGCAATTGAATAGTAAATCTGAGGTGAAGAAGTTAAAAGTACACCATCACAGTATCACATTTAGCAGAAATGGATAACAAGCTATATATTTGAGACATAGTAAAAAGTTACAGAGCAGGCCAAATCTAACATCACATGCAATGGAATGTCATGAAATGGTCCTTTTGCATCTTTGATGCGATCAAATATGTAAAGACAGAGATACAAGCATCGACCACCTCATTTTTCATGCTAATTGTGTTCCTAATCTCTTGATCTTATTTTCTTCATTAGTTGTTAATCCATACACACATTCCATACCTTTAACGACAACCTTTTTGGCTGCCTCATCCACATCTTGCTCATCACCATTCCAAGGCACTTATTAGAAGACCCTTTGAGCCTCTCAATATCTAACACTACATCTCCTGCTGTATCTGTAGCTATGACTCCAGTCTGCAACAAATTGCATGAAAAACAATTGCACAAAAGATTCTGTGGCTATAACTTCACTCTGCAACAAATTGCATGAAAAGCAATTACAGAAAAGATTCCGATACATGTGGACCAGAAAATGAAAAGGAAACAATATTCAATTGAGCAAAAAATATAATTTTTTATGAAATAAAAACCTTCATCAAACAGATAGACCATTTTATGTTTGAGATGGTGCCATACTGGAAGTAGTTGCTTGAGTTGCACAAAGTAGAGAAGATAGTGGACGTTTGTTCCATTGCCTGGTTTAAGATAAAGGATACCGCAACAAAAAGCTTCAGGTCTTTCAACTAGAGAATATAGTCTTCTATATATGGTTGGCTATATCGGTACGATTTGTAGTGGACAACACCATGTTCTTGAATGCACATATGTTATTGGCAAACTACCATTATAGTTCATAGAAACTGAAATATCTCCAATACCTGAATTAAGGTCTCTATTTCAGATGCTACTGATGTCTCTCAAGGGACAGTCAACACCAATTGGCACTCCAGAATTAAATGAACTTCAATGACCAACCAAATACGAAGATAAATTAGGAGAGATAGAATCATCGCATCGTATGCGGATGCACCGAAACCAACAGACTTGTTCATAAAATCATCGCGAAGAAAATGGTTCGACAATACCACTTGCTTCACACCCTGCAAGTCCCAGTTCTTGTTTCGCAACCTGCAAAATCAGACCTTTTGCCGTAAGTGATACTAAAAGAATTAAAACATACGAAAACTCTGACAAAGCCACAACGGCAAACACATTTCTTTCTCTTTTTCTTGGTCCCAGCAGAAAGGACAAAGAAGAATGGGAAGCTGAGACAAATGGAAGCGCAGGACGATACGCAATTCCATTTGACGGACGAACCCAACCCAACTGGTCGGCCCACGAGCTGGCCACCCAACCCAGCCAGGTTGAGCCGGAAGAATGGGCCGAACCCAACCAAGCAGCCTAGCTAGGCCACAATTAGTCAACCGGCCTGGCTTTCCACGAGCCCGACCGGACCCGACCCGACCACAGCCAGACCGACATGGGTCAGGCCAACTATGCAGACCAATAGCGGGCCCAACCGAGTCCAAACAGGTCATGAAATGCCCGTGACCAATACCCCGCTTAATGCTTGAACTCGAGTCTCCACTTGTTCTAATATTAACAACTCGAGTAAACATTTTTTTTTTTTTTGCTAATATCACCCGGCCCTATCCGAAGCGTTTCTCGTTGAATGCAATGTGTCTGCTCATGATTCATAAGACCTAAAATATCCAGTAACCATTGAGTTTTCAATATGAGTATTACACTCAAAGCACCAACCTCAAAGCGCAATGGGAAAATTCATATTATCACTATTTTCGATCAATTGAAATTGAAAATAGAAACACGCAGCCCACTCAACTCAAATATTTCTACATCAATTGGGAATGCCAAGTATACATAACATAAAAGAAATATTTTCATATTGAAGCACTTAATATTATGACTAACAACAACTATAAAACCAATACTATATAAGTAAATCCTTCTGTTTATACTACCCTGTTAGATTTTTATTTATATAATATATTTATATGTGTATACATACATATATATATATGTGCATATATATGTATATATCTTTTGGATGAAATTTATAAAAAAAAAAAGAGGATGGAGTGACATAGTGGAAGTATGATTCATGAATTTGGAGGCACCATATCTTTTTCTTTTCGTTTTTTTTAAGGGGGTGGAATGTACTCATATTTTATTAGGGATATTTTAATAATTTTAAACTAATTCTTGATTTCTTGATTCAAGAGGTTGCAAAGACAAAGCTGATGGCCTCCTCTACAAAGAAATCATTGCTCCTCTCAAATCATGATGGGGAGCGAGGTCGGAGGTAAGGTAGGAGGAGAAATCGAATATTTTCTACAGGAAGACGGGTAAGGACACTCTTTTAACTTTTGTAGATGAATTATATGATTAGATTGATAGATTTTGTAAGATTTTTGTTATAGTTTATGATGATTTGAAATTGTTATTACGGAATTATGTGAAGCATAAATTTATTTTGAATTATGAATGGTTTTGTATTTGATTATTTGATACCTTCTTTAGTATGTTTCATTGAGATTTTGATTTAAGACTTGTTTTAATGAATGCAATTTTATTGATTTATATATTTTGCAATATTTGATATTAGGATTTCATTGATATCATCGTGAATTTAGTAGGAATTTGTTTTGAATTGTGGAATGCTTTCATACTTGATTATATAATCAACAAACAATTTTATTCTTATTAATTCAATTTTAATATATTTATATTAATGATTTATTAAGGATCTTTTACCAAAAAAACCATCATTATATTGGCTTTTTATCATATGGCAGTCCTTTTCCTATTTGATCATATAATCAATATTAATGGTTTATTAAGGATATTTTACCTGGTGGTGCTCTTTTTTCTCCTTAGATGAAATTGCCCGCATACTATTACTTAAATGATTTGGTCATAAATGTTATTAGAAAAATCTTATTTTGATAATTAATTATCATAAACTTTTAAAAAATAGAAAAAAAAATACTAATTATCTTAGAATAATGTCATAGTGATTATAAGCTGATTGGTATCACTTATACTATCTTTTGATAATTTTATTATAATTAATTATTAATATTTTTGAATAGCATATGTGATCAAGTCATTTTGTAATGGACTCAGAGTATTTTCATCCAAATAAAAAAAAGGATACCCCAGGTAAAAATAAATATGAGGGGTGCTATGTGGTAAAAACCAATTGTGTAGGCTTTTTTTTTTTTTAGTAAGATGCCCATTTATTAATAGTTCATGTTATTTGAGTTTAAGATTTTTATTCTGAAATTCCTAAAATTTTAATAATTTATGTTTTTTGTGATTTTAGATCTAGATGAATAGAGGTTTAATAATATTGTAATTATTTATTTTTATACAAACACCTTGACTTAGTTGTTGATGTTAGTATAAGGTCATGTCTTTTGCATTGCTTATTATGTTGTATAAAACATCTGAGCTTCCACATAGTTGACTTCGGATCAGGCCGGTTTAGAGAAATGTGGTCAGACCATGGCCATCCAGCGGCTCATCACTTTTGGTGCGATCATTTTTGGAGGATTAGATGGCATTTTGCTTGCAGATTTGGTGTGTCAATGAGATAGCTACTCATTGGCTTCAACTCTCAGGTGAAGAGCAAGAACACCAAAGGAAGGAGGGAATGGAATCGAAGGGGTGCGCCCACAGGATCAAGAACTGCGGCTCCGAGCTCCTGGCCTTGGAGGGACATCTGACCAACGTCAACGAAGGCAAATGGAAACTCATGGAAAACAGTCTTCGCCTCAAGTCCACATTCTTGTATTGTGACCTCAACCGGCTCATCTCAAATGAAAAGGATGAACTCCAGGAGCTTCTCACTGACCTCACCAACAGACTCACCCGCTACCTGGAGAAAGTAGTAGCTCTTTCCCTCGGAGCAAGTTTATTGATATTTCCGAGTGCTCTTTGCTCTTAATTATTTGTCTCTTAATTGGCAGCTGGATCGTGCTGTTAAGACCAGAAGCGTTCCGCTGGCAAGAATCCACTACAATGACGTAGCTAATGTTCTACGGGAGATTGGAGCTGCTCTCACGCCTTTACTTTGACGATGGATCAAGAGGACCTCCTGAGCAATGCTTACATCTTTCAGAGATGGGTCGAACAGGAGAAACATTACGTGCACATAAAAGAAATATAAAATGACCTCTCTCTTTTTTGTTTTGATTTCTGGAGCTCTTCTCCATACTGTAAATAAAATGTTGCCAATGTATAGTCCGCAATTAAGTGGAGAGAGAGAGAGAGGACACCGATGGCTGTGCAACAATCCAAATGCTCCAGGAAACAAACCATTGGAAGACCACTAGCAAGCAACTAAATGAAACTTTTAAGCATGACAACACTAGAAAATGGATGCTGTGAGAAACATGGACTCTCAGAGGTTTTACAGATTTGGTCGATCTCCAACGCACCACCGGACACTACCTGTGCCGCTGCAGAATCACAGCAGTAAGAAGCAGTACTGCGTGCGAGATCCATGAGCAAACTATGTACACACGAAACGATACATACATCATAATATCTCACTTGACAGCAACTTCAAGGGAGATAATTTTGATGGCGTTTTATTCCTGTGTCCCGCATGACCTGTTTCAGCATATGGTGGTGCATCTTCTTCAAGAACAGAAAGAAGAAAGAAGAATTAAAAGGAAGTGGAACAGGAATTGCTCCAAGGCAGGACAGGTTTCATTTTGCAACCTGATGCACGTATGGGCGGACATCCAGGATCTAATAATGCGTGAAAACCAGAAGAAACGGATTTCCGTCTAATTTGCTTCGTTTTTCTGAGACAACAACAAATAGATTGATCAAAGTTGCACGCTTTTACTCGGAGCGTCGACGATCTTCTCGCCGGTCGCTGCATACGTCGATGGCGGTCGATAGTGGTGGCGTAGGTCTCCTTGCAGACCCAGCATTTTTGGCTTTTGCCTCGCGAGGAGCACTTCGCAGCTATGCATACTGTAATTATGTACACCCACATCACAGGAACAATCTTTACAGCAACTTCATATAGAATTCCAAGGAGACTTTGATCACCGAAAACATTCGCCACAGCGACGGGATGGCATTTTACTCTTGTATATTTTCATTTGTAATTACATATGTTCAAAGACGGGGGAATAGGAGCTGCTCAATGACTGGCAACCTGATCATCCCAAAAGTCCGTGACCTAGAAAACGAAAAAAGCTGCATGAAGCTGATCTGCCTGGTTTACTTCGTTTTCTTGAGGCAACAACAAAGGCGAACCATCGACTGTAGGCGCCCTGGGAGTGCCTATATCAAATGCCATAATCATCCACAAAAAAGCTGCACACCTATTTGGATCGATCCTGACCGTGTATTTCAAATCGAAAGTTCTGGAATCCGTTGCAGTTGATCTCTCTCGTCGATGATGGGGCCCGCGGTGGCGGCGCAAAGAGTCGCTCTGGCGGCGTGCGTCGTCCCCTTCGGCACGACGGGGTGGCACCTCAGCCGCAAACAGGCGCTTTTGTTATGCTGTGCCCTCTTCGTCTCCCTCGCCGTCGCCGTCCAGCTCGCTCGTCACCCTCCACTGCCACCACCAGCTCCCCGCCTCTACCTCGGATCCAATTCCTGCGCCACCCTTCTCCTCTTGCTTCCATTTCCCACACAACATCGACCGGAATCAAGAATGTCATCCGTATAAAGAACTCCACAGAATGAAGAAGACAAAGCTGCATAACTATAAAAAAAGAATCATTTTTTATGATAAATTTGCACATGTCGAGACATTTCAAGTTTCCGCAAGAGGATCACCATGATGATTATTGCTTGATTTTTGGATTCCATAAAAGATTCGATCGATATACTGATATATTCAGGGCAGTGGATCTCTACGAATATACATAATTAATCTGGTCGGTCCTTAAAAAGTTTTATTGCTGAAATATTTTCTTTCATGAAACCAGAAAAAGAAAAGAAATAAACGCTGTTTAGATTGATCGGCAATAAAGAAGGGGCAGAAGAGAATACACATAAAATGGAAAAGTAAATGCAACGACGCAATCAAAACCCTTTCCTATAATACAATTTTCCAGGCTACCACAATGATCACTTTCTCATCAAGAAGGGCATGAAGAGAGGATCAAATCACCACATGCAAAGCCGCATTATGGACCTCTACCGCTCTTTTGCCTCTTCTCTTCCAACAAGGTTGCTTCCTGCAACATGTCCAGCGAATCACTCAGCATGTTCAGCTTGGCCAAGGCAACTGCCTGCATGTAGAATGCAGTAGGCCAGTCAGGGTAAAGACATTGCGCCTGCATCGCGTCTCGCAGAGCAGCATCAGCTTGATCACACATAAGATGGCACAGGCTTCGCCTTGCGTACACCGTAGGTGAGACCATTGTCCCCACATCTAAGAACTGCAAGAGAAAACTTCATTGTTTCATTATCACCTAGGAAAATAGCAGAAATTCTCAGGTTCCCTAAATATCATCGGTTTTCTTAAAGATTATGAGAATCTTAGTTTCTCAGGGAACTAGATTTTCCTTTCCAAAAGGCCTTGTGTTTGGAATTGGCTTTCTGTCTCAATTCTAGATCTTTAACCATATAGCATAAGAGTACCTGAGAGTAACACTCAATTGCTGTCTTAAAATCTTTGTCACGGAAAGCAAAATCCCCCCGCCTCCTCGCTTCCAGCATGTCCCTCATCTGTTGCGTCCACTCTTGAAATGATAGCTGATGACAGAAGGAAAAAGACCAATGCATCATATTTGCTCTCTAAACTAAGGCAAATTTCACGATGCACTAAACATTAAAAGTCAAAAACCATCCCTGCTGCTGAAATTAACGTAAATACCTCATTAGTTACTTCATCATCTCTGTAGTGTGTCATTACTAAAATCTCATGGATGGCTGTAAGGTCCATTCTAGAGCATGCTTCACCCATAGGTGAAAAAGGTTGCTGAGAAGCCGGAGGGGCTTCTCCATGCATTTCAGCACCCAACATTGTGTGAGATGGCACCTGTGCATGAGAAGTTACTATTTCATACCAGAACAAATTTCAAATGCACATTCACGTTCCAACATTGCATAATAAGTAGAAAACTAGAAAAGCTTTTTCCAGTACTTCAATATACAAGAATCAAACCACTAAACTTTTAGTCTTTCAAAAATGATTCTCATGTTAGAACTGGCAATCCTGATCTATGACCGCCAAATCAACTTGCATTTAGACCCAACCCATTTACAAAAGAACCTTTGTGTATTGATCTGTTGATTACCTAATCAAGTGCCACGATGACTATTTATTATCTTCCTCTCTTAAAGCTCTTTGTCTTTCTCCAGAAACAACAATCTACGGGTGAGCATCTATCACACAAATTGACTAGTAATTTGCAAATAACATGAGAACACAAGCTTCAGTTGTTAAGTGGAAAATATCAGCTCCTGGCCTTCATTCACATTCATCATACCATACTTAGAAGCTGTTGAATCTTTGAGTTAACATTATGCCAACTCATTTCTTACTAAACTCAATCAGTAATGTAATAACAATATATGCTGCTCTTTTGAATTAACATTTGATAGATCATAAGATTACAATTATACGAAATTTAGTTCATGTTCAATCTATGGTCCAATTGAAAAAAGTTATATCTATAGACAGTAATGATAGGAAAAGCAAATCATCTATTCAGGTCTGAACAGAAGCATAAAGAAGACAATACCTCTGATTTGGTTTGCAAGGGTCCAAGGGTTGCCACTAGCTTCTTTGTGTTAGGTCGATCCCTAGGTTCATATTGTAAGCACTGCGAAGCAAGGTCAACCAGTGTAGTTGCCTCTTCTGTTGAGAAATTTCCCTCCAAGTGTGAATCCATCAAAACTAAGATATTTTTACCTCTTATCATGTCAAGAGCCTGCAAGAATTTCAATCTCATTGAGTAGTCAAAAGTAATCATATATTTGTATATGCATAAAGATTTCCAGTACAAGGATTCAGATATCACCTATTCCTATACATTTCTCCAACTGTCTTTTGAGGTTCCTTTTCAAAGCTTTAACAGGTTGTCTATCTAAACTTAATGACGGTTGCTTCTATTAGATTTTTGAAGTTCTGTTTGACCAGGTGATCATGAACTTTCTTCAAAGTCCAGTAAGATAAGCACTTAAAATGACAAGGCACATGTATAAAATTTGCTTCGATTGTCACATATGTAACTTACAACCTGGTTGGCTTTACAAAATCAGCAACTCAAGTCTGAATTCATACCCTTAACAATGTTAAAGTACTTAAATCTGTATAATACAGTCTGGTAAAAGCTTGACTTATTGCCAGATACAATTCTCACTGACAGTCACCATACCAGGCCCCGAATCATTAACATGCACAATTCATCTTGCTGCACAGTTTTCCAATCAATCCACCCAATTTCTTCCACTAAGACCTTCTGTTAGAGTCCTACAACCCATGGCCTATTCCATCACAACCATTGGCTTTACAGCACTTCAACAACAACAAAACCATAAGTCCCAATTACGTAGGGTCGGCTACATGAATATTTTGTGGTCATTGAGATCCGTAAAAAACCATATGCTTAATTAAGTTCAGAGTATTTAAATCTTTATTTATAGTTTCTATTAAAGTCTTTTTAAGTCTTCTTCTACCTCTTCTCGTACCACTAAAATTAATTATTTCATCTCTTCTGACTATCACATCTAGAGGTCTCCTTAACACATGCCCATAACATCTTAAATGATTTTCTCATCTTATTCTCTATCGAAGTGACACTTTATTGTTTACAAGTAAAAGTATTTCTTTTCATATTTTTTCTAGTAACTCTACATATCCATCTCAACATTCTCATCTCGACTATATAAGCTTTTTGTATATATATTTTTTTAACTGTCTAACACTCAAATCTATAAAGCATTGTTAGTTAGTCTCATAACTGCCTTATAAAAATTTTCTTTTAATCTCAAAGATATCCGGTGATCACATAAGACACTTGACGCTCCTCACCATTTTAACAATCATGTTTTTACTCTATGAATAATATCTTCATCGGTCTCTCCACCTTGTTGAATAATTGATCCAAGATACGTAAAGCATTTACTTAAAGGGACTTCTTGTCCATCCAACTTAACGATATTTTCTTATTTATTTCTAGAATCATGAAAATTACGCTTTATATATTCAATTTCAGTCCTACTTAACCTTTAGTTTTTAAGGCTTTGCAGCACTTGCATCAGAATTAAATAATATATAGCATATAGAACCACAATTTTAAATTCTTTAGTAGTCAAGATGAAAGACTACACAAATTGTTTATGTTCAGTGATACAGAATGTAGCACAATGCAATGATATTTTTTTCAAGTTTTATAGCCAGTATCCGAGAGAAATTTTTGAAGCAACTAAACTAAAACAAGGGTCTTACAACTTCCCTTCAACAAGGTTCCTAAAGCTCTATTCTGGACTGCAAATCAATTGTGATGCAGCCTTGTGACATAAAATCGTTTACTTCCTACTCTGCATTAGTTAAGGACTTCTTTCTTGTGAAAGTTCCTTTAAAGATAATTTAGAACAAATATACAAGGGAACAATTGGACTTTTTATGTAAAATATTAAGTTCAGCTGCCTCACATAATCTACTATTGCCTAGATGTTGAAGAAGTTTGTTGATGTTCCAATATGTTTCTCATAACCTTTCTTGAACTCTTACCAACCAACATCTAACAGACTCATCTTAAACCTTCCTTGCAAATACCTAAGAAAATTTTACCAGTCCTCTTGCCCTTAAATACCCATGGTTAGATCTAACAATAGATGTTCACAAGTTTTTCTGCTTTTCTACATTTAGAATCTATCTCTCTATTGCTAACAATTTCAACCTATATATGGTACAAAATTCTGTGTTTTCTTGTATGGGTTTGCCAATATATCGTGTACATATGAAGCTATGAACATCAAACTCTATTGGGTAATGCACAAATATTTCTAATTAAATACTGTAAAAAGAGAGATGCAAGATTCAAACTCATGTTCTAGTCTGATACCATTTAAAGGGGATAGATACAGGATTCGAACTCATGATTTGGTCTGACACCATTAAAAGTTTGATCCAATAACTACAAATCTCAAAAATGTAAAATGTTAGGAAAGGACCCAACATATGTTTTAACACAAACAATCCTGTCAGAAGACTTTGTTAATTTTAAGCCTACGGTGGCTGATATTTTTCCCATGTTCTCGAAGGAGACATTTCATAATATGCAATAACAGATGCAACAGTATTAATCAACAGGCTTGCAGCAATTTCATATACTAATGCCTGAAAGCAAACAAAGAAAAAAAATCCATAAAAACTTAAAAATGGAACTGCATATTAAATAAAAGATGTGTCCTATAGGAATACAAAATAATTACATGACTTGGAGGGATGCGCTTTCCACTAAGAAGATCCAGGAGGACAGTACCAAAGCTATATATGACACTTTCTGGAGTTACTCTCCCTGCCAAAATGAAGTTTTAGTTAGTTTTCATGTGGATATGTTTCTCTTTCACTTAGATAGCAATATATTGATATATCAATTTCATAGAGCTACATGAATCATGAGTCAAGCATCTAGGAATCTGTAGACTAAATACAATAAAAAAGTCCAAACTGTTAATGCAAAGTTTTCAACAACAATAACATTCTATTAGGTTCTCACAAGAAAAAAAGAGTACTTCAAATATAATGACTGATGTCATTGCATTAACAGCTCGGGATATGGGATACCATAAAAAGATGCAAAGAAAAGATGATATAGGAAAAAAATTGAGTTTTCTTGGAAGAAAAATGAGAATTCATTGATCTCCTAGTGATCCTACAATTTTCCAAGTCATGAAGTAATGTATAAATCATGATCTATTGAGTGTTAGTAAGTGTGCTAGGACAGTAAGAAGGGAGAGTTCATGCAACATCAAGTTCTGTCACATATCTTTATCAACTGTTAGAAATACTTCTTTAAAAAACTGAAAAATTCAGCAAGATGACATGTCCAAAGATATGCATATACTAAGCATAAAGTAATGGGTAGTTAACTAACTAAACTGAAGATTTTTTGCTCTGTGATCAGTTGACAACAATTGATTACAAACTGTTTTTATAGGTAAACAGACTGTACAAAATTCAAATTGCAGGGAAAGAATTCCAAAGTAAGCATAATCTAAGAGGCCTTTAACACCTCAATAATCTAGTTGTAGACTTGCAGTATAAGAGACGATGACATATGTTCTTAGAAAAAAAAAACATGTCCATAGGTGCATATAGATACGGATGGAAATAGAATTAGATTCATAGGATAAAGACAATAAACTATGAATAACTTCTCTGTGCAAATTAGGAACTGCAACAGTTGGTGATAAATGCATTTTACATATGTAATTCAAACCAAAGATTTAGATACTTTTATGGACCAACTGGCCTACTATCAGTAAATTTGCTTCAGAACTTAATCCAGTTATCCCAGTGACAGATTTGACAACTCTGGATTGTACTTCACAATTTAAGAAAGAGATGACCAAAATGGCCTTGCATTCGGCCTTGTATTTAGTCTTTCAAGTAACGTTAGGACCTTCGGCATATGACTATCAACTATTTTATGTTATAGCTCTTAAATAATGGTCATTTTTGTTGATAAAGATAGTACAATGATATCTTATTGCTTCTGAGATGGCATATTCATTTGGAATTAAGCAACCACAATAAATAAATACCTAGGTTAAGTTTGATGAACATGCCTCTGACAGTCAAAATGATCATACATCTCATAAAAATAGAGTGAAGGTTGTAATGTGTGAACACTAGCACATAGTGATGGGTGAATTTGAGGTTGTTCCTCATAGTACAAAATGGATATTTGAATGTGCTTTTCCCATATATTTTATGTTTCATGCATCCTACATAATTCCTCTAAATCATCTCCTTCAGATTTGACCACAACTGACACAGTAGGAGACAAACACAAATGAATTTCTGTGAATTTTAATTGATCATAGAAATATGCTAATCTTTTCCTACATATTACTGTGTCCACCAGATGTGCAATTAACATTCACATATACCCAGTGTCAAAAGATGTTATTTTCTATGTTTGTCGCAGACTGGCTTTGGTAGAAACTGAAAGCACATACATAAAATTGAAACTGCTATATATAGAGATATACAAGCTTCAGATAAGATGAACTAAATAAATCTCTTCAGAAACAGTAGGGAAATACCATTTCTCAAATACTCTGGTGGCGTGTATGCTAGGTTAGTGCTATAACTTTTTCCGTCCCTGCTGTTCTTCATGAGACCAAAACAAGAAAGCCGTGGATCACTGTCCTGCATATATATACAAAGTTTCAGTTTGAGTTGCAGTCGAAACTGCATTGAAATCAATTCTTTCCAAGTCTAAATATGACAAGAAACATGATTGTCTAGCAACTCTTTACATTATAAATAAGTAACAGGTGACACACAACAAATAAAATCTTTAAACTAGTAGACCTACAATGTCAACAAAACAATTACCTAAAAAAAGGTTATTTCAGTAGAAGTAAATAGGTCACCTCATCAAAAAGGACTCTGTAGGCATTTAAGTCATGATATAGTGGCCATCCTTGGTGGCTACAATACTCCAATGCTTCAGCAATACAGAAAGCAATCTTCAAACGCATAGCCCATTCAATGCTTTGATTTTCCCCTGTCCAGAAAAAAGGATAAACGACAATGGATCCATACACCACCACAATTACATCACACTAAAGATGTAAAATAAGGAGCCGAAACAATTGCTAATTAATAAGAACTGATTATATAGGATGTTGAAGATTATATCTGTGTCATATCATCAGGCCTACTTATTTGCCTAATGGAACTACTTGACTACCTAACAAATGGTATTGGATATTTCTTAATTGTAGTTAACAATAAAATGCAACAAATTTTCCTTTCATTCTACTTGTTTCTTTACCATTTGTACCTCTTAAAAGCACTGAGGCATTCTATTCTTGTCAACTAGATTCTAATGGGGTCAAATTGAATTACATCTAGTACTCTATCATCAAAAACTTTAATTTCGAACTTTGACAAGCAACTTGCTGTTTTAATCTGATATACACAAATTTCATACTTGACAATTGTGCACTAGTTGACCAACTTCCAAATATATTAGATGTTCAACGAAAACTCCAAACTCAGCATTCAAATTCCGATGCCTTTGCAACTCTGTATAGAAAATAAAATGCAAAAGGCAGCTTCCTACTATATCGATCTCCAATTCAAAAAGCATAATAACTAGCAGAATTTTACAATTCGAACCAAAGAGACAAAAACAGAGTGGTGAGCATACATACAGTGGAAGAGATGCTTAGCAAGAGTATCGTTGGGCATGTACTCGGCCACAAGAAGCCTCTCCTCACCATCGCAACAGTATCCGATCAGATTTGCCAGCCTCCTGTGCCTCAATTTCCCAGCTCCCCATGCCTCCTCCTGCAAATCACGACAAAGGAACAATTTTTTTCCCTGTCAGTAACAAGACCGATCCAGCAATAACAAGTTACGAAGTAATTGAACTAAAATTAGGGAAACAGAGACCGACGGCGAACTGCTTGGGGTCGGGCCAGGCGGTCCTGGCGAACTTCTTGACGACGATCCGCCGGCGGTTCTGCAACCGGCCCTTGTAGACGACGTTAGGGGCCTTGTCACCGCTCTCGGAGACTATGTTCTGCGGGCTGAACCCGTCGGTCGCCGCCTTGAGCTCCGCCACGGAGAACTGGGCGAAGGCCGGCACCTCGCGCCCGCCGCCCTCGGCCACCGCCTGGTTGAGCGACAAGGACAGGCGTCGCTGCTGCGGCTGGCTATGGTAGCTCCGCTTCTCCGCCGGGTGGCTCTCCTGCCGGAAGTAGGACCAGCAACTCCCCATCAACACCACCACCAAAGACAAGAAAAAAAAAAGGCTTCTTTTTCCGAAGGGAACTCTCTCTCTCTCTCTCTCTCTCTCTCTCTCCTTATATTTCACACACATACATCAGTTTGTGACAGAAAGATGAAAAAGAATTGATCGCCTCTCATATGGTGGCAAACGGTGAGAGACTGATCGATCTCCTTCCCCCGTCCATCCTAGATTCGGTTTCCAGTTTGGAGTTCACAACTTGTTGATATAGTGTCAAGAATACCTGCGAAGTCTGCAACTTACGCATCATATGCGTCATTTTCTTCGTTCCCTCCTCATATATGACGTCCAATTCATTACAATTTCTTGCAGATATATATATATATATATATATATAAAATAAAAGCTAGGTGGTCACAGATCACAACAACTAGCGAGTCTTAATCAGTGGGAGAAGAACACGCGAATCTTACAGGTCATGAGCCCATGTCACGGGTTCTGCTGAAGGTCTTTTCGATATTCCAATTATTTTCGAAGAAACAGAGAAAATTCTTATGAGATGTAACAACATACCGACGGTATAAACACGTCTTCGGTCTCCGTCTCATGTTTTCCTGCCAGGAAAAGGAGATGCAGATCTGATCGATAAATCTACAAACTGTTCCTTATTGGCAACGTCCAAGTGTCGCAAGGGGTTGGCGACTTCTTCCACACATTTGGCCGAGTCCATTCCGCGTTCTTGACGAAGACGGAGCAAATAGAAACCATGTCCTTGTTGTGGAGAGAAGACGCGAGCGCTAGCCATGTTTGAAGGACAATATTTAAACGACAGAAAACCAGAACTGCGGTTGTTGATGATGCCGCCATTATTGCTCGCCTCTCCGTCACCTAAAAGGATCCTTCCATGAAGCTTTAAGATGGTGGAATCATGCAGACATGGCGATGACCAACTTTAGCGACACGTATCGTGCACAAAATGGTTGAAATACTACATGATTTTGGGGTTCGGAAAAGATCATTGGCCGAAGCAGAGAGAGCGAGAGAGAGAGAGAGAGAGAGAGAGAGACGGGAGTGGGTTGGTGAAATGGTATTTCTTATAGCCGAAGCTTCTGCTGCTGCTGCTGCTGCTACCACAGAGCATACTAACTTTACACAAAGCCAATCAACCTGCATGATGACAATAATAATAATAATTATTTATATAATCATTATAGCTGATGCTATTTATTATTGCTCATATTATCATTTTGAAAAATGGAAAATTTTGCAGGTGTATCAATTTGTTGCATAAGGTGGCGTGGTCACATCCATGGAGCAAGTGATGGGATCGATGGAGTCGGAATGATTAAGAGAATCTAAATCCTCACATGCGGGAAAAGAATAAAGAGAAATTGAAGGTTGGTGAGGAAAATGATTGAGAGAGAAAACAAAAGGTATGATGGGAGAAAAAGAATCCTGTGATCCTCGAACGATTGATTCAGTACGGATATGCTGCTTTAAACATCAAGCTCTATATAGATGGATATTAGTGAGATCTAATTCTTTGTTCATTGCTAAAATTATCCGGTAATGTTTGTCGTCCTCTGATTCATCGAAAGAGGACCGTTGATCATCTCATTAGTCCTAATTTTTCCTTCATTATCTACCTTGTTTCAATGTTTTTGTTCCTTCTTTGAATGGTCTGAGCTTTGCAGGTTTTTTATAGTTTGGTATCAGCTGATGTTTATCTGGGTAACTGTTAAATTGACCATTATGTAGACATGTAAGAGAGGCATCTAAGTATGATCGGTGAGAATAATCAAACACACTGTACACAATCTAGCTGAAGTTTCTAGTGGTGGTTATAATTCTGAGAACTTGGTTGGAGACCAAGTTGGTGAAACATCAATCATACCATGAAGAAAAAGGATCAAAACAAGCAACTAAGAACTAGTTGAGCAAGTCTTACAATAGCAATATATTGGGAAGAATGGTGTGCTTCCTACACCAAAAGTCAAGCACTCAATAACCTGAAAAGTCATTAATTCATATCCTTTTTCCAAACGCAGGATGTTGAAATCTGGTTCATCATGTGCCAGATCGAATAGGTGTTGGAGCAAACGAAGCATTTTTGCAGTAAAAGAAACAGACTGTGTTGCAGGTTTGGAAATAGTATTAGTCTCAAGCTTTTGGATGCTCAGTGCCTTAGTCTTTGGCCAGATGGGTGTGAAGCATACGTACATGGAAATTAAAATGGGGAGAAAAAAAAAAAGCTTCATTCATTCTTTAAGCTGCAGGGTGTGAAGGGGCTTTTTTTTTTTTTTTTGTTCATAGGCTGGAATCTTCACTTTATCTTGTGAAAACTTGAATGGAATCCTCCTAATATTACTTCTTTTCTTGTCTGTATCTTTTTTCTTTTATTTGAATCTATATATCTATCATATATCATTTGTATGCCCGACTGCTTTTGGATTCTGGGATGCATCTGAATCATAAAAACAGTGTCTTCGAATGATGGGCCTCATGAGGCATGGTTTAAGGACAATACTTTGGTGCAAGAAGAACAGCAAGAACAAGAGTCTTTATTGTGTAGATTGTATGGATCAAATCAATTCGGCATGGCACTCGGTGATCCACAAAAGCAACCTGTGTTTTCTTCTCTTCTATAGAACCTTTCATACGGTTGCATGTAGATGAGAATGTGGTCACCTTTAAGACTGCAACATTATTATTGTGTAGATTGTATGGATCGTATCATTTTGGTCTAAGAAGAAAGCTTCGTTAATTTAATTAGTCAACTTCCATATGCATTATTACTATGTTAATGCCAGCACACTGACATACAAATTATATTGTATGATTGGAGGTATAAATTAAAAGTTGGGCACATCACCGAATCAGCAAATTCAGAAGTTGTTAGATACGGATGAATCTTAGTCAAACCATGTGTTATT
Source organism: Musa troglodytarum (assembly GCA_023547065.1). Taxonomy (NCBI): domain Eukaryota; kingdom Viridiplantae; phylum Streptophyta; class Magnoliopsida; order Zingiberales; family Musaceae; genus Musa; species Musa troglodytarum. Next base: position 54,392,521 of record CP097506.1, on the reverse strand, counting down.
ATTATATCTGATCAATCTGTGGACCTGTAGTCAGCTTGGATGCGATTAAGAATAAACAAGCTTTTTTCTTAATATTTGTACTTCATGGGAAAAAGAAGTAGAAAACATTGAAAGGATACCCTCTTTATGCATGCATGAAGTCAACGGTGCTTGATTGGCTCTGCCAAATCCATGAAGATATAGAAGTCTTTTGTCAACCTTGTGTAGCATGTGTTAATCGTGTAATGCTTTTGTTGTGTATCAATGTCAACTTGTTGTGAACTGGAAATATTTCTCATTCGAACGAAAACACGAATGATTGCTTTCGAGTTTGAATTTTGTGTCATCATACTGCTTCAATGTGATCCCAAATTCCATCTAAGTGAAATGGTCGAGAACTAACGTCAATTTGAGAATCTAACAAACCTATTAAAATATAACATGTATAATATAATTATAAGTAAAATAAATGTAGAGCAGAGTAGTATAGCCGAGGTGATAGAATCCAAGTGAGTATTCAGGGCTACATGAAAAGATATAGAAAGAAATTGTTACATTTATGAGAGAGAATCATCCAAATAACATGAATAAATTGAAAATAAATTGTGGGAAAAGATTCAGTATTAATAAGGCAAAGAGATCTGGATGGGCTCAATTCAATTAAAGATACTATCTTACACCATAATTCAATACCAAGACAAAAAAGGACAATTATGAGGATAACCAATAGTCAACCTTTCCATACTTCAATTATGAATGGTAAGAAGTCTCCACGATATATTATGCGATATATGCTCTATAAATGCGTGCGGTGGAGAACACTTCCGAGATCGACTTCTGTCGGCTTGGACCGGATAATTGAGGTTTTGAGCTCAAATTAATAATAATAATAATAATAAGAAAAAGAAAAAGGTACGCATAGTTGAGGGTTGGAGCGAAGCGACGCGTGCAGCGAAAAAAAAGGCGGTGCAGAGAGAAAGAACAAAGAGAAAGAAGAGAGAGGAGAGAGGAGAAAGAAGATAGAAAATTAAGATATTATTTTGGTTCAAATTTTATGTGAAGAATTCTTGTAGTAATCTATCCTAACGATGTTGATTTATAATTTATTCTCTCTGAAATACTTTTCTACTATATCTATTTAGTGAGTCTTAAATATTTTTTTTTATGAGATCCTGATGATATGTTATTCTTGAACCAAGATATATGGTCTTGATATTATAATGATCCTCTTATTATTTTAGAGAAGATTTATTGTAAACCTGTTATCATTATTGGTGATATTGGAAGTTTGAAGTGAACTATGGTCCCGTGATTTTTTCCGCATTGAGTTTTTTATATTAAAAATTCGATCTCACTTGTGATTGATTTATTGTTCCGTTGTTTATATTATTCTAGTTAATATTTACTTGTGATATCAAGTCAGTATTTTTAATAAGGAACTCATTTTGATACACAAAGAGGGAAAAAAATTATTCCGCTTTAACATATTTTTTCCGAACAAGTAATATCAGAGCAACATATTATTTGCTATTAGTTTTTCTTGTATGATTAAAATGGAAGAGTCAGATGGTATGATTAAATTAAACTCATCAAATTATTTCACTTGGAGGCGTATGATGGAAGACTTGCTCTATTGCAAAGATTTGTATAAGCTCATCAAAGTTAAAGAAAAACCTTCTACTATGGAAGAGAAGGAATGAGAAGTCCAACATAGAAAAGATATTACTTATATTAGAAGATTGATGGATATAAATTTGTACGAGCATATTTCTGATGAAACTGATATTGTTTGGCAAAGGCTAGAAAATCTTTTTGTGAAAAAGATAATGGAAAATAAAATTTCTCTCCTCAAAAGACTTGTTAATTTGAAGTAAAAGATGGTAGCAACATTGTTGAGCACATAAGCTTGTTTCAGAGTGTTGCATACAAGTTGGTTACTATGAAAATGAATATAAATGATGAAATGCAGGGATTGTTACTTCTCAGCTCTTTACTAAAAAGTTGGGAAACATATGTTATGACAATTTGTAACTCCACGCCACAGAAGAATCTAACCATAGACATGATTAAAGACAGTTTACTGAATGAAAATGCTAGAAGGAAAGAATAGAGAGAATCTTCTTCTAATGCACTTGTTACTGAAAAACAGGAAAGACGTAGAAGAAGTCACAATAGAAATCCATATAGTTATAAAGGAAGATCCAAATCTAGAAGAGATATCAAGTGTTTTCACTACAACAGGTCAGGTCATATGAAGAAAGAGTATAGGTTTTAGAAGCGAGAATAGAATGAAAGGAAGAAAAATAAAAAAGAGACTAATACAGTTGCTGCTGAAGGTGATATCATTATTGTTTATGATGATGGATGTGTTTATCTTGCAGCTCAGGACAGTAACTGGGTAATTGTCTCTGGTGCTTCATTCCATGTTACTTCTTATAGTGATTTCTTCAGATCCTACACTGCTTGTGATTTTGGCAATGTTAGAATTAGAAACAATGGTACATCCAAGATTGTGGGTATTTGAGATATTTGCTTAGAGACCAGTACTAGGAGCCAATTGATACTCAAAGATGTTAGACATATTCTAGATATTCGTCTAAATTTGATATCTACAAGCAGACTTGATGATGAGGGATTTACACACTATTTTGGTGAAAGAAAATGGAAGCTCACTAAAGGTTCTCAAGTTGCGGTAAGAGGAAATAAGTTAAACTCTTTTTATATTATGGAAGCTAAGCTACACAAAAGAGAGATTAATGCAATTCAAAAAGGTGAAAGCATAGATCTTTGCATAAGAAGCTTGGTCATATCAGCGAGAAGGGACTTCAAACTCTTACTAGAAAGCAGTTCTTACCAAAGTTACAAGGTACATATCTTAAATCTTATAATCATTGCTTAGTTGAAAAAATACATAGAGTTATATTTCATACTTATCCGCCATCTAGAAGATCAAATATTATTGATTTAGTTCACACTGATATCTGTACTATGCAAACTAGAAATCTTAGAGGTGCTCTATATTTTATTACTTTTATTGATGATCATCCTAGAAAAGTTTGGGCTTTTGCTCTGAAATCTAAATACTAGATACTCGATGTCTTCAAAGAATTTCATATCAATGTTGAAAGAGAAACTAGCAGAAAGCTAAAAAGTATTTGAGCAGATAATGGTGACGAGTACAAGGGTCCTTTTGAGAAGTATTACAGGTTTCATGGTATCAGGCTTGAGAAAACAGTTTCAAAAGCTCATCAGCAAAACGATGTGGCAGAAAGGATGAACAGAACCATTGAAGAAAGGATTAGGTGTATGCTTTCCCATGCCAAGTTACCTAAGTCATTTTGGGGGGAGGCTATGAGAACTACAGTTGACCTGATAAATTTTTCTCCATCAGTTCCTCTAAAAGGTAATGTTCCAAAGATAGTATGAAAAGAAAAAGATGTATCTTATGATCATTTGCGAGTCTTTGGGTGTAAAGCATTTGTACATATTCCCAAAGATGAGAGATCCAAGCTTGATAATAAGGCAAAGACATATATTTTCTTGGGATATGGTCATGAAGAGTTTGAGTACAGATTATGGGATCTAGTGAATAAAAAGATTGTTAGAAACAGAGATATTATGTTTCTTGAAGACCAATTATTTGATAATGGTGACAATGTTGAGAAGTCAGAAACCTCTATTTATATTCCTTGGAGTTTGGGTCATGTTCCTTCACCCGTAGTTCATGATGATCATGAGGGAGGTGATGAAGAAGAATATGGTAAGAATGTTAGTGATGATGCTCCTACAGTTGATGAAGTTGAACCAACTGAGCAAGCACCTCCACCACCAGTTGAGATTCCATTGAGAAGATCTATAAGAGAGCGATAACCATCTACAAGATATCCTCCACATGAGTATATTATGCTTACTGACGAGGGAGAGCCAGAAACTTACCAAGAAGCTATTCTACATGAGTATAAGAATGAATGGGTTAAAGTCATGCAAGAAGAGATGAGATCTTTGCTTGAGAACCACACCTATGACTTGGTAAAATTACCTAAAAAGAAGAAAGCTCTCAAGAATAAATGAGTTTACAGATTGAAGACTGAAAATAATAGCTCACAATAAAGATATAAGGCACAACTAGTTGTGAAGGGATTCAATCAAAAGAAAGGTATTGACTTTGAAGAAATATTTTCTCTTGTGGTGAAAATGTCCTCTATCCGAGTTATTCTTGGTTTAGCTGCCCGTTTGAAGTTAGAAGTTGAGCAACTTGATATGGAAACTGTATTTCTTCATAGTGACCTAGAAGAAGAAATTTACATGAAGCAACCAGAAGGTTTCAAAGTCAAGGGAAAAGAAAATCTAGTGTGTAAGCTAAAGAAAAGTTTATATAATCTCAAACAAGCACCCAGACAGTGGTACAAGAAGTTTAATTCCTTTATGATAAGCCAAGGGTACAATAGAACCACATCTGATTGTGTTTACAAAAAAGTTTTCAGATGATGATTTTATTATTCTCCTGCTATATGTTGATGATATGCTGATTATTGGCCATGATACTGGTAAAATTGAGAAACTTAAAAGAGAGCTAAGTAATTCTTTTGTCATGAAAGACTTAGGATCGGCGAAACAAATACTTGGCATGAAGATTCTTCGTGATAGGAAGAAAGAAAAGATATGGCTATCTTAGGAGACCTACATTGAGAAAGTTCTTGAAAGATTCAATATGAGTAAAGCCAAAGCAGTTTGTTCTCCACTTGTAGGTTATTTTAAGCTCAGCTCAAAACAATATCCGACAAGTGAGAAAGAAAAAGAAAAAATGTCCAAAGTGCCTTACTCATCTGTAGTAGCCAGTTTTGATGTATGTTATGGTTTATACTAGGATAGATATAGCATATGCAGTTGGAATTGTTAACCGATTTCTTTCTAATCCTAGAAAAGAACATTGGACAGTAGTAAAATGGATATTAAGATATCTAAGAGGTACTTCCAGGTTATGTTTATGTTTTGACAATGGTGAACCTGTGTTAGAAGGGTACACAGATGCATACATGACTGGTGATACTGATTCCAGGAAGTCCACTTCAGGGTTCTTGATGACATTTGCAGGGGGAGCAATCTCTTGGCAATCTAAGTTACAGAATTGTATTGCTCTATCAACCAGAGAAGCAAAATATATAGTCATTACTGAAGCTTATAAGGAAGCTTTATGGATGAAAAATTTTCTACAGGAATTGGACTTGAAATAAGAAGGATATACTGTTTACTGTGATAGTCAAAGTATCATTCACCTCTCTAAGAATTCAACATATCATTCTAGATCCAAGTATATTGATGTGAGATATTATTGGATTCGTGATGTGCTTGAGATGAAAGAATTATAGTTGGATAAGGTGCATATCAATAAAAATGCATCAGATATGTTGATAAAATCTTTACCTAAGGAAAAGCTTAAAGCATATAGGCGAAGAGCGAGCTTAGTATAGCTCACCATATAAGTTGGAGGGGGAGAATTGTTAGATCCAAGCCATATGTGGGCTTGGACTTGAGCTTTTGAGCCTAAATTAGTAAAAAGAGAAAAAAGTACCAACAGTTGAGGGTTGGAGCAAAACGGTGCGTGCAGCAAAAGAAGAGAGAGAGAGAGGAGAGAGAAAATTAAGATCTTGAGTTTTTTACTTGACGATCAGTGGTCAAACTTTGTCAGTTTTGATCCAAATTTTATATAAAGAATCCTTGCAGTAATCTCTACGATCTTAACGGTGTTGATCTGCAGTTTATCCTCTTTGAAGTGCTTTCCTACTATACCTATTTGGTGAGACCTAAATATTTCTTTTGATGAGATCCATCTATGTGATGATGATATGCTATTCTTGAACCAAGATATATGGTCTTGATGTTATGATAATATTTTTATTATTTTAGAAAAAACTTATTGTAAACATATTATCATTATTGATGATAGTGGAAGTTTGAAGTGGACTACGGTCCTGTGGTTTTTCCCGCATTGGATTTTCTATGTTAAAAATTTGATCTCACTTGTGATTGATTCATTATTCTACACTTTATATTATTTTGGTTAATATTTACTTGTGATATCAAGTTGGTATTTTTGATGAGAAACTCATTTTGATACAAGAGAAAAGAATTATTCTGCTTTAACAGGTTTTTTCCCAACTTCTTCTTCACTCTATTATACATACATCTAATGCTAGTCTCTCGTGACTTCTCACTCGACGAAAATGAAATCTACAAAGATGTGGATATCGATATGTAGGGATATATGGATAAGCATGAGCCTTGAGATAATCACAGCCTTAAGCTTGTCCTAACGGTGAAGAAGATGGCCACCTTCCACCTCGCCATTTTCTTAGCTAGAAGACTCTATCGTAGGTGTAAGGAACAATAATTTCTTGGCAATGATGTAATTATTAGATTTCATGATTCTATCTAATTATATATTATAAATAAGATTAAATTTTTATTATAAAAAATAATTAACAAAAAGGAAGTTCAATTATGATAGAATTCCTTTGAAGATTATTACTTTGATGGGAGGAACTCACTCAATTACTTATCTTAGACCATTTACTCTTACCTATAAATAGACAAAACCTATCTTATACCCTTTACTCTCACCTATAAATAGATAAAATCTACTAGATACAATAAATACAACATACCATAATTGAATACATGAACATGTCGATACATGGATATGTAGATTTATGACATGATTGAAAAATGATAGATCTTCTCTCATTCCATTTAGTCATGTGAATCAATCAATGAAAGATTATAGATCTTCTTTTATATCTCCTTTATCCCTAAATTCATTGATTATATTAGTTCTATAAAAAAATAGGAAGAGAAGAGAAGATGAGTCTAGTTATCCTTACAGATCGACATCATTATTGATTTTGAATCCGACGATGATATGCTCGTAGATTAGAGAAAAGATTTTCTAAATAATATCAAAAGGCACTCATCATAAATAAATATATATTATTATTTAATTTTATATTTTGATATAAAAAAAATCTTTTGCATAATAATAGCATATCATTATTTTCATACGAATAATTGGTATCAAAGCCAACCTAAATAAAATATGTTGGATCTATTTGTTAACATCTTTCACTCAGATGTTAATTAATTTTTATTTACGATGGTGAATGAATGAATGATTTATTAATATTACCGATCTGTTTTTGTATCCAATTCATCCTATCACTAGATGAATTAGACAACTGTCAAGCTGTCGACAAGGCAGTGACTACACAGTGTCGCTGCGTGTAGCCGTTGTAGCAGCGCTACTTCCCGTGATAGTTATAGTCGTTGCAGCAGCACCACTGTAGCTTGCAATGGTTCTGGCAGTATTTGCTGGTTGTAATCAGCATTAATTAGGCACCGAAGGCCGCGTGCAGGAGGCGACTATGCACAGTGGCAGTAGTCTCAACTCGCGCGATGGTCGCAGATGGTAGCTACGCACCACAATAGTCGTGCCCTGCGCAGGCCACGACCATGCACCATGGCCATCACACCTAGCACAGGTGGTCGTCGTGCCTCGCGCAGCCAATGGTCGCACCCCATGCAGGCAACGGCCATGCCCCACGCACCATGGCTACGACACCTCTCACGTGCAGCAGTCGCGCCCCACGCACTATGGTTACGACACCATGTGTAGGTTGTGCACCGTGGCAGTCACACCTCACGCAACGAGTAGGAGAGTAGGGTTTTATTTTGACTATAAGAATAGTTTTACCCCTCGTCAATAAGAGAATTTCTATTTATGTCATTAAATTTTATCTTTCATTTATGTTGTCATAAATTGTAAATTGTCATAATATATTCTAAGTCAAAATTATAGTTTTACTCTCTTGAGATTTAAATTTTTTTATTTGTATCCTTAATTATAAATTTGGTTAATTTGTTTTATTTTAATTAAATATTTTGATCATCATGTCCATAGTTTAACTGCTTATTAGATTTAGTTTCGATCAATAAAGTGTTGATCGAATTTAGAAAAAATTAATTTTTGATCAATATTTGTTTTGATTGATTTTAATTTCTTAACTAATTTAATTACGTTGATGTCTAATTAAATAGAGTTGCCCAATTAAATAGAGTTGATTGGTATAAGGGATCTTATACTGAATTAAAAAATATATAAATTATGATTTCATTTTATAATTTTCTTATATGACTTGTTGATTAAATTTTGCATATGATAAATAAAAACTAATTTTGCATATGATAAATAAAAACTAATTATTTTCTTATATGACTTTGAATTCTTCTCGGCATCAGTTCCTCTTGAAGCAACCAAACTTCCAGTTCTATGTGATACAACATCTACCTGCACTTCAAGGCAATATTTCATGCAAGCCAAATCTACATTTCACTGACCGCTTCTCAAATCACATATATTCTTGTGACTTGTGATCCCTAACTCCCATAATATACAGACTAAAGCAACAGATATCGGAGGTAGAACAAACAAACTCCCTATTTGTGGGAATCAGTGAAAGGGAAAAGAGATCAAAGATATGGCTTAAACAACATTTTGAGGCATCAATCCATATACTTGTGCTTCTGAGTTGAAAGAATATGCGAGCATTCATGTAAGGTGACAATTGCAGGCAACACTATGGTTGTAAACAATAATACCCCAAAGAAGTTACATCAATATAGAAACAAAATAGAGATAGGAAACCTTTCCAAAAAATGGTACGGGTGTTAAGTTAGCACGAAGTAATTCTGGTTGCTCATTGGCCTCCCAGATCTTAGTTTTGCTTGGGGCTCAAGTCCTCGTTTTGATTTCTTTCGAGTATTAAGCTACAATTGTTCATGGTACGTGCGTCTAAGAGACTATGATTCCAAAGTTTGATCATAAATAACCTCCAACACCTGCATGCAACAGATGTAATTTGAGTAGTCACAACTTCTTGCTCGCAAATATTGAAATGAAATCTACGGGGAACATGTTGAAAACCACACAGCAATATGTATCAGACAAACAGCAATCGCCAGCATTGGATGAGACAACCATTTTACAGACAATGCCTACGAAATTAGCTGGTAAGACTCAGCCCAAAACGTCAGTAGTTCTCAGAAGAAATAGCATCCATCTCTAAGCAGGATCAGAGATTTTTTTTTTTAATCCTAGTGAATGAGTTCATCAAGGCACCAAAAAGGGAGTTGAACTTCAATGATACTTCTAGCATGCAAGAATGAGGAACAGAAAAATGTGCTAGCATAACCATATGCATGAACAATTCAGCATTACTGATTCACTGAGCCATACCACATTAAAGCTGGAGATCGCACAAGCTCTTGCCCGTGAATCTGGGAGAACGCCTCACATGCCCATGATATGTGACCATCAGCCAGAACCCTGAAGGGACACCAAAGCCAATATGTATGTTAGATATCAAGTTTACACTTAGGTTTACAGCGAAACAAAAGTGTACACCCTGAATAACAAAGTTCGGGCAAAAGATTTCGTCCCAGGAAAGAAAATATAGTACAAGGCCTCTGGTAACCATGTCAATCACCATGCCAGATGGGTACCACCTAGTCAATTGTGGCAAGTGACCAGCCACATGGTTGACTTTTCAACAGACGATGGTTCCATCCTCCACCCCTTTCAACCTCCACTACTCTGAACTCCAGTCTGCCATTTGATCTCAAGGGATCACCATTATTATCTCCCTTGCATAATAAATTCACATAGCAGATGACATGTTGACTCGATTTCAAAAGAAAAAACATGTCAAGAATTCAATAATGGCACTTTGTGCACCCATTGCTAGCTCTTTATGTGTTTCTCGCCTTTATAGCATTTGTCTTGTTGGTTGTACTTACCCCCCTTGTGGGGTCAGGTTATGTTCAGGCATCACTGTTTAGAAAAAACAATAATAGGATGACTTGTGCCTCACCAAAACATGGTAAGTCCACCACTCTGAATGCTGGCCATGCAAGATGCGGCATCCAAAGGTCATCTCCAATTCTAGTGACAGAAAGAAAGGAGATAACATGTCTGATCAGGTACTAAGTAGCCTATCAGCCTTTGCAATTCAACAATTAACTATAAACCAAGGATTCATCAAAACGATATTCTAGTCAATATCGAGTAGTTCAAAACATATTATGACTCTTGTGATACACTTCCTGACAAGTGTCATGTCAAGTAATTTAAAACATCTTATGGCCCTTGTACCAATAGCATTTACTTAATATATTATATATAATATAATGTAGGACACAAATTATTCACCAAATGCTTCACATGTTAAATATTGGTCAATATGCATATAGTTTGGACTTTTGTTGTATGTATCTAATTTGATACCTACATATATACAGAATTATATATATCCATCATAAAAATTTCATCCCTGACAACTACACAACTATTTTTCAAAAGTATTGAATTAAATAATATATATGAAAATATTCTGATCGAGGCTTAGTAGGACTAAAACTGAAATAATAAAGGATCAACCAAGGGAAAACCATCGGAAATGAACAACTCATGTTCAACGAAGAGTTCTAAATGTTGTAGTTAAACAAGACGAGTCAATTAGTGTCAGTTGTGAGAGGAAAAATAAAGGAAGATTTATAAAAATTTTATAGGAGACGACGAAAAGAAATAGGAATGCTCTTGATTGTATTAGATATGTTGTGTCGTACAAATCTCAATAGTGGAAAACGATCCATACAGCCAGCCCAAATAGTAGACACATTACAGTAACATTTCCAGATTTCCTTATATGGTACCTAGACATGAATATTTGACCAAATCTGTCAAGCCAAATACTTATGCAGTAATGTAACATCCAGTTTAATAGATACAAAGTAATATTTCCATATTTGTGTGTGTACACTTAGTTTGAATAATATAAAAAAGAATAATAAAAGAAATCTTAACTGAGTTTATTGAAATTATGGAAGACATTATTTCAAACAAAAATAACTGGCTAAATCAGGTAAAGAAATACCTTTGTTTCCGGACAAAAGAATTCCACAGATGCATAATTTGCTTCTCGTCCTTCGTTACATCCACAAAATCATCAAGCATCTGCATAGTCTTATGGCTCATTACAGAAATAATAAAATTTTAAAAGTATATGAAAAATGAACATTATCATCTAATATGGTTAGACAACAACCAAATGAGAAATGATAGGGCCCTGAAGGAGACTGACTCAGATAAAAAATGCACAAAAATATGACCTCTTTAGAAAACAAAAATAATTTGCTTATTTCTCTTTCTTTCCTTTGAAGTAAAATTGCTAGCAAGAAAAGAGGAATGCCCAGCCAGACAATATCTTACTCTTCTATCTTCAAAATCAGCAATGTCATCATCGACTTCATCTTCACTATCCCGATCTAAAAATACTTGCTCCAATGCCATTGGCTGCAATGTATAAGTTACAAACTCAACTTAGCAGACATGTGTACCAAATACTGGATGGCCATGAAAATATGCAGAAAAAAAAATCTTCAGAAAAAAGACTGTCAAAAGACATTTAATCTACAAATTAACCTATTTTATACATAGTGCATACCTTTCAGAAAAAAAAAAAAGTAATCACAAAATATGGTTAAGTACATGAAACCAAGGTTCATCTACATGACTAGAATAAATATGAATGAAAAGTATTTTAGTATATAGTGAATATCAGGTAGATCAAGTGAAGTGAAATAACATATATAAATGCAAAATAAAAGTATTGCAATTTCAGTGATGGTCAAAAGCCAGTAAGTCCAAGCATGGCCTCTATTTTTTAATTAGGAAAAAATGATAAACAACACACCAAGAACCACAACTGGAAATATACTCCCTAAGATGAACTTCTACTCCTCAGAGATGTTGGTAGTTAAGCAATTCATGTTTCAAATCACATAGAATGTCATGCTATCATACACTTAGCTGGAATTGCCTAAGTAGTAAGGCACCCTTGCGGCAAAGTCACGAACTTAGTTAGAGTTACCTAAGTCGTGAAGCAACCTTGCACCAACTCTGATCAGACTTAGCTGGGATTGCCCAAGTTTTGAGGTGCCCTTGCGACATACACGTCCGCTAAGGGTCAGACAAATTGCAACCTCATACAGGTCCCGAAGGACTTGCAAAACAAAAAATTGATTAGTTTAGAAACGAGCGGTGGACAAGTCCCAGTGTCTCGCAAAGAGGAAAGTTTTACAAACAATTCAGCGAGCATTTAGAGTGCAAGAGAGAAAAGAGAGGAAGGAGAAAAACAAGGACTTTCGAAGGGTGAACGAGCAGCTACAAGTCCGCAAACAACTACTCCTCAGGTATCAGGTGCAAAGGCAAGTTTCCGTCAAGTTAATGTGCAAACTTGTGAAGATTGTTCAATGCGTGACACTACCGCGAAGCCTCATCCCCCATGGTGGCACCTGAGTGGTTCCAAAGGACTGAGATGGCTGATGTTTTGTGGGCTGCTGTGATCTGCAAAAACCAGGCAGTGGCATGCGAAAAAAGAGCCATTTTGGGATAGTTTTACCCGGTGCAACAAGCGGTCGTACTACAACACTACGAGCGGCCGTTGCCTACATTTTTACAAGCAAAGCACACCAAAACTATGACAAAACATACTGCTAAGGATCTATACAAGCATGCAAAAGTGATGAACGGTTCGTTGAACGAAGTTGTTGCGAGTGTGCAACGACCGTTCGTGACAATGCGATCAATAAAAATGGCTTTTTAATGATATAATAATAATTTTAAAACATAACCTATATATTTTAGCATCAACACTAGGGTCATAATAAGCTTAATAGAACCCTCTTGTACAATTTAGCAAAGCCCATTGAATGTCATCCAACTTAAGGGATTGGCTTCTCCATCATAACGCTTGATAAGAATAACAACAACAAAGCTGAAAGTCCCAACAATTTAGGATTGGCTTTGTGGGTCTTTTGTCATTATTGATATCTGTAAAAGTTATCTGTTTAGTTAAATTTAAAGTACCTAAACATTTATTTATAGTTTCTTAATTACCCAACACTTAGATCTACAAAACATTATTGGTCTCACAACTATCTTATAAAATTTTTCTTTTAATCTTAAAAATATCCAATAATCACACAAGACTCTTAATGCCCCTCATCATTTTAACCATCTTATTGTTACTCTATGAATAATATCTTCATCGATCTCTCTATTTTATTGAATAATTAATCTAAGATACTTAAAACTTTTACTTAAAGAGACTTCTTGTCCATCCAACTTAACTATAATCTCTTGTCTATTCCTAGAATTACTAAAATTTCATCTCATATGTTCAAGTTTAATCCTACTTAATCTAAAATCTTTAGTTTCTAAGGATTGACTCTATAACTCAAAGTTTATAATTAGTTACACTTAGGCTCTCATCAACTAAGACAATAACATCAGCAAACAACATACACAAGAGAGGTCTATCATGTGACTAATAAATTCAGTTATTATCAATGTGAAAAGGTAAGGATTTAATGCGGATCCTTGATGTGATCCTATGCTAATAGGAAAATTACGAGACACATTCTCTATATTTGTAATACTCGTAACTACAATATATACATATGTTTAATAACAACAATATAATTAGTGGATACATCTTTCTTTTCTAAAATTCACCATAATAAATCTCTATGAAACCTATCAAAAGCTTTCTCTAAGTCAATAAAAATGATATACAAATCTTTCTTTTTCTCTCTATACTTTTTCATTAATTATCTTAATAAATAATTAGCTTCTATGGTTGATCTTCTAGGCATAAAACCAAATTGATTTTTAGAGATATTTGTCTCAAGCCTTATCTTACTTTCAATAATTCTTTCCCAAAGTTCATAGTATGACTCATGAATTTAATTCTCTATAATTCAAATAATTTTATGTGTTACCCTTATTCTTATAAATTGATACTAAAAGACTCTTTCTCCGTTCATCAGACATCTTTCTGAATATCATGATTTTGTTCCATAAGCTAGTTAACCAAGCTACTCCCTTATCCCCTAAATTTTTTCAGACCTCAACAAGAATATCATCAGGTCCCCTAAGCATTCATGAGATGAAAACAAGTTAAATTCAAGCACTGGCAATAAATCCAATGTAACAGAATCGACTAACTCAATAATTTGCCTCCAAATACCACAAGCCTCATGAATTATTATTATCATTAGGGTATGCACCTTCTTAATCTACATTCCTTCCTAACTCTAATCTTCATTACTCTAAAAACCATTTGTAGACTGCTAATATTTCTTCATTGTTGTGCTTTTTCTATCCACAATTATTTGTCGCTACCTACCTCGCTTATGCCTTTCTCTCACTCCCTCCCTCTTTTCCTATACTTCTGCATATCCAACTAGTTTCCATCCCCCCATCCGTTTGGTTTTGTTCCCGAGCAGAAACATTATAGTGGGATCAATTCTCTGAATTCTCCATTGAATGCATATGGAGAAAATAATATACTAGTGTTAAAAGTGCTCAGCTTTGTGTTTCTTATGTGATTCAACTCAAATGTCTTCATTGTTGAGTAATCGGGTAGGCACAGATTAGCTTGCATCCAAGTAACTATACCAAGACTTCAATAAATTACAGAACTAGTTATTGGGTTTAGTACCTATCTTGAAGTCCTCTATGTGAAAACATCAATGGCAATTAATCCTCATCACAAATACTCAAAACCATTAAGTAACCATGTTCTTTAAATATAAGTGGAAAAAGAAGATGTCACTGCAACCTTAAAAGAGGTAATAGGAAGTACTATTATAACAAATAAGCATCGTCCAATACAGGCAGAATTTCCAAACCTATGACTGATGCATGCAGTTTGCACAGCCCACCAGGCTCAATTCATATATGAATACTGTAACATACCTAACTAACGCAACACCTTAATAAGAAGATGACAGATATATCTGTTTTCTCTATTTTCAAAGACCATTTTACTCTTGCTCAAACTATAAGAAATGAGAACAATCTTCTATATGCTTGTTCTTTTCTTTGGTAAAGAAAATCCATTCCAATTAGCAAACACTACCTCCCAAATGAGATGTCCAAAAAAAACAAATTTCTAAGTTTCCCGAAATTGACAGAGCTACACAGGAAAAACAGCCATAACACAATGATCCAGTGTGCACAAAGGGGAAGAGGTACCAGAATTTTGGGTGTTGCAGTAAATCAGGTGGCAACTTAAAAAGTATCATGAGTTAGAAGAACAAAACATTGCTAACCACTAAAAGGAAGTTTAAGTAGATAAGCCAAAAAAATGAAGAAATCAGGAAGGAGGGATTGTGCATCACCTGAGCTCTATGAGAATGAAAGAACTGACGTTTTTGTAGTAGAGCACGACTGTGAAAAGAAGAGGATTGGTAAAGAAGATATAATCTTATTGTGGCAACTAATATAACACACCAAAGAAAGGTGTGCATTGTAAATGAGAATATGCATTTTCATTCTCTATAAATAATTAAAATGAGATAGATACCAACTTTCTGGGATCAGCTCGTTCATCAGATATCTTTCGCATCTTAGAAAACTGACCAGAATCATTGCTGGTAGAACCTTGAGTTGTCACAACACATGCACCTATTGTATCAGGGCAAGATAATATATGTCTTGTGCACCCTGCAGCATAACGAATCTGTGAACTGATGCTTTCAGATTGCTTTCAGATTTATGTCTCACAGGAAGTGAGTTCCACTAAATAATAGTTGTGTTTTGTTGTTCATCTTTGTAAGAGCCACCATCTGTTCCATAATGCTTACTCTGGCATCACACATATGTGATCACAAAACTAAACTCAGCACGTACCATCACATCCATTTGTGAGCGAAGCACTCGTTGTATATGCATGAGGCCTTTGAGAGGAGCATGTTCCATTGTCTTTGTTATCATAATCTTCATGAGAACCTTCTAAAGCTGCTTCAGGCAAGCCTGATTCCAAAACATGTGGATGCACATGACTTGCAGTCTGAACACTATTCTTCGATCTTCTACGTCTCATGAAGTTTGAGCTGCAGTAGAACTCACTTGTCAGTTGAAATAACTCCATTAACTTGAAATAAGTTATAGAAAGACAAACAAGAGCTAAGATAAATAAAAACAAAGGACCACCAATAGAAAAAAGTTTGCAGCCTAGGATCAACTCCATCTGATGCAACCTGCAGATATCATAAAAATAAGTAAATAAATTCAAAAGGTTTCTCAAGTTAGGATTGATCAAAAGAAACTTTTAAAAGCTGGGAAGTGGCACTAAAGACTGCAAAAGCATAATAAGAAGCTAAGTTGAATGCCATACTGGAAGCAAGGCAAACTGGTAATTCACCCTGCAGATGTTTAAGGGTCACATTTACAGCTAATGCAGTTGTGAGTTAGAACTTCACTGATTCAGAAGAGCCAGACATCTGTATGATGCAATATCAACATTTGACCGTATCTTCACAGTTTGCGACAAAAGGACAATACTCTATCTCCCCTTCCTGTTTATGTCCATGCTTGTTATGGAAGGCACCCAGTATTCTTATTTTTATCAAGGCATTGGCCAGTAGGCAATTTCCTTTTTGGCATGGGAATCTGGAAACAGAAAAGAATATAAAGGAAGGTGGAAGGTGCACAGGTGTTTCTTTGGTGATTACAACTTGCAGACATTTCTGAGCCCTCATCTTATCATCTATCACAGATTTTTGCAACAAACCATCCAAAAAAACAAAATGAAAGACAAGCATTAAATCTGGTATCCCTTTGGTACATGTTGCCATACACAATGCTACATACCATATCAATGCACCCTGCACTTTCTACTTGCATAATTTATCCATTCTCTTTACATTTTTTTTACTTGAAACTGTTTACCAGTTATATGTAGGTTGCACTTCAAAATTGTAGCAAATCATTTGTACATTTAGAGTCACTGTTCATAAAATTGTCCAAAGGGCTCGTACAATCAATTTGGATGGATTGTTTTGTTTAATCAGAAGTTTAATTTGATTATTTTCTATGTGCAATATTACAAGTTTCCTGCACATTCTGATGTCATCAATTTTCCATTAGATTCCTTGATTTAACTTGCTTTGTTAGTAATGTCAAAAGTCAAGATGGTACATAATTCATAATTTTGGATATGCTGGCTGGGATGATTTGTTGGTTCCGTATCCCAATAGTAATGGTTGTAGCTATATACAGAGGTTAAAGATTTGAAGTGCTGGTCTATGTCATTTTGAATTGTAATGGCTGACAACCTAAGTATGGACAAGATCTTGAAAATTAAGGAAGCCCGATCCGCAGCATCCAATCTGGACCAAGAATGAGCCAGACCTACCCTCCAACATGTAATTACTAGTCCTACCTCCGCTTATTCTTAACTGTTCCCAGCATGAATTATCATCAAATTGACATGAAGATAAAAAGCAGAAGACAAAGGAAAATGTAGAAAAGGAAAAACGATGAGGAACAGTAAGATGGGATGTGCATATTGTTTGTTGATGTGTATTGTTTTGTACCTATAATAGTACCATCTTTTAGACAAATTAAGAGCCTTCAATTTCTTTTCATATTTTTTTTACTATATTTTTAAGAGAATATGATACACTTGAGTTCTTTTTCTACAATGATCCTATCTGGTAACTCTTGAACAATGGGGAAAAACCAGATGGCACCAACAAATAATATTTTTATATCAGATCTTCAAATCACCTAAGCTTATTGCTTAGTGCAGTCACTCAGCTATAGATTATGCTAAATAAACAAATAACTAAAGGTGCATGATATCAAATGAAAGTTCCGATGATTGTTAAAAACCTCTGATCTCCAAATATCAGTCCTCACGGAAACATTCACAGCTTGATACTCCTCAGTTACCTGAGAAAATGTCAGCCAGATGATATATTTAATGCTCAAGATAATAATGTATTAAGAAGACTCCAAAAGTTTACCAACCCAGAACTCAAAATTGAAAAGGTCATGATTAGAATTCAAGTGATATCTCAGCCCCTGCAGAAACAGCACCAAAATATTACAGATAAAACCTAAAATAGAGGCAATATAGATTTTAAAACCAAGATACATAAAATACCTTAAAGCTTGAACACTTCACTAAACAAAAAGGACAAGAGAAGTCCTCCGTAACTGTCAAATGGAAACAAAATAGTTCAAAAACTTGAAAATAAGTGGCAAAACATACAGGGAATGATGAGTTCAAATATAGAAAAAATAGGCAAGAGGAAACCATATAAATCAAAACTAGCAATAGGAACAATTAGTTTATCCATTAACAAACCTGTTACTTTACCTCCACTTTTGGAATTCAACAAACTCCAAATTCTAATATTAACAAGCCATGAAGGAACAATTAATTTATCCAAAAAAAGAGAGAGTACAAAACAAAAAGTCTTAATTAGGATTAAAGTATTCGTGAAGGAGATTGTTAGATGTGGATTATCTAAGCACACCTCTCAATGAGATGAAGGTGGAAGCAATGGTGTAATAGACAAGATTAAAATCTCAACCCAATACCAGTTTTCACACCTTAAAGTAGTATGTTACTGGCCTATCAAACAAAGTATCAACATGTACCACCCACTATGACAGAAAAAATAATTAAAAATGTTTACCAACTATTACTGAGCCATTTGGTCTGCTATGGCCTTTGATCAAGTCAATAGATACAAATGTATCAGTGTGACCTGTATTTGAAAGCATTCATTATAAATTTTAGTGCAGATGCTTCAAGTGCACCGATCCCTTGGGAACATAACACTTTTGGAGGTGGTAGATTAGGTATGCAAAAGTCCTGAGGACCAGCAAGGCTCACTTCTTCGTGAAACAACCCCTTAGTTGCTCCAAGTTCTGTCATTTAAGGTTATGGGAGCAACTAAAAACAGCCAAAAATAGTGTAACTTCTCTTCTTTATACCAATTCCAATCCGGCGAGAACCAATTTTAGTAACTGGCTGAAACCAATACGGATTCCGATTTCAAAATCTGTGCAAAATTAGGCCCTTGATGATGCTTTTGAGTTTTGTTGCTACTATAATCCTTGTAATATTTTCCATTAGACAGCATATGCAATGCATTTACATATTTGCATTTTTAAATGTCACAATACTTTTGAGTATTGTGATTTTAGCAGGGAATCACAAAATGGTAAGTAACACAATCCTGCACTAAACTACAAGGTATTTCAGGAGACTACACTAGTCAATACATGATTCCCTCCAGGATACATCAAAATCACCACAGCAACCCTTTCCACATACCTTTTACTAAATAAAAATAGTGGTGACATATTAAGGCTATGAGTACAATGCCACCAGAAAGCAACTATATCCACAAGTACCATAAAACAATGAACAAAGAGAGAGATCACCTTCAGTTTTTTGCAGCATGTTGTTGCAGTATCTATAGTTAAACAGAACATTCCCCATCCTCAATCTACAAAGTAGATAGACTGATTAGGAAAGAAATATAGAAGGCAAATATAGATAACTTCCAGCACAAGAATGTCATGGACAGAAAACAACATACGACAGCTAACATGACAATATTAACATACCCTCTGCCATAAAATTTTTGAACAGCAATACATAGACCAAATGTTAGATTGTTTTGGTGGCTAAACTCTTAGCATAAAAGATAACGCAGAAATCCAACTTCAGACATAATTAACCAGGAACTTGATTGACTAATGCATCAGTGCTCTCTCAAAACAGTCACATAAACAGCCGACAGGTTTAACAAAGGAAAAAAGCAGGTAACCGATATTATCATAACACTACCTAAAAATGCTTGAAAACAAAACAACTATAGAAAATCCAGTTGAAGTTTGTACATTTTCTGATTCTTCACATTTTGCAGCTATTGTCACCTCTGGAGAACTAATGTGGATGCCACAGATAACCACTTAAATACAGTAAAAACTTAGAAGTTGAATCAGATCCTGCATCATGGCAACCTATGCTTCTAAAGTCGACTGAAAAAAAAAGGCATGAATTCATGGAAGACCAATAATTGTAGAAAAGCTGTAATGCAACAGCATTAGTCACTGTAATTAATGTTGAGGGAGAATTAAGCCTTAAACCTTTTGTTATTTTCTGTTCTTAAGATTCTGGACTCTACTTTTTTAAAGAGCAGCATTTACAGCACCAACCACAGCAACCAGCCAAAATTGTAAACCATTTTTAGCTACAATGGAAAATATGACATTAGTAAATGGAAGCTTGACTAAATTAAAGAAGATATATTTTATTTTGCAATACAGTATGACATATGAAAACAATCATTTAGTTGATACACAAGAAAATGATAATTGTGTAGATGTCCTTTCAGGACATCTGAAGTTCATAAAAACTTCTACACAAGCAAACTATCAGATACAGAAATTGACACAACAGGGAGTTATGCCTTTGACATGCTGATTACATGCCCATGCATAGACTTGCAACAATTTGTGAGCATGCACCCTGCCAATTACTAAAAGCTGGAACAACAATGTCATAGTACAACACAAAGCATGGCAAACCCTTGCGGCAGGTGAGAAACTACCATCCAAATAAAGGAACAAAAATAAACTAAATATTGGAAAACAAACAAACTTTTGGTTACCTGATAATTTGAGGTAAAGATGATGTTGGAATATCATCATATGAGTAAAAGTCATAAGGAGATGTCTCGCTTGCTCCCACCTCTTGAGCACATATGCTAACTTTAACTTGGCAGGAATTCTTAAATGAAGAAAATCAACTCAGTACAGCAACTATACCATAAAAATAAACATTTAATATCAAGCATGAACTTACCGCTGAATCTATATTTTGAGTTTGCAAAAATATGCAGTCATTCTTGCCCAAATATTTAGGCTGCAACATATTTGAAGTGTTAGTATGTAAACCAAACTTTGTGGCCCCATGCATAAGAATCTCACCAATATGAGGTTTGGGAAGGGTCAACGTACATCATATTTGTACAACCAAGAAAAATATTCCATATTCAGCAAGAAGCTAGCTTAATTTATCATCAACAGAAAACAGTAAAGATTAACAAATGCAAGCAAGGTTCCTGATTGCAATGATTTGACTGAATATGACAAAAATAATGTGTCATGGCATAATATGGATTGACAAGCATCTTAATACAAAGTGGCAAAATGCTATCAGTATTGTTTACTCGAGCATCAGTCGTATGCACCAGCTACGTGAGACTTACAGTGACACTACTTTGGCCAGTCAAGGAATGGTGCATATTTACTGAAGAAGCCAGTAACTGTGCCTGCAAAATATAAATTTATTCCCATCTGCACATTTTGTGGCCTACCACTCAACTGGCATCCATTCTTAACAAAAAGCTTGTGGTCATACAAATGCAACTTAAAAGCATGTAATATCTGGTCATGCTATATTAACATGTAGGAGTATATGCTGCTACCTGGACAAGGCTGGAATTTGACAAATAAATTTATGTGGTTGCATATGCAGATGCAATTCCCTCTGAAAAGCATAGCATATAGGTAACCTCTGGTCATATTACATTAAGAAAATACAGGAATATATGCTGTTAAATGGACAAACAGACATTTAAAAGTATTTAATAACTAGCATATGACAACTCAAATTGGTGTCATATTCAGGTTTTCCTTCCTCTCCTTTTCCCTCAATATCAGCCCACCAATTGTCACTTGATATCTAAAAGTAGAACAACATTAAATTATAAGCCAAGTTTGATATTCTTTAATCTCTCCATTTTCTTGTCTTCCAGACCCTACAAGACCACGAGTACATCCTTAGTTTTACTATCCCAATATACTATGATCAACATTACCCAGATTCCTTTTGTAGGCACCAATCCAGCCAATCAGAATTCACAAGAATGTTTCAGTGCACATTCTACATTTGAAGGATTCACAACCTCACCAAAGCAAAATATACTGCATTGCTATTATGATGTGAGATAGACCAAAGGTAACACTCAATTCAGTACGCACAAGAAAATACACGTGATATCTGCCAACATGGGAAGAACCATTCGGTTACTCAAGTACAAACTGTTATGAATCTTATCACAAGATAAAGCCTTACATAGAATGAGATTCAACCATCTCTATGTCCACAAATACAGATTGTTTCTTTGCCCATCCACTGGTCTAGACAACAAATCTTGTGGCTTCTTTAATTAAAATAACAATATAAGGCCATCATATGTTTTATCTTGCCCAAATTTTGGATCAACTTCAGAGAATCTCTAGTCAACTTCAAAACTACTTAGGGGTTCCAAACTGCAGCCATGGTGTTATCTACAATTTAACAGTGAACAATATCCAATTAAGAGATCTTAACACATCAATTGGCAAGGTCTTGTCCTTTCAACAAGAACTGATATACATACAGATAAGCTCACTGTGGAATCATACAAAATATTATCTAATTACATAAATGTGTCCAATGGCATATTGGCAAAAGATACAAAAAATACAGCATGACCAATTTCCACAGAAACCAATAAATAGAAATTCTATGTTATACTAATAGGTCCCAATAAAAAATGAAGGTATGTGATGATTTAAAATGATATATTCAGAATGTCATATTTGGCATACCTCCAAAATGCTTGGTTGCATATTAACAGCTGAAAGCATGTCAGTTCTATGTCCTAAGCTCAAGGTCACACATTTCTCTAATGACAAACAAAGTGAATCAACTGGTATTTTTCCACAAAGGCAATTCCCTTCAAGTTCTGAAAGTAGAGCAGGAAAAGGTGTAAATTTGGTTGGATTATGTAACATATAAAAGAGCCATGATAATTAAACTTAAAAAAACAATAACATGATTTTATATCTATGCACATGATATCATATTTTCATCCAAAAAATTATCTACTTGTGAAACGATCCAACCACAGGTACTAACAAACAAAGGGGAAAAAAGGGTAAAAGAATAGAGAAAGTACATCAACAGTAGCAGAAGGTAGCACAGTCAAAAGTAATAAATACTAAAAGACCATAAAAATCACAATCACAGCATTAAACCTTAATAAAAATAGCATGGCTAAGAAAATAAACAGCATGATTTGGGTCAATATCTACCATGATGCATCTTATTGTCATTAGTCATTACTATGCCTGAGAGCTATATGCATAGCACAGAGGTGCATACTGTTGCACTGCCTATCTTGATTCATATTATTAAATTCTACGCTAAAAGAAGACATTTGTCGACACAACTTGCATCAAGATTTCCTTGGATCATAGAAGACATTGTCGACACA
The DNA here is from genome assembly GCA_023547065.1 of Musa troglodytarum. Taxonomy (NCBI): domain Eukaryota; kingdom Viridiplantae; phylum Streptophyta; class Magnoliopsida; order Zingiberales; family Musaceae; genus Musa; species Musa troglodytarum. Next base: position 54,369,292 of record CP097506.1, on the reverse strand, counting down.
ACTTGCATCAAGATTTCCTTGGATCATTTTTCATTCTGGTTATGTCAGTTTAAATATTATTAAATTCTACACTAGAAGAAGACATTTGTCGACACAACTTGCATCAAGATTTCCATGGATCATAGAACACCATCTCTTATTTCTATTCAAGATGGTTTGTAGCTCTTTTCCTTTTTTTTCTCTTTACTTTTTCTTTGGTCTTGTTATGAATTCATCAGCACATATTACAGAGGGTTAAGGCCCATTTTAACCTCTGTGATTTTGGTCATGGACCTCTTAAGTCTTTATGGTTTACTCGTACCTAAAATGCCCTTACATTTTCAAAAATATAACATATAAGCTCCTCCCATCAGGTCTGAATTAACAAACGTTAGAGTCTACTTACATGACATGCTGACTCACAATAAACCATTAATATAATAACAAGTATAATTTAAGGTTAAGATCCATTTTAACCTCTGTAGTTTTGGCCATGGACCTCTTAAACCATTATGGTTTACTCATGTCTAAAATAACCCCTACAAAAACGTAACCTATAAGCCTCTCTCGTTAAGTCTGTGAGTTAATAGATGTTAGAGTCTGCTTGCATAGCATGCTAACTCACAATAAATCATTAATATACTGACACTTGTAATTTATGTTTTAAAAAAAAATCCAAGACCTCGATCAATAGCGGGAGGAGGCATCATCGTGGAAGCGACCACCAACAGTAGCACCGAGCCACTGCTACCTAGCATGCTTTCGTATGCACCAAGCCTCTCTCATGCTGACGATGAGCTCATGAGCTTTCGATCCTACCTCAGGTGGATGTGCGTCAAGCAATCCGACGTTAGACACACAATGGTCTCCTAGTCCCTCTTCCTCCTCCCGGGCGTCTTCATCCCCATCGCCTCCCACTTCATCCTCTCCTGCGCCCCCACCCACCACACCTACGACGTGGTGGTCCAGTTCTCCCGCACCTCCGCCTCCGACCTCTCCTACCTCTGTCTCTCCGCTTTCGTCCATCACTACGGCCTCCATCGCTTCCTCTTCCTCGACAAGCTAGTCGAGGAGAGAGAGCAGGTGTAGGAGGGCTACATGGACTAGCTCAATTGCTCCTTCCGCCTACTCTTCGTCTTTGTGATGCATGGTTCGCGAGGGAGGTGGCTTACAAGATATGGTGGTACTCGTCAGGATCAGAGTGGGTGTCGTTCGTGATGCCGAGTAGCGTCGTGGTGGGCGACGTGATAGCATATGCCTTGGACCTAGCGAGCTGGATCAACCGGATGTCACTATGCCCTGGTGGCATACGCCCTAGAGGTGGCATGCGCACTGGAGTAACATCCAGTAGATCGAATCCAACTCACCAGCTCTAGGGCACATACCACCACGCTGCCCACCACAACGCTACCCGCCACCACAAACAGCACCCACTCCAATCCCGATGAGTACCACTATATCTCGTAAGCCACCTCCCCCATGAAGCACGGCATCACGAAGACGAAGAGCAGGCGGAATGAGCAGTTGAGCTAATCCATGTAGGCCTCCTGCACCCGCTCACTCTTCTCGACCAGCTTGTCAAGGAAGAGGAAGCGGTGGAAGCCATAGTGACGGATGAAGGCAAAGAGGTAGAGTTAGGAGAGGTCGGAGGCAGAAGTGAGGAAGAGCTAGACCACCACGTCATAGGCACGGCGAGTGGGGGCACAACAGAGGACGAAGTGGGAGGCGATGGAGACAAAGATGCCCAGGGGGAGGAAGAGGGACCAAGAGACCACTGCATGCCTAGCGTCAGATTAGTCGATGCACATCCACCTGAGACAGGATCGGATGCTACTGAGCTCGTCATCAAGATGGGAGAGGCTATATGCGTACGACACCCTACCAGGCAGCGGCGGCTCGGTGCTATAGTTGTTGGTCGCTTCCACGATGACACCTCCTCCCGCCATTAATGGAGGCCTTAGTTTTTTTTTAACTTAAATTACACGTATGATTATATTAATGATTTATTATGAGTCAACATGTCACGTAAACAAACTCTAATGTTTGTTAACTCAGACTTGACAAGAGGAGCTTATATACTGCGTTTTTGAAAATGCAGCGGTTATTTTATGTACGAGGAAACCATAAAAGCTTAAAAAGTCCATGGCCAAAACCATAGGGTCTAAAATGGACCTTAACCCTAAATTATACGTATCATTATATTAATGGTTTATTGTGAGTCAACATGTCACATAAGCAGACTCTAACGTCTGCTAACTTAGACTTAACGATAGGGGCTTATATACTACGTTTTTGAAAATGTATGGGTTATTTTAAACACGAGTAAACCATAAGGGTTTAAGAAGTCCATGGCCAAAACCACAGGGGCTAAAATGGACCTTCACCCTATTACAGATAGAGAAAACCTAACTCAACCCCATTAAAGTGATGAGCCCAACAGAATCACGCTTTCCACTTACTTTTTTAATCATCTTGTAGTTACAACTTAATTGTCTACAATGTATATTTTATTCTAAGCAAGAACTTTTATTGATAACACCCTGACATTCTCTATCTCCAAGATAGATTCCCCAAGCATGGAGACAAAAGAAAAGAATTCATCTGAAAACAAAAACAAAAAAAAATAACATGTTGAACACCAAACACAAGTAATGAGGTTTGATCATTGATGATAATGGTCAGCATGGTGATCACAAAGTAGCATATGATAACTAAATATTCATTTGTTCATTAGGCAGCACAAAATACATCAAATACTCACACTAAGATGCTTCTCATGTATTAGACATAGTAAACGCCAATAACCAGCCTACCACTATACTGAACAGTAAAAACCAACAAATTGAGCTTCAATGTATCTTCTTAAGTACTAAAAAGTTGGGCCTACTAGCTTAGAAAGACTCAGAATCTCAAGACAGATGAAGAATATTGTGACCAAAGTAAAGCTCTGATCAGCTACATAAAAACTAACATATGAGAAGTCGAGAGCTTATTGACATTTTTTCCCATTATCTTGAATTAGTTTTAATAAGGAAAAGGCTTTTAAACTGACATGTGGGGAGCTTTTAAACTGACAAAATATGACATAAGAACATAAGTTTCCAAGTTTGATACCAATACGGAAAAGGCTTGTAGGATTAGAAACAGAATAACTCATGAAATTTATCATATATATCTTCAATTGAAAGTCTTAAGATAATTTAAATAGCACCATAGAGTGTCATTGAGAAATTTGAGCTAATCTTTCTAATATTAGTGTGACAGTGATAGTGTTTGGTTTGGAACCAGGCCTTCCAGTTTGCACCAATCCAGAGGAATCAAATCAAATTTTCTGTGTTCATAAGCAAAAATAACTCAGTAGGTCAAATTTATCATGCGCGGCAAACCATTTTGCTACTTCACCATTTCTAATTTCTTCAGAAACAGGAATGCATTGTTTGGGAAAACAAAATGGAATCTTCAAGTTCTCAAAATCAGAATCCTGAAGTTCAAACAAATCATATATCCAATACAAATCTGGCAATTAATTATGCCTTACTGAGAAAAGAAGACCATTCTTCATGTTCATTCAGTAGATGATTTCCACCAAAACCACCTTTTGATTCCCCTGGAAGAGAAAATAGATCACATGAGGTTTGTAGATGCAGTTCAAATATTCATATGTGACATGAATATAAGTCAAATAATGCAACAAATAAAGGTTACATACATACATGCATACATACATACATACATACAATACACACACACACACATGAAAGAAACACACCACACCTTTGCTGATGATAATAATGTTGAGATTGTTAGCTCGTGCATTGGTTATCAGTTTCTTAATCTCAGGAATAACAAAACTGGCTTCCGTATGAGCCTTTTTCCCAAACTCACTGAAATTAGTTAGGACACAAGGGCGACTGAGTCGATATACCGCAGAATGCTGTTTATTTAGCACAATAACAGGAAAACTTCAGTATTTAACATAGAACAAGGTCATGCAGCAGAATAGGAAACTTCTATACCTCTGCAACTGCAGTATCAGCAACAGGTCTAGCTAATAGCACATAGAGAGGGAACAAATGTTCTTTCTCAGCGTTCAAACTTCCAATCAGTGAAATGATTATTTGAATTCTACAAAACGGGGAGAAATTTTGATGTAGTAGAGGTCAAATATAAATAAATTATATTCAACTAAACCAATATCCAATAGTATACTGAAACTTTGGCACAATCTAGAAACTTAAACACAATACTTCAAAGTCCAGGAAATTATAAGAAATCAGTTTCAGAAGACCTAAATTAAATGATAAGAAAAAAAAATGTTATGCCAATATCAATAAGCAAAAAATAAATAGAAACTTCGATTCCCCGGAAAACTAACATGTCATCTCTGCATTAAAGTTTGAAAAAACAACCAAGCTATGCGCATAGGTGGGAGAACTCGGCTACTAACATCAATGAAACAATTAAAGACGAAATGGATTTTTTTTCTGTAGAATGTACTGAACACAACAACTTTTAAACATCATATCAAGTACTATGAAAGAATACATCTACACCTAAAAGGGAAATTATTATATCACAGAATGAGAACCTCCTTTTGCGCTTTGCTTGCATCTTGTACTGCAAACATCTCTGAAGAAATGAAGGCTGCAATAAAGTGAAATAAGCTGTTAGCACCTCAGAATGAGACTCTTACAAGCAAATATCTGCTTTAAACTGCACATCTAAACATAAGAACCTCACAATCATGCTTTTTTAACAAGAAACCAATATCCTAGAACACAAACTTACATTTTGTATTGCCCTACGTTGAAGTATATTATAAAGTTCAACAGGTTTGCAGTATACAGAAAGACTTTCTTCAGCTGCAAGTTGCTCTTCAGCTGTCAATTGAACTCGAGACTGCTGATGGCACATCTGATCAGTCCTTGATTGGCTGCAACTGCAACCATGATTCCTACAGAAAAAAGTAATCAGCAACACAAAAGGCCGGAAAAGTTGACATCTTGAAAGAAAGGAAATAGAACCAATTAAGTAGAAATAGGAAATTAAGACAATGCATAACTTGAATCACAAAATTGTCTATGAAACAATTGCAAACACAGAATGAAATACCTATTAATCAATTATCATAATTACTATCAATAAATGAAATGCAAGTTGGACATACGTGGTCTCACGTACTGCCAGAGATAAGCCTGGCATTCTGGAAGAAAAGCACCACAGTCAAGCTATAAATTTTCACAGCCTTCCACAATCTCAAAGAACATGCAGATATCAGATTCCACTGGGCAACATTCACCTTCTTCTTTCCAGATACATGCTACCCTGCAATTTACTATATTTTTAAAAATGTTTTAGGGACATTTTGAGAACAACTTCAATTCTGAAATAGACAAGTAGCTAAAAGAAATTGTAACTGGAATCACAGTAACACATCATGTGACAGTGGACATTAATTATAAGCCAAAAAGACATACCGATCTTTTTCTCTGACAGAACATGAATGAAGAATAGAAATAGCAGAAAAACTACAGCCACTAGCTCCCATGTGACTTATACTACACCATTACGAAGACAAAATTTGCCCTTGATATTTGACCAAAACGAACATATTTGTCACCAGGAACAAGGCAATTTCAATAATTAACATTAATATATAACAATTCTATCCACATCACATAATTATAATCAAGTTGAAAAAATACTCTCAGAATATGATTGTACAGAAAGGAATAATAAATATAATACAAAAAATAAATTAATAAGAAAAAATCATGTATGTTAAAAACCTTTTATGCTACTTATCAACAGCACGAGAGGAGAATAAAGAGTGCACTCCATCATGTCTACAGATCCAGATATAATACAAATTACAAAGAGACATCTTTGACCTTTTAGTCAAATACAAAACATGCTTCATATGCTGCAGGTGATGTTGGCCTAACCTGCTCTGCCTTCTCCTCCTCTTCTTCTCCTTTTCCTCCCCCTTTGCCTCCTCTTCCTAATCTTTTTCTTCTCCTGCTCCCCATGGCCCCCCTCCCATTCTTGGTACAATGATGCATCCCAATGGACCATGTATTGGTACATCAGCACGGACAGGACTCATATTGGTCCAGCCATGCTCAGGCACAGACTAGACCAGAACCGGTTCAACCATGAACAGACATGGGTCTGGTACCCAAAATGTAGAACCTTCTGTACATATATAAATATATAGTGTACGTACACACATGTATGTCGTATGGATGGATGAACAACAAAACTGAGTGAAAATGACAGATGATGGGGAAACAAGGATATGACTCAAAAAGATTTTTTTTTTTTTTAAAAAGGCCTCGAACCTGCAAGCTAGTTCTAGTCAGAAATATCTCACACCCGCCCCCTCCAATGCAATCAAACAAACACTTAAATGGACTAAGCAGAGACATGTAGACATTGTTGCAATAATCAAGCGTCATGACAATGCATGGAAACATGTTCTACTCGGGCGCGCATATATTGTCCATCGTTTATCTAAAAACGAAGTCAGAGTACTTACAGTTTGAAAACATAATTCTAGTGACCGGCTAAAACTTAATTCGTATTAACAGCAAAGATTTTATGAAATACCAAAGACGAGTTCCACGACAAGTGATGGCGCAACAAGAGAAAAATTCCAAGCAAAAGCTCACGTTCAGGACTCACATCAACTACCAATACCATATATTCCAGAAGCATAACCACAGCACGGCCTTGCACCCAAAAATAATAATTACAACACCGAGAATATTTTCGAATGAAATGAGAAAACAAAAAATAAACCGCAGCAACACAAATCCAGTTCGGAACCTCTAAACAAAACAAAATGATAGACGAAAATGCGTAGTTTTGACGCATTTATGGAGCCAGAACGGGAAAGAAATGGAGTCCGACAGAGAGGGAGGCCGCGGAACGGGAAGCAAGAAGAGGAGTAGATAAACACCGTTGGGCCGTCGCCGCTAGGCTTCCAGGCGCCGCCGAAAATCGCGCCGGCAGCCGGCCGCTCCCTCTCCGGCTGAAGATCGGCGTGGTCGGGCGCGGAAAGGGGAAGGGGGAAGGGACGGAGGGGAGGATTTAGGGATTCGTTGGCTGGTGGCGAACGCGTTGACGGAGTAACAACGAGTGTTTAATGGTTTGGTTTCAATTTACAGTCGCCAGACATGTTTATCCTTCTGCAATTTATAAATCCTGTAACCAATCGGTCCTTTTCTTATACTCCTTTCATTGAATAATTAATACACAAAATAACTACAATTTTCTTGCAATTCTTACTGTAATAATAAAAATTATTAAAATAAATTAGATTAAAATGTTTCTATTAAATTGTGGCAATCAACTGAAGAACATTAGCTATGGGATGGTCTACATATCTGTATCTAATATTTCTTTTCCATTTTGCAGGGTGTATCTGCTAAATTTAAATTGAGATTGAAAGGAGTCAACATAAAGACTGCTAATTTAGGAGGAATTTATATATAATTTTACAATTATTTTTACAAAGACGACCGCATAGCATTTCTTATGCGGTATCTCCTGATGGTAGCAGCCGCACGTGATTGGCAATTCCTCTGAGCAGCAGATGCACCCTGCATGGGTACATGTATAAATATACGTATGCGAATCCTTGATATATATATTTTCGTATTAGTATTCATCCAATAAACTTATTTTACTCACTAGTATTAAAAATCTAAATGACTAAAATGTCTCGTATACAAATTTATCCCATATTCTAAAGACATCATCAATTATCCGATGTGGGAGTGTCTTTTTTTTATCAGGATATGTTCCATAACACAGCAAGAGTCGATCGCTCTGGAATTACCAAAATCATGTAATTTCCTCACGTACTTGTCATGTTGCAAGGATGATCTAACCCTAAATATTTTGATACTATCATCAAACTTGATTGAAAGTGATGACGACATGAACTGGCGTCACCTACATAAGGGTGACACCCCTATACCACAACCACCCCGGACTTGACAGTTCGAACACTAATCGAGGCACGTCGTCATCTCGATAAAATCGGGTCCTTTTCACAATTCCATCCAGGTTTAGACATTATCAAATGTAGGACTCTGCGAAGGGGCACATCAGGAACAGCAACTTTCTCAATATAAAAGCCCTAGCGTTCGGACTGAACAGAGAGAGGAGGAAGAAGGAAGGAGGAGGAAGAGAAAAAAAGACTCTCTTCACAGCAGCCAAGCTCCCATCGCTACATGGCAGTGGCCGAGCTCCCATCGCAGTATAGCAGCAGCCAAGCTCCCACCGTTGCATGGCAACGGTCGAGCTCCCATCGCAGAGAGGAGCAGCATCGACCCTGAGATACTGACAGTTAAGGGCTCTCTCTCTCTCTCTTTGAAACACTTAACTCTCCCTTATCCAACGTTGACTTAAGCTTCGGAGGGGTCGGGACGGGAAACCCCATCTAGGTTCAGACATTATCAAATATACGACCCTGCGGATGGGCACATCAGGAACAGTAGCTTTCTCAATATAAAAGCCATAGCGTTTGTTGGGGGAAACAACTTTTTACCGTGACCCCGGGCGCCTGGCGAGAATCCGAGCAGGAGTCGTCTCGATGCAGTTCGGGCGTCGATGGCTCCTGCTCCGCTTTGTCGGCCGCTCGAAAGCGTTGCGGCGCTCGGCCGTCGAGGCAGACTGCGGCCGGGCGGGTCGGATGCTCCGCGACCCCTCCGGCGCCAGTCGATCTTGGCGTCGGAGGTCCCAGAGGATGGTTGCAGAGTGTTCGAGTCTACTCACCTCTCGGAGTGTTCTTGGAATTAATCGAGACCAGAGAGTCTAGCCCCCCCCCCCTTTTGCCTGTCTTACCTATTCGGCTTAAATAGGTCGGACGGGGCATGCTCCTATGCGTCTGCGCGGTGGCGTCTGGGCACGACCTCGCGGTGGGGTGCCGTGGTCAACTTGGTGGGTAGTTGAGGCGTGCAGGAGAGGCGACGTCGGGCGATCAAATCGTGGGATTAATGGAGCGCGGGAGGCGATGGCGTCATCGGGAGTACGGCCAAGACCGGTGTCACGTCATCTTAATACCTAACATACCCCCTCAAAAGCCACTCCTGCGGGGCGGTCTTTGAGGGTCGGGTGGCGCTCGGAAAACTCAGTTGCCGATCGGGATCTCGGGCGGAGGTTACCGCGTCGTGACATAATTGGTGGAATCCATGCGAGATAAGTCGAGCTGCCGCTCAAGACCGGAAAACCGATGATCGAGGAAGCTCGAGATCATGAAACCGAACCGCCGTTCGGGATAAAGGGGGTCGAGGAGCCTCGAGACCCAGAGAACCATAGTCACCGAACCGTCGTTCGGGATATAGGGCCGAGCCGCCGCTCAAGGCCGAGGAGACCGATGGTCGAGCCGTCGCTCAAGACCACGTGACCGAACCGCCGTTCGGGATAAATGATCGAGGCGACGCTCAATTCCCCGTTGCCAATCCGTCGTTCGGTAGCCAGGGGTCGAGACCCGCGCAAGGCCCTGTAAACCAATGGTTGAGGTACTCAGGACCATGTAACCGAACCGCCGTTCGGGGTAAAGGGCAGGCGACGTCCGAGTCCCTGTTACCGAGCCGTCGTTTGGTAATAAGGGGTTGAGGTGCGCACAAGATCTGGAAAACCATAATAACCGAACCGCCGTTCGGGATATAAGGCCGAGCCGCCGCTCAAGGCCTAGAAAACCGGTGTCGCCGAACCGCCGTTCGGGACATGGGGCCGAGCCGCCGCTCAAGGCCCAGAAGACCAGTGGTCGAGCCGTCGCTCAAGACCTGGGAAGCCAGAATAACCGAACCGCCGTTCGGGATAAAGGGGTCGAGGAGACGCTCAATCCCCCGTTGCCAATCCGTCGTCCGGTAATCAGGGGTTGGACCCGCGCAAGGCCCTGTAAACCAATGGTTGAGGTACTCAGGACCATGTAACCGAACCGCCGTTCGGGGTAAGAAGCGGCGACGTCCGAGTCCACATTGCAAACCCGTCGTTTGGTAATAAAGTCGAGGTCACGCACACGACTGAAAACGAGAATAACCGAACCGCCGTTCGGATATGGGGCCGCGCTCAAGGCCCGAATCTGATGGTCGAGCCGCTCAAGACCTAGAAGACGATATCGCCGAACCGCGTTCGGGATAGAGGCGAGCAGCGCTCAAGGCCCCAGAATACAAGTGGTCGAGCCGCGCTCAAGACCTAGAAGACCGATATCGCTGAACCGCCGTTAGGATAGAGGCGAGCCGCCGCTCAAGGCCCGAATACCACGATGGTCGGCCGTCGCTCCAAGACCTAGAAGATCGACATCGCGACCGCCGTTGGATAGAGCGCCGCTCAAGGCCCAAAATACCGATGGTCGAGCGCGCTCAAGACCTAGAAAGGCGATATCGCCGAACCGCCGTTCGGATAGAAGCGGCCCGCTCAAGGCCCGAATACCGATGGTCGAGCCGCTCAAGACACAGAAAACCGAACGCGCCGTGCGCTTGAAAAATGGCTCGCGATAGTGCGGTTCTTGGAATCGAAAGTCGGCGTCGCGGGTAAGTTTCTTACAGGCGGTGGACACGTCACCTCTTCATTAATATGGCCGGCGCTTGTGCCGATGTGATGCTATTGGGCGGTGTGGCGGTGTCATCTTTGTCGCTTTGCCTCGGGAGGCAAAGGTCGAGCCCCCTTTCTATAAATAGCGAGCTCCACGACACTCTATCACTTTATCGTGAGTTTTCCTCTCTTGTCTGCCGTCGTCTTCCTTGAGTTTTCTCCCTTGGCTCGGTGCCTTTTAACTTCTTCGGCCGATTTCTTCCATTATAGGTTAGTGCGCGATGGGTCTTCCTTCCACTTCCTCTTCCTCTGCTTCTTCCTCCTCCTCCCCTCGATTTACAACCGCGTCGCCGCTCTCCCTTCATCTCCTCCTTCGGCCCTTCCTCGGATCAGGCGGCGCGTGCGCTAGAGAGCCATAATGTGGCCGCATGACCAAGACTCCACCTTGGATGAGCGCATGGTGGGGATTCTCCGGCGGCGCTACGGCATCCCGGAGGAATATAACCTTCTGGCCCCTGAAGCAGGACAACAGGCTTTCGACCCGGTTCTCAAGGGCTTTGCCCTGACCGCCGATGCCCTAGAGGCCGGCCTGCGTCTCCCCCTGCATTCAACCATAGTGTCTTGTATATCTCTGTGGCGGATCTCGCCTTCACAGATAACTCCAAACTCCTGGCGGTATTTGGTGGCTTTCCTGGGGGAATGCCATTACGCCAACATCGCCCCGACCCGCAACCTCTTCCTCTCCTGCTTCCGCCTCTTCAAGGGGTCGGGGGGATACTTCCTGGCCGCACGACCAGGGTTCCGGGTTAGCGGCGCCCCCACCAATAACAAAGGGTGGAAGAGGCGCTTCTTTTTTGTCGGTGCCAAAGAATTTGGGGTTTTGGGGTCCGGTGGTCGTCTAGAACCATCGATAATACTGCCCCGAAACTCAATGCCGAGGAGCGTGCTCATCTCGAGCGGTTGAGGGTAATCCTCCCTTCCTCGCAAGCCATCCGCAACATGTCGGAGAAGTGGCTTGTGGAGGCCGGACTAAGTCCGTGCTCACGGGGTAGGCCGTTGTTGTTTCGCATCTTTTAGGCTTGCTGCCGTATTCTAGCTTCTAACACATCCTTGTTCTCTGCAGGGATGGTGAACCTGAGGTCCTTCCATGACTCGGGTGCTCCGAGAGGACCGTCTCCGCGCTCTCCGGCGGTCTCCAAGCGGGCGGGGGGTGGCTCCCCGCGCACCATTGAGGAGGGGCGCCCAAAGAAGAGGGCCAAGGCCAGGGCGTGGTGGACACAGGCGCTGTGGCTCCGCCCGGCCGGGGCGACCGAGCGGCCGGGCGCCTCCCCTCTGCCGAAGTCTTTGGTCCCGGCCGGGGACGGCCGGGAAGGGCCAGCGTCCTCCGACCATGAAGGACCTATGCGAGTCACGTCGGGGAAGGATCGGTAGTTCCTTTCCGAGTGATGGCGAGTCGCCGGGGTCGTGGCGACCCTCTGGTGGCCGGTGGCATGAGTGCATCCCGAGGGACAAAGTGTGGGTCGGGAGAGCCCTCGACCCAGCTACCTCGGGCGCTCCATCCGGCGTGGCTCGGGACCTATACACGCTCCTCGGGCGCTCATCGCCAAGTCGCCAAGTCGGTGTTGTGGGTAAGCACCGTCTTGCGTGTATCTTCTTAGTGAGCCTTTGTTCCTTACTTTCAGCCTTCTTTCTCTTTGTGCAGAATCTCCACTACACCACGGCCCTCATCGGCCAAGAGGTGCGACTCGATCGATTGGTGCCGTGCGGCGGCGCAACAGGTTGCGCCGCCCGGCTGAGGCCAGCGGGGTCGGGACCGAGGCGGTTCTTCTTCTTAGAGCAGCGGCGGCGGACATGGCGCGGAAGTCGCGCGTCGGCCGCCGAGCTCGAGGCCGCCTCGGCGGCCGAGGCGGCTGCGAAGCTCCTCGGACGGAGAAGGCTGGAGAACCGCCTCCGCTCGAAGGAGGCCTCGGAGTTAGCGCCAAAGTGACCTTGAGGAGGCGAGGTGAAGGCCGCCCGAAGCCCTTGCGCGGAAGAAGCGATCGGCCGGAAAGGGACCGGGAAGCGATCGAGCGTACAAGAAGTCGGAGGAGCTTCCTCCTCGGCTGGGCCGGACGGGCGGGTATCGTCTGAATATGGGTACAAGGTTGCCTGGCCCGGTTCGAGCATGCCCTCCGAGGCTCGATGGTCGAGAGGATCCTTCATCTCATGCCCAGGATCGAAGTCGACATGCCGGCGAGTTCCCTTCGGCAGGCCTTCCGGGCTGCGGCAGAAGACTTCTTTTCTTCTTTTTGGAGGGCCTTCCCTTGCCTTTGTAATACTTCTTTCCCCACTAGGGGCCCATTTTTGTAATCCAAACCTTTTGGTAATACAAATTTGCCTTCTTAATACAATCTCCGACTTCTTTCCAATAGCCTGAGTCTGACATTGACTTACTTCCGTTTTGTCCTCAAACAAAATACTTCTTAAGGTTCTGGACGTTCCAAGTCCTCGAGGCTATTGCCGGTCATAGTCGCGGCGGAGCGTTCCGGTCGGACTACTTTGATTACTCGGTGAGGCCTTCCCACTTAGGTGCAAGCTTGCCTCGAGTGGGCGGGGTCGCTTACTTCCGCCTTGCGTAGGACTAAGTCTCCCATCCAGAAATTCGAGGCGCACCTTCTTGTTGTAACTCCACGGCAACACTCTGTATGCGCCCGGCATCTTTCGTCTTGCGCGTTGGCCTGCGCTCCTCTAGCGGTCTAGGCCCGGCCAGAACTCCACTGGGCGAGGTGGATTCCTCATAGTTCTCCACCGGAATGTTGGGATGACCAACTCGGTGGTAGGCGCTTCCACGCGAGCGCCGGTGTAGGGGACTCGCCGGCCGTCTTGGGTAGTCCGTAAAGACCATAGGATGTTCGGAGCTCGTCGACCCAGCTCGTCGGGCTTCAAAGTCCTTTTCCTAAGTCCATCCGGGATAGATCGGTTGGTCACCTCGTGAGCAGTTGATGCAGGGTGAGCCACGAGCTAAACCTCAGCTGGATGTGATAAGTCGCCAGAACTCCGTAAACCGAGTCTTTGGCGGCGGGTTCCGTTATCAGTGATGATAACGTTGGGCAGACCAAATCGGGTCACGATGTTCTTCCATACGAACTGTTCGACCCGCTCGGCCGTAATGGTCGCCAGGGGCTCGGCTTCCACCCACTTAGTGAAATAATCAATCCCCACGATGATATGTCTCCGCTGGCCGGACGGGCCAGGAAACGGCCCCAAGAGGTCCATTCCCCATTGGCGAAGGGCGGCGCAATCCATGGAGGTGAGTGGGACGCGAGGAGGCTGCGGGCGCGGGCGGCAAGTGTCGCACCGCACGAAAGCCTTGGCGTCTCGGTGCAGCGTAGGCGATAATAGCCACAGCGCGATATTTTGAAGGCCAAAGTTCGCCCGCCCATGTGCTCCCCACAAGTCCCGCCGTGGACCTCGGCGAGAATCACTTCCGCCTCATCGGGGTCTAAACATCGTAGTAGGGGATGGGAAAACAACCTTTTGTAGAGCCGGTCTCCAATCTCGCGATGCCATGCACAGGTCGGCGAACGCGTGCCTTGACCTCGTCCTCGGTAGGATCCCATCGGCGCTTATACTTCAACACCTCCTGAATCCACGTAGGTGGAGTGGTCGGGACTTCGGGGTCCCCTATCTCCATAATGGCCACCGATCGGTGTGTGAGCTCTTCGACCTCGGGGTGTCCCTCTGGATCGGCTCCCGAGGCTATTTTCGCGAGCTGGTCTACCCGCTCGTTTTGGGACCTGGGTACCCTGGACAGAGTGAAACGAGGAAAGTTAGAGGTTTGGGCTTTTACCTTGGTGAGTATTTGGACATGGTGAGTCCGCGCCCGATACTCTCGCCAACTTGTTACAAGTTGGGAATCCGTGAAGCGTGGATTGCTCTCGATTGCATCTCGGCCCAAACGGAGGCCTGCCAAAAGCGCCTCGTATTCGGCCTCATTGTTTGTGGCCTTGAAACCGAAGCGGAGGGAGCGCTCGAAAGCGTGTCCGTCGGGGTCCTCCAGAATGAGTCCGGCGCCGGCTCCCCTGGAGCTGGAGGACCCATCCACATGCAGGGTCCAATCTTGGTGGACTTGCTCGACGCACTCTGTTTCTGGCTGCGTCAACTCCGAGATGAAATCGGCCAAGGCCTGGGCCTTGATGGCTGTTCTTGGCTTGTAGCAGAGATCGAACTCGGATAGCTCCACCGACCACTTTAGAGCGCCTGCTACGTCAAACTTAGAAAGAACTTGACGCAGGGGTTGGTCGGTCATTACCTCAACCGTATGGGCTTGGAAGTAGGGACGTAGCTTCCGAGCCGCTAGGACAAGCGCCAATGCCAACCTTTCAATGGGAGGATAGCGCTACTCCGGCCCACGCAGCACGTGGCTGGTGTAGTAAACCGGATGTTGCGCATCAGGGGCTTCTTTCACAAGCACCGAGCTCACTTTGCATCTTTGAGATGCCGCCGGTAGAGGTAAGTTTTTAGCGCGGACAGAGATGAGGCGGGAGCTCGGATAAGTGCGCCGGGCTGCAGCTTCTTCGCGTTCTGCCGTCCATTGGAAGTTCTTTGGATCTTTGAGGACCGGAAGAAAGGAAGGCACTTATCTCCGATCGGAGCGGCAAGGGACAGAGCCGCTATCCTTCCGTTAAGGCATTGAAGCTCCTTTCTGTTCTTGGAGATCTCATGTCGGTGAGAGCTCGGATCTTCTCGGGGTTGGCATCAATTCCTCTCTGTATGATGAACCGAGGAACTTTCGGATGTCACGCCCGAAGGCGCACTTGGCTGGATTGGGCGCATCCCATATCTTCTCAGCGTAGCGAAGGTTTCCGCAAAGTCGTCAAGGTGCGCGGCCCTGTCGACTTTTACGATCATATCGTCAGCGTATACCTCCATGTTTCGCCCTATTTCTTTGGCGAACACCTTATTCACCATCCTTTGGTAGGTGGCGCCCGCGTTCTTTAGTCGAGCGGCATGACCTTGTAAAGTAAGCTCCTTGGGGCGTATGGAAGGTCGTATGTTGCCGATCCTCGGGGCCATCGGATCGGTTGTAACCGGAGTAGGCGTCCATGAAGGAGAAGCGGGCGTACCCAGCGGTTGAGTCGACGGTTGGTCGATCCTAGGCAAGGAAGCAATCGCCGGGCAAGCACGATTTAGATCGGTGTAGTCGACACATCCTCCGGCTTCCATTAGGCTTCTTGGCGAGGACTACATTGGGCGACCGAGGATATTGGACCTCTTGATGAAATCGGGCGCCAAGAGCACTGTCGACTTCCATTTACCTGACTGTTGGCGCTCGAGGGGCGGCGGGGTCTCTGTCTTCTAGCGGCGATGATCGAAATGTGCAAATGGTGTTGAGAAACCTCGGAATCGATTCGGGAGGTCGGCGGTATCGGCGAAGACATCGGTGCTTTCTGGAGGAGGCGATGGTATGCCGCTCTTGATCATCTAGGTCGGGCGATTCCGGTATCCCGTCCGGGGCGGTCATCTTGCAGCAGAATATTAGCGGGTTTGTTGGCTCGGGATGCGGTCGGGCTGCGTCCGCGTGGGTCTTGAGGGCCGTTCGGGCCTTTTCTCTTACCGGGAGGTGTCGGGTAACACGCTGGACTCTGAGGATCTCCCGAACCTCCCGACCCGGCCTTTGGTCGGGGACTTCAACGTCCGATGGTATGTTGAGATGTTGGCCCTTAGCTTTGTTGAGGTGGGTCGGCCCGAATGGCGTTATGCGCGATGGGAGTCGACCACGGAAAAGTCACCGGCAAGGTTTTGCCTTGGCGAATCCCAGGAAGTCAACGGTAGGGTCACCGCCCGTGGCGAAATCGAGTCGCCGTGTAAAGCCGGTGGCGCGCCGAGTGCAAGAGGCTTGAGGCTTCGCCGGCAATCCAACTTCAAAAGGCCTCGAAGTAAAGGATGTCGGCTGCGATGTCGACCATAATCCTTCGGACTGTCGTTGGCAATTCGGGCCGACACCACGGCGCATCATCATGCTCGGTTACTCCCATATCCCGAGAATGTGATCAGCTCGGAGGAGGTGGTATTCTCCGGTTTCAACGGCTCGGGCGTAAGCCTTTCGACCCGAAGCGCTATGCCCTCCAGCGGCGGGCCCCCCTGTGATTACGTCGATGTGTTGCTCGATGGGGCCTTCGGGATGCAGGGATGGTTCCGTGGTCTGGAGGTATTGATGTAGGTGGCCTCTTGGATCGGCTCCTCGATTTGCGCTTGCTCGTGGCCTTTGCTCGTATCATGTCCATTTTGCGGTGGAAGCGGCAATGGCGGGTATGATCGGCCGGCTCGTTGGCCCTTCATCGGCGGGCGGCACGAGCATGCCTCGCTCCTTTATCTGAAGGAATATTTGCGTCGAGGCGCGTTCAAGGGAGGTGGCGGCGCGGGCGCATATGGGTCGGGGTGCCCCTTAGGCGTCCACGGTGTGGGGACTCTGCAGTAAATGCGTCCCGATCGGGATGGAATAGAATGCCCCTCGGTCGTTCTTCCTTTCTTCCCGACATCCGGGCCTCGGCCGCCACATATTGACTTGCCGGCTGGAACATCTCGCGATGGATGCGGGGTCGCTCCACCAAGGACCCGACAAAACCTCGGCGGTCGCAGCCCCATCATAAGCGCTGCATCAACAGCGATGGGTGGCGTCAGGTAACTCCGTACCTCCGTGGTGAACCTTGAGCGAAGTCGGAGAGGGGTTCGTCCTCCTTTGCTTCAAACCGGAGGAGCGCGAGAAGGCTTTGGTCGCGCAAGCGCCGACGCAGCTCGAAGTCATGGCGGCTGTTCAAAGGATGTCACCGTCCGGCTTTTCAAGGTCTTTGTACCACGTGCGGCGGATCCTTTCAGCGTGGTGAGGAGCGCTCGGCACATCAAAGGCGTCAGGGTTCCATATAGGGCCATCGAGCCCGGCGGCGGCGTGATCCATTGGGGATCGCGGCTCCATCATAAAGGTCGATGGAGGCGGAAGTTCAAGGGCGCTGGTACTCCCGTATGTCGGTGGCGAGCAGGGGACTCCCGGTGGGACACTTCCCTCTCTTCTTCTTTGGACTTCACGGGCGTCCCTTTGCACCTCGTCGGGCATGCGATGGAGCGGTTGAGCGAAATAAGTCCGTCGAATGCGAGGACCGCCTCGGGTTCGAGCGGGGCGTCGAGCTTTCAGCCGGGTTCCGTCACGAACCCGGCGAGGCTGGGAAGATGGTGGGAATGCCTCGATGCCGGGAAGAGGTTCCGCCTTGGGAGGGTCGGTTCTGGCCGCTGCTCCCGGTAGGCGGGGGAGGACGGCCCGACAAGGCTTTGCCGTGGTCCGACCGCTGGGAGAGGTCTTGAAAAGCCTCCGCCGTGCGGTGGGAAGAAGCGGTGGAACCCGACTCGGGCGGATGGAGTCCGGCGTCGCAATATACTCCAATAGCGACCGCGGTCCGCGGCGCGGATCGCCCTCCGTGGTTCGAGGTCCGCGAGGACCTCCGCCGAGGTGCCACCGAAACGACCTTTCGCCCATGTGTCGTTAAAGGCGGAGCAGGAGACCTCGCAGAGGGGCCCTCCTTCTAGCGCCAATCTGTTGGGGAAACAACTTTTACCGCGGACTCGGGCGCACGCGCGAATCCGGAAACCGGGGTCGCCTGCACGGTTCGCCCGCCGATGGCTCTCGCTCCCGCCTCGCCGACCGCTCCGAAGGCGGCCGCGCGCCCGCCGCCGGGAACGAGACCTGCAGTAGGGCGGGTCGGATGCTCCGCCCGACCCCTCCGACGCCCAAGTCAGTACTGGCCCATCGGCCGAGGTCCCAGAGGATGGTTGCAGAGTGTTCGAGTCTACTCACCTCTCGGAGTGTTCTTGGAATTAATCGAGACCAGAGAGTCTAGCCGACCCTTTTGCCTGTCTTACCTATTTGGCTTAAATAGGTCGGACGGGGGGCATGCTTCCGGTTGCGTCTGCGGGTGGCGTACGGGCCTGACCTCGCAGGTGGGGTGCCGTGGTCAACTTGGTGGGTAGTTGGGGCGATGCAGAGGAGAGGCGACGTCGGGCGATCAAATCGTGGGATTAATGGAGCGCAGGAGGGGTGATGACGTCATCCGGGAGTACGACCGAAGACCAGGTGTCACGTCATCTTAATACCCCTAACAGCGTTCGGACTGAACAGAGAGAGGAGGAAGAAGGAAGGAGGAGGAGAAAAAAAGACTCTCTTCACAGCAGCCAAGCTCCCATCGCTGCATGGCAGTGATCGAGCTCCTATCGCAGTATAGCAGCAGCCAAGCTCCCACTGTTGCATGGCAACGGTCGAGCTCCCATCGTAGAGAGGAGCAGCATCGACCCTGAGACGCTAACAGTTAAGGGTTCTCTCTCTCTCTTTGAAACACTTAACTCTCCCTTATCCAACGTTGACTTAAGCTTTGGAGGGGTCGGGACGGGAAACCCCCAACCCGACCCGTGTGCAGGAACCGAAGGACATGCTGCGAGCTGGTCACCAGAAGAAGGAACTGATCCCGAGCGAGCTGTCACATGACCATTACCCTCTCCCAACAAAACCGGCTTGCCAGGTGTGCAGCGCCAACGCTTATAAGGCTCAAGACCTCCCATTTCCTTACCAATGTGGAACTAAATGCACCTTGCCTATCCCCTCTTGGGGCGTACCCCCTCTTGGGGTGCACGGCTGCCTACCCCCTCTGGGGCGCACCCCCTCTTGGGGTGTACGGCGTGATACACCCTCCAGGGTGATCACCGTGATATACATGAGAATTCACCCTGCCTACTCTCTCTGGGCGCTTGGCGTGACATTCTCCCCCACTCAATCTCGTGACGTCCCTGTCACGGACTGGCCACCCTGTCTACCTCCTCTAGGGCGCTCGGCGTGGACACCCCCTCTGGGGTGATTGGTGAAGGTCAGGAGTTGCTCTGATACCACTTGTCACGTGGCCATTACCCTCTCCCAACAAAATCGGCTTGTCGGGTGTGCAGCGCCAAAGCTTATAAGGCTCAAGACCTCCTCTTTCCTTACCAATGTAGGACTAAAAACATCTTGCCTACCCCCTCTTGAGGCGCACCCCCTCTTGGGGTGCACGGCTGCCTACCCCCTCTGGGGCGCACCCCCTCCTGTGGTGTACGGCGTGATACGCCCTCCGGGGTGATCACCGTGACATCCATGAGAATTCATCTTGCCTACCCTCTTTGGGCGCTTGACGTGACAGAGCGGATGATCAGCTTCGCCCGACCCGACGTCGGCTTCCTGCCCGGAGATCGACCAAGGCGACTCTTGTGCATTCGGATCTGAACCCAACCACGACGGTCCCGAAATCACGGTATAAAGTTGTATACACCAACAGCAAGTGTAGAACATTTGGATACGGAACTTATTCAGCTTAAGCTAGCCTCGGTAGCAAGACAAACTCCGACAAACACACGGCGCGGAAGCGCTTGGATGAAAAAAGCAACATGGTAAGCAAAGATACAAACGAGCAAACCCTGAAGACGACCCATGAACTTAGACAATGTGGGGAGGCTCCTGCTGCATCTGCACCACCCTCTTCCACGACGGGCGGCTCGATATCGCCCCCCACCACCTGTACACCTTCTTCCTCGACGTAAAGAGGGAGCGGCATTTGTCGTCGGCGACCAGGCGATGGGCGTTGGGGAGGTGGGAGAGGTCGGCGAGCGTGAACTTGTTACCGGCCAGAAACTCCGACTCGCCCAGTCTCCGCTCGTAGATGTCGAGCACCTTGCCCAGCTTCTTCATACTCCGTTCGACCACCTCCCAGTCCTGGTCGAGGGGCAGCAGCGGCGCGAAGGCCAGGTTGAAGACGAGCGCGGAGCTCGGCGGGTCGAAGTTCTGGGCCTCGGTCTGCAGCCACTGTTCGATCGATGCCCTCTCCAGCGTCCCGGAGCCGAGGAGGTCTCTGTTGCCTTGGTCCGCGTACTTGTCGGCCAAGTGCCGGCATATCTCCCTCGAATCTGCAACCACAACAAGCATCATATAGCAACAAGAACTGAAGCTCCAATCGATGGTGCAACTGCATCGAGTTTGCGGCCTTTTCTCACCGACGAGGGTCTGCTTTCCGTCTTCAAAAGTAAGAGCTTGTCCAAAGGGCTGCGCAACGAGGAGTTTACGCTCATAAGAACCAGATGCGAACAACATTAGAAGCGGAACAGAAAGTGCCACAGAGTGTCATTGCCTGCAGCTTGAGGTACTCGGGGAGTCTTCTTTGGCCCTTGTAGTTGTCGACGCGAATGAGCTGGAACTCGATCTCCTTCTCAAAGAGGCATGTCAGCACCCTCGCCACCTCTGCCGACGTCGGGGAGCCGAAAACCTTCACGTTCGCCATGTGTAGCGGATGAGACTGATGTTGCACTCAGTGTTAGTGCCGTCGCTTCTTAGTGCGTGGAAGAGAGACTCTGCAACAGGAGACTTAAATAAGCAAGGAGGGAGGATAGAACAATCAGTTCCTTCACGAGAAGAAAACATAAAGGAAAAGGAAAAAGATTTAAAGGAAAAGAGAAAGGGGAAAGGGAAAGGTTTAGCGTGTTGTTTGAGCTACATAGAATGTTTCAGGAAAGCAGTCGGGTCCGCTGGATATGAATCAGATGGCAACCAGGCGTTGCTTTTCCTGCTCTCGATTACGCTTCGGCACGAAGAGACAGAACATGGTGCGGCTGGCCAACATTTATATGTGATTGTTTAGGTTCCGACACGGATATGATGTTCGATTAAAGATAAAAAAAAAAGAAAGAGAAACACAAAACAAGGGCTCAAGCTATGCTACAACAATTGCCAAGGAACAAAACTAGAAGCTTTTAGTATGTTCTTAATCTGAAATTAGCCCTGGCTATGTTAACACAAAAGATACCTATGGGCAAAAATGCGAGGACATCTAAGATTCACGTCCACTACCATGTCTACATTATAATTGCATTCTAGCTCATTGACCTCGCACAAAGCTAACATGACCTTGTAATTGAAGTGTTGACTTGTTTATATGAATACATAGATTGACCAGGATAGAATTCAGCTACGCTCTTAACTTGATTAAGATTAGGCCAAGAGGCAACACCGGCATGGGCAGTACCCCCACGGATGAGCGATTGTTAGAACCGAACGTATTGCTGGGCTGCATCTGTATGCAGTCAGAAAAATCATCTTCAGCGTCAAATGACATAAAGCTTAGAAGTTATTACATAAAGGACAAAGAAGAACTAATGAAAGATCAATTATACCTGACAATAACGTCATCAATATGGCAACTTGTCGAAGATGGTCTTATGCAGACAAACAGAGGGGAACTCAAGCAGATCACTTCGCCGGGGTCACCTGCTTCAGTAGTTTTATGACCTCATACGTTCTCGAGTTGTGCCCCGAAAAAAGACACAGATCTAATGGTGTCAATCCATCCTGATAAAAGGAATCAGTATAAAGTAATGTTAGCATTGGCAAACCAATAACAGCTAATGGCAAAGCATAGATGAATAAGAAATATTATATGAAGGACAACAATGGCCAATTGGCACCAACTTCATGGCCACTTGCCAAGAAACTGAAATTCCCAAATAATGCACAAAAAGTTCCTATTTTAATTTAAGCCAAAAGTCTGGGGCAAAAATATCTCAGAAGGATCTCAGAAGACCACAAATAAATCTCAAATGCACACTTATTAGCAGAAAGCCTTCAGTTGGAGAATTACATGATTTCTTATGGTCTTGTCTGCTCCTTTAATCAGCAACAACCTGACTATATCTGTTCTTTGTGTTTGCACCGCAAGATGCAACGGAGTCCATCCATCCTGCAAAAAGCATATGATAGTTAATTTTCATCTAGTAAATAGTATAAAAAACTAGCCATTAATTGAAAACAAAACAAACGTACATCATCTGCAAGGTTTATGTCAACACTATATAATAGAAGGATCTTTATGGTCTGACTTGATGCTGTTTGGACAGCATAATGCATTAAGGTAGCCCCATCCTGATGCAAGTGAGAAATATTAACCTCAACATAATCTACAACAAGTCTATTTTAATTTAAGCCAAAAGTCTGGGGCAAAATATCTCAGAAGGATCTCAGAAGACCACAAATAAATCTCAAATGCACACTTATTAGCAGAAAGCCTTCAGTTGGAGAATTACATGATTTCTATGGTCTTGTCTGCTCCTTTAATCAGCAACAACCTGACTATATCTGTTCTTTGTGTTTGCACGGCAAGATGCAACGGAGTCCATCCATCCTGCAAAAAGCATATGATAGTTAATTTTCATCTAGTAAATAGTATAAAAAACTAGCCATTAATTGAAAACAAAACAAACGTACATCATCTGCAAGGTTTATGTCAACACTATATAATAGAAGGATCTTTATGGTCTGACTTGATGCTGTTTGGACAGCATAATGCATTAAGGTAGCCCCATCCTGATGCAAGTGAGAAATATTAACCTCAACATAATCTACAACATAGAAATCTTAGAGCACTTTAGTCTTTAAATCATAAGTGGTCAGAAACATAATATGAATTCAGGAAAGACTGTGTTGTTTAGTGGAGCTGATAAATATTAAATGGCTGGTGCCTACCTATAAAGATTGTTATTTAGCTTGCCAAAACCACAATGAAAAAGGAAATAAAAGCGGCATCAACAGAATGGTTATCAATTTCCATCACTAGATAATCAAATAACATCATGAAGCATTCTTGAATAATAACAATTTCATAAACATATATCTAAGTATTATATGAAATTTTTGTCTTGATCATGTAATATTTGGTGAGTGTCAATCAAAAATTTTGAAACATGCCAAAATTTGTTGGCCTTTTAAAGCAAACAATGAGATTCCCTTTGACAAGGGTTTCAAGGATCCACAATTTATTAACATGACTTCGAAATTATGTATGACAAACTACATTCATATGGAGTTTTAACAGTCGGTTTTGACATAACCTGATCAAAAGTGGTTTTTAATTAGTTTGGTTCCTATCTATGATTTTGTGTATATAGGATGTCCGCACGCTAGTCCCTGCTTGGATAGGTATGGCTAGCGCAGGAGAAGATCCCATGGAATAAAATAGCATAACAGCAGTCATCTAGTTTATACCATTACCACTGACGTCACAAATTAAATGGGCAATTTTCCAAAATGAATATCACATTGACATTGTTGAAAACTTCAATAACAAGTAAATAACAAAATAATGCCAACGAAAAAAGATACCAAGATGCATTATTTGCTTTATAGGGGAATTAGCACAACTGATGAATGAGGATATTTTTAAAAGGCAGTTGGGAAACCCCAAGAAGATAATCCAAGTGATCTGGTAAGTAGAGTGAGTATTCAATTAATTGATCCCACATGAAAAGTAAAGGAAACATTGCTAAGGAGAAAATATGTACAAGCACTAGGATCAATGTTCCAAAAGGAAAGCTCATCAATATCTCTGAGCATAAACATTTAACATCAGAACAAGCATATTCAGTCTTTAGATCAATCAATCTTCAGTGATATATGCAAAATGAAAGTAACAGCACAGATCTGGTGATCCTGCAAAGTACCATCCCCTCCTCTTCTCCTCCTCGAGAAGCTAAAAAATGTCAACATTGGGCAGCAGCAGCTGCATGCTACTTCTCCAATTCTTCAATGGAGAAGGATCAACAAGAATAAGCCAAAAGCAACCTATGGATTGGCCTAGTTTGGCTGTGTTTTGGCCATTCATACCAATTTCAAACTGATTACAGCCAAGACCAGCAAATTCCAACCAATTCAGATACAAATCCTCTACTAGCATGAATGCTGAATTGTGTACACATGGTTGCAGTTGGGTTTAGACCAAGTCAGATCATATCAGAACTAACAAAACATAGTTAAGTACTAATTGAAACTGTAAAGCACAATGTACCCAATTTGAATATATCATTTGCGAAACCTTACAGTGAGCATTTCCACTTTGTTGACTTTTGCACTATTTTCTAGTATTTTTCTAGTATAAGTTTTTTTTTTCACCTTAAAAGAAAAAAGTTACATTTGTAATCACTAGATGTCATGACATCAAATAGATAAAATTATGGTAGCCAAAAAATTAAGAATGGATATTACAACTGTATCGGTCAGCAGCAATGAAAAAATGTCACAGCAGATACAAGCAAGATAGCATATAATATTATATGCAGCAAATAAGATCTCATAGTGCTTACTTTATCACGAATGAAAGGGTTTGCTGAATTTCTGAGGAGGTAGTTGATAATAGCCTGCTTCTTACAAAGAATTGCTTTGTGCATTGCCGATAAACCATCCTATGAGATATCAAAGAGATTAATAGAATATTCCCATACATCACAGTACCATAATGCACAAAGCTTTCACGAATGTTTGTGCACTAACACACAACCTCATGGTTACTACTTAGACATAAGAAGCTTTCCTTGATTGGTTCCAAGTGAATATCCAATAAGTTCATAACAAGACAGAAAAAGATTTCAACAAATGGTGATTTTATCATACCTTATCAACACCATTGATGTCAACATTATGCTTTAGTAATGTATCCAAAAGAAAGAATTCTCCTGATGCAGCAAGACCGTGTAGAGGGAGCCATTTACTCTGAAAAGAAAAAAATGTAACCATTTTTAAAGAACAATGAAAATAAGAAAAAAGTCACAAAACAGTTGATAACCTATGAAGCAGAAAATACAGAAGCATGATACAATTACATCACAATAACTGCTACCAAGACCAGAATTCTAGCATAACATACATGGGCTTAAATTGGATCAGATCACTGACTATTTTCATAAGATTTATCCATTTCCCCAAAAGCTCAATACTCCAGAAATTTTAGGATCAATGGAAATATGAGTCAACTAAAAATTGGAAAATAAAAAAATAAGAAGCATTCATCCGAAAATGGATCATTTATTTTTAAAATTAAGATCTGATCAGATTGATGTAATTAGCAAAAACAAATCAGAGGATTGGCTACAACACAATGTATGAATAAAAATCTACCTAAAGTTACAAAATAGTTAAAACATAAAATATATACACAAAAATAATGTTGTTTAATTGTTTTACAAGAAAAAACTGCGAAATACTTATATTGTGACTATATACATTGTTTATTAAGACAATATCAATGTACATCATTTATAATATTATGCAAGTTTCAAAACATAATGCTTACTAAATGAAACTTGTTGCTTAATCAAGCAATAAAAGTAATGAATGGAATTCCTGTAATGTATGTCACCATACAGAATATTTTACAGTAGCCAGTAGTGTTATGTTTTTATAATATATTATTAAGAATTTATCAGTTATTATTTGCTATATTTACATTTCTATTAATCATAAAAAATAGAAAATCGAATATGCAGATACTAGTGTATCAAAAACAGGTCAAACTGATTCGTACTGTCCAATATTTACCTATCCAACTAAGAACTGGCACCTGGATCAAACAATTTCACTTGGTCTATTTGTAGTCCTATCAATTTATTTTTTAACTTTTCGACAATGGCAATTGCCTTTTTCTTTTAAATGTATTATATCCCACTTTCTCTCCTCCAATCTTCTCTTGTGCACCACCTGTTGCCTCCCTGCCATCATCTGCTGCCTCGGCGCCACCGCCTGTTGCCTTGCCACAATCTGCCGCGTCACACTGTCACTTCTTCCTCCACCTCCTCCTACATCTCTTCATCATCCTCCCCACACCCCCAACCACGCGCCCCCCGCCACCCCCCTTTCTCTCAATCTTTGTCTTGATCAATGGCACTTAGTACAACATTATATGTATCAATATATCAGTATGTACTAGAACCATACCAATACGGCAAAGACAGTTATCAGTCACAAAATGAAACTTTTATACAATAAAAGAAAAAAAAGTTTTTAGGTAGAAAGAATACGGTGTACAAATCTTCAAATTTGATTAATTTAAAAAATAAAGAAGACATTTTAAATAAAGATAAAATTTTTGTCCTTAAGTAAACTTGAAGTCAAGAAAATTACATTGATAAATTTTATAGCAAACATATTAACTTTCTCACATAACTCCCAGTTGAGCACTTTGTTGAGAATATGTATGTAACAAGTTCCACTTGTAACAAGCAAACATATTACCCAATATGTGATCAATAAATTCCACTTGTAATGGGCAGACAACAACATTACATGACATGAGATCAATAACT
Organism: Musa troglodytarum; assembly: GCA_023547065.1. Taxonomy (NCBI): domain Eukaryota; kingdom Viridiplantae; phylum Streptophyta; class Magnoliopsida; order Zingiberales; family Musaceae; genus Musa; species Musa troglodytarum. Next base: position 54,342,598 of record CP097506.1, on the reverse strand, counting down.
TAATTCAAACAGATAATCCTTAGCCATTTCATGAATATTCAGCATCTTAAGATGAATCAGTGCATCCTTCCCCTATCAATGCATATATTCTGCATTTTATACAATTCATTCAGAATATGCAAATGAGTAATATTACATAGATGAATCCAGTACATGTAATTTGAAAATAAAGGACCTACTGAAGTTGCTTCTGCCAAATTAGGTATGCGTTTATTTAAGAGAACCTTTTCTTCTGGTGTGAACAGCTTACGCCGGCCTGCAAAATTGAGGTAAATAATTGATATTTCAAAACCAAGTCTGACATAAAGCATAGTAAGGACAACTACATTGTAATAATTGGGGAAAAAACAACACTAGTCCTTACATAGAACCCTTCAAGAAGATTCATCTAAGATCTTGCTATGTAAAACTTAACCATAAATGTAGATATACAAACAGATGATACAAATTAGATTGAAGAAACATACTAGAATTATGAAATAAAAAAGTACTAGGCAATGAACAAGTATTTCAACCATGAAACAAGAAGTTGACTACGGACAAGAGAAATAATATTGGTATCTGTTTTCATTGACTACCCTCAAGGAACAATTGGAGACAGGTGGTATTGCACTGATGACTGAAGAAAGCTCCAAGTTCAGACCAGGAAAATCATTCCTTTATCCCGTTGCTACACTCTAGCAATATTTCCAAGTCATGAAAAGAAATGGGCCAAAGTATTTACTAATAGAACAAACATCAGCACACAAAAAAAACAAAAAGGACAATTTGGATGATTATGGTTTGGCTGTTGTGTAATATGTATAATATTACACATATTATATATGTATCCGTATGTATCTGCATTTAATATGTACTTACAAATGCAGATACACATATTACACATATTAGACACATATGTATAGTATTACCTCCCACATATTTAATATAAAACGTGCCAACCGTTGCAAAAATGTTGCATAACATGTATCAAGCTATGGATGATTATGGTTTGGCTGCATATCAGAGCCAGATCTTCACATCATTGGAATGAACGGAGGTATTCGAGTGATTTTGATCTCAGGAATCTCATCCTTAAGCCACAGGGATAGCAATGGAACTTTCAACTTTACAAAAATAGTTTATAGCTATATGAAGCATATCTTCATGTTGCCATGTAGTCCCGCCCACCCCAGTCTTTGCCTACTCCGCCTAACCAGGACATCAGATGCATCTTTTACTATGTCTTCTCCTTGATCAACATTCGTCTAACCTCACAAGCTAATTGTCGCTATATCTTACTGATGAATGGAAAATATACTCTGTCATCATCACTGATAAGCCCCTTGTTGAGAACACATATATGACATAGTAGATATTAAGAAAGTTGTAATGAAAGATTCTGTTGAATATTTGTGATCCGAAGAGGTGGTTAGTTGAATTAGTTTTAACAATACATTGAGTTCTACCTGTATTACAGGTTTCTGCCTCATTAGAAAACGCATATAATTTTTGGCTTACATGCTCCTTCTAGATAGACAAATGAGAGTAAGAGGCGCAGACTTGCAGGAGAATTATCAGAAGTTACTTTCACTTACTATTTCCAATATAGCCATTCATGTTCCACTGCTCACAGTTCAGCATGCAAAAGTTCATGGCTGCTCAAAACAACTACTAATCTTGCTATAACCAAATGTCTATAGCATCAATAGTAAGAGACAAGGAAAGGGAAAGAATTGATATTAGAACTGATATAGAGAGCCCAAATACCAAACTCACCTCGGGGATTCTTGTCATCATCCACATCTCTGGGCACAAACTTTCCGCTATTGAAGAATTCTCTGATATCCTCCAACGTTCCCACATCCAACCCCAGTCTAGGGTTCCTCGGAGCCACTCTTCCTCCCGGTAGCCCCTTGTGCTCAGGGGGCACCGCCGCCTGCGGAAATTCGCGTGGATCATCGATGACCACGGGCTTCAGCTGGGCGAGCTTCATCTCTCGGTACGTCCGGTACTCCTCCATGTCCGGCACGGGCGGCTTCTTCCTCCGTTCCATCCGGCTCCCGAACTTCAACTCGTGCGAGATCCTCCGCTTCTCCTTCTTCGTCATGTTGATCTCCTCCACCGCCTCCTTCCACTTATTCGGAACTAAGCTCTCGGTTTCCGCCGTGGAGGCAGCGGCAGCGGGCCTTCTCCGCCCCGGCCTACCGGCCTCGTCGGAGGGGGACGGTGGGTCGAAGGGGTCGCCATCCTCGAAGGCACCATCCTCGAAGACGAGGCAGTCGCCGATGACGAGCTCCTCGTCCTGCGGCACCGGGAGTTGTGGGTCTTGCTGCTGATCTCGATCCGGGTTCTGATAAGAATAGGGGAAGGAAGAGGCGGCGGCAGGGGGGAAGGGTTTGAGGGCGGGGAAGGGAGAGCAGAAGGGGAGAGTGACGGGACGAGAGTGGGAGGAAGAGCGAGGGTAGCGTGAAGGAGAGGTGACGAACGGGAGTGAGATGTTGAGAGAGAGAAGGTGAGCGCACGGCGGCAGCATTTCGCTTCGGCGGCAGAGTCGGAAGCGGCTTGCACTAATATTTCTGTGAGAAACTTTATATTGAGGATATTATGTAAATTAAAATTTCAACTAACGTTTTATTTACTAATAATGATTACACAATACTATAATAATATATATTTCTATATACAAATTAGAGCTAAATTTAGAGTGATAAGTAATAGAATTATTAAATTATAACTGAACATTTATACTTAAACTCATTTCAAAATTCACTTATCAGTTATTAGGAGTTTAAATTTTCATCTATTAAAATTTTTAAAACAAAATAATAATTTAAAGGCTCAACCTTTTTATTAAAAAAATAATCGAGACATCATCTAATAAGTTTTTTTTTTTACCAAAACCACATGTCATATGCTTTAAATATACTAACTAATTTATCGATAATTAATAATTTGTCGTATAAATTGATTTTCTACATCAAAGTGGAGGTTTGTGCATGTGCAGCACATGACAATTAAATTTAAATTGTGATATTAATTATCTCAAGCTATTTAAGAAATCACAAAACATTACTCTTCATGACGCAGCTTACCTCTGTCCTGGTATCTGCATCCCCTCCTTTCAACCTCGAACTGCAGCGATGCTCAATAGTTCCAATCACTTTGGAGAGAGAAAGAATATGTTAGGTGATCGGATGTTGCTTTCGTTCCTTTCGTCCGTGGACATAGATCAATTGATCGAAGTATGTAAATTTGGTGTTCTTATCTTCTTTTTTATTTTTCTATTTTTATCTATTGGGTTGTCAAAATTACCCTTTGGTAATTTTCTGATCTAAAGGAAGGTATTCAGATCTTTTCTTCTTTCTTTGCGGATGGCATTAAAGATGCTTTTGGATCTTTGGAAGAACTCCTATATCTCTTTTTCTCCTTCTCCCTAAAGTTCCGGGGGAAAAACCATCACGCAGAGCTTACGGAGATATGATAGATTTTTTTATTGTTTCAAATTTTTTATATTTTATCTTCTAATCAATATAAATAGGTATTTTGGATCTTCGGGAGAACTCCTATATCTCTTCTTCCCCTTCTCCCTAAAGTTCCGGGGAAATACCATCGCGCAGAGCTTGCGGAGATATGATAGATTTTTTTATTGTTTCAAAATTTTTATATTCTATCTTCTTATCAATATAAATAGGTACTTTTGGATCTTTGGGAGAACTCCTATATCTCTTCTTCCCCTTCTCCCTAAAGTTCCGAGGAAAAACCATAACGCAGAGCTTGCGGAGATATGATAGATTTTTTTATTATTTCAAAAATTTTATATTCTATCTTCTTATCAATATAAATAGGTACTTTTGGATCTTTGGGAGAACTCCTATATCTCTTCTTCCCCTTCTCCCTAAAGTTCCGGGGAAAAACCATCACGCAGAGCTTGTGGAGAAATAATGGAGGAGGCATCTTCTTCGGGTGCGAAAGAGCATCGCCACTTCCCTGTCGGCATAAGGTTTGCTCCCAGCGACGAGGAGCTCATCATATGCTATCTCGCCTTGAAGCAGAAAGGAGCACCGCTTCCCAGCAACGCAATCGTCGATGTGGACATCTACAAATTAAATCCAAAACGGCTTTTCTTGTGGTGTCTGTGGTGTATCTACCTAGAAAGCCTAGACCCCTTTTTATAGCATCAATAGGGGATAACCATTCTGATTTTCCCGATGTGGGACTAAAAGACTTGCCAAACTAACAAATCTCCACTTTGGCATGTCCCAACATTAACAATTAGCAGAACTTGCTCCACCTTCTTCACAAAAGCCCCAACGGGCAATCACCAATAATGAATACCAACCAAGTTCAAGCACTGCTTAAACTTGTATACTGGAAGAGGCTTCGTAAGCATATCAGCTGGATTATCCTTCGTATGAATTTTCTGAACAAGGACCTTTCCTTCAATGGTATCCGAATAAAATGCAACTTCACATCGATGTGTTTCGTCCTCTCATGATACATCTGGTCTTTAGTCAAATGAATAGCACTTTGACTATCACAGTAAATTGTAGTAACACCTTGATGCTGACATAATTCACTAAACAAACCTCTTAACCATAAAACTTTTTTGATTGCCCCTTGTACTGCTATATATTCTGCCTTCGTAGTAGATAAAGCCACGACAAGTTGTAAAGAAGCTTTCCAACTAACTGCACAACCGCCAACGCAAAATACATAGCCTGTCAGAGATCTTCATTTATCAAGATCTACAGCATAATCAGAGTCGACGAAACCAATCAAAGTGTTAGAATTTTTTTCAAACTTCAAACAAGCATCTAAAGTCCCTTGCAAGTATCTGAGAATCCACTTCACAGCCTGCCAATGTGTTTTACCTGGATAAGACATATATCTACTAACCACACTGACTGCTTGGGAAATATCTAGACGAGTACAGACCATTGCATACATAATACTGCCGATGGTACTAGAATATAGAACTTTCACCATATATTCTTCCTCTTCAATTAATCGTGGTGACTGAGCAGCAGATAGCCGAAAATGGCTAGTAAGAGGAGTACTCACTGGCTTAGCATTTTTCATGCCAAACTTTTCCAAGACTTTCTTGATGTAATTTTTCTGGGCCAGAAATAATTTTCCAACTCCTCGATCTCTTTTGATCTCCATGCCAAGAATCTTCTTAGCTGCTCCCAAATCTTTCATTTCAAATTTACTATTTAGTTGCATTTTCAAAGTGTAAATTTCTGACAAATTCTTAGCTGCAATAAGCATGTCATCAACATAAAGTAATAGATACACAAAAGAGCCATCATTTAACTTCCGGAAGTAGACACTGCTATCATACATGCTCCTTGTGTAACCATGACCTAACATAAAGGAATCAAACCTCTTATACCACTGTCTTGGAGACTGCTTCAATCCATACAAAGATTTTTTTAATAAGCAAACATGGTCTTCCTTACCGTCAACTTCAAATCCATGAGGTTGCTCCATGTAAATTTACTCTTCAAGTTCACCATGTAAGAAAGCTGTCTTGACATCAAGTTGCTCTAATTCCAAATTATACATGGCAACTAAAGCAAGCAAAATATGAATAGAGCTATGTTTAACAACATGTGAAAATACGTCATTAAAATCAATACTATGTACCTGACTATAGCCCTTTTCAACCAATCATACTTTGTATCTTGCATTTTCAACCCCTGGAATACCTTCCTTCCTTTTGAAGACCCATTTGCATCCAATAATTTTCTTACCCGAAGGCGGCTTAACAAGGTCCCAAGTTTTATTCTGATTGAGAGATTCAATTTCTTCATTCATCGCAATCAACCACTTAGCGGAATCATCACAAGAAACTACATCTGAGTAGGTAGTAGGCCCACCAACTCCACCTATTTCTTCTGCAACAGACAAAGCATATGCAACCAAATTTACATATCTTTGTGGTGGTCGAATATTTCTCTATGGTCTATCCTTGGCTATGGAATATTGCTCTTCCTCTGGATTATCTTCGTCAGTAGACTCGTGACCGTCTACTGGCATTCTTTGAGTAGAAGAGTTTAATCAAGAGATTGAACTACCAATCTCAAGCTCCACCGCTTCGCACACTATCATTTATACAACTAGTAGATTCCTCTTTAGAAGATAACATAGATAATTCATCAAAAGTAACTCAATTGATTATAAATTTTAGAGATTTGGGATCATGACACCATAATCTATATCCTTTCACTCCAGAAGCATACCCAAGGAAAATGCACTTTTTTGCTCGAGGCTCTAATTTTCTTTCATTTACATGCATATATGTTGGACACCCAAAGATTTTAAAATCAGAATAATCAGTAGGAGTACCTGACCAAACTTCCTCTGGAGTTTTAAAATTAAGTGCTGCAGAAGGAGCACGGTTGACAACGTAACAGGCCATATTAATCGCCTCTGCCCAAAAGTCTTTTGTCAACCCTGCATTTGAGATCATACATCTTGCTCTTTCTAAGAGTGTTCTGTTCATACGTTCGGCCACACCATTTTGCTGAGGCGTCATCCTAACAGTGCGATGCCGAACAATTCCTTCATTTTTACAGAATTCATCAAAGTCACATTCACAAAATTCCATGTCATTATCTGTTCGAAGCCGCTTAATCTGTTTACCTGTTTGCTTCTGAATCAAAGCCTTCCATTGTTTAAAGGTTAGAAAAACATCATTTTTATGCTTCAAAAAATAAACCCAAACTTTCCTGGAATAATCATCAATGAAAGTCAACATATACCTGGCACCACCCTTAGATTGAACATGAGCTGGACCCCAAAGGTCTTTTAGAATATAGTCAAGAGTACCTTTTGTTTTGTGAACTGTCGGAGAATAGAAGCTGACTCTTTTCTACTTTAGAAAAATGTAATGTTCACAAAAATCTAGTGGCCCAGTACTCTGTCCACAAAGAAGACCTCTTTTGCTCAATATATTCAAACCTTTTTCGCTCATATGACCCAAACGCATATGCCATAATTTGGTGATATCAGAATCAGACAATGATGATGTGAGGCGCGAGGCTATGTGATGAGTTCCCTGCAAAATATACAAGCTACCAGACCTACAAGCTTTCATAACAACAAGAGCATTTCTAGAAACTTTCATAACTCCACCTTCAGTTGTGTATTTGCACCCAAGAGCCTCTAGGGTGCCTAAAGAGATGAGATTCTTTTTCAAATCAAGAACATGTCTAACATTAGTGAGCGTTCTCACAATACCATCATGTATTTTAATTCAGATTGTGCCTCTACTAATAACATCACATGCGGCATTATTGCCCATCAAAATAATTTCACAATTACAAGATTCATATGTTGAAAACAAATCCCTATTGGGACACATGTGATAAGAACAACCCGAATCTAAAATCCATTCATTTTTAGACCTTGTCCTGTCATCAGTAGCAAAGAAAATATTTTTAAAATTCTCATCAATTTGCAACACTAGCTTGGATTGAAGTTTTCTCAATAATTTTTCCTTTTGCTTTAATTTATTTTTCAATTTAAAGCAATCACTTTAATGTGCCCATTTTATGACAATATCTCGCATTCCAAATTTATATGTCGGATTTAGATCTAGATTTAGATCTACTATTGTCAAATTCTCTTTTATCGAGTTCTACCCACGACAACTAGACCCTGATTTCCTCTATTTTCCCCAGTGATATCCCTATCAATCTGCTCCTTATATTTTAATACAGATTTAATTTCCTGATATGAAATTGTTTCTTTTCCATAAATCATAGTATCACGGAAATACTTGAAGGATTGGGAGAGAGAACACAAAAATAATAGGGCCTTATCCTCATCATCAATCTTTGCATCTATATTCTCCAAATCCATAACTAAGGAATCAAATCTATCAAGATGTGAGAGTATAGATGTACCTTCAATCATCCGAAGTATATATAAACTCTGTTTTAAGTAAAGACGGTTCTCCACTATCTTCTTCATATACAAGGCTTTAAGCTTGTCCCATATGCTCTTAGCCGTAGTCTCCGTAGCTACCTCCCGTAAAACCTTGTCAGAGAGATTTAGAATAATGCTAGATCGAGCCTTCTTATCCATACCTGCAAAATCTTCCTCTGACATACCATCTGGAATTTTCTCAGCTCCCTGTAGTGCCAAATCAACTCCGTCTTGAACTAGAATAGCCTCCATCTTGAGCTGCTACATGCCGAAGTTGACATTTCTATCGAATTTCTCGACAACAATCTTTGTTATTGTCATTGTTGCCAAAAGATTCCAAAACCAGGCTCTATACCAGTTTGTTAGAGCTGGCCCCAGGAAATTATCAAAGGGTAATTTTGACAACCCAATAGATAATAAACAGAAAAATAAAAGAGGAGACAAGGACACTAGATTTATATGATTCAGTCAATTGATCTACGTCCACGGACGAAAGGAGGAGTAAATCTCTACTAACAATGAGACAATTACAAATGCCTTAGGAAATTGTTCTTAAGCCAAAATCATCTGAAACTACTAAACAAGAAAAGTTCAAAATATTTAATATGAACTTTATGAAATTTAAATTTAAAATAATTTTTCTTGTCGTGTCTATGATGTATCTACCTAAAAAGCTTACGCCCTTTTTTATAATAGGGGATAATCATTCTGACTTGCCAAACTAACATATCTCATTGGAGTTGATGGCCTTCCTAAGTGCTCAGTAGGTTTGCCTTGTTTGAAGCCTCCACGTCTTCTGGCAAGTGTTCGATTTTTTCCAGCAGCTCTTTCATGTAATCAATGGTGTCTTCAAGGATGGATGTCCTGTCCATCGACCAGTCGATGCTGTTATCCAAGCATGCAAGGATCCAGAAAGTAGGAAACAAAGATCTTAACTGCGGTTTCTATCTTGCTTATCCAGCTGGGAACAACAGATCTGAGCATGGAGAGCCTCTCGTTGGCCCTCTTCCTGCTCCTCTCCGCCGTCAAGTTCTTGGATGGCAGACCAACCACCTTTCTCATCCGGTTGTTCTTTCTCCCCGGACAGGAGCCTGGAGGCTGCAGGAACTCTACGCTGCTCATCATCTAAAACAGGTTTGTAACCTTCGTAAGAGGAGAAAGGGAGAGATCCATGACTCTGCATCCCCGTTGAGGAGTGGGAATCTGATGCTACTGCCGCGGGTCCTCCCGAGAATGGGCAGCAGGCTTCACTGTGGGAGTCATTGTTCAGCTCTGAAGCCAACCCTAGCCTTTTTGAGTTCACTGGACTCTGGTGAAACCAAGCTTGGGATCTCCTGTGAGCAATCCACACTCCCCCCATCACATAACAGGAGCTCACTCGTTCCCACAGGAGAGCCGTCCCATGTCTCCATCCTCAGAGCGAGAAGTGCCTCCAAGAAGCATTCCTCAGCAGGCTCCTCCTCTCTCTCTCTCAGGTACCGTGAGCTTGCACTAGTCCGACGACTGCATATAAAATCTCAAGAAATCTCTCTGGTCCCGAAGCCACACGGCACAAGACAGGAAAGGAATCTCCTTAGTGTTTCTGTCACTGCATTTCTTGATCACAATGATCTGATATCCTTTTCATCAATTTCTATAGACTTATGGTCCAGATATTTTATTCGCATGACCTGAAGGCATTGGCCCACAGATCTGTCGGGACGAGGTAGGAAAATTAGTTAATTAGCACGAAAGCTAAGATCCCAGTCGTCAATGCCACCTATGGAGTACTTCAAAGGAACAAGTACAAAGACTATGCCGTCTTTGGGGCCACTGCTCATTTACTCACTCCTCAGTGCAGTCTTTCTTGGGCTCTTACCCTCTATGCTTAGGTCACGAAAGCTTGCCTGCCGTTGTTTATAGAGATTATGTGTTCTTAACTGAGGATTAGTGGAATGTCTTATTCACTATGGTCCCCATAAACCCAAAGAAGAATTTGATTCAGAACAATCATTTCGTCAACACTGGGAATAATGTACTGTACACCATCTCAAGTAGAAGACTCTGCAGTGGCGCATTCTGCGCTCTAACTTGACATGACTCTTTTTCCAGAAAAGTTGCATCAGTAATACAAATTAAGAACAAAAGCTTCCCATGGGAAAGGTTTCCTTTGTAGGGCATTTCTCCAAGATTCAAACCATTTAATCTTTGTAAGCACAAAAGCTCTGCCTCGGATTGGTCGAGATGCTTCCTGCAATCCAAGCGTTCATGTAAATCTTTGTAAGCATGCCCAAACAAAAATCTGATCCAACATTCTGAAAAAAGGTTGGAAGCTCACAGCATATAGCATAAACATCAAGATGATGTCCATGCTGGTGGTAGATCCATGCCCTGCACAAACTTCAGTATCCAAAGGAAGACCAGCTCTCTTCGCCTTTGCGAGAAAAAAACTCCTTTTTTATGTTCCATCTGTTGCTGCTTCGTGTATCCTTTACATATCTGCTTGCAGGAAAGGATGCCCGAAGAACCAATTTATATGTTTGAGAGTCAGTTTCATTTTCTAGTTTCATTTTCTAGTTTCATATCTTTGGAGTTGCCCTCTTGTAATTAACACCGATCCATTTTGCATTAAGGAGATTGCGAAGTTAACAACGAGTCGAACACCAAAATACAAATTGGGATCCATGGAAGATGATATGATGCAGGACTCGAGAAGACTCAGAAAATGGTGCAGTCTTCGGCTATCCTCAGGAATGCTTTGGAGACCCTTTTTGCTCTCGGCTCTCTTCCTCGTGTGCCGTCTGCGGAGCGCATGCAGCGACTGCTCCAAGCTCTGCGGTATCTGCCTGCGGTGGCGGATCGACGCGACCATTTGCCGGAGTTATCGTTTGCTCTTCACGACGTATTACTCCATGGCCTCTCCTGCCGTGATCCTTGTCTCGTTCTCGAGGCAGAAGAAGCACTTCCAGAAGCCATGCCAATCTTTCTTGGTGAACTTGGGCTCCATTTCAATCTGTGTTGCTAACTCCTCTTCAGGGATCAACGCGCGGTAGTCATTGGTTTCTATTTGCATCTGTAATCGAAGTAGTGGAGTGTTAAAGCAGATAAGGATGATCACTATTCAATGAAGCAAGCATAACTTCATGATTACGATCAAATAGAAAAAGGAAGAAATAATCCAATCACCTCAATTATTCGTCTCATTGTGTCCGTAGAATATGGCAATCATAAAGCTTCGATGGATTGCCAAAGTGGTCCGCTTGATTTAAGCGAGAATTCATACTTTTTATCAACTTGACTTCACATAGGAAGAATGGTATTTGAGGCTATGTATGACCCTTAGGTAGGACCAAGAATAATTCGAAATGTTGGATTATACCCACTCTCATGGGAGAAGCAATAGACCAGTGATCTTTCTGGTGCATGTATTTCCTGTGTTTTTTTTTTGGTGCAATAAACATGTCAAGGAGGGCAAAATATCATCGTAAAAACTTGTTTAGATAGTCTTAATATTAGTTAAGATTCTTCTCCAGGTCTATAGAACTACATGGATAGCAACCAACCCAGAAACAAACAGAGGGATGGCAATGATAGCAATTGCAGAGCGGAGGCTGCATCAAGAGATGGCGTCGCTTGCAGTGGGAAAAGAAAAGCTCGCTCAACACGACGATGAATGGAGGCAAGAAGCCTTGGCGATATTAGTATCGGTGGCGGCAGCGGAGGTGAAGAGACGCAGGGCAAGAACTCGCAGGAAGACGTGCCGTAGCCTCGCTGAGATCTACGCAGTCACCGAGCCCATCGAAGGGAAGCCGCCTCGAGTGCAAGAAAGCTTTCATAGCTGAAATGTATGTCCTTTTCTTGGTTCCTCTCGCTTCCTCCTCCTGATGGCTTGGAATCGGTTCTTCTCGTGAAGTGGTGCAATGTTAGCTTTCTACTGCAGCAAAACCTCCTGGTTTTACTGGAAAATGAAGAAGATAAAAGGTGTTGTTTTTTCTTCGACTACAAAGCAAGTCAATTATTGTACGAAGGTGATGAACTCCAATAATGCATGATAAAAAGAGAAAACTACAAAAGTGATGGGCTACTTTTTTTTCTTCACAGCAGTTCATTTAATTTTACACAGACTTAAAAAGAGGATGTGCTAATCTTATCTCATTAATACTTCTAATCATAATTAATTGTCTGTAATAATAATATACCTTTAATCTGTAGTATCTTTTTAGGTTCTCTGAGAACTCAGATACTATGCAAATAATATGGGCCGGTTTGGAGAATTAAGAGTTTGCTGCTGATTTCTTCTAGGACTGGAGGAGACACTGTGGAAAACCTTCTTTCTCCCCCCTTTACATCCGCAAGCCTCTCGTCTATGCCTATCTTACAAGTCCTGTTCCTTGGCATTATACCTATGATAAAAAGAGTCTCCTTCCCATGTAGCATATAAGGCAGCAGCTGGGCAGGCTATCCCTCCATGGGTGGCTGCACGTCTAAATCAACTCTATCCACCGTGTAATGTGTGGGAGATCTGAAAACCCGGACCCTCGCAGCTCTCCCGTTTGAGAGAGAGAGAGAGAGAGAGCAGAGCCACAGTAGGTCGTCAAAATCCTTCCATATCTCCACTGTATCCCTATGTGACGGCACTGACATGCATCGACGTGAGTTCGAACAGTGCACAGCCTCCCTCCTTACGCTCTATTTTTGCTCTTATATTCCCTTCGAATCTAGCACAGTATAATCATCGCAGAGACCCGTCACATCGTCAGAGGCCTTGTTTAGCTCTTTGCCCACTCATGGCCGGCGGTTCTCATTACCCCCACTGCAACCAGAACTCCACCATCACCTCTTCTTTCATGTCACGCTTCAGACCATCAATGCAAAGGCGCTTCAGTACCGGCTCCTTATGCTCCTCCGGACAAAGCCACAATAAAGGCGAAGGAGTTGGTGAATCCAAGCAAAAACACATAGTGAAGGTTGTGTTGGGGATCATATGCGGCAGCAGTGTAAGTTCCGTTAGGTATTAGTCAAAGGAAGCCTACACGGACAACTTTTCCTTCGCTCCCTCTGGTGAAAGATATCTCTTTGAAGTCGTCTTGGATACCGTGAGTCGCAAGCACGTGTCTGTGTGTACCTTTTGTACGGGGAATGTCTCTGTTTTTTATAAGGGAATGAGTGAGAGGTTTGTTGGAGAAAAGGGTTCATCAAGCTCCTCATCTCGATTCGATCTCCATGCTTCACATCAGAGGAAGAGCGTAAGCAAGCCTCCTCTCTTCTCCCTTAAGCCTCCACACACTTCCTGCGGTCGGTCATGTGGTCCTTGGAGCAGCCCGACAACGGCCATAAGAACAAGAGCGGCACCAACCGAAACAGCAACAGTGGCAACAACCGGGTGCTGTCTTCCTCCTCCTCCTCCAGGTCTTCCCCTTCCTCGAACACTTCTATCCTCATCCCGCAGACACCGAGGAGGAGGACCATGGAAGAGGTGTGGAAAGACATCACCCTCAGCACCTTCCACCAAGAGAGGCCGATCACTCCTCTGGACCACCATATTTATCACCATCACCACCACGCGAACTCTTCGCCTTCCTTCAAGGGCATGATCCTGCAGGACTTTCTGACGGGGCCATTGAACAGGCCCCTCCCCGTCTCGCAGACTGTCGTCGAGCAGCTGCCACTGCCACCTCATCCGTCTCCTGCCCTTCCCGAGACTGCCCTCAGCTTGAACTCCGGGTTGGAGTTCCAGTACCTGGGACCTGACGCCACCAATTCCCACTCCAATTCTAGCTCCAGTGGCCACAACGCCTCCTTCATCTCCTCCGCGTTCTCCTCTGTCGCCGTCGGTCCACCATCGCCCACCGGTCTCTTCTCACTGTGCTCGAAGAAGCGGCTGCAAGAAAACCCCGCCATCGGCGTCGATCGTCACCACAAGCGAATGATCAAGAACCGGGAATCTGCAGCCCGATCACGCGCAAGGAAACAGGCATGGAATCTCATGTATCCTCTTGACGGTTCAAACGGTTCAGCTAAAGCCATCGATCTTTTTGCGTAAGAAACTACGTTCTGGTTGCAGGCGTATACCAATGAGCTAGAGCTGGAGATCTCCAATCTGAAGGAGGAGAACGCGAAGCTGAAGAAGCAATATGAGGAGGTAACTGCACTTGTCCTAAGAAATGCATACTTGCGTCACACATTACAATAGCATATCTCGAGCATTTCCTTCTCGTTGATTAATGACTGTCGTGTGGGCAGCTTCGTTTGGCAATCGGAAACTCACTGCCCAAAAGAAACCCACTACGGAGGAGCACAACTGCACCATTTTGAGAAATGAGCCGGAGATGGGGAGCACTTAGCCGCAGCATAGAATCCTCTTCCACACTCATTCGACTGTTTCCATCGTTGTTGTACATGTGCATCTTGTTCTCCCCCTTTCCTTTTTCCTGAAACGAGATAGTATGAGCAGCATCGCCCCCGTGTCTGTGCAGAAATGGTAAATGCCTCTTTGGACAACTTCAGAAGAATCATCTTTGGAGGAGTCTAAACAGAAGCCCCTCTTTAGCTCCCTTTTCTCTTCAACGCAAACATGTCGGTAGGAATGCATAGTTCAAATTGGTGTGCATAATTTCCTGTCAGATTTGCTTGTAAACGGAACAAAATCTTGGGGGGAGGTTGCTGAGTGTGAGCTGGGCGGCCCCGTCAACTGAAAGGGAGAGGCGGAACGCTCTGACAACCTGGGGAGGGAGGGGGACGTCGGTGTTCCGGCCATTTGTTCAGTAGCGGGCGCGGGCCAGACTCGGCCATCATGAATGCGTGCTGCCATCCACCAATGGCCACGGTGGTCCATCACTGATGCGGCCCTCGTACTTTGGGCACGGCTGGAGCTTCGTTCAGCCCTAGCAGTGGTCTGCCGAGTCTGCTGTGCCCACTGCGATGAGACGATGGGAGGATCCTTGAACGATGTTGACTTTGGAGGGGAGGGGCGGAACCCTCTGACAACCTGGGGAGGGAGGGGGGCGTCGGTGTTACGGCCATTTGTTCAGTAGCGGGCGCGGGCCAGACTCGGCCATCATGAATGCGTGCTGCCATCCACCAATGGCCACGGTGGTCCATCACTGGTGCTCTACGTACTTTGGGCACGGCTGGAGCTTCGTTCAGCCCTTGCAGTGGTCTGCCGAGTCTGCTGTGCCCACTGCGATGAGATGATGGGAGGATCCTTAAACGATGTTGACTTTGACCCGGTAGCAAAACTGGCCTTTCGCCAGGCAACGTGTCGTAGTTCTGTGCGTCATGAAACTAATCGAAACGAAGGCCGTCGAGCGCTGCCCTTTCGTTGGATCCATGCTCGCTGCGTGGCAGCTCCTGATTCGTGCACATGGGTGCCCACCCGATGGCCGGGACAAATATGTGCAGCGCGGCTCCGCTCGGCGATGAAACCGAGGCAAGAACAAACCAGGTTTAGGGATGAGTGTTTATGGAAAAGATCGAAGGCATAATTAAATACTGTACAATTATTTATATTCATATTGTTACAATATTTTAATTTATTTTTATTTCTTTATAGAACATGCCATTCGAGACAGGTTCGAATTAGGCCTTTTAATTAAATTAGTAATTTCTGTAAATGTATCCCAGTGGTTTGTACATTTTTATGTGATTTTTTGTCGACCCATTAATATCTAATCAGGGATATTCACGATAATTTATGTAGCTTAGAAAATATAAATCAGACCCCAAATAGAAGCCATAAATAATGACAAATGTCAGTAAAATGTACCACATTGTGACAGTACAAAGATAAGCAATTGGTTGCACTTAGTACTGCTGAGACTTCAAAATCTATTACTTGCACATGCTAACTCGCACGTCGACAGAAAGTGCTTTATTTGAGTGCATCATCAAACACGCCATGAGATCGAATTAGGTGGTGTTCGATTGCTGCACACCATGGCCTCATTGAATGGACCATTGAACCAACTTGAAAACGTTTGCGTATGATACCAAAGAATCATACTTCGTTATTTTGTTCGTGTATACATTGGAGAATCAAACATCTGATCGACCAAACACCTCAGAAAAATGTTAGCAGGTGTTGTTGGAGGTGGGCAGAAAAAAGGATGTATTTTCGACTATGATTCTGATGTCATATTTATTACAATTCAAGATTGTATTGCCTGGATCGAGCATTTAAAAGAAGCAAAATTAACTATTTAGTGATGGAAAATAATTAGTATATTAATGTCATTATTATTATACAAGTGTCTCCAAACACATTCTCCACCCTACAATTCACCCGCCTACCGGACATCTTCTCCTCTTCTTTCCTTGAAAGGCTGACGAAGGAAAGAAAAGAAAAGAAAGGACGTGGCTTTATCTTCTCAAAGGCGGAGAAGGCGCCGGAGCTCGTCGGTGGCGCCACTGTCCCTTGCACCACCGTCGCTTGCTGCAGTCCTAAGCTTCGTGAGGGCAAAACTTGGGAATGGTAGGCTACTCGGGGGCGGCGACAGCGAGTATGTAGTATCCATCATCGTCTCCTGAGTCTCCTCCTCCGCCCGATCTTTCCGCCCGAGTCTCAGTACCGATGCACTTGCCTTTGTTATTGGCTTCGTTGGCTCGTCATCGTTTGGCTGACAGACTCTAGTGGCCATCTCCTTCTTCGAGCTCCCCGTTGGCCTTCCTTTCTTCGTTTGATCTCTGGTTCTACCACTGCTTGCTGTGATCATAGTGTTTTTCTTCGTGCCGGGAGGTAGAGGAAGGAGAGGTGTTCGTAGCAGTGGAAGATGAGGAGACACCATTGAACAAGCAGAGGACGAAAGAGAGCAATAAAGCGGCAGCAGCGGTGAGCAAAGAAACCCGAAGAGACGTAGTTTCTCACAGATGATATGTATCGAAAGTAAAGAAAACGATATCTATAGTTAGTAGCGAAGAACCCACTCTCGATCTCATCAAATACATAGATCAAGAACATCCACAAAGTCTATTTGTACAACATAAACATCCGCCGAACCAAAGAAATCGAAGATCTTTGCACGGAAAGCGTGAAAGATCTGAAGCTACATGTATCTGAATAGCTAACAAACCCAGCAGCAACAACATGAAAGAAACCAAACTACATATCATGCATCAAACACCGAACTAGAAGTACATAAAATGATGAGAGACCGTCCTCCTACCCACCCCTACCCTCGGATCTCCTCTCCTCCCTTGGCCTACCCTTTTGAGCCAACTGCACCACTTCTTATACAAGAACAGGGATTAAAGAAAGCCTTCTTTTCTTTTTGGTGGCTTGCAGATGCCGGCAGCAGGACAGCATCCGGGCCCGGGCACAATCTTTCTGCAGGGCGGCCACCGACCTTAGAATGCCGACTGTTGGATCGAGATGTCGTTCCATCCTCGCCTTTCTTTTTGTTCGTCCACCTCCAACGAGGACACAGCGAAATTGACGCCTCGATCTCTGCGTGACCCAAACTTTATGCATCTTGCATTGTTTATCCCACAGTCAAAAGCTACATGTCACGTAGATTTTGGTTGTTTGGACCTCGAAGACTACATTATTTCACGTTAAATCGTTGAGACCTTGTAATTGTATAATGCATATATAATCAATGTTTCAAAATTTGGTGTGCTGGTCAATCTCTCGGTGGATATGTGTTAGTGAGATGAGATCAGGAATATTTGAATTGTTCCTAATCAGGATTATGAACGTGTTGTCATATTTCAGAATAAATGACGATAAAATTTAATATTTTTATTTATAATATAAAAATAATAATGAAAAATGATGATACATTGCTTACTTGCAAAATATTTTAATGTAGCTCTTTCCAAAAACATTATAGTGGAGTTTTGTCGGACGTACTTATCATGCCAAGATAAGCATATGAAATAATATTTTTCGAAACATTCTTTGTTGCATAAAGTTTCCATCATTTCTCTTTCTTAAATTGAACTCATACATGCTTTTGGATCTAAAAATATTTTTATGCTCTCGATTGACACCACAACATTCACATTAGTAAGTAGGTGATACGAAGGAGGGTTGTCTGCATTCAAGCATTTGGAGTGGTTCCAGATGAAAATTATGAAAGCCTTAGCATATTTCAAAATATAGGACGATAAAAAATCTAATTTTTTTCCACTCGCCTTAAATCTAAATTGTATATTTAAAAACATTATAATATTTATAATCATTTATCGTGGAAGAATGATAATAAAAAAAAAGATATTGCCCGATAATTGAGTATGCTATTGCACCAAATCAGTTTGAGTGACGTTTCCATCCAACCTTATTTTTTTATCCATAGGAAACCCTTAATGTTTTATTATAATAAAGGTCTTTTGAATTTTTTTTTTTAAAGGAAGGGTTCTGCTTCGATATTATGGAAATGAAGTTTTTTTTTTATCTTCTAAAAAATCATCCAAGATAAAATATTTATGTATAACACGCATTTAGTTTTGGATAATTTAAAAAAAAATCTCTAATTTTAAGATATTTTCAAATAGCATCATTATTTTCAAAAATTCTATCTTACCACCTACGTCTATGATTGTCTCCACATGTAATCTCATAGCTACTCTGCCTCAATCCCTTATCGTCTTCATATACAAGCCTCTCCATCTTTTGTCCACCGTTTTTGTCTACCCCTGATCGTCTTCATACGTAAACCTCCCTACTCTTCACTCGTCACCCTCATCAGACCTTGGCCTTTGTTTCATTCACTTTTACTTAAGTATTTCTATACATCATTACCCATTATCTTTATCCTCTCCTCATCTCTTATCTTTCTTATCTCAAGTATTGTCATCACTCATTGTCCCATCCATCAAGGTCAACACTATTGACGAATGAGATGAGAAATTAAAGAATACTCTCGCCTATCATCCTCTATGATAAAGTGACAAACAAGAATAACTAAATGATGATAGATGACATTGGAGATGAGATTAATGGGCCCAAGATGAGGATAGCGAGATAAAGACGAAGGTAAATATGATTAGAGGTAGATGATGGCCATTGATAGAGAATGAGATACCTGATGTTGAGGCAAAAGTAAAAACGATTAAGAGCGGTAGAATTAAGGGATAAAATCATCGTTTAGAAAAGAAATAATACTCTATGATAATTTTAAAAAATAAAAACACTTTAAGTGAGTTTCTCAAAACTATATATATATATATATATAATTTGCCCTTGAGTTTAAGATAAAAAAGAGCATTTTCGTTTCCCGCTGGTGTGGCCAGCTTCAAACTCGAGAGGAGGGATCGAGACAAAGAGCAAAACAAGCCCAAACCGGCACAGAACAGATTCAAAGATACTCATCAACAATCGAAGGGAAGCGGCCGACGGAGCTCTCAAATCCCCGATCCTCATTGACAAAATCTCCGTTCGTCACTCCTCATGGACTCACCATCGTCTCCTTGCCCTCCCACCACCGTCCGGCGAAACCCTCCTCGTAGGGCGAAGCAAACAACCTACGCCGAAGCCCTACCCCCCGCCTCCCTTTCCCAGGACACTTCTTGCTTCGCTGACGCTGACAACCTGAAGGTCTTCCTCCGAATCCGGCCCATCGAGGTCGCGCCGGCGAGGCCCGGCCGCATGCCCCCCAAGGCCGGCACCAGGGCACTGGCGAAAGGGGCGCCGCCGAAGGTGGAGAGGAGGCGGACCGGTGCGTGCTTGTCGGTGAACGGTCACAGCTCTGTTACGCTGTCGGCGCCATCTCTGCTTTACCGGGGGCGGGCCAAGAACGAGGTCTACGACGGGTTCTCTTTCGTCTTCCCACCGGATTCAACCCAGGTGTGGCTTTTGGGTTTGTCGATTCTGATACCATCTTTAATTCTGTTACTCCGTGCTGCCATTTGCTGATCTTTATAAAAGATTTCTTGTTTGGGTTTTTTTTTTTAAATTTAAGATGGTGAATTTTTGGTTTGATTTGGTCTCATTAGAAATGGTATAGCTCAGCTATTTTTTTTGGGACCAGATAGTCAATTCGGCTTTTGCTTTGTTCAAGAAAAATTGAATTTGGGTTTGCATTGATTGGGTAGAATCTAGTGATTATGTTACTATTGTCTATGAAACTTTTCGACGTCATTGATCTTCGCCCTAAAGTAGCCAGGCTCTGCAATTGGGGAAACGAACATTATTTCACGAAAGGTTTAAGCCTCCAAGTCATTGTTTTATGTGCTTTCAGAGTCTACCCTTCTCAATGTTTTTAAATATGAAAAAGTTGAATGTTAATAAACTACCTCTGGTAAACAGTAAAATAGACTATTCGACGTGATGGCCAAGTCAAAGATCATTTTCTTCTTCTTTCTCTTTTAGGTCTGAATCTCCTCTCAGGTGGTCTAAACAACGAACATTATTTCATGAAAGGTTTAAGCTTCCAAGTCATTGTTTTATGTGTTTTCAGAGTCTACCCTTCTCAATGTTTTTTAATATGAAAAAGTTGAATGTTAATAAACTACCTCTGGTAAACAGTTAAATAGACTATTCGACGTGATGGCCAAGTCAAAGATCATTTTCTTCTTCTTTCTCTTTTAGGTCTGAATCTCCTCTGAGGTGGTCTAAACTCAGCACATTTGGCTCTCTTTGTGTCATGACCAGTGCCTTAAACAACTTGGGCGGCCTAGGCTTCATGTAGTTTGCTCTATATGTTTCTTTCTTCACAGTAACTATGTGCAACAATGTTTTAAGTGTATTTTGCAAACATCTGTGTTGAATTTTACAGTGACTTCCTCTAAACAGAATGTTTCTTGGATATGAAACAAGCTTACTCATTGTTCAGGCAAATGTTAATACGTGACTCTTTCTATATGCTATACAATATGAATCCACATTCCTACTATCTAGTTCAATTCGCTAGAGATTCACATATCGGATATCTAAGATTTAGACCTCAAACTACCATAAATGTTGGAGCTTCCTTCATGTTGAAATGTGTCCATGATCTGTGGCTTTCAAGCAATTTACTTTACCTACACTTGGACAAAACTCAGTGATGCAATAGTTGTCATGATTGGATGGATACTGCAAGTGAATGAGGAATTCTTGTTTTAGAACTTAGAAAGCCTAACTTTTTGGAATTTTATACTTTAAAACGAAAACCATATGTTTTCTTTTTATTTTTTCTAAACATCACTAAGCATTAAGGACTCATAACACAAATTTCACCTAAATGATCAAAGGGTACTAGGTTCCAGTGCATAATTCTGCCATTAGGCTTGAATCCTTCTTTCTCTATTATCAATTTGAAAATAATAAAAAAGTTCCCATCTTCTTAATTTTGATATGTAAGTTCATTTTCATAATTTCATTTGCTAAGTTTCCATTAGTAAGTCGATTACCTTACTGTCTTTGCTATAATATCTTGTGCGAGCTAGCAACTGAATGTCTAAAGAGTATCTTTTGATCCCGACTCTTGTAATATAATCAAGCTTCAGAGCTGTTATTACCTTGCTGTTAAATTGTTTGGATAAGGCCTTAGAGAAGTTGCCATTAAATTGTTTTGAGCTGCCAACCCTTCCATCCTGTCCTATTGTCAGTTTATCCTTCTCTTTGTTCAGATCCTTGCCTCCAATTCCTCTGGCACCCCTCTTCCTTCCACCTCCTTGCCACATATTTCCCTCCTTCCTCGTCCTCCAACAACACCTTTTCTTGGCCTTCTCCTCCGCCACAGTACTCTTCCTTCGTTGCCTTCTTCTATACTTCAACTCCTTCATTCTTCTCTCCATCTTTTTCTTTGGTCTAGGTGGTATCAAGTATTAGTACATTGATCCGTATTAGTAAGGTATTGGACCAGTTGTGAATTGGTGTTGGCACTGGGCCAGGATCTTAGACCTTGTCCAAATTATTTTAAACCCGTTGCTATTTAGATAGGAGTTCTAGCATGGTAAGATATGCTACTAGTTAAATCTATTTGATTATTTGAGCACATACGTGTTCCATCTTCAAACAATATCTGTTATTTGAACAGGGCAGCTTTGGACATCCTTGCTTTAATATTTGTTTTTATATTCCAAAATACAAATAGACATTTCCATCCAATTCAGCCTTCAATCAAACAATAAAAAAGAAAAAAAAATTGTATGCAAGTTCACTTGCATTTTCTTCCTTTCTTTTGAATTCTCAATTTTGATTTAGTTGAATAGTTTTTATGTTCCCATCTGTGTTGAATAACATGCTTTTCCATATCTTTTGTTCTATAGCAAGAAGTATATAACATGGCGGTGAACCCAGTCTTGATGGATTTTATGGGGGGAAAGAGTGGTCTCTTGGTTGCGTTGGGACCCACTGGTTCCGGAAAGACTTACACCATGTTTGGATGTGCACGGAATCCAGGTGTTGTGCCTCTCATTTTGAAACAGCTTTTTGATGGTCCATCTCAAGGCGATCTTCATGAAAGGAGGTAGATGTCGGTAAACATATTTACAGATGCCATGCTGTTTTTCGGTTGTTGATCTGCTGATCATTCTTTTTTGCTCACTTTTTTTAATTTTTTGAATGTTTAACTAATCATTCTTCTCTTTCCCTGGTGATATAAGTGGGGTACAAACAATCAAGAAAATTCAGGTTCAGGTGGTAACTTGGCTGTTGTTACTTTAATTATGTATCTGAACAATATGAAAGTTAAAGATGAACACATTAAACTGATCATGTTAACAATATGATTACTGTTTTGTTCTCCCACAATTGTCATATGTTGATGCCAAATTAGAAAAATGGTGATCATATCTTGCTCTTCATAGAAAATAATCAATTTTTGTGGAATTTCACACTATTTCCTGTCAACCAAGTAGAATATCATAGCCTCAATATTTGCAGTTGGAGCCCTCTTATTTTAATGCCATCCTTTTACACATCATGCATCCAAAGTAATTATAAGTTATCAAGAAAACATAATTATGTTCTTGTTTTGTTTGATCTTGTTCTAAAAAAAAATTACTTGGAAGTTGAAACTTCATATATTGAAAAAGTTTCATACACATTTGTGTTTTGGAAGAGTCACCGTTCACAAGGGTGCTCTATATAAGTTGTCAGGATTAGCATAGTGCTGATTGGTTCCATGCCAATCGGAATTTGAAGGAAGTGGTCTTGGATTGTCAGTTATGTGTAAGTGACCATGATTTAATTGGATGTCATATTTGTCAAGAGTATGTTTTTCTCTTTAAACGTATCTGTTGTATTTGTTTTGATAAGATAAAATTTACGTTTGATTTCACCTTCTTTGGAATTCTTCATTTTAGATTTTGACAGTATTTTTAACATTTTCATCTTTAAAGAGTGAATTATAGCAATATAAAGTTTTGCACTGTGTGAAACGTGAGACGGCATGATCAAGACTATTAACTATTAAGTATCAAAATTTTCACACTTTACCATGTTGGTGGACATGCATAAAAAGAGTGGCCTAGCATTCAAGGTTGCTGCCAACTTAGATCTAAGAATGTCAGGTACATGCAGTCCTATGCTTTTATGCAATGGGATTACGCCATTCCACAAAACCCAAGCTATGAGTAGGTCATATTGTGTATAGACCAACTTCATATAAAACAATCACTATAAAACTGTATTTCAATATAATCTTTAATTCTACTACATTCTAACTACATCTCACTTATAAGAAATTAAGAACTTCTAACCAAACATTTAATGCAATTCAACACACTAGTTGAAAATTCGGGTATAACATATTGTCTTTTTTTTAAAGCATTTGACACCTAGGTTAAAATGGATCAATCTTGCTGTTGTGTAAGAATCTCCTATAATAAAACTTTGTGTATGCAATTATGGACTTTAGTGGATAAAAAAGGCACATCCTCTCTGATCTAGGTGTGCTTTAAAGGATTTTATGATTGTTGTCTTGAAGATGCACGAGTTATGCCTTACACAAAAAGGATATGGAGGAAGTAATTTAATTAGACTGAAATATGGAAACAGATCTTGGGAATAATTGACTGTTCATGCTTGATTAAATGTACATGAGATGATTTACTCTTCCAGAAGCTAGTTCCCTCAATCTTTCAGGCTCGAAAAAATAAGTTTGTATATCCTTCTGTCTTGTAGTTGCCCATATAGAATTAAGTATCCACGTATACCATAGTGCACGTACTGTGCCATCTGTGTGATCCAACTATGACATATTATCATGGTACATAACTGTTATGCACTGTGCCATTTTGTTCTGGTGCAGGCTAATCTGTTACACATTGCACACTGCTATATCAACTGACATGGACCAAATCTAGTCAGTTACCATTGCTGGCACAATGACTATCCACTAGGCATATGCTGCTATGACGTTTTCTCCTGCACAAGCCTGTGATAGGTATTGGTAGGGGAACAGAATACCTCTAAAATTTAGTGCTAATATATAGAACTATAACCGAACTACTATAGTTGACATGTGCTTCTTTCTACTGTAAACTATAACTTCAGATGGATCTGTAAGTTGCAATGACAAATTTTCTCAGATTGAGGAACTTTAGGCTCCATGATCTTCTCCTGTTGTCATTCCTCCGTAAAATTTTCTTATGATTATGATTGCAGATCATATTATCTATCAATGTTTGAGATACATTCTGAACGGGGCAAAGGGGAAAGAATCCTTGATTTATCTCATGATGGGGTCGAGCTGTCCTTTCAACATTCTACTGTAATAGGTCTTAAAGAGGTAGGTGCTGTTGTGCAGTTACTTCTGTTTTATCATTAAGAAGTTGCCATATTTATGGAGGCTAAAGTTCTTTACTTTCATGTCAACAGGTCATGGTTTCAAATATTGCAGAAGCAGAGAATGCAGTGGCACTTGGTATGCTTAAACGTTCTACTGCTGCAACAAGTGCAAATGATCAGTCTAGGCATGTGATATTTTTGTTTAAATCATTAAGTTTTCTTCAGTAAATATATAGAGCTATTCCAATTGGTTCAAATTTCTACAATATCTTGTTCTTGGTCTTGTTGCAAATTTATTTGAGATGGTTAAGAATTGCTTTGTACATTTGCAAAATGCTTTTATAAGATAATTGAGCAACTTTTTCTACTTGTGATTAGATGTTGTCTAGGCTACTCACTGTTGTAGATGCTCTGTCAGACACTCATGGTATTGTAGTATTTGCGATCATCTTTAGGGATTTAGACTTTTTTGTTTTTGGGTGCTAGTACAATGAAAGACAGCAACTCACTGATAGTATTTGTTCTTTTTTGTTACTGGCTATTACTTTTCTGTTTTCTTCTCTGATTTTGATATGTTATTGTTAGTTTATCTCTTTCTAAGGTTAAGATAGTTTTATGACTTTGTCTCTTGCTTTCTTATTCACAACACATGCCTAAAGGTGCCCATGTTCTGATTCGGTTTGGTTTTGGGAGAATTTTGAATTGAACCAAATTTATTTCATTTACAAAAATTGAAAAGGAAACCAAACTGAAGCCCTAAAAATACCAAAACAAATCCAAGTTGATTGGCTTTTATGATTCTTTATTCAGTATCTAACATATATTAGAAAAATAGGGTTATATAATTGTAATATAATGGAGGAATGCAAAACTGTTAAGACCTGTTTTTACTAACCGGTTTGATCAGACTGGATGTGAACCAGGATGCGGACTGCCCATTTTCAAGTGGCACAGTCTGAATACTTTAGACTCTGTGTTTAAGAATTTTTAAATATTTTCTTGTGTGGCAGATGTGCAACTTCTCACTCTTTGCACTGCATGCCTCCCTAGCCCATCTTTAGCTGCCACCAAATGCTGCTCACCATTGCCAGTCTGGTACTTCTCCTTTCCATTTCCTTTTCCTCCCCTCCATCTCCTTCTTCACCTCCTCTTCCTCTCTCCTCCTTCTGTATCAGTCTGGTCATGGATCAGTATGGGACTGAAACCCACTGCATTTCATGACTATAACACAAACTTCATCTAATTGTTGTATATTACATATGTATTTCTTATGCTAATTTATCGTTATGACCTTATGATTGAGTAATAATATCTGCTTTATTTGTGTCAGTAGGATGTATGATTTAGAAGTTATACTTATGCTTATATTGATTAAATATTATTTGGTTCAGTTCATTTTGAATGCTTTTTGTAATGCCACAAACCTAACTGAACTTAAAATTGTTTAGTTTTTCAATTTTCTTAGCCCAGTGAGCCAGTCAGTCAAACAAAATAAAGCAGAACTGAATATCTTGGTTCAATTAGTTTTTCTTTTACTGGTTCATTTGCATGCCTTTACATATGCCTAAATCTAATTACATTTAGTAGTTATTTACTGTTGCTTTCACATGATTGTTAATTCTTCTGCAGTTGATGTCTTCTTAATTCGTTCAAGAACTGTAGTTGGCTAATTTTGCTTTAGTTTGATACTTTGATTAATGATTAATGACTTCTGTTTGTTTTTGCAGTCGATCTCAATGCATCATAAACATTCGCAAGACTGAGACGAGCCTCAGTGAGCACAGTGTTTCTCTACATGGTGCTGTTCTCACTATAGCAGATCTTGCTGGGGCTGAGAGAGAAAGAAAAACTGGAAATCAGGTTGTTTTCTAACCAAGAAGTCATATTTAGAGTTTCGCTACAACCTAACACTCTTTCTGTTTTTGCAGTACAGGGTAGTTTCTGTAGTACAGTTGATGTTGACTACTTGTCATCTTAAGTTTTCGCTTTTCCTGGTCTTCATAATTGCTAAAATATGAAGAGTACTTAATAAACACCATTACACAAATATTCCTAACTAGAAGTAATTCTTCTTTTCCTTCATGTTACAATCTGGCAGCTTTATTCCATTGACTCTCCAGGTTCTTAATGGTTATTTAGGTGGTTTGATAGTCATCTGTCTGCTCCAACTGATGCTAACAAAAGGTGCAGAAGCAGCACTTGCAACCAACTTTTGCAGGGCTGTCTATTTCCTTTGCAACTGCTACTGTACTAGTGGAGTTGTACCATAGCAGCTGGTGCCTGGCATCACGGAAATGATGAATAAAAAAAATAGTTCAAGTAGCTGGACTCTGGAAGCTTAAAAAGAGAATAAGCCTTAATTATTTGCTGTTGGGGGTTGTCTTGAAGGGGATTTGTTAAACCAACTCTGTAAGTAATAGGTGTGAGATTTTGTTGAGCTAGTGGCTTCCTGTGGCTTCAGATTATTTTAATGTTTAAGTTCGTAAATAGGAAGAAAACTACCAATACAGGGTCTTTACCATTATCAATAGAGTGGCTACAGATGACATTTGGGAATATTTAATGCTGTCCGGTTAGGTTATATGTCATGTAAAAGAAGAGGTTCCATTTCATGTTTCAATTGTCCCACTTTTTGTGGTGTGCTAGGCTACAGGTTAGTGAGTCTGATGAAGACATTGACCATTTGTTCTGTTTGCTAATGTGGACGATTCAGGTTAGGAAGCTACTTTCATAAAACAGCTAATGGATAATGAGCAATACATACATGCCATACCAGAACTGATTGCAGCATATTTTGGAAACTCTGGTTTAGTGTGTCAATAGGTTGACCTGGCTTGATCTTACCTGAAATCCCTTAGCTGATGTAAAATTAGACCAGATCCTGTGAACCTTGATCTTTAGATGGTTGAAGAAAATAATGGAATAAGCTTCGAGTTATGTTTGGATGTGAACATGCAAGGATAAAACAAGTAGTAAATAAACTAGAAGCACAATAGGAATAATCTGGTATCACTCTTTATACACAGCGAAAAAGCTACATGCGTTTCTTTTCTTCATGCATTTGAGTGAGACAGAGAGAGGAATGGAGAGAGTGGAACACCCCAAGGTTGAACGATGGCCAACTAGTGCAACCAATAACTGTAACCTAATATTGTCAAAATAAAAAAAATAAACAAGTCACTTTAGGTTGCAAATTTTATAATGCTTAAAATAATCCTCCAGTGGCTCTGATTAGTGCACCACTGAAGTAAAAGAAAACACCAACTGCTAATCTTTTATCAAAAAATTGTGATTATTGATTGTTTTATCAGGCTCCTAGATGGACAAGTGCTGTGATGCCAAAATTTATGTAGGATAAGAGTAGGGAATGCAAAAATATTTTGTTTTCTAGGATTTGAGAATATGTAAGAGCTATGAAAGGGAAAGTATAATCCTTGGGCTCACTTTGGTTCCTAGGCATCACTCTTAAGGATCCTGACCCCACAATATATTTGCATCACATATACATCATGGAGCCAGATCATTTGGGTTAAATACCAGAATCACTCTGGCTCTGTGAATCATTCATAGGATGAAGGCCCTAGACCTCCTCACACATAATCTAGGAAATAATAAATATCGTTCATCTGGTCATCATTTCAGACCCAATATGTCAATATACACCCCAAGTATTGGATAAACAAAAACTAAAAAATGGAAAGTGCATTTCACTAAATCATATCCTTTGATTCAGGGTCAATCACTCATCTTCCATTTCAAAGGAGTCTTCACATCCATTTTTGCCTTGGTAGATGAACTTCCTTTTTTAGCATGATATTTTATTTGTATGGGTTTCCTTGAAGAGTATATTCAGTCAAACCTATGTTTTCAATCATGTTCCATTTTTAACTTGGCTTGCTTTTATTCTTCTTGGACAACCTTGTTAGATAATGTAACAATGCATAAGATAATGCCGTGTGACAGCTAGTGTTATTTACAAAATCATCTTGTACAGTGACATTACAGTCGTGAAAAAGAAACCCTAAACTTATAAAATTACTCCAAAAACGTAATTAAAAAAAATATTTCCTGGATTGATTCTGTATCTATTTCTGGTTGCATGGTTTAAAAGGGCTAGGTGTGCGTTGGAGCTGATTTTTGTTCACAGATGAAATTTATTATGTTGTAATCGTCATTGTACTTATATCACTATTTGTCAATAAAATACAAGCCTCTTTGTTAGATTCTCGAAACTATTATATGGACAGCCTTCTCATGTTGTGATAATGATGAGTAATTGGTCCATTGTGTTTCATATAGCATATCTATAACTGGATATTGTCTTTTGTTTGTGTCTTTTAGGGTGCAAGACTACTGGAAAGCAATTTCATAAACAACACATCAATGGTTTTTGGTCTATGTTTAAGAGTAGGTTGCTTTTAATATTTTTTTTCCTTAAAAACTTTATAAAAACGAGTATGGTTAGATAATTTTAAAATACAATGGAGGTTGATTTTCAAATTTCTTTCGTACTTCTCATTTTCCAGGCTTTGCTTGAACATCAGAGGAATCCAAGGAAGCCAATAGAGAAGCACTTCAAGAACTCATTGGTATGTTCAATTTTATGGACACAATTTGATCATGCACAAGGCCAATATGCTTGTTGTAGAATGATAAATGCAAGTCATCATATATGTGGTTCTGTTCAAGAAGGTAGTAGAAGTGCATGGTCCTGATTTGTGTTTAATGCCCATCGTGTTCTTTGTTCATGAACCGATATGCAACTTCACAATTCAGCAAAAGCTGTGACTATGATTTCCTAAATGCTTCTGTGCCTATTATATTTTTTTCCTTTGGAAATTTCCTTCTACAGAAAGTCTAACTCAACTATTTGGTCCAAAGTTGACCAGGTACTTGAGAGATTATATGGAGGGCAAAAAACGTATGACTCTGGTATGAAACTCAACTCTTTGTTCAGATCAAATCTTATAGTTTTCTACTCCTGTATACTACTCTTGTTGGAAACTTATCATTCACAGAAGTCAGAAAATCCTTTTTATGGTATGCTATGTATTGAAATAAGTTGACCTTCGAGCTTCTGTTTACTTTATTTAACTGTTTAAGATATGATACGTGGTTTGCATGCTCCCACTCCAATTTTCCAATGAATTTAGACCCACGTTAATATGTTAGTTTGGTTGATTGCTTGTTGCATGATAACAAAAGCTTATCTTAGTGAGGCTTGATGATGAAACATTTAGTATGAACTAATTTTACTGAATATATTCAAGAGAGAAACCTGCATTCACTTCTAATATTGCTATTGAAAATTTCCTTTTCATGTATCCTTTCAGAATTGTTCCTAGTCTTATTCAAGTCCAATGCTATATTGGGTTGTCAACTTGATGGTCACCACATGAATGCTCCTTAATGTGATATAGTATTTTTTATACCCAAATTTGCAAGTGATGAAGTGGGATTTGATCCCAGAACCTTATCAGTGATGGTCAAGATCTTTACTAGCCAAAGTGGTTCAGCGCTTTAGTATGATTTTTGTTTTTAATAACCAAGAAAAATACAATAACAACAACAACAACAACGACAACGACAACAAAGCGGTAAGTCTCAACTATTTGGGATTGTAACAACCAAGAAAAATAGAAAATGAAATGAAGAAACAAAAGACAATAGATGTGGCTATGTTCCTAAAACAAGCCATTATTCAGAGAACATAACGGGGGCCTGTTTGTTACTAGATTGTAGGCTTTTAGTTTTTGCAGTGCTCTTTGTTCAGGTCTTGCAAAACTCAGTGGGAGTTAGAGAGACTATATAGACCAAGGAATGCAATTTCAGATACTAGATCTGCACTGGTCGATGAGTTAGAGAGGAGGTGGTAGTGGAGGCGGAGTAGGAGAAGTACATGAAAGAGGCTGGTGATAGTGGACAACAATAGTTGGGTGATGAGAACAGGGAGAGGGTTTGGAGATCATGAGCCCTAAGGGATCTAGGCCTTCAAAAAATTAAATCCCGCGTTTTTGAATCTGGATCAGACCAGACTACCTAAAATAGGGTGGTACATATCGGTTCATGCATAGACCAGTATTGACCAGTCCAGGCGAAGCTGAGTTCCTCAGCATGGACACAAAGATTGTCTGACACCACTATCTTATAAAATTGGCTGCTCACAGCAACTCTTATTGTTTTTGTCCCTATATATTCCTTGAAGAAAAAAATCAGAGAATTGAAAATAGAATTGCATACAACACAGATTTGCATAGGGCGTGCACCTGTTATATGATTTTCTGTCAATGATTTCCAAAGCATGTTATTTCTGGGTTTACCTATTTAGCTTGTAACATCCATTAGCAAAGTGTAGAAATCAATTTCTTGACAGACATCCTTTCTCATACAGGTCAACAAATTATAAAAGGTTGTTTGATGGTGTTTATCACAGGAAAAATGTACCTATATGTTCTTAAATGAGCTCAGATTATCATGATAAGAAGTATCTTTAACTTTATTATTACTGTTGGATTATGGTTCTGGGCACAATATTAACCAGTGGTAGCCTTAAGAGGATGTAATTGGACAAGGAAGTGCTTTGTCTTGCAGATCTTGATGGTAAAACCTGGAGAAGATGATTATGCAGACACATCATTTTTACTGAGGCAAGCATCACCTTACATGAAAATCAAGTATGGCTTGTTTCCTCTGTTCAACTAAACATTCAGTGTCAATTTTTTGATACATTTGGTTTCAACTTATTTCTTTGAGCTGCTTTTGATTTCATACCAAATAATGTTTTTTTTAGATGCTTAAACATGCACATTGATGGTTCAAGTTGTATATTTTGGCTACAATTCGTTGATTGTTTTTTTGACTTTTCTCATTG
Source organism: Musa troglodytarum (assembly GCA_023547065.1). Taxonomy (NCBI): domain Eukaryota; kingdom Viridiplantae; phylum Streptophyta; class Magnoliopsida; order Zingiberales; family Musaceae; genus Musa; species Musa troglodytarum. The sequence continues at coordinate 54,311,180 of CP097506.1, read as the reverse complement.
AAGAAATGGTTGTCCTTGAATAAAGATTGTCCCATGTGTTGTTAACTAGTATTAGCATGTTCATAAGTTAAAAAATTGGGTTGGATGGAAATACATTTTTTTTCTTTCTTCATATCTGATCAGCAAGTCCAGCATGATTGTGCTTTTAGTTCTTGTTGTCTCTATGGATTCCAATTGCAAATACAGTGAGTAGTAGAAAAGATTATTTGGCAAAACCATCATCAATGTCATTTAAAGTTTTTCCCCATCAAAATTTGCTCGATTGAAGAATAACACTAGGTTTAGAAAGTTCTGAGAAAAGATTGAGTTGAGTTTCATAATCAACTCGGTTGGCCAATTTTAATGGGAAATTTTGTGCAATTAAGGGCCCAAATCTTGGAGTTCTCTGAACTATCTTATTGGTTCTGTTACTTTCAAAATGAGATGTTTTTTTTCAGCCTGATGATGTTTTAAGAGTGATGGGCTTTATTTGTTTATTAACTTTTGTTTTCTTATTGTTTCTGTTTGGCAAAGCCAATGACCTCTTTTTTCATCGCATCCCATTTCCTTTAGTTGGGAGAAAGCTCTGTTGTACTATTTTCCTTTGAATTCAATGTGAACAACATTTGAGAATGTTTTGTACTAGCTAAACTGGAGAGTTTCCTGCATTATAAGTGAAATTGCCTACATCGTTTGTTCCCTTTAGGCAATTGTTTCGATATTTTTGATACTAGTGTAGTGACACTCGATACATATATATGTTCCATATTTCAATATTTGCCTTAAAAAAGGCTTGGAATAAAAAAAAGACTATTTGAGGCCCTTTTTTTTCCGCTTTACTAGTTATATACAATCAATTTAGACAACTTTAAACTAGACTTAGAATATAAAATGATAAATAAGATTTAAAACAAAGACATATACCTATTTGGATCCATATTGATATGGGTATGGTATCTAGGATTGAACTCATTGTAGTGCTCCCACCACCAAAATGAATGATGTGAGTCAATGACCGATAGATGGGAGTCTTCTATCTTTTTCTCCTTCCTGTATGCATCATTTATCCATGTTTGTGTTTTTTTTCTCTGTGATGGGCATGTAGCAAGATCCAGATCAACTACATCAAAGAGCTGCCATTCTGTCAAATCCTCTAATAAAGTCCCATAGGCTGGACTGCCTATGTTAGCTGTCTTTCTAAACCGAGAAGGGCTAGTTTACTGCCTCATGTTGGAACTTGTACCCAATCCATGTGTACTGGTACAAGTTGTGTCCCTCACTAATGTGCTAAACTAAGTTGGACCCCTGCCACTATCATACTTAAACAGCAGGTCTGTCGGTCTATCTCATGCTTTCCTCAGACATGTGTTTGTGCTGTTCGGAAGAATGTATTCTAACATTGAGATCCGGGTTGACATCATTACCATGACTGATGTACTCATCATACACCTACAGCTCTGTAGTAAGTCTTTTAGATACCTCCTAAGTTACCTTCTACAAACATGGTGCATTTCAGGCATGAATTCTGCTCTGATGGCCCTTTTGATCTCTTGGGGCACATTTGTGCACTTCAGTATGGCGGAAAATTGACCAGCCAAATGCTGCTTCAATTACATTATTCCTCCACCCGATCAATGTAGTCGCCATGAATGTCCTGTTAATGATTGCATGCCTGCAAGTGACATGTATGCTATGATTCGGGATTAGAACTTTGCTGTCTTCAGTGCTTTTATCTGCAACAAGAGTTAACATATGTTCAGATCCACATATTCATTATATTTCCAAAATTATGATTAGATCCAGGATGATAAATGCTATATCTGAATGGATGAAGCTTACATTTTGTTTGATCTGAGCTGGACCTACTATGATCAAACCTAGATCCATTCAGATCTATTGCAGATCTGCGAAGATCTAAACTAGATTCGACTAGATCAAACCTAGGTTAGGATAGATCTAAGCTAAATCTAATCAGATCTATAGGCTTGATTCTTATGGATGTAGCATAGATAAACCAAAATGTAGAGATAACATTGAGCCCTGATTTAAATCTAAACATTGAAATTTAGTCTAAGCATGCAAGAATAAACATAAACGCTAACCTAACTGCATGTTAAAACCCAGAGATCAGGCATGAAATTACCTTGATTTGAATAGGACATGGACCAAATCTTGATTTTGTCTTCTTCTTGGGAAAAGCAATTATTCATAGAGTAAAAATAGATGGTTAAAATGGCCAGGGGCGTTAGGACTTAGGAGTCTTGTGTGATCATTGGATATTTTCGAGATTAAAAAAAAAATTTTATAAGACAGTTGTGAGATCAACAATGCTTTATGGATTTGAGTGTTGGAAAGATTGATTTTCCTAAGAACAACAACAACAATAACAAAGCCTTAAGTCCCAACTATTTGGGGTTGATTACATGGATCTTTTACTGTTATTGAGATCTATAAAAAATCATATGTTTAGTTACGTTCAAAATACTTAGATCTTTATTTATAGTTTATGTTAAAGTCTTTTTAGGTCTTTCTCTATCTCTCCTCGTATTATTAACATTTTCACTCTATTGCTTATCACATCTGGAGGCCTTCTAAGCATATGTCCATATCATCTTAAACGATTTTCTCTCATCTTATCCTCTTTTTCTATCTTTCCTTGTAACTTTACACATTCATCTCAATATTTTCATCTTGATAACACAAAATTTTTGTATATATTGTTTCTTAACTATCCAGCACACAGATCCATAAAACAATGTTGGTCTCACAACTGTCTTATAAAACTTTTCTTTTAATCTCAGAGGTATCGGATGATCACACAAGATTTCTGATTGTCTTCGCTATTTTAACCATCCTATTTTCAGTCTATGAATAATATTTTTGATCTCTCCATCTTGTTAAATAACTGATCCAACCATCTTCTTGTTGTTATTGTTGTTCTTAGAAAAAGCAATCTTCCCATATGATTTTCAATTACTTTTGAAGGGAGTAAGCGAAAGTTAAGTGAATTGAGAGAAATTAGAGTGTGAATGAGAGTGAAAAAAATGGGAGAGTCAGTTTTGGGAGCTTTTTATAGCCTCCCAAAGACCCTCCAATGGTACCCACCCAATGGCTTTGCTATGGTTACTTTTTTATATCTTCCCTATATCGGGCTTGTACCACCCGGTACATGTCCTGTATTGACAGTACCAAATTGGTATCGGTTGGGACCATATATACCATTCCTGTACCGACCAGTATACCTTGCTTTGTGTACTTGTTCCCTGCTGGAGCTGCAAATGAGCCGAGAGCTGCTTTGAATCTTTTTAGGATTTTTGCTTCTATGGTAGTGTCAGGCTTCCAAGAGGACAAGGCATGAGCTTGCAAAAGATACCAGCCTAGGAGAGAGGCATGGAAATTTTAGAAGTCGTTTGAAACAGATCATATGAGAGAGAGGCCACGGCAGCAGGAGAGAGGGAGGTCGAGATTGAAATGGTTTTGAGGATCATGAACGAGCGGGGGTGGATCCAAAGAGGGTGATGGGGAGCAAGGGGGAATTGCGGAAGGGGAGGCTATCACATATGAGCTGTTACCTTTTTCTTCCCACAGTAAGATGGCAAACTATTGAAACCATAGAATTCCTTATGGGAGTCACAATTGTCTAGATTACAGTTTATCTCACTTGGATTCTTTTTTCAGTGAACATTGAATAGTCGTGATTTGCGATGCTAGCATAACTTTATGATAGTTGGGCTGATATTTAGTTGACTGTTGTAAACAATAAGTTGCCAATAAAGTGATTGAAATCTGGAAAAACTTTGGTGATATTCATTTCTGGTACATAACTGCTCAAATATTCTTTTATTGCACCATTTTTGTTTTCTATAAATTAAATTAAAATTTCTGCTATTTCAATTTTCAGGTTTACCAATCTTGAAGATATGTCAAGCTTACCTAATCGAAAAAGAAGTACCTCTTCACCTGTTAAAGTAGATCATCATAAAAGGAGGAAGATCGATGTATCTAAAACTTCATCGGTATATTTTCTTTTTATTAGGAACCTAATTTCCTCTGATGTTGCTATCCTTTTAATTTAATGACTGAGAATATTTGCTTTGTGAAAGACTGCATTAAGTGTTATCAGACACCATCTAAATCACATAAGATGGCAAGTTATTAAAAAGAGCTAAACATTTTATTTGTCAACAGTACCATTATTTTTTGAAGATTATTAATTCTCTTTGTTGTGTCAAATGCTGCTGTAATCTTCTTCCTTGTGATCATTCTATTTGACTATTTCTTTATCTGAATTTTCTTTTGCATAACTATTGAATGTCGCTAAACTTGAATTTTGTGATAGTTTCACAAATGAGTACCTTTGTGCTAACGAATCTTAGGTCCATGAATAATGACCCTTTGTATTCTGTGTGCTTGAATAAATGTTCAGTCAAGGTTCCTGAAGTATCCTGGTTATGCCATCTAATTCTTGTTCCTTCATTATTGGAAGTTTATATTTATTAATGTCATTCTAACTTTGATGGATAAAATCATTATTTGTCTTCAAGCATCCTAACATTTTTTGCTCCCATTTCTTTTATTGCAGGATGATGAAGGAATACATGGTAGTGATGGAAATGATGGAATTAAAGCATCTAAGAAAGGTTAATAAAATACTTCTGATTTGAATAATCTTCTCATTCATCTATTATGGATCCAAATACTTATGACTAGTGTAAAATCTAAATAGTTAGTATGTTCTCCCGATTTGTTTCATCTATATTTATCCTTGTAAGCTACTGATGGCTTATAGATGCTAGTTCGAAGAAGCTTCAGGAGATCGGAATACAACAATCTACCTCAATTTCTTCAAAGATTAATGAACCTGCAACGATGGAGACACCCATGAAAGGCGCCCTCTATATTGAGCTGCAAAAAATGACAAGACAAGAAGAAATTATGAGGAATTTTTCGAAGGCTTTATGGAATGTTCTAAAGCAGTATAAAGAGAAACTTATGGTAATTACTTCTCTGATTTATTCATATATTATCTTTTGGCATTAATATAATTTCAGGGTGATTTATTCATATTTTATGGACTCGGTCAAGGAGCATTTCACTAAAAAGTGAAACATCAATTTCATCTTCTTTAATTAGCTGTTGTTTCTATATACTCCCTAGATTGTTTCTGTTATGTTCATTGTTAATATTAACATATTTCTGTTAGATGTATTAACGACAATGACTTCCATCTTTTCTTGGAATATCTTAGTGTTTTATGCACCTATGATTCCCTCTATTAAAGATTATGCATTGCCATTAGGAGTCAGAAAAAAACGTGCTAAGTCTTAGGGAAATCCTCCAAAAGGATGAGATCCAACTATTAGTACTTAAGAAAGAACTTGAGGAACTGAAGTCCCGTTGTTCATGCCATAAAGCTCCTCGTGTGGGAGAGTCGAGTAGTGCTCAGGGGGAACCTCTGCTTGATTGTTGTGGAACACGGCTGGCAACACCTTATCAAGTTTACTCAAGCAATGTTGACTCAGCTTTTCATGATAGGGGTTCTCTAAAGGTATGGCTCTTCATGTCACACTTGTATATTGTTATATTTTTTCTCCAAGTTTATATGTTGTTTTTCTTTGTGTTAAAGATTATTTCCTCAAATTACATCATTTGAATTTTACTTTCCAGAATCCACTGCAGGTTCATTTTCTGAATAATTGTTGACATTGTTCCTTGACTCCAAATATATCCATTATGCATACATTTGTTATTCCTTTAAATTCTGAAATACCTTTTACAAGTCAATGTTTGATTTGTTTTCCTAGTTGACTTGAAACATATATCTGACATAGACAAAATAAATAAGATTTTTCATAATTTTGGCTCTTACTGGGGCTTAATGTTAAACAAATATCATTGAACAATGAGGTGATATGCAACTTATGTTTATGATGTGAAAGTTACCTCTTCTTTTTGGATCATTTTCATTGTGCCCATCTATTAAGTTTGTGCCATCCCCTAGCTGGTTCATTCCAATTTTCCAGTATTGACTTGTCTTAACTTGCTTCCAGCTTTTACTGTGGTTGATGAGCTCTAGATTGGTTATTCATCTTTCTAACTTGCTTATAATACAGTTTTACATAGTGACCTATTAAAGTTAGACTACATGATCTTTACATGGACTAAGAAATAGATAGGATAATTATTATTTTGTGAGAGTTCGTTCTGGAGAATAATCAAATATTGCAGAAAATTCATGATTAATATTTTAAAAAGTTAGCATCTAAAGGTTCCTTTTTTTTTTTTATCATGCAGTACTGTAGTTAAAGCTTTTCTATTCAACATGGTATTAGATTTATGCCCTGGCCCTGTTCTTACTGTGTAATATTGTTTTTATGCCACAGATGATAGACCAAGTGCCTGAAAATTCACCTGGCGTGACACTCATCCCTGAGGATTACAAGGGTCCTACAGATTTTGGTGCAGAAAGAACCTTAACTAAATTAAATAAATCAGGTTGATTTTGTTTTTCTTGACTGTATTAATGATATTATTTCTAACTTGAACAAGCATCAAAGTCTTATGAACTACACATGATTTTCTTAACAGACATTGATTATGGAAGCGCAAATTCTTTGAATAGCTTATGCATGGTGGATGGCATTAATGTTTCATCTTCATCAGTTGAGAAAATCACACATCTAAAAGAAAATGAAGGGGTTAGATCTCTTGCATTAATCTTCTTTGTTGTTTTTTTAACCTATGCATATATGGGCACTTTATTATCGAGAAAATAATAATCAATGTGTAGTATGTTTCCCACGCTATAGTTACCCATATATGTATTAATGCATGCATTTCGACTGCAACTTCCTATGAATGATATTCACATTAAAGCACTAATGAAAATGGAAAACAACAATCCAGCTCAAGTTGTTTAGTAAATTCACTTATTACTAGTCAATTTTCACAATCATTTAGTGAAATTCTTACTCAGCATTGCTGCATCCTTCAGACCTGAAGAGTACGAAACCCCAGGAAAGAATTATACTTTGGAAACTAAATGAGATTGGAACAGTTCTGAATAAGATTTGATACTACAAGTTTAACAAATTGTTATGCAGTAGCAAACTTTGATCTCAGTTTCAGTTGATGAATTATATAAAGCTGGTGATTCTTCAAATTTGATATGAATTTCAACTTTTGACAGGCAACAAATATACAGATGTGGTGAATCTCCACATACATATATCATCTGTAGATGTGTTGAATACAAATGTACTTCATTAGATGTGCATCAAAAATAGTTAATAGAGAAGAAAAAACTTTTATCAGTCACTGCATATTTTGAGCAAATGACATGCCTTGCCAAGCTGAAATTTATGGTTTATGAAAGAGTTCTCATCTATAATGCATGTGAAGTAGCTTGGTTCCAGTTTTATTTATGGCATTGTATGTAGATGGTTGATGAGCTCTAGACTGGCTATTCATCTTCTTCCCTTCTTTGTTGATAGTCCACTTTTTTGCACCTTTACCTTTTAGAAATGCAATGCTAAATGATCTTTACATTAAGAGATGGGTCAAAGAATTATTATTCTATGGAAGATGATATTACTTAGTTTTTTTATTGTAGATAGTAAAAAGGAGAGTACCTGTGCATGAGGCTCCCACCATTGTGGGATTTGAAGAGACCGTGATTCGAACCTAATATCTAAGTTCGCAAAGTAACAACATTACCATTGTACTAAGATCTGTCATCTATTGCAGATAATTAGTATGTTATAAAATAGAAAGATTAACATATATAGTTACTGAACCTTTTATCATGCAGTACCATGGTTGAAATTCTTCTTTTTAACTTTAATGAAGAAATCTTCTGTTTCTTGTCCTGTATGGCTGCATATTTTCTTTGTTGTTAATGACCATGAATTTATGTATTTCTTGTTTATTGCAATTGTGGCACACTATAATTAATTTCCTTTTGGTTCTCCCTTAAACCATAGTTGATAGACAAGATACCTGAAAATATGCCTGGAAGAACGATTATTCAAGAGGATTTCAATGGACTTGCAGATTTTGGCTCTCAAGGAACCTCAGCTAAGTTAGATAAATCAGGTGGATCTTTTTATTTCATTAAATTATTAATATTTTTTATATTTTGTTAAGCAATTACATCTTTTATGACGTACACATTTTCTTAACAGGCATTTGTAATGGAAGATCAAGTTCTTTAGATAGCTTGTGCATTGTGGATGACATAAATGTTTCATCATCATCAGTTCAGAAAGTCACAAATCTAAAAGAAAATGGAACGGTTAGACTCCCTCATGGTACCTGTCCTTGTTTTTCTACACAAGTATTTGGGCAATTTGTCATGAAAACACTAAGCAGTTGATCCATGTAATGTGTCTCATGCTAAAACTTCCTATTTGTGCATTAGTTTTATTCATGCTGAACTAGAAACTCAGTGCTGTGAAATTAGTTGGTGATAATATTCAACATCAAAGTAGTAATCATTAATGGAACTACTAAAACAAATGCAATAAGATTGTCAATCTGTTGTTGCAATTTTGGCATCTACGCAATTGACTTGACTGGTGAAGGCTTGTTGTACTAACATTTACCATGTAAATCAGAGTAGCAAGTTCTGGTTTTAGAATGGAAAGACTTGCCAAGGCCTGACTTTGGCCAGTTAATCATTGCTTATGCCTCCAATTTGAAATTTTCACTCTACCTCAGAAACTTATCTTTTAATCTTTGATAATTTGTTTGTTGGTATTCTGCATCAATAGGATAATATAAGCAGTTTATTTATTTAAACAACACTCATTTACCAACTGGTTTTATGCATCAATTAATTCCTGTTATTCTTATTTGGCAGTCGGCAGAGTCAGATCGGTCACGTGTACAGCATGTGAAATCAAATGACAAATATCATGTCCGTAAAGTCTTAAAAGAAAAAAATGGTCCTGTGTCCAAATCTTCAAATGCTGAGAAACCAAAGAGGTTAGTTATTTAAATGCCACTTTTGCCAACAGATCGGGACTATTTCTGTTGTTTTGCACAAGCTGGTTTCTTGATGTCAAAAGCTGTTTAGTGGTTAAAATAGCCAGGTTTCAAGGGTTAGATTATCTTAACCCGACTAACTAATTTTAACTTTTTATGTTTGGTTACTAGTCCAGCTAAGCCTTCTTTTCCCAAAGCAAATGTGATCTAAAGCATATGCAACAATATTAATGTTATATGTGCATTGCTTCCACATACATATAATCTTTTAATACAAAGACTAAGCTGTCTTGGAAGGCAGCAATTTAGAGGTGTTGAAGCTGGCTAACACTTTTGGTTGATCTCATCTTTGCCTGTCTATCAAGATTAATCTTGTAACTCGAAATCTCACTGACTAAAGTATTTTCATTTCACTATATTTTATCCGTAGGAAGTTGCTTCCAGCATCAGCCATGCTACTGAAGGAATTAACTGGTCCAGACATGGAGGCTGCTAATGGGGTGCGTTACTCAAAACTATAGGAGATGGTATTTAATTTGGGAGGGATCAATGCACTTGTCTCATTATTTTTCTGATGAGTGGAACAAGAAAAAAGGAATTTGATAATAGCGATGACCCATATTTATTTTTCAGACTAGAGTCCGTCTCTTATCAAGTATATTTGGCTCAACATTTTGTTAAATTACCATCGATTGACAGGATGCCAGAGGCAAGATTCCCGCAGGTGGACATGGGGTTTCTCAGAGAAGCACCTCACTTTTTAGCCTCTTGAGAAAGCAATCTTGAGGAACGATGGTTCTGCCGGCTTTGATTTTTATCAGACCATAGTGCAAGATGTTTTTTCAGATGTGGGGACCGTGACAAGACATGTGCCATTGTAAAAGCATTTGAAATATAGAAGAGCTATTTGTTCAAAGATGTCATGAAACTATGGATTAATTCCATGCTCATCACCGAATTGCTATTTGTAAAGAACTTCTATATACCATTATGAGTGTACCTTATAGCTCCTTCGAAGGAGAACTAATGTAAGCTCAAAGTGCACTTATCCTGGAGCATAGGAGAGAGATGACGGTGTGGATTGATTTGTTAGTGTAAAGAACTTGAATGAATAATTGTGCATGGATGTTACAGTCCGTTCCCGTGAGTTTCGATCTTGATTCAGTTGCGGATGATCGTTTCCTTGTCATTTCAATTAATGATGATTACATTAACCTTGTTGACACAGGTGATGAGCTTCAACCTTTTTCCTTTTTCTCCTTTGCCTTTTCCTTTTCGTTTTCGTTCATGTATTCTTAACATAAACCAACAATAGGACTTGGCTTGAAGGCGCATATGAACTGTTTATAGACGTAATAATCTTGACATGAAATGACGAGAATATATATATATATATCATTAAAGTAATATAAAGCAATGATGAATGCAGGAGTCTTCATAATCACTCCTATGGTACCAACAGCTTCAAAGTATTACACACAACGGAACCAAAGACAAATAAGAGATGCATGTTTGATTGTTAATAGGCAACTCAAGTGAGATTTACGGCGTTCCGGAACGAGCAGCAGCTTTTCCACAGAGAAGAAGGCAGGGGGAGAAGGGCATCTCGTCTCGAGGATTCGGAACAGTGTTGTTGTTAGTGTCATCCCACTTGACTCGCATGTAGAGTTGTTGACCCAGCTGCCTCCTCTCCGATTCCTGAGACCTTATGTTCCACATCCCCATGTTGTCAAAGGCCACCAAAATTGCCGTCCATGAGTTTGGGTACACCTATCGATCCATGGAGAGAACGTGTCGAAGCGTATGCCAAATATTTTCTTCTAAACATAATTATGAATGCATAATTACCTGAACAGTGGAGCGAAAGATAGCATCTACCATATTGTACGTTGACCTCGAGCTTTCGGTCCACTTCCCCTCCTCCATGCTTCAACATCGAGTGACCAAATATTAAGCGTCGGATCGCATCGACCTACCGAAACAACAATACGCATCAAGTGGAGAGAAAATTCTCACCCGACGACGACGAAGTTGTAGCCATCCAGATGCCATGACTGAATCGACGACTCATTGTTCTGAAAGATTATCTCGACGAAGCTTCTGAAGCTGGCGTCGACCACGGGTGTGCCGAGCGTCGGCTTGCGGCCGCTGGGCTCGTCGGGGACTTCACCGGCCATGAACACGCCGGGAATTCTGAAGTAGTCAGCCAGCTTCAAAGGCGTGTCGGGGTACACGAACGACACGCCGTTTATGGCGTACCGAGTCCGGTCACCGATCATGACTTGGTCATTTTGCAAGACGATCGTCCGAGTGATGTTGATGTGACCGTAGCGGTACGAGCCTTGCGGGTTTGGGCGAGCAGCCCCAACTTTTAGATCCCACCTGCGATGATCGCGAAGTAGCAGATTAATACAGGTATGTTAAGAAAGATCAAGACGATGCACACAGAAGCTCCGACCTAATGGAACGAGCTTGTTCTATCGAATAGTTGTAGTCGAATGGTGATGGCCCTTCCGGTATGCCACCGGAAGGTTTCTTGTTCGAACCATCGTCGTAGTTGATGATAGCAACGCCCAATAGATCGAGCTCGAGGAAGCGCGACGATGCGGCGATGTAGTACGAGGTGGACGGAGGCTGATCGGCCGCGACAAGCACCGAGTAAGATTGGCCAACATGGATATCGAGTGAGTCGTAGTACTGTTTGAGGGTGTAGGATCCCTCGGTCTCCACAAGCAGCATCTTGTGACCTTGAATTCTGAAGTTGAGACTCGTCTTGATGCCCACATTTGAGATCCTTAGCCGGTACGTAGCTCCTGTATTCAATGAGAATATATTCGTGTCAGGATCAGCCTCATCGTGATTCTTCAAGACAGCTCAATTATATGTTCGATACAAATTTTCGTGAGCATGAACGTAAGAAGCCATATAAATCTCGCAGTTTGAATAGCAATAATAACAAGTCATATACATCGATTTATCTTACACAGCCTTGGTCAACCCCTTTTGACCAATGCTAGATCTATTCGCCAATTAGATTTGAGATCTCAACTCGGTTGACAATGTTTGACCAGGCTATGAAGTAAACAGTTTCTCACATCTTCTTATGGCCGACTTGTAGTGGCTCAGAATAAAGCATTGCTTAATCAACCATTAAATGCTCGATATTATTTTATTTGCGCGATTACCGATGTAGCTACTGCTCCAAGTAAGAAGAAAAGTCAACGCCCATGTACCTAAAACATCCAGGAGTATCTGATCCCCCTTAAGCATGAAGTGTCCTTCTTGATGAAGTATATTAGAAGTTTGCGGTTATTTCAATCAATGCTTTTGCTCTCGGTAAGTGTTTCCACATTGCAGTAAACAGGTGAAACAAGTAAACCCTGCGATCCCAAGGACGGAGATCCCAATTAATGAAGCTTTCTTAATGACTTCCTAAATCTCTTCCTACTTTTTCCTTGTGTGTACTTTTGGATCTGCACGATTAATATAGGAGCATTCGAATGATCGACTTTCGTGTCCTCTTAATCTCCCTTCTGTACGTGAGTGTGTGCATACAGGAAACACAAAGTTAGTAGTGTCTGTGAAGCATCAAAGTCAACTTGCCAGAACGCAAAGATCACGATTCTCACTTGTTCAAACACCAGAGAGAATCTTAAGATCTGGTTTCCAGTGGGACATCTCAGCTGTGATGCACGCAATTGTGTGCAGTAAGCAAAGCAAAACATGGAAGAACCACAGTGTTGCTGAAGATCTATCCAGTTCTGGTAATCAGCTAATTTCTAGGTTAATTTACCTGATTTAAACCTGAAATTTGCTTTTTCGGGTGGCAACCCATTGATAAGAATCCCATCAGGCAATGATAATGGAAAACCTTGATCAGCAGCATCCCTCATGTCCTGCTCGAAGAGCATATCAACGTCTTGTTGACAGGTGTACAAGGCGAAGGAAAAGAAGATGAAGTGGAGAAGAGACCTGGTAATCCATGTCGTACCAATCTGCAATCAAGATATCGAAGTCATCTTGCGGGAAGCTGAACGGGATGGGTATGATGACGCGATTGTTGATGCGGATGGGCCCGTAGCCACCGGCGGCCATCTGAAAGCCGAGAGAAGGGAAGTAGAAGAAGCTGCCTATTTGATCCTTGACCTGCATACGATACGTCCAGTTCTTCCCCGGTGGTATCGGGCAGTTCGTTCCTTGCACTCCATCGTTCCACGAGTTCCTCCTCATCTGCACTCCATTCCTAGAACGCATAGCCACCATCAACAAAGATGACCGTCGCAGATCAGTAGATCAATGTAGGCGCATCAACCATGCACGTACCATGTGAGGAGGAAAGGCTCGTCGAGATTGTTGAAGACATTGACGCTAACGACGTTGTTGGTCGTCACGTTGAGGAGAGGTCCTGGCAACTGGTCATTGATCACGATAACCTGCCCATCATGTTGCGTGCGTGGTTCAGGAAACAATGGTATGGTAAGAAGAACAATCTTGCCGAGGAGACGAGATTTCTGACCTTCTTCTCTACTCCGAAAGGAGATACTTTGGCGTAGGAGACGTTCCAGTCGAAGTACGATTCAGGATCTCCGGCATACACGAAGCAGCCATGGAAAGAGAAGGAGAAGGTCAAGAGAAGGAAGACAACCGGCGTGGCTGCAACAGTTACCATCTCCACAGCAGAAGCTTCTGCAAACCCAGACGGATCGAATGCATGAACTCCTTATAAAGGAGAAAGGAACGAAGTATAATACTACTCGATCCGGTTTAGGAGACTGCACTCGGATCTGCTATCCCACTGTCCCATGTTATGTTATCTTCACTCGGAAGAAGTCATGCACGTTTTTGCCGTCCTCATCATATATATATATATATATATATATATATATATATATATATATATATATATATATATATATATATATATATATATATATATATATATATATATATATATATATATATATATATATATATATATATATATATATATATATATATATATATATATATATATATATATATATATATATATATTCTAGAAAATATCTATATTTTAAAAAATTTTCAGTCGATAACTCTTTTTTTTAAAATAGTACTCCTAATTTTAAAAATATTTGAGCTGTCTCTCAAAAAAATTTTCGCTTGTTATAATGTTTTGAGTCTGTCACAATATTTTTGCCGACTACAATAGAAATACAATAAAACTCACTTAAAATATTATAAAAATTTGAATAAACTCCTAATCTCAATCAAACTAACTATAAAACTAAAAAGATGATATTATAGTAGTATATGAGTAATGACAATCAAAGAGACGTGATATGATGATATTTATAATATTTATAATAATATTTATAGTATTTTTAGTACATAAATAAAAATACTATAAATGTTATTAAAAATGACAAATGAGCAAATAAAAATACTGTAACAGTTAAAAACCAATAAAAAAAGGATAAAAAATTTTGTGAAAAAACTTTTAAGGAGTATTTTAGGTCTTTTTAAATTAAGAGTATTATTTGAAAAAAAAAGACGGATACCTTTTGAAAAAAAAATCCAAAATCTGAGCTTGTCTTTTTGAGAAATCCCTATATATATATATTCGAACAATTTATCTTTACATCAATAAACTTAAACCACAATGCTAAGATGGTGTTATTAAACAGTTCGTAATCTAAGAATCTCGAAGTTATCGAGCGTTAACTAGCACGAGTTGGGCTTCTCTCGAACGGGTCGGGTTCGTGGTACTTCGGATCCGCTAATAGGTTTGTTTTAAGACCGTCGATGTTTTAATTTTCGACTTTTGGAGGGTATATATGTTAAAATAAATACTAAAAAAACAAATTATAGTAAATCAGTAACTCTGTAGGGATTTATTTGCAAGTTTCCATGATTATTATATTTGTGATCTTACATTAAACCCTAAGCCGGTCATCGTTAGGGTTCACAGAGTCGTCCCGTGGTGGTGGGTCCGGCTTCGTGTGAAGCCTTGAAGGCTCTCCGAACGGGTCTGTCTCTCTCTCTTTCTCTCTCTCTCTCGCTGGCTCCAGGTGAGCGCCTCCCGATCGCTCTCCATCTGTTCGATCGAGGGGCCTCGTCTCTCGTCCTCTGCCCGGCTCCTTGATCTCCTCTCTCCTCTTCCAGGCATGGCCCGAAATCGTGGATTCGTGGTGGGGTTTGCTGCTCTGATCTGCGCCGCGTTACTGTCCATCTCGGCGGCCGCCAGCATCCGGCCGATCTCCGATGCTCATCGATCCGCAGCGCTCGAGTTGTTCGTCCCCGTCGATGGATCGTTTCCGAGGTTCGTTGGTTGGATCACGTTGTTCTCTCTCCGAACTTTTGTATCAGGCTTTTCTTCAAGGCTAATTCGTTCCGGGAATGGTTGGAACTTCAACTCTTGGACATGGATCTGACGTTGGCTTCTCTTTCGATCATTAAAGTTCTAATTTTTCGTCTATGTTGCACTCTGTATTTACCGAAAAAAAGTTTCTCTAATTTCTGATCTTTGAGGCTCTCTTTGGATGCGGAGATGAGAAAAGAAGTAAAGAGAAGATGATAAAATAGTAGATGAGAAGAGAATAATATAGAAGAGTAGAAAACATAGGACAACGAGAGGAGAAGAGAGAAAATAAGAGAAGAGGAGTGAGGAGAAGAGAAGGAAAGATCACTTTCCCTTTGTTTGGATCAAGAGGAAGAAGAGAAAAAATAATGTAAAATTCTTCCTTCCTCTCAAATCCCTCAGTTTTTGGGGGAGATAGTAAATAGAGGTACTGGTCTACCTATAGATCAATACTCTCATTTCCTCTCCATATTCTTGACTTTTCTCCCTTAATTTCCAACAACACGAGAGAAAGATACTCTCTCTCCCCACTTCTCTCGTTAGGTTATTGTATTCAGTAGCTCTCTCTCTCTCTCTCTCTCTCTCTCTCTCTCTCTCTCTCTCTCTCTCTCTCTCTCTCTCTCTCTCTCTCTCCCACTGCCGACCTGCCTCTGCACGCACCGCTCGGCACAGCTTGCCTGCCCACCTGCAGCTCATGCTACTCACCACCACTGGTCCGTCCACCTTCTGCTCGCGACTTACTATCAACTACCAATCATATCATACAGCTTCTTAGAAGTACCAAAATATGTATCTTGCTCCTACAATCGATCTTGAACATTGAAATTCACTATTGCTGAGAGCATTGTAGAATTCTTTACCTGAGATTTTTGCCTAGAGTCATTTTGCAAGACCCAATTTTCTGCTTGTTGTTCATACAGTCTTCACGGGTCCTTGTTCAAATATCTGTTTTTGTTCGTTGTGAGATTCTTGATTGCACTATGTTTTGATGTCATTGTGGAGTGAAACGTCAGTCATTTCAGGACCCTGTAATCCTTGGTTGCAAAGGACTGGATGGGACTCCTACGCCACAAGCGATTTCTTTTATAGTGGTAAAATCATGTTAAATTTGTTAAAGGTGCTCTATCAATGTTTAGGATAGGGGAAGATTGGGGTCTTGTCTCTTAGTGCAAACAATGCTTTATGCAATTTTTCTCCATATGCAAGCCTATTGAGCCATAAGGTCTGGCCTTGGCAACATCTATATTTGAATTCATTTCTTAAAAGTCCACTTATTTTCGATGGCAATATGGTTGCCATCCACATTTTCCCTTATCAACTTAATCCTTCTTTTAAATATCATTTTTGGTAAATTGCATAATTTACTTCCTGTTAAATTTTAGCCAACGACTTTCTCAGTGAAAAGTTTTGGATTTTTATGTGGAAACTTTTTTCCTAAATTTATGAGTTGTAAATAGTGGATATCTAACATGTGTTTTTGATGTGCAGCTTGGAGGAAACTTATGAAGCATTAAGAACATTTCAGATTCTTGGAGTTGGAAAAACTTCTGATATAAGTGGTGCTACATGTCCAGTTGTTCTAGACAAACTTAGATCGTCTACTTCTAGTCCTAAGGAATTCTTCAATGCTCTCAGACTAATTGGCATCTTGGGATGCCAGATTGGTTCTCAAACTTTTGAGGTGCCTCACTAATATTCTTGTTTGTATTGTGCATGTCTCTGTTTTGAGTGAATTACTTCTGCAAGTATCTTATGGCTATGCTTTCTTCTAGAATGTTGCATCACATCTTCAAGCTCTGATAAAAGATGCAGATTCATTGATGGACTTATATTACTCTGTCATTAGCTTGCTGCATATCAAGGTATGTTGTCATTGGAACATAAGATGCCTTTTCTCCTTTTTCTGATAAATGTTACATTCAGTAATTGCTTCACTTAACTCTATTTAATTACTATTTTTGTGACTTCCCTTGGTATCTGTTATTTAGTCCTTCATCTTGGATTATCGTATTATTTTGAATTCTATAAAATCATGGGCTCAAAGTTAATACATTTACTATGCAGGGGCAAGGTGTTAGTGCTGTTTTATCTGATGCTGAAGGTGTTTTCCATTCCATAAAGGTGATTTGCTTAGCTTGCTAACTCATTTTTTTCAGCATATTCTGTGTTCCTCTTCTTTTCTCTGTTTTGTTCTCTTATGATGTTGTGTAAACTGATAATAACTGGAACGTTCATCTTGGTAGGCACTTAGCCAAAGTGATGGAAGATGGCGGTATGATTCCAACAATGCTGAATCTAGTACTTATGCTGCTGGTATTGGTCTTTTTGTTTTTTACAACTTGATCTTTTCTTCGTTTTTTTATGGAAGTTGCATCATGTAGATTTGTGTTGTGTTTGTAATTCATTTTTTGTTACTTTTATTACTGTTATAGGAATCGCACTAGAGGCACTTGCTTCTGTTGTTTCCTTAGCAGATGCAGAGGTCGATCAATCCAAGGTGAGACCATACTGTACAAACTGGTCTTTTTTCATATGTATCATGCCTATAAGGTCATTAGCACTCTTTATAAGTAATCTACACTACATTACAGCTTTTTCTTTTATGCCTTTGGAAATCGTGTTTTAAACCAAGAGCATCCTTGCTCTGTTGATGATGCTAGGGTTGTTTATATGAGTGAAGATCTGAAATATAGGTTTGACCATTAATCTTCACTGGAGATGCTAGGGTTGCGTATGGAATGTGGTTCACGATGATAACAAATGAACATAGTACTGCTGAGCCTTTTTTTAAACTTGTTATGTCAACTGAGGTAAGGGTTTGCATAGGAAGAAGGATCTACATTGTACAAGAGCCAAATAAGCTTTTGACTTTTGATCATATAGTTAGTATCAAATGCTAACCATAGTTGCTTATATTTTGCATGTCCACCTGAAGAGTTCTGTGTCTCCTCGAACTCATCCACATACATAAAAGAGGTTATTTCTTAAGTCCTATTCTCTCTACATGAAAAGCAAGGTTTGTGCCTTTCTTTTTGCTATGTGACCCATATGAAGGCAAAAACCAAGTATAGAGGGAATATTGGTATGTATGGAGAAGTATATTTTTCCCTGGTTATAATCCAAAATACATCGTACCTTCTCATTATCATGGTTAGGACAGTTTGTTTGTGTTCTTGGTGATGAATAACTTTATCTTCTTGACTTGCTAGGATGTCTCCTGTTAGAGCATCTTGTGACATGCCTATTGTCATAGTTCCATCTTGTCAGTATATTTGGTATCATATTTTGTCGTCATGTTAAACATGTAGTGCTAGCATGTGTTACATCCACAATAAAAGAATGTAGATAACAGCTATAGGCTTGCTTTATGCCTAAGTTCATTATAAAAGTTGTCTAAGTAGTTGCTCGATTCTCTTTTGAATCAAGAGAATGATAGGGAATTCTTGTTTATATATTGGAATGGTGCATGTGGCAGTAAACATATTTTGTCATCTGCAGCCTGTATGACATTACATACTGGCTTTTTGATCAGGTGTTCTTCTTTGGGCAAAAATGGTGATATACTATTGTTAGACTGTACAGCTTGATGTATTGACATTTTTGATCCATCTACTTACTCACTTTGGTCATTTTGATTTTAAATCAAGTCCTTTTTCTCTGTTTACAAGTAAATATGCTTTGATTGGTCATTCATGTTACTTAACTTCATACCACCATAACCTGAATCTACAAAATGTTTGTGCTCATTGTACCTTTTTCCCGTTTGCGGTACCCATACATGGCCTTCAATTTCTTCTGATGCAAGACTCATTTTGCTGATGGTCATGCTATTAGAAATGGCAAATATTGGCTCTGCTAAAAACGGCACACTGAGATTATTAGGAGTTAGGACTTCTTACTTACTAGTGCATATAAAACATCTATAATCTTGTTCTTATCATCAAATGCTAAGAGTCTGGTGCTAACTTTGTCAGGGACACGATTTTGTAGTTGGATTGGGCATCTTTGCACCAAAATTATGTGATTTCTTATGCATTTTAAGCAAGCACAGCTAGGTTTATCCCTTTGTATGTCATATTTTAATTATGGGTATGGTGTCTGATTTAAGGTTTATCAGATGGCTTTTTTTTGTTGTGATCAAAGTCCTTGCTGTGTATCCTTCATAGTCATTATAGCTTCATGGCTTTTATCTGTGGCCTGGCTACACATTTAGTATGTTTTTCTGCTTTTGTTCTCTCATTTAAGGAACTGAAAACTGTTGTAAATGTTATTTTGTTTTCTTACCTTTTACCAGTATCTTGGTGCTTCCACCTCTCCGAAAGCCTAGCTCATTTTACTTTGCTGTTAGGAAATACCCGTGTTAGAAAATTATGTTAAAAAATTGTAAACTTTTGTGGAAATTTTAACCAACAAAAACCTTCCACAGTGTCAATACAGTGAGTGGTTCTTTACAATCTTCTCCAAGACCCTCTGTTGTGAGTTCCAAAAATGTTTGTGTTTTAGAATGAATAGTCCATTTCAGCACCATCTTCATTCTTTCTTTTAGTTTGGACATCTGCCAATTAGTGCGCACCTCAATAAGCTAATTTGAGAGTTGCCTGATCTTCAGAGCAGAGAATATGCTGTTCCTGACTCTTCTAGTTATTTTTTTTGTCTTGTTTATGTTTCTGTTGACAACTGTTAATGTCAACAATATGACTAGTATTCCAAATATATCAATCATCATTTGATAGGTCATCACATTTTTACTCCATTTTTATTATTTTTAAGCAGTAAATAAAACTCTAATATTATATGTTCTTGGCAGATTGGAATTGTAAAACATGATATCGAGAAGCTATTTGATAGTATCAAGAGTTATGGTATGCTCACTAGCTTCTTGTCTCTCTGCATTTAACTTATAGTTTCTTATATACAACTGCATTTGTCTCTCTAAAGAACATATCTTCTGTGCTCTGGTGCTATCTGGGACACATTCCAACCATGCATTATAGTATGCCAGGGGCAATAAGTATGAGTATAAATTAGAGTGAAATGTTTAATAAATTGTTTGATGTAGGGATTCCACTTATTGTGAACTTTTCAGTTTGGTGAGCGCATTGTGTGTGCATACATGACAAGCATCTTTAATTAAAATCCTTTTGCATGGTTGAGGTCCGTACTGTTTTTTAACATGTCTCAATATTTTTATTCGATGACACTTGTAATCATGGTTTCAAATGCCGGTCTGTATGGTGCATACCAGCTGCCGGCTGGTGCTTACCAGTTCGATCACAAATTGATATTGGATCACATTCATTGTTTCCTTGGGTGATACAAGCGGATACAGGTTGGTATACTGTGAGGTATACACAAATATTGTACTGGTCCAATGAATCATCAAAATTGGTATTGATCTGATATTTAAAATCTTACTTGTCATAGTAAATGGTTTTTGATTGCTTGAGATTACAGAGCTACTTACATTGTGGGGACATATGTCATAAAACTTGAAAAAAAAAGTTTCGAAGCTTTCATTGTTATTAAACACAATCGACAATCTGGGTTGAACATAAAGTAGGACAACTATAAAATGACAGTACCTGAACAGTTGAAAAAATATCTAAAATATAATCAAAACACAACTAATTCAACTCACTTTAAAGCTTTATATTCAATTATTTATATTGATTAGCATTAAGATGTTTGAACCTTTTTGATTTGCATATGAGCATTGATGAACATGTCTTATTGTGGAAATAGCAAGTAGAAAATGGTAAAAGCAAAAGAGAGCAAGGAGTTTGTAATCAGGAACAATAGATTCCCTGACACTCAAGAAGGGTTGTTGTGCCATGCAGCAATGACTCATCCATGGCTATGACCTAGTTGGGGTTGCAATTGCTCGTGCTTTAACAAACTTCCAGAAGGAAGCAAGCTTGGTAATCTTTATTGTTGATTTATGGCTTGTGTCCATGGAATCTTAATATATCATTCTTTGCATAATCCTGTAGGGATGTTGGTCTTGAAAGCTCTATGGATTAGGATCACACATGCCTTCTGTGCTGCTCATGCCTCCTCCATGTTGATAGCTGACGGATACCCAATAAGCTGCCCTGCTTAGCCCTTGCCCTTTCCCATATGAAAAACACATAATCTATAGTGCAAGCTATGATACCACCTTCCTGGTTAAATAAACCTTGCTTCAGGCTGCATATATGTGATCATTCTTCAGTGTCAATTAGAAGCCATTTCTGGCGATACACGTAATCCCTCATTACTATTTTTTGAAAATTTTTCAATAAGGCTAGGCATTGTGTTATGTCAATCATTATTATTATCTTTGTATACTTTGATAAATTATTTGACAAGAACTAGCTTTTTTTATTTAATAATTTGAGTGGAGAACAAGTGTTTCCTATGTACTATATTTTCTGATTTGCATTCATGTTGATGCTGGACATGCATTGGGAGATCCCTCGTCTATTTTTGATCTATACCTTAGTATTAAGTACGTGAGCTGGATCACTAGATTCTTTTTTAGTTTCAGTAGTATATGTCTGAGATAATACTACTGAACTGGACTTGCTGCAGATGATGGAACCTTATACTTTGATGAGAAGCATGTTGATGGTAGTGAATATAAGGGTCCTCTCACAACTACAGCCTCAGTCGTCCGTGGTGTTACAGCTTTTGCAGCAGTTGCTGGAAAGTTGA
Organism: Musa troglodytarum; assembly: GCA_023547065.1. Taxonomy (NCBI): domain Eukaryota; kingdom Viridiplantae; phylum Streptophyta; class Magnoliopsida; order Zingiberales; family Musaceae; genus Musa; species Musa troglodytarum. The sequence continues at coordinate 54,289,183 of CP097506.1, read as the reverse complement.
ATGTGGGTTAGCAGATTTGCAGAACATATAGCTCTTATTTGTTCTAATTATATTGCCTTTTTCTTTAATCTTGGAACCTTAATTTGCAGATTCCTGGTGATAAAATGTTGGGCTTGGCAAAATTTTTTCTCAGCATTGGAGTTCCTGGGAGCACCAAAGATTTGTTCCATCAGATAGATGCATTATCATGCCTTGAAAGCAACAGGCAGGTTCATTGTTCTAGTGACATCCTTGTCAACCAACGGTTTAACTATTTATAGGAGACATGTGAAGAAGGAACCTGCTTTACGGTTTAATTTGCAGCAATTTTGTTCCTGGTTTTATTGTTGTTACCAAGATATTTTTATCCAGTACCCTTTAGTGCTTCATTCTCTTGATTATGATATCTACATTATGCTTGCTGGTTTTGTCAAAAATTAGGTTTTTAGATCATATAAGTTGTATGCAATAAAGAAACTTAAACTTCTGTATCTAGGAAGTACCACTACTAATATCACCACTAATGATAAGGAGAAAGTTGATAGTTAGCTCTCAGATTTTTTTTTGCCTGTAACTGCACATAGTTTATGAATTATATTATTACCATCTTGCTAAAAGATATAAAGTTTTGACTATTCAAATGGTATGGCTAACTGACCTGTCAAGAGAGCCTTATCTGGAATAATTGTGACAGACTAAAACATCAGCAACAATGTTATTACCAAATACTTGTTGATATAAATTGGAAGCTAGACATAGATCAGTGACAGTGTGTAGCATTTCTATGGGAAGTAGTTTAACCAAGACTAAGGTGCAGTTTTCAGTACCTGAGCTCGGTCATGTTTCTTCACACAATATAACTCCATTGTATCATTACCACAGCTTTTTCCTAGAGAATTATACTTAGTTTCTCATCATGATTGCATATTAGAGAGGGTTTCATAAGCTTTTGCACCATTAGATGAATAGAAGCACATTAGCTAGAAAATGATCTTGCATTAGCTAGAAAGTAATCTTATAGTAATAGACATACAAGAAAGCAGGCTATAATCAGCAGAAATATGTTGCAAAAGAAGCACTGCCATCATGTTCATTTGTGGGATATTGCTAATAAATGAGCCAGCTTAAAAGCAAAACTGATAAATATTACCCATTTTGGACATAAATTGAAGTCAAGTAAATAACCTCCAACTTCTAGTAAAATCACTGTTGAAGGATAAACCTCAGGTCTAAAGCAACTGGAAAGCAACAGTGGCAAGCCATTAGAATGCACCGTCAACCGAAGAAAGTTGTCGATCACATTGAACACCCTTCAAGTGACCCACTTGAACTCCATAAGCACCTCAAAAGCTGTGGTGAGAATGAGTTTCCTGGGTAACTAAATCAAGGGTTGAACACAAAATGTTCAGATAAGCAACTTGTAATACCTCTGAAAATAGTTTTCGTAAACAGTTCTAAAGACCTCTAGACAAACTACCTTTAAGTCAATTACTGAAATTATGTATCTGATTTTTGGATAAACAATTGAAGTGAAATCTACAAATATGCATGGAATGGCACAAGTTACTGTAAAATGCATTTTTTGTCTGTTAGCACCATGACACTTTCTACTTAGCCTTTCCTTTTGTTTTGGTTACTGCCACAAGATGAAAGGTTTTTTTAGGTTGACTACATGTATCTTTCCCACCATGGAGCTTTGTTTCTTAGTTAACTAATTAGTGATATTGTTCTTGTTCTTTTGGCAAGTAAAATATAATAAGGCTGCACAAATTGGTTTGTATAACATTTAATGTTTGTTACATATGGTAGATGTAATCTACTTATCTACTTCTTGTAAAAAAAAAATATCATTATGCTTACCTTTTCTGATATGTGAATATAAATGCAAGAAGTTCCATCTAATTATTTGTATACCTCAAGTACTTACTAGAGGGATTCTTTCTATGGTACAGGATCTCTATTCCCCTGATTCTTTCACTTCCAGCTACTGTACTTTCTTTAACCTCAAAGGACCAGCTTAAGGTGATTAACTCTGTTGCAGCGTATTATTCAGTGATTTCTTTGTTTCTGTTTAAACTTTGATGTTCCAATACTTCAAATTACAGTTCATTACTTTCTTTGGCTTAGGCTAAACTGAGGAAAATAACTTAGTAGATTTTGTGAAGCACATGATTTACAATGCTCATGTTAGAGCTTTTTTGTTTTTGTGGCTTTTTGAGTATCTTTTTGAGCAACACCAAACTTGAAGGTATCGACATGTTATATATGCTCAAACTGTTCATTTTCCATCTTGTTTGCATTTAGCTAGGCTGTGTATTTCGCATGTCACGCTTGAAGCATCTCCACAAAGACTTCTTGCATGTATCATAATATATTGAACAACCATTGCCATTGGAAGTTGTCAAATAATTAATTTCTGTCGTCTGTTGTGGTTTTGCAGAGTCTTGGACTTGAATCTCTTGCTTGTCAAGAAAATAATTATTATGACAACTGCATTATCGTATATCCTAATTTATTAAGTTACAATGGCTCAGAAAAATAAATTTGCTAGATTGTTCATACTTTTAAGTGAATCATTATTCTTGTGCTTTTCTCAGGTTGAGGTGACGACAGTGTTTGGTTCAGCTGCACCTCCATTAACAGTGAATTTGGTGCAAGCTTCCAGCTATGATAAGAACACTCCTGTCCTAGAGAACCAGGTCATGCAGTTTTCTTTAGTTTGTTGTACTATATGGAGTCATATATATATACAATTGGTAGTGGCCTTATGAACTATAATGTTTCTTTCTTACTTTGCCATCTAAATGCATATTGTATTTTTTCTTTTAAAATTACAGGAGCTACAATTTGACACAGAAAACAACATCCATTACTTGGATATCCTACCCCTGAAAATTGATGTTGGAATGTATACATTAGAATTTGAGGTACTTCAGAATTTCATTTGTCTAGATCTATAGCTTTGTTTCATTATCTGCTAACTGGATGTTCTAATTGGGCTGGTTGCAGATCTCACTTCATGACCCTGAGAACTTGAATATCTATGCTACTGGTGGACGCACCAACGCATTGGCTTTTCTAACAGGAACCATTAAAGTGGACAAGGCTCAAATTGGGGTTTTTGATAGTGATGCAGAGAGTGCAGCGACAATGCAAAAGTAACTCATTTTCAGAAAAATAAATGTTCTAGTATCCTACATATTTTGAGTCATATTGTGAAACATGTCATCATATTTTCATTCCTAGATATTTTGACATGTGAGAACAAATAGAAAATGGGTTAGTTGTTGTGTGAGATGGGTAAAAAAGAATGAAATATGAGCAAAAATTAAGTATAATATTATATTTCAGCAATGATTAGGCTATTGGGCAATTTCCTGCAATCGACTTGAAGTATCTCCATTTAAAGTGTTTCTAGTGGCTTTGAGATTATATATCAATCTAGATGTCTTTGTTGTGTCAGGGGTCTTATGTAGTTCTTTTTAATTAAGTGTGTTGTTATTTGTCCATTGGCTTTTTTATCTACGCTAAATTGGAAGATTTCACATCGAACATTAGTCAAGGATGATATCTTATTTGAAAACTCCCTTGTCACTAATATGGCATTGATCAAGAGGGTCAAAGTAAATGATAGTTAATCTCAAAGTACTCTGATTGTGAGATTATATGTCAACTAGTAGTGTTTGTTATATCAGGGCTTCTGTGTAATTTTTCTATCAAGGGCATAGTTACTTCTCTGTTTTGTTCTTCGTCAGTGCTAACTGGAAGTTCACAATGAACGTTGGTCAAGTTCAGGATGATATCTTATTTGAGGCATCACCTGTCACTAATATGACAAATTGACAATGATCAAGAGGGTGAAAGGAAGTGATTGTTAATCTCCCAGTACTAACCAAGTTAGCAGATACAAAGGGTGTCTGGCTTCTTTTCTTTTTTCACTAATTTATTTTTAATTTTTATATATTCACTTAATATTTTATGTTGTACAAATAATTTAACAATCTTGCAATACATTATCTTCACATTGAAGTTAAAAAAAAGATAATTCAATTCCATTTTGGATAGCAGAATATCATGGTTTCGCTAGATCTCCCATTTGAAAAATTATAAGCATAGAAATGTTAAGAATCTTTTCTAGTATTCAAATTCCAAAGGTGTTTGCCAAGCCTGACCATTCCAAATCTGCTGCCGGATCTTTTTCTTTTCAGAACAAGTTTTTATGGAGAACTGACAAGAAGTCTAACTCGAGTTTTACTGTGATCACCAATCAAATTTATCTTAGACTTTTTTTAAACAGAAAAATTACCTCTACCTATGACTACACCTGGCATTGTTTAACTGCTTTTCATATTTTGGCTTAAGCTGATAACTCAAACTAAAGCACCACTTTTATTCTAAGAGCCTTGTTAAATATCAGTGTAGCTTAAAAATCTAGATTGTTAAAAAGATTTAGGTAAATGGCCCTGAAGACATCAGATTTGAAGGTGCTGACTACCTTGGCTGGTAAAGGTCTTCATCATCGCAAGGTCCTGGATTTGAATCCTGTCTTCATCACTTATCCTTTGAAAAAAAAAAAACATTGTATTTCCTTGCTGATAATGTATTTTAACCAACAGTGCAAAATAGGCTGTCATTATTTCTGATAATCTGAACAATTCCCATTCTGAAATTTACTACTTAGTTCAGGGTAGGTGATTTATATTGTAAGTTTAATCCCAAATATGCATTTTCTGAATTGATATGATCTGCTTATTGTCTCTTTCTTTTCTTTATTTCAACCATGAGACACTTCACATATTTTTGTTATAGAATATTGCACATGTGCCTACTATCATTTTTCTGTTTCTCGTGCAGGTTAGATCTATCCCAAGACAACAGGATTTCACTAGCAGCAAATCATCTTCAAAGGATGCGTTTAACTTTTCAACTCGTGACCCCACTTGGACACAATTTTAAGCCACATCAAGTTTGCAGCTGACCTTCATGATAATAAGCCATACATACACATATCTATATGCATATCTATATGTATGTTTTTATCTGATAGAGAACAATTGTTAACAGGTGTTCCTAAAACTGAGGCATGAAAGCAAAGTTGAGCACATCTTTGCATTGGAGAGCTCTGCCAGGCAGTTCAAGATAATTCTAGTGAGTTTGTCTCTAGTTGACCCTTTCTCCTGAATCTTCAGTTTCTTGTGTATATTGAACATCAGTTACTTAGCTCAGTCTACTATGTTTAATGTAATATATGGCATACTTGGATGGATTCAGGTTACCATAGTTTGGCAAATATGCATCTTTTTGAATGAACCTACTTGATTGGTCGGTGTATTTTTATGAGAGCATGTTAGAGGGAAGAGTACTAAGTATAAATTGAAGAAACATATTTAGAAAAAAAAAAAAAGAAATCACATATTTTGATTGGAACAAGCATTTGTATTTGGTAATTTATAGGTACATGGTATGTATCAGTCAGCATGAGTATGATCAATATCATGAAGTCCACTTCAACGTGGTAAGATTTATCATTTTTGTTATATCTGCTTTATTAATGTTTTTGGTTCAACTTATTTGTGTCCAGCAGTTGTTGTCTATTGTTTGTATAAATTTAAATATATGTGTTTTTTTTAGATATGTGCTCTTGCTTGTTCATAGTGCATTTTTAATCAAAGTATTTGGTACGTGTTAAATAGCATGTACATCTCAAGTTCAGTTTAGTCTAAATATGACCCCCAAATGGACTAATTATGGTTCTGAGGATCAAATTTTGATTAAATTTTGCTGTGACCAGATATGAGAGATGATAACATCAGGATCCATTTCTCTTACCTATATGATAGTCATGATTACACCCTTGCCCATAATAACAGCTGTCGTACTTTGACTCATCTAGTTTTGGATGGTCGGGTTGACATCAGTTGTGTTAAAGCATATAGGAGGAAAGAAAATTAAACTCATCAAGAAACTATATGACGGAAAGATGTGGAAAACGATGAATAACATTCTGTTGATCTTGCTAATTACATGGACATGAATTGTGGTTGAGAATTTACAGATTTATGTGAACTGTTGCCTCTGTAGAGCAAAATACTTAGATCTGTATATACCTTTATAAAATCAGTTGCCAAAAAAAAAAAAGAACCTCTGATCATAATTAAAGTATGACTATGATGCTAGAATAATTTTATTGATGTATGCTCGGCTATTTATTAAGACTTCTGGTGTACTCATCCCTGCAGGATTTTCTTGGGCTGGTGGAAAAATTTTATTACCTGTCAGGAAGATATGAAATTGAACTTGCCATTGGTGATGCTGCAATGGTATTATGTTTTGCTTCTGTTGAGTCAACTCTTTCATTGATGTAGCTTATATTAATTTTTTTTGCTTGTGCAGGAGAATTCATTCCTCCGTGTCCTTGGTTACATTGATTTAGACTTACCAGAACCACCAGAGAAAGCATCACGGCCTCCACCACAACCTGTTGACCCATACTCAAGATTTGGGCCGAAGCCAGAGATATCACACATCTTCCGATCTCCAGAGAAGAGACCACCAAAGGAACTCTCTTTTGCTTTTTTGGCTTTAACCCTTGTACCACTTGTAGGATTCCTGATAGGGGTGAGTTACATTTTTCATTTCCTTTGATGTGTATTTCATGAGCTCTAATCCGAACTAGATGGTTTAACGATTTTTGGTTTTTTATTTATGTTATGAAGTCTCATTCCTATTTTAATTAGCAGTCACCCTTTTATTGTTCTTGTTTGTGTGCAGCTGCTACGTCTGGGAGTAAACTTTAAAGGCTTTCCTTCCTCATCGGTGCCTGCGCTCTTCTCCATACTCTTCCATGCTGGCATTGCGGCTGTTCTGCTGCTCTATGGGCTCTTTTGGCTGAAGGTGCTTTATCGCTTTCCCTTTTGAGCTTGTTTGCTCTGCACTCCTCAAACCTCTCTGACCGTCATTTCTCTTTCTGTTACAGTTGGATCTCTTCACGACCTTAAAGGCGCTTGGTCTTCTTGGGGTTTTTCTGATCTTTGTGGGCCACAGAACTCTTTCCCACCATGCTTCGACATCGGCTAAGCTGAAGACTAATTGAGAGGACGATACAAATGCCCTAATGGACATCATTCTGTGTTGTTATGCGTGGTGGACTTCCAAGTTACTTGGCATTATGACGAGAACGACCATGTTTTAGGAACTCTAGAAATATGGAAATAGACTTGTTCAGTTTTTGACATAGCAAACACGGGAAAAGATTTTGCAAGAGGTTACAGTTAAATTATATGTTTCACAGTTAGCGCACGCATTAATGTGGAATTTCCGGCCCTTTGGGATTGATTTAGTGTTCTGTCGCAAATGATGGTTGTGTTGATAGGTGATTGCAGATCGTCACCTTGAACTTGGTAGAGTTGCTGCCTGGTTGCATAGATATCAGGATTTTTCAGAGGGTCTGGTGTTTCAACAGTTGTGTGTTCCATTACCATTGGAGAATCCTAAGAACACGTATATAACTTTTGTTCTCATATCCAGCACCCGGGGTACTACTGACACGAATTATTTTCACCAACCGGGATGTCGAAAACGTCAATGCCATGCAAGATTGCATTTTGCTGACTCGGGAATTTCCAGAATCAATCATTTTGGTTCTTTGATCATATTTCGGGACGCTGACGAGAGTATCAAAATCACTGCTTCAATGTCAAGATGCATGGTTTCGGTGTCAAAACAGACATCCACTCTTCTTGAGAGAGAGAGAGAGAGAGAGAGAGAGAGAGAGAGAGGAGGAAACAGTTTCCACGAAACTGTCTTTAGGATTGAGAAAACCGTGTCTCACCGTCTTGGTGTGACGATGACTACGGCCAAACCTTTTCTGCCAACCAAAATACGTTCCGAAACAATGAAGAGCGGAGATCTGAGAAAAGCATAATTCATTTTTCACACCAATCATTATGTATAATGTTTATAATTATATACGTTGTATATTTAGAGGATACATCAACGCAGATTCATAAGCTGCGTTAGGTATAAAAGGGGACATTTTGAGATGCCTTAAGTAATTTTCTATATATATCCGTGGATATTTTAAGATGCATTAGATATTTTAGATAATTTTCTATCTTGGATGGACGATCACGGACAAAACTATGAATAGGATATTCATTATAATACTCATATATTCGTATATTTTGATTTTATTCATACTTTGCAAAGTATGTAAATGGATTATAATAGACTTGACAGCCTTATTATAGTTGGCTTTTGTGATCGTTTCTGATAAGGGTATTAAGTATGACGAGACACCTGGTCTTCGGTCGTACACCCGGATGACGTCATCGCCCCTCCTGCGCCCCATAACACCCGCGATTTGACAGCCCGACGTCGCTTCTCCTCAGCATCGCCCCAACTACCCGCCAAGCTGACCACGGCACCGACCTGCAAGGTCAGGCCCGTACGCCACCTGCAGACAGTCGGAAGCATGCCCTCCGTCCCACCTATTTAACCCGAACAGGTAAGACAGGAGGGGGGACTTTTCTCTGATCCCTCTCGAGACCTCTAGGGGAAGGACCTTTTCTTTCCTAGATTTCTCTGGGGGACCTCTCCTTGGCTCGAACACTCCGGGAGGTGAGTAGACTCGAACACCCCCGCAACTCTCTCTGGAGAACTCCGGCCGACGGGCCGGCACTGACTTGGGCGTCGGAGGGGTCGGGCGGAGCATCCGACCCGCCTTGCTGCAGGTCTTGTCCCCGACGGCCGAGGAGCGCGCAGCCACTTTTCGGAGAGCTCGACGGGCGTGAGCAAGAGCCATCGACGGGCCCGAACCGTACCGAGACGACCCCCCGGATTCCGGATTCAGCGCCGTGCGCCCCGGGGTCACGGTAAAAAGTTGTTTCCCCTAACAGATTGGCGCTAGAAGGAGGGCCTGTCTGTCGAAGGACTACCTGCTCCACCCTCCACGACACATGGACGAAAGGTCGCTGCCGGCTGGCACCTCGGCGGAGGTCCCGCAGACCTCCGAACCCCGGAGGGACGATCCTGCCGCGACTATAGATCGCTACTGGAACATATTTACCGACGCCGGGCTCTACCCGCCAAGTCGGGTTCCACCGCTTCCCCCCACCATCACGGTGGAGGCTTTTCAGGACCTTTCCCAACAGGTCCGGACCCTGGCAAGTACTGTCCAGGCTGTCCTCCCCCGCCTACTCCAGGAGGCGGCAGAGCCGACCCTCCAAAGGCCGGAACCACCCCTCGAAGACCCACGCGGAACGCAGCGCCCGACCGAGCATCCCGAGCCGACGGACCCGGCGGTTAATATTCCGCTGCAAGATGACCGTCCCGATCGGACAGTCGGGATCGGCCCGGACCTGGATAATCAAGAGCGGGCGCAGCTCATCAGCCTCCTCCAGGAAAGCGCCGACGTCTTCGCCTGGACAGCTGCCGACCTCCCGGGAATCGACTCCGAAGTCGCCCAACACCATCTACACATCTCCCCGACCGCCCGCTCGGTGAGACAGAGACCCCGGCCTCAGTCCCTCGAGCGCCAGCAAGCGGTGCAAAAAGAAGTCAACAGGCTCTTGGCGTCAGGCTTCATTGAGGAAGTCCGGTACCCTCAGTGGCTGTCCAATGTAGTCCTCGTCAAGAAGCCTAATGGAAGCTGGAGGATGTGTGTTGACTACACCGATCTAAACCGTGCTTGCCCGAAGGATTGCTTCCCCCTACCTAGGACCGACCAACCCCTGCGTCAAGTTCTTTCTAAGTTTGACGTAGCAGGGCGTCTCCTAAAGTGGTCGGTGGAGCTATCCGAGTTCGACCTCTGCTACAAGCCGAGGACAGCCATCAAGGCCCAGGCCTTGGCCGATTTCATCTCGGAGCTGACGCCACCGGAAGCAGAAAGCGCTGAGCAAATCCACCGAGACTGGATGCTGCACGTGGATGGGTCTTCCAGCTCCAGGGGAGCCGGCGCCGGACTCATTCTGGAGGACCCCGACGGACACGCTTTCGAGCGTTCCCTCCGCTTCGGTTTCGAGGCCACAAACAATGAGGCCGAATACGAGGCGCTGGCGAGCCTCCGATTGGCGGCGAGATGCAAATAGGAGCAATCCACATTCTCACGGATTCCCAACTTGTCGCCGAGCAAGTTGGTGGAGATATCGGCGCGGACTCGACTATGTCCAGATACTGACCGAGGTAAAGCCCAAACTTCTAACTTTCCACGTTTCACTCGGCCCGGGTGCCCGAGTCCCGATCCAGCGCGCACCAGCTCGCGGTTGGCCTCGGGGCCGATCGGAGGAACACCCCGAGGTCGAGGAGCCGACACACGGTCGGTGGCCATCATGGAGATCGGGATCCGGAGCCACCACCCCACCCACGTGGATCCGTGAAATCTACAAACGCGAGGATCCGCGCGGATGAGGCCAAGGCACGGCGAATCCGCCGAACTCAGGCGTGGTACAGCGAAATCGGCGGCCGACTCCACAAAAGGTCGTATTCCCACCCCCTACTACCTTGCTTAGATCCGAGGCGGAAGTGATTCTCGCCGAAGTCCACGGCGGGATTTGTGGGGAGCACATGGGCGGCCGAACTCTGGCCTTCAAAATACTGCGCCAGGGCTATTACTGGCCTACGCTGCACCGAGACGCTAGGGCTTTCGTGCGGCGGTGCGACACTTGCCAGCGCCAGGCCCGAGCCCCGCAGCTTCCTGCGGTCCCGCTCGCCTCCATGGATTGCGCCTGGCCCTTCGCTAAATGGGGAATGGACCTCTTGGGGCCGTTCCCCCCGGCGTCCGGCCAGCGGAGACACATCATTGTGGGGATCGATTACTTCACCAAGTGGGTGGAAGCCGAGCCCCTGGCAACCATTACAGCCGAACGGGTCGAACAGTTCGTATGGAAGAACATCGTGACCCGATTCGGTCTGCCCAACGTTATCATCACTGATAACGGGACCCAGTTCGCCAGCACTCGGTTCTCGGAGTTCTGCGCGACTTATCACATCCAGTTGAGGTTTAGCTCGGTGGCCCACCCCCAGACCAACGGGCTTGCCGAGGTGACCAACCGATCTATCTTGGATGGACTTAGGAAAAGGACTTTGGAAGACCAATCGAGCTGGGTCGACGAGCTCCCGAACATCCTATGGTCTCTGCGGACTACCGAAGACGCGGCCGGCGAGTCCCCCTACAGCCTTGCATTCGGCGTGGAAGCAGTCCTACCGGCCGAGTTGGTCATCCCAACATTCCGGGTGGAGAACTATGAGGAATCCACCTCGGCCCAGGGAGTTCGGGCTGGCCTAGACCTGCTGGAGGAACGCAGGGCCAGCGCGCACGTAAAAATGCTGGCGTACAACAGGAGTGTTGCCAGGAGTTACAATAAGAGGGTGCGCCCTCGACCCCTCGGGATGGGAGACTTAGTCCTACGCAAGGCGGAAGTAAGCGACCCCGCTCACTCAAGGGGCAAGCTTGCACCCAAGTGGGAAGGCCCCTACCGAGTAATCAAAGTAGTCCGACCGGGAACGTTCCGGCTCGCGACTATGACTGGGCAGCAGTTCCCGAGGACTTGGAACGTCCAGAACCTCAAAAAATATTTTGTCTAAGGACAAAACGGAAGTGAGTCAATACCAAACTCAGGCCATTGGAGAGAAGTCGGAGATTGTAGTAAGAAGGCAAATTTGTATTACCACAAGTTTTGGATTACAAAATGGGCCCCTAGTGGGGAAAAGGTATTACAAAAACAAGGGAAGACCCTCCAAAAAGAAGAGGTCCTCAGGCCGCAGCTTCGGGAAGGCTGTCGTCGAAGGGAACCTCTCCAGGCATGTCGACCCCCTGATCCTCGGGGCATGAGACGAAGGGATCCTCCTCGACCATCGAGCCTGGAGGACATGCTCGGAACCGGGCCAGGGCAACTTTGTACCCATACTCGTACGACACCCGGCCCGTCCGGTCCAGGCCGAGGAGGAAGCCCTCCGACTTCTTGTAAGCGTCGACGGCCTCCCGGTCCTTCTCCGGCCGACTCCCTTCCGCCGCGGCAAGGGCTTCCCTGGCGGCCTGCAGCTCGGCCTCCCTCGAGGTCAGCTTGGCGGCCAACCCCGAAGCCTCCTCCATCCGGAGGCGGTTCTCGGCCGGCGTCCGGAGGAGCTGCGATCCGGCCTCGTCGCCGAGGCGGCCTCGAGCTCGGCGGTCGACGAGCGACTTCGCGCCATGTCCGCCGCCTGCGTTGCGGCGAAGAACGCCTCGGGTCCCGACCCGGGCTTCAGCCGGCGGCGCAACTCCGAGTTGCGCTTCGCCGCATGACCTGCGGCCGGAGTCGTGCACCCGGTCGAGGAGGGCAGTGGTGTAGTGGAGATTCTGCACAAGGAAAAAGAACGCTGAAAGGGATGAACAGAGCTCAGCCAAGAGGAAACATGCGAGACGGTGCTTACCCACAACACCGACTTGGCGGACTTGGCGAGCAGCGCTTCCGAGGGGAGCGTGTATAAATCCCGAGCCATGTCGGGATGGAGTGCCCCTCGGAGGTAGCTGGCCGAGGGCTCTGAGAACTGGTAAAGGCGTTGTCGTCGAGACGAAGCTCGGTGAGCTTGGTGGCGTTGAAGATGGAGGTGGGGATGGGCCCTGAGAACTGGTTATGATCGAGCCAGAGTTTCTTGAGGCGGCGCATGGAGCCGAAGACCGCGTCGGGGATCTCGCCATCGAAGCGGTTGTGGGAGAGGAAGAGGGACCTCATGGTGCGGACTCTCGCGAGGCCCGGCGGGAGGGGACCGGAGAGGTTGTTGCTGTTGAGGCTGACGGAGCGGAGGCCCTTGAAGTGGGAAAGGGCGTCAACATTGATTGTACCGGAGAGGCCGAGGTTGGCGAGGCGGAGGCCGATGACGATGCCGTGGAGGCAGATGACTCCGGACCAGTGTGAGGGGGGGCCGCAGGGAGGGGTGGAGGAGGACCACGAGGAGAGGGCGTCGGCGGCGTCTTTGAAGGAGCCCTGGAGGAGGGGGGCCGTGGCGTCCGTCATTGGGGCCGCCGTCCCATCGGCAGCTGCCGGCTGCGCGAGGACCATCAGGTGGATCAGGAGGTAGAAGACGAAAGCAAATGCCACCTTCGTCTTCCTCATTCTTTCGTCAACTCTTCCTTCGGTTATCAGCCTCTGGTTTTCTTCTTTAATTCGTTTGCTTTTTCATGGTGGTGGAGAGAGAGGAGGAGGACGACGGAGAGTCGATGGTGGACGAAACAGGAGATGCTAAGTTTAGATTGAGAAGACAAAACAAGAAAATTAAAACGAAGTGTGAGCTAGAATTCGTAGGTTGACACGATTAATGACGAGGTCAAACTTGGAACCTTCAATTCTGTTCAGAGCTGGAATGCGGAACCCATGCACGTAAATGATTCGTGAGCTTCTTTTCACTATGCAGCACAAATAATTCAACAGTTTTTTAGTGTCGATGCCATGAAATCATATTATTTATATATATATATATATATACGATTTTTCTAGAAAAATCCACATTTTGAGTTTTTTCGAAACATTGCCCCTTTTAGATTTTTTCCCCTTAATTTAAAAATGCTCAAACTGTTCTTAAAAAGCTAACTATTCTTTGTATTTTGGTTCGTTACAATCTTGAAAACATTTTTAAGTGAACCAAATGAAATCAAAGTATATAAAAAATTATTTGATGTATTATAATAAAATTTAAATATGTATTTGATAAGGGTATTAAGTATGACGAGACACCTGGTCTTCGGTCGTACACCCGGATGACGTCATCGCCCCTCTTGCGTTCCATAACACCCGCGATTTGACCGCCCGACGTCGCTTCTCCTCAGCATCGCCCCAACTACCCGCCAAGCTGACCACGGCACCGACCTGCAAGGTCAGGCCCGTACGCCACCTGCAGACAGTCGGAAGCATGCCCTCCGTCCGACCTATTTAACCCGAACAGGTAAAACAGGAGAGGAGGACTCTTCTGATCTCTCTCAAGACCTCTAGGGGGAAGGACCTTTTCTTGGCTTGAACACTCCGAGAGGTCTTGTCCCCGACGGCCGAGGAGCGCGCAGCCGCCTTTCGGAGAGCTCGACGGGCGCGAGCAGGAGCCATCGACGGGCCCGAACCGTACCGAGACGACCCCCCGGTTTCCGAATTCAGCGCCGTGCGCCCCGGGGTCACGGTAAAAAGTTGTTTCCCCTAACAGATTGGCGCTAGAAGGAGGGCCTCTGCCGGCGACTACACCGCTCCGCCCTTAACGACACATGGACGAAAGGTCGTTTCGGCCGCACCTCGGCGGAGGTCCCGCACCTCCGAACCCCGAGGACGATCTGCCGCGACCATAGATCGCCATCGAATATATTTAGCGACGCTGGGCTCTACCCGCCAAGTCGGGTTCCACCGCTTCCCCCCACCGTCACGGTGGAGGCTTTCAGACCTTCTCCCAACAGTGTCCGACCGGCAAGTACTGCCCAGGCTGTCCTCCCTCGCCTACTCCAGGAGGCGGCAGAGCCGACCCTCCAAAGGCCGGAACCTCTTCCCCGGCATCATGAGGCGATACCGCCGGTACCATCTTCTCCAGCCTCCCGCCGGGTTCAGGACGGAACCCGGGCTCTTGAAAACCTGGACGTCCCGCCTGAACTCGAGGCGGTGTCTTCAGACTCGACGGACCTATTTCGGGCTCAGATCCGGTCCATCGCACAGCGTCTGGAGGAGGTGCAAAGGGACGTCCGCAAGTCCAAAGAAGAGCAGAGGGAAGTGTCCCACTGGGAGTCCCCGTTTGCCAGCGACATACGGGAATACCCAGTGCCCTTAAACTTCCGTCTCCCCTCCATCGACCTTTATGATGGAGTGAGTGATCCAGCCGATCACGTCGCCGCCTTCCGGGCTCAAATGGCCCTATATGGAACTTCGGACGCCTTGATGTGCAGGGCGTTCCCCACCACGTTGAAAGGATCCGCCCGTACCTGGTACAGTACCTTAAAAAGCGGGTCGGTAACATCCTTTGAACAGCTCGCCAAGGACTTCGAGCTACGCTTTTTGGCATTTGCGCGACCAAAGCCTTCTGTCGCGCTCCTCCTGGGTTTGAAGCAAAAGGAGGACGAACCCCTCTCCCACTTCGTGCGAAGGTTCACCACGGAGGTACGGGAGTTATCGGATGCTCACCCATCGTTATTGGTGCAGGCATTCATGATGGGGCCGCGACCGCCGAGATTCTGGTCCTTGGTGGAGCGACCCCCCGCGTCCATCGCAGAAATGTTTCAGCGAGCAAGTCAGTACGTGGCGGCCGAGTCCTGGATGTCGGGAAGGAAGGAAGAACGACCGAGGGGGCATCCTACTCCATCCCGATCGGGACCGACAGCCAGGCGGGAGTCCCCGCACCGAGGGCGCCGCATGGGCCGCCCCGACCCATACGCGCCCGAGCCGCCACCTCCCCCCTTGAAGGCGCCTGACGCAAATATTCCTCCGCATCAAGGAGCGGGAATGCTCAGCCGCCACCCTGCATGAAGGGCCGGCGATACCGGTGGCCGATAGCACGATTGCCGCTTTCATCGGCAAACGGACATGACACTGAGCAATGCTACGAGCCAAGCGACAAATTGAAGAGCTGATCCAAGAGGTCACCTCGATCAATACCTCCAAAGATCCGCGGCACCATCCTGCGCCCCGAAGGCCCGGTCGAGCAACATATCGACGTGATCACCGGGGGACCCGCCGCTGGAGGACATAGCGCCTCGGGCCGAAGGGCTTACGCCCGAGCAGTCGCGACCGGGGAATATCATCCTCCCTCCGAGCCGGAGATTACATTCCCCTCCGGGGATATGGGAGCAACAGAGCATGACGATGCGCTGGTGGTGACAGCCCGAATTGCCAACGCACAGGTTCGACGGATTATGGTCGACACTGGCAGCTCGGCCGACATCCTCTACTTCGAGGCCTTTCGTTGGGGTTGCCAAGGAAGCTCAAGCCTTTGCACTCGGCGCCATCGGCTTCACCGGCGACTCGATCTCGCCGCGGGTGCGGTAACCTACCATTGACCTCGGCGATTCCTCAAGGCCAAAACTCACGTAACTTTTCCGTGGTCGACTCTCCCATCTGCAGATAACGCCATCCTCGGGCCGCCCACCTCAATGTGCTAAGGGCCGTTCTATCCACATACCACCGGACGCCAAGTTCCCCACCGCCGGAGTCGGGAGGTGCGGGAGATCCTCAAGAGTCCAGACGGTGTTACTTGACGGCGACCTCGGTAAGAGGAAAAGGCCGGAACCGCCGAGGACCCACGCGGGCGCAGCGCCGACCGAAAGGCCCCGAGCCAACAAACCCGGCGGTTAATATTCCACGCAAGATGACCGCCCCGATCGGATACCGGGATCGGCCCGACTTGATAATCAAGAGCGGCGCAGCTCATCGCCTCCTCCAGAAAGCGCCGACGTCTTCGCCGATACCGCCGACCTCCCGAATCGACTCGGTCGCCAACACCATCGCACATTTCTCGACACCCGCTCGGTGAGACAGACCTCGGCCTCACCCTCGAGCGCCAACAAGCTGCGAAGGAAGTCGATGTGCTCTTGGCGCCCGACTTCATTGAGGAGGTTCGGTACCCTGGTCGCCCAATGTAGTCCTCGTCAAGAAGCCTAATGGAAGCCGGAGGATGTGTGTTGACTACACCGATCTAAATCGTGCTTGCCCGGCGATTGCTTCCCTACCTAGGATCGACCAACCGGTCGACTCAACCGCTGGTACGCCGCTTCTCCTTCATGGACGCCTACTCCGGTTACAACCAGATCCGGATGGCCCCCGAGGATCGGCAACATACAGCCTTCCACACACCCCAAGGAGCCTACTTCTACAAAGTTATGCCATTCGGGTTAAAGAACGCAGGCGCCACCTACCAAAGGATGGTGAACAAGGTGTTCGCCCGGCAAATAGGGCGAAACATGGAGGTCTACGTTGACGATATGATCGTGAAAAGCCGAACAGGGGCTGCACACCTTGACGACTTGCGGGAAACCTTCGCCACACTGAGAAGGTATGGGATGCGCCTCAATCCAGCCAAGTGCGTCTTCGGCGTGACATCGGGGAAGTTCCTCGGGTTCATCATACACGAGAGAGGAATTGATGCCAACCCCGAGAAGATACGAGCTCTCACCGACATGAGATCTCCGAGCACAGTTAAGGAGCTTCAATGCCTTAACGGAAGGATAGCGGCTCTGTCCCGGTTTTTGTCCCGGTCGGGAGATAAGTGCCTTCCTTTCTTCCGAGTCCTCAAAGACCCGAAGAACTTCCAATGGACGGCAGAGTGCGAGGAAGCCTTCGCAGGCCTGAAGCAGCACTTATCCGAGCTACCCCGACTTACCTCGGTGTCTGCGCCAGAAAAACTTACCCTCTACCTGGCGGCATCTCAGCATGCAGTGAGCTCGGTGCTTGTGAAAGAAGCCCCCGATGCGCAACACCCGATTTACTACACCAGCCATGTGCTGCGGAGCGAGCGCTTATCCTCCCATTGAAAGGCTGGCTTTGGCACTCATTCTAGTGACTCGGAAGCTACGCCCCTACTTCCAAGCCCATACGATTGAGGTACTGACCGACCAACCCCGCCAAGTTCTTTCTAAGTTTGACGAGCGTATGCCTCCGAAGTGGTCGGTCCGAGCTATCCGAGTTCGACCGCTACAAGCCGAGAACAGCCATCAAGGCCTGTGCCTTGGCCGATTTCATCTCGGAGTTGACACCACCGGAAGCGGCGTTGAGCAAATCCACCGAGACCGGATGCTGCACGTGGATGGGTCTTCCACCTCGGGGCCGGGCCGGCTCATTCTCGAGGATCCCGATGGACACGCCGAGCGCCTCCGCCTGCTTTCGCGCCACAAACAATGCGGCCGAATACGAGGCGCCGTTGGCAGCCTCCGTTTGGCGGCCGAGATGCAAATAGGAGCAATCCACATTCTCACGGATTCCCAACTTGTCGAGCAAGCTGGTGGAGAGTATCGGGCGCGGGACTCGACTATGTCCAGATACCTGACCGAGGTAAAAGCCCAAACTTCTAACTTTCCACGCTTCACTGGCCCAGGTGCCCAGTCCTAACGAGCGCGCATCAGCTCGCTGGTTGGCCTCGGGGCCGATCCAGGAACATCCCGAGGTCGAGGAGCCGACACACCGGCCGGTGGCCATCATGGAGATCGGGATCCCGAGTCCCGACCACCCCGCCACGTGATTCGTGAAGCATCAAGTACAAACGCGAGGATCCGCCCGTGGATGAGGTCATGCACGGCGGCTCCGCCGAACTCAGCGTGGTATCGCGAAATCGACGACCGACTCTACAAAGGTCGTTTTCCCACCCCTACTACGATGCTTAGATCCCGGCGAGGCGGAAGTGATTCTCGCCGAGGTGCACGGCGGGATTTGTGGGGAGTACATGGGCTACGTAACTTTGGCCTTCAAATATCGCGCTGCATATTACTAGCCTACGCCGCACCGAGACGCCAAGGCTGCGTGCGGGCAGCGACACTTGCCGGGCCAGCCCGCGCCTCGCAGCCTCCTCGCGTCCCGCCGCTTCCATGGATTGCGCCGCCCTTCGCTCAATGGGGAATGGACAGGGGCCGCTCCTCTGGGCCCGCCTGGAGACATATCATTGTGGGGATAGATTATTTCACCAAGTGGGTGGAAGCCGAGCCCCTGGCAACCATTACGGCCGAACGGGTCGAACAGTTCGTATGGAAGAACATCGTGACCCGATTCGGTCTGCCCAACGTTATCATCACGGATAACGGGACCCAGTTCGCCAGCACTCGGTTCTCGGAGTTCTGCGCGACTTATCACATCCAGCTGAGGTTTAGCTCGGTGGCCCACCCCCAGACCAACGGGCTTGCTGAGGTGACCGCCCGCTCGGTGAGACAGAGACCCCGGCCTCAGTCCCTCGAGCGCCAGCAAGCGGTGCAAAAAGAAGTCGACAGGCTCTTGGCGGGAGGCTTCATCGAGGAAGTCCGGTACCCTCAGTGGCTGTCCAATGTAGTCCTCGTCAAGAAGCCTAATGGAAGCTGGAGGATGTGTGTTGACTACACCGATCTAAATCGTGCTTGCCCGAAGGATTGCTTCCCCCTACCTAGGATCGACCAACTGGTCGACTCAACCGCGGGGTACGCCCGCTTCTCCTTCATGGACGCCACTCCTACAACCAGATCCGGATGGCCCCGAGGATCGGCAACATACCGCCTTCCACACACCCCAAGGAGCCTACTTCTACAAAGTTATGCCATTCGGTTAAAGAATGCAGCGCCACCTACCAAAGGATGGTGAATAAGGTGTTCGCCCGGCAAATAGGGCGAAACATGGAAGTATACGCTGACGATATGATCGTGAAAAGTCACACAGGGGCTGCACACTGCGACTTGCGGAAACCTTCTCTACGCTAAGAAGACACGGATGCGCCTTAATCCGCCAAGTGCGTCTTCGGGCGTGACATCGGGAAGTTCCTCGGTTTATCATACAGAGAGGAATTGATGCCAACTCGAGAAGATACGGCTCTCACCGACATGAGATCTCCGAGTACGAAAGGAGCTTCAGTGCCTTAACGGAAGGATAGCGGCTCGTCTCCGCTTTCTATCCTGGCCGAGATAAGTGCCTTCCTTTCTTCCGAGTCCTCAAAGACCCAAAGAACTTCCAATGGACGCAGACGCGAGGAAGCCTTCACGCCCGGCAAAGACTTATCCGAGCTACCCCGACTTACCTCGGTGTCCGCGCTGTAAAAACTTACCCTCTACCGCGGCATCTCAAAGATGCAAAGTGAGCTCGGTGCTTGTGAAAGAAGCCCCGATGCGCAACACCCGACATTACACCTACCACGCGTCGCGTGGACCGGAGCGCGCTTATCCTCCCATTGAAAGGCCGGGCGTTGGCACTTGTTCTAGCGGCCCGGAAGCTACGCCCTACTTCCAAGCCCATACGATTGAGGTATTGACCGACCAACCCCGCGTCAAGTTCTTTCTAAGTTTGACGAGCGGTATGCCTCCTAAAGTGGTCGGTGGAGCTATCCGAGTTCGACCTCGCTACAAGCCGAGAATGCCATCAAGGCCTGTGCCTTGGCCGATTTCATCTCGGAGTTGACGCCACCGAAGCAGAGAACGCTGAGCGCATCCACCGACCGGATGCGACGTGGATGGGTCTTCCAGCCTGTGGAGCCGGCGCCGACTCATTCTCGAGGACCCCGACGGACACGCCGAGCGTTCCTCCGCTTCTGCCGCGCCACAAACAATGAGGCCGAATACGAGGCGCTGTTGGCAGGCCTCCGATTGGCGGCCGAGATGCAAATAGGAGCAATCCACATTCTCACGGATTCCCAACTTGTCGCCGAGCAAGTTGGTGGAGAGTATCGGGCGCGGGACTCGACTATGTCCAGATACCTGACCGAGGTAAAAGCCCAAACTTCTAACTTTCCACGTTTCACTGGCCCAGGTGCCTGTGTCCCAACGAGCGCGCATCACTCGCTGGTTGGCCTCGGGCCGATCCGCAGGAACATCCCGAGGTCGAGGAGCCGACACACCGGCCGGTGGCCATCATGGAGATCGGGGATCCCGAGTCCCGACCACCCCGCCACGTGGATTCGTGAAGCATCAAGTACAAACGCGAGGATCCCGCCCGTGGATGAGGTCAAGGCACGGCGCTCCGCAACTCAAAGCGTGGTATCGCGTAAATCGACGACCGACTCTACAAAAGGTCCTTCTCCCACCCCCGACCACGATGCTTAGATCCCGGCGAGGCGAGTGATTCTCGCCGAGGTGCACGGCGGATTTGTGGGGAGCACATGGGCGGCCGAACTTTGGCTCAAAATACGCGCTGGGCTATTATCGCCTACGCTGCACCGAGACGCCAAGGCTTTCGTGCGGCGGTGCGACACTTGCCGCCACAGTTCGCGCCCGCAGCTCGCGTCCCGCCGCTCCATGGATTGCGCCGCCCTTTGCTTCAATGGGGAATGGACCTCTTGGGGCCGTTTCTGCCGCCCGCCGGAGACATATCATTGTGGGGATAGATTACTTCACCAAGTGGGTGGGCGAGCACACGGCAACCATTAC
Source organism: Musa troglodytarum (assembly GCA_023547065.1). Classification (NCBI taxonomy): domain Eukaryota; kingdom Viridiplantae; phylum Streptophyta; class Magnoliopsida; order Zingiberales; family Musaceae; genus Musa; species Musa troglodytarum. Next base: position 54,268,179 of record CP097506.1, on the reverse strand, counting down.
GGCCGAGCAGGTCGAGCAGTTCGTATGGAAGAACATCGTGACCCGATTCGGTCGCCCAGCGTTATCATCACGGATAACGGACCCGGTCGCCGGCTCGGTTCTCGGAGTTACTTATCACATCCGGTGAGGTTTAGCTCGGTGGCCCACCCGGACCAGCGGGCTTGCGAGGTGACCAACCGATCTATCTGGATGGAACTTAGGAAAAGGACTTTGGAAGCCCGATCGAGTGGGTCGGCGAGCTCCCGAACATCCTATGGTCTCTGCGGACTACCCGAAGGCGGCCGGGCGAGTCCCCTCTGACCTTGCATTCGGCGTGGAAGCAGTCCTACCGGCCGAGTTGGTCATCCCAACATTCCGGGTGGAGAACTATGAGGAATCCACCTCGGCCCAGGGAGTTCGGGCTGGCCTAGTCCTGCTGGAGGAACACTGGGCCAGCGCGCACGTAAAAATGCTGGCGTACAACAGGAGTGTTGCCAGGAGTTACAACAAGAGGGTGCGCCCTCGACCCCTCGGGATGGGGGACTTAGTCCTACGCAAGGCGGAAGTAAGCGACCCCGCTCACTCAAGGGGCAAGCTTGCACCTAAGTGGGAGGGCCCCTACCGAGTGATCAAAGTAGTCCGACCGGGAACGTTCCGGCTCGCGACTATGACTGGGCAGCAGTTCCCGAGGACTTGGAACGTCCACAACCTTAAGAAATATTTTGTTTAAGGACAAAACGGAAGTAAGTCAATACCAAACTCAGGCCATTGGAAAGAAGTCGGAGATTGTATTAAGACGGCAAATTTGTATTACCACAAGTTTTGGGTTACAAAATGGGCCCCTAGTGGGGAAAAGGTATTACAAAAACAAGGGAAGACCCTCTAAAAAGAAGAGGTCCTCAGGCCGCAGCATCGGGAAGGCTGTCGTCGAAGGAAACCTCGCCGGGCATGTCGACCCCCTGATCCTCGGGGCATGAGACGAAGGGGTTCTCCTCGACCGTCGAGCCTGGAGGACATGCTCGGAACCGGGCCAGGGCAACCTTGTACCCAGACTCATACGATACCCGGCCCGTCCGGTCCAGGCCGAGAAGGAAGCCCTCCGACTTCTTGTAAGCCTCGACTGCCTCCCGGCCCCACTCCGGCCGACTGCCTTCCGCCGCGGCAAGGGCTTCCCTGGCGGCCGTCAGCTCGGACTCCTTCGAGCTCAGCTTGGCGGCCAATTCCGAAGCCTCCTCCCTCCGGAGGCGGTTCTCCAGCTTCTCCGTCCGGAGGAGCTTCTGCAGTCCGGCCTCCGTCGCCGAGGCGGCCTCGAGCTCGGCGGTCAGACGAAGCGACTTCGCGCCATGTCCGCCGCCGTTGCTCGGCGGCAACCGCTGGTCCCGACCCCGCTCGGGCTTCCTCGAGCTGGCGGCGCAACTCCAAGTTGCGCTCGCCCAGGCCATGCACCAAGCGACCGGAGTCGTGCACCCGGTCGAGGAGGGCCGTGGTGTAGTGGAGATTCTGCACAAGGAAAAAGAACGCTGAAAGTGATGAACAGAGCTCAGCCAAGAGGATACACGCGAGACGGTGCTTACCCACAACACCGACTTGGCGGACTTGGCGAGCAGCGCGAGGGGCGTATAGATCCCGAGCCATGTCGGGATGGAGCGCCCCCCGGAGGTAGCTGGCCGAGGGCTCTCCCCCGACCCACACCTTGTCCCCCCGGGACAGACCATGCCACCGGGCCACGAGAGGGTCGCTCCGCGGCCCCGAAGGGACCTCCCCCATCACTCGGGAAAGGAATGGCTGATCCTTCCCCGACGTGACCCGGCACAGGTCCTGCATGGCAGGAGGACGCTGGCCCTTCCCGGTCGCCCCTTGGCTGGGACCAGCACTCTCGGCAGGAGTGGAGGTTCCCGGTCGTCCGGTCGCCCCGGCCGGCACAGCCGCGGGCGTCTCCAGGTCCACCACGTCCTTGGCCTTGGCCTTCTTCTTAGGACGCCCCTCCTCGGTGGGACGCGGGGAGCCACCCCCCGCCCGCTTGGTAACCGCCGGAGAGCGCGGAGATGGTCCCCTCGGAGCGCCCGAGTCGTGGAAAGACCGCAGGTTCACCATCCCTGCAAAGAACAACAGATGTGTCAGAAGCTAGAGTATGGCAGCAATCCTAGAAGAGGCGAGACAACGACGGCCTACCCCGAGAGCGCGGACTTAGTCCGGCCTCCACTGACCAACGCTCCGACATGTTGCGGATGGCTTGCGAGGAAGGGAGGATTACCCTCAACCGCTCGAGATGAGCGCGCTCCTCGGCACTCAGCTTCGGGGCAGTGTTATCGATGGTCCTTGACGACCACCGAACCCCAAAACCCCAGTCCATTTGGCACTGGACAAAAAAGAAGTGCCTCTTCCACCCTTTGTTATTGGTGGGGGCGCCGCTAACCCGAAACCCAGGTCGGGCGGCCAGAAAGTATCCCCCCGACCCCTTGAAGAGGCGAAAGCAGGAGAGGAAAAGGTTGCGGGTCGGGGCGATGTTGGCGTAATGGCATTCCCAGAAAGCCACCAAATACCGCCAAGAGTTGGGAGTTATCCGGGAGGGCGAAATCGCCACAGGAGATGCAGATACGATGATTGGGTGCAGGGCAGCGCAGCCGGCCTCTAGGGCATCGGCGGTCCGTGGCAAAGCCCTTGGGAACCGGGTCAAAGCCCGCTCCCGCTTGGCCGGAGGTTGTATTCCTCTGGGATGCCGTAGCGCCGCCGGAGAATCCCCACCATACGCTCGTCCAAGATAGAGTCTTGGTCGTGCGGCCACATTATGGCCTCTAACGCACGCGCCGCTTCCGCATCTGAGGAAAGGCTGGAAGGAGGAGATGAAGGAGGAGCAGCGATACGGGTCGTGACTGAGGGGGAGGAGGAGGAAGAAGCAGAGGAAGAGGAAGTGGAAGGAAGACCCATCGCGCACTAACCTATACTGGAAGAAATCGGCTGGAAGAAGTTAAAAGGCACCGGAGCCTATGGAGAAAACTTGAAGGAAGACGACGGCAGGGCAAGAGATGAAAACTCCTTTGATAAAGTGGTAGAGAGTCGCGGAGCCCTCTATTTATAGAAAGAGGGGCCTCGACCTTTCGCCTCCCGAGGCAGGCGACAGCATGACACCGCCACATCGCCCAGTAGCATCACATTGGGCGCACGGCGCGGCCATATTAATGAAGAGGTGACGTGTCCACCCCCCAGGTAAGAAACTTACCCCGCACGCCAGCGGCTCCTCGATTCCAGCAACCGCACTAGCGCGAGCCGTTTTTTGAAGCGGCACGGTGGCGGTTCGGTTTTCTAGGTCTTGAGCGGCAGCTCGACCACTGGTTTCCCAGGCCTTGAGCGTCGGCTCGGCCGCACACCCCCCGAACGGTGGTTCGGCTATCGCGGTCTTCCAGGCCTTGAGCGGCGGCTCGGCCACACACTCCCCGAACGGTGGTTCGGCGACACTGGTTTTCTAGGTCTTGAGCGGCAGCTCGACCACTGATCTCCCAGGCCTTGAGCGTCGGCTCGGCCGCACACCCCCCGAACGGTGGTTCGGCTATCGCGGTCTTCCAGGCCTTGAGCGGCGGCTCGGCCACACACTCCCCGAACGGTGGTTCGGCGACACTGGTTTTCTAGGTCTTGAGCAGCAGCTCGACCACTGGACTTCTGGGCCCGAGCCGCCGCTCGGCCGCGCTTATCCCGAACGGCAGTTCGGCCATTATGGTTCTTCAGGTCGTGTGCGTGACCTCGACCCCTTGTAACAAAATGACGGATCGGTAAGGAGGGAGGACCTTGCGCTGCCTCAACCCCGACTTCGGACGCCGGCCAATGGGTATCGGGCGCCTCTCGACTCTTCATCCCGAATCAGCTCGGCTATTATGGTTCTTCGTGTCGTAGCGTGACTCGACCCTTTGTAACAAAATGACGGGTCGGTAAAGGTGGAGGACCTTGCGCTGCCTCAACCCCTGACTTCCGGACGTCGGCTTGGCAATGGGTATCGGGCGTCTCCTCGACCCCTTCATCCCGAACGGCAGTTCGGCTATTATGGTCCTTCAGGTCGTGTGCGTGACCTCGACCCCTTGTAACAAAATGACGGATCGGCAAGCAGGGAGGACCTTGCGCGTCTCAACCCCTGACTTCCGGACGTCGGCTTGGCAACGGGTATCAGCGCCTCTCGACTTCTCCCATCCCGAACGGTAGTTCGGCCACTCGTTACCCAGTGCCTCGAGCGCGCTCACACACACACACATCCCGAACGGCAGTTCGGCTCTCATGGTTTTTTCAAGTCGTGCATGACCTCACCCTAGTACCCAACGACGTCGGTAACAGGACTTGACGCCGCCGCTCTTACCTCGAGCTACGCTCACTCACTCATCGTTCAACGCCTAAGCGCGAGTCTCAACTCGACACGGACGCCGGCTTGGCGAACGGAACTCGCGCCTCTCGACTTCATTATCCCGAACGGCAGTTCGGTACATGATCTTGAGCGACGGCTCGATCATCGGCATCTTAGGCCTTGAGCGGTGGCTCGGCCCTATTTCCCGAACGACGGTTCGGAGACTATGGCTTTCTGGGTCTTGAGGTTCCTCGGCCCCCTTTATCCCGAACGGTGGTTCGGTTAATGGATCTCGAGCTTCCTCGATCATCGGTTTTCTGGGTCTTGAGGTTCCTCGGCCCCCTTTATCCCGAACGGTGGTTCGGTTAATGGATCTCGAGCTTCCTCGATCATCGGTTTTCTGGGTCTTGAGCGGCGCCTCGACCCCGTATCCTGCAAAGGACTTCGGTCAATTATGACACAACACGCAGAGAACTTCCACCGAGATCTCGCCGGCAAACTGTGTTCTTCCGAGCAACACCCTCCAAATTGTCCCGCAGGAGTGGCTTTTTGAGGGGGGGGTAGTGATAAGGGTATTAAGTATGACGAGACATCTGGTCTTCGGTCGTACACCCGGCTGACGTCATCGCCCCTCCTGCGCCCCATAACACCCGCGATTTGACAGCCCGACGTCGCTTCTCCTCAGCATCGCCCCAACTACCCGCCAAGCTGACCACGGCACCGACCTGCAAGGTCAGGCCCGTACGCCACCTGCAGACAGTCGGAAGCATGCCCTCCGTCCCACCTATTTAACCCGAACAGGTAAGACAGGAGGGAGGACTTTTCTCTGATCCCTCTCGAGACCTCTAGGGGAAGGACCTTTTCTTTCCTAGATTTCTCTGGGGGACCTCTCCTTGGCTCGAACACTCCGGGAGGTGAGTAGACTCGAACACCCCCGCAACTCTCTCTGGAGAACTCGACGGGCATCGACTGGCGTCGGAGGGGTCGGGCGGAGCATCCGACCCGCCTTGCTGCAGGTCTCGTCCCCGACGGCCGAGGAGCGCGCAGCCGCCTTTCGGAGAGCTCGACGGGCGTGAGCAGGAGCCATCGACGGGCCCGAACCGTACCGAGACGACCCCCCGGTTTCCGGATCCAGCGCCGTGCGCCCCGGGGTCACGGTAAAAAGTTGTTTCCCCTAACAGTTTCAAGCTTATAAATGTAAGCGATGTGCAATCATCATGCATAGGTAAAACTGTCCAAAAAAAATCATTCATGTAATCATTTTGAGGATTTTCTAGTTTTGTAGAGTGATACGAAGTGTCAGTTAGTACAATACTTAAGAGTTCCTCAGGTGGCACATGATTGAATGGACCTTTAGAGTAGTATTTAGCGATGGTTCATTTTTTTATTCCATAATAGTATCACGTAGGCTCTTGGGAGGATTTTTTATCGTAGAGGACTATCTTGGGCCCTTGTTGTGCGATCATTTATAGTTTACGAAATCTATGTTTGTAATTTGTATTACCTATTAAGTGTTTGCTGAAATGACTATTTATAGATCTTGAATTAAATATTTTCTTTTACTCGTCTTCTCTTTTGTAGGTCTTTAGGGGATCATAAAAGGTTTCGGAGAGACAGACGCTTTCGGAGAGGCAGACACTTTACGAACGATCATGTAAGGATATTACGCGACTTAGGTAAAATTAACTAAGTTCACGATAGATATCAAGTGTTTATTGAAATGATTACTTATGGATCATGAGTTAAATTATTTTTTAAACTTACCTTCTCTTTTATAAATTCTTAAAGGATCATAGGAGGTTTTAGGAACGTTAATCGTTTATGAAGGAACATACAAAGATGTTGTATGACTTAGAGAAAACTAACTAAATCTGTGATATGATGTATCATATACAGATGAGATATTTTTATATATATTTTTGAACAAATATATCACATGCAAAAAGAGACATCCACTTCAAATGTCTTTATACGATTCTTTATTCTAAATGGATGCATCATGTATAATCACTTTACTTTATATACTTTCTTATCGTCTCAAATATTTTATATACTTTTTTTAAAATCATGGATCGACATGTTACGTGCAATAAAAAAATACCTCGATTGCATTGATCGCTTCAAACAATTCTAAAAGAGATATGTTAGGTTATGTCAGGATCCTCGAGTACTTTTTTTTTCCTGCAAATAAGACATTTTAGGATGCCTAAGATGATTCAAATATTTATTCATACTAGGTCAACACATTACACACCGAAATAATCTTCTCGGAGGATGCGATCGACTTTACGATGACCATTTTGAGGGTGACATTCTTGAGAATATAAATTATTTTAAAGGATACGATTATTTTGAAGATATGGTTGACGTGTGAAAATGATGATGCATCATTGCTTTTGAAGAGGTAATGATGATGGTTTGAGAAGGTCGGATCGTTGGCGACTTAGGTGAATAAAATATGAATGCCATTTAATTTTGGAACGAGATGTAATTTTTGACATTAGTTTGCCCCCATCGAGAATTTGGCTTCATGAGATGAGATGACGAAGGATATCACCTTTGGAATTTGACTTCATGAGATGAGATGACGAATTTGGCTTCCTAGTCACATACTATCGTCTATTACCAAATAAAATATTAAAAAAAATTTCATTATTTTCATGTTTCGATCGATAAAACCAATGATGTCAAGACAAATAAATCTAAATGTTTAACTTTCATAACTATAAGATTTCATATATAAATTTTTTAAATATAAAGACTAGGATACCAAGGATATGTAATTACATGAAAAATATATAATTAGCTCATTTAAATTTGATTATCAATTTAACTTTATAAAATTGATTCAACTTAGCTCCTTTTTTTAAGTATCATTATTATGATATTTGAAAGAGAAGAGATAATCGAGTATTTAAAACTTTGAAAGGAGAGAAATTTTTATCATGTATCAAAAGCTCAAAAAATATTTATTTGAAAAATCCCGAAAGCTAATTTATACTTTCTATGGCTATCCGTTTAAAAGAAAATATTCTTTTATGTTCTTCTTATATCTTACTATTTTAGAAGAAATATTTTCTTTGCTTCTTCTAATGGCAATGATATAAATTGGAATGCGGTGGGTATGTCACGCAAAACCCAACAATTTAGAAATTCTTTGCCATAAATATTAATTACAATAAAAATAAATACATAATAAATCAGTAATTCATATTTCTTTAAAAAAATATTTAAAAAATATTTTTGAAGGGATAAAGACAAAACGTTTTTATTAGGAAAATGGATAGCTTTGGGAAAAGAAAAAAAAAATCATAATCTCAATTAATATTTATCTGTTCCATGTACGTTGTGCCGTGGAGCATCCTCTTTCGTCTTTCCTTGCTCAGCCATGGATGGCGCCGCCGCAATCGGACTCTCTACTGCCGGAAAAGTCATCACCTGCAAAGGTAAGGGAAGCTTTCCGACTCTCTTGCTTCTCTCCTACTGCCATGAAAGCTTCTCATATGACTCCTTTGCGTCCGCGCGCGTCTGAAGCCGCCGTCCTCTGGGGACCCGAGGAGCCCTTTGTGATCCAGGAGGTGCAGGTGGAGCCACCGCAGAGGTTGGAGGTTCGCGTCAAGATCCTCTTCACGTCCATCTGCCACACCGATCTCGGTGCTTGGAAAGGAGAGGTCAGTATATTTGGATAGATATCCGAGTGTTGTTGAGTTCGTGTGGTTGATTCTGACCGGATTCTGATCGAATGATGTGAAGAATGTGGTGACGGTGTATCCCCGGATCCTCGGCCACGAAGCAGCCGGGTAAGGAATCAACGAAACAAAGCACTGGGGACTCCACGAGGCAGCGAGACTGATCGAGTTATGTGGTGTTGGGCAGCGTGGTGGAGAGCGTGGGGGAAGGGGTGGAGGACATGCGGGCGGGCGACCACGTCGTGCCCATCTTCCACGGGGAGTGCGGCGACTGCGCCTTCTGCAGGAGCGACAAGACCAACATGTGCGCGGTGTACCGGGTGGATCCGAGCAAGAGCGTCATGGTGGGGGACGGCGGCACGAGGTTCTCCGTGGCGGACGCCGCCGGCGAGCGCCGTCCGGTCTACCACTTTCTCAACACCTCCACCTTCGCCGAGTACACCGTGCTCGACTCCGCCTGCGTCGTCAAGATCAACCCCGCGGCGCCGCTCGAGAGGATGTGCCTGCTCAGCTGCGGCATCACCACCGGTATGTGTCCATCACAATGTTTGCAGACTAATTTGGTTTTTTCCCCATGGAAATATGCATAGTTTTTATTTTGGGACCATTTTATCCCGAAAACTCGATGCTTTTTATAATTTTTTTTTATAAAAATCTTAGAAAAACCTTTTTAAAAAATAAACAATTTGTTCATGTGAAAATCCGATTTACAATAAGCTTAAAATTAATAAAAATATAAGAAAATAAGACATTTTTTATTTGATATAATTGAGCAATGGGTGGTTGAAGTACCCATTCCAGAATTCATGCCGCCGACACTGCAGAATTCGTCTCCTTTATTATTAATACCGGTCCATGTTCTTCGTGTCCACTACAAAAGGAGTCGGGGCGGCGTGGAATACAGCGAATGTTACCGAGGGTTCAACTGTGGCGGTGTTCGGCATGGGTGCTGTGGGCCTTGCGGTTAGAGTCTTCCATGTCTTCTCAGATAAAAGAATTCTGCTACTCCTTTCACGTATTTCTAACATGAAGAAGAAAGGCGCAGGCTGCAGAAGGAGCACGGCATCGGAAGGCTTCTCGGATTATTGGGATTGACGTCAGTCCAGTCAAGTTTGACTATGGTAAGAGCTTTTATCCATGCTGCAACCTGTCTTCTGGTAGGTATGACGGATGCAATGACATCTAAGAAGCTCCGCTGAAGCGGACAAACTGTGACGGTGCAGACTCACAAAATGCCAACAGAAACAGCGAGGATTAAAATAATCGCCATTATTTTTTTGCATGAAACAGTTCTTGGCTTTAGATGGTAAATAAACTACAGGCTGCAGCATCAAGTAACCAGGATATTTTATGTTCTGTAATGTGGACTTCCCAGATGCTTGACCGGTGGCATGGTTTTCTTGATCATTCAGGGAGGAAGATGGGCATCACGGAGTTCGTCAACCCTCGAGACCACGACAAGCCAGCCCATGAGGTACCATTCTTCTGAATCATCATCTGTATCTGTGCAGCACCATTGACACAAGCAATGCCTTAGAATTGTCTATGGGAAGTTATAACCCAAATTTTGCATGTTGATGATCTATGAAGCCAATGGTGCAAAGGTAACAGGCACCATTGACTTTTTCGTTCTGAAATCTATAGAAGAATGCAATTGGTGTCATTAAAGCTTTAGAAAGAACGTTGCTCTTCCAAAGGATTAAACATTAATGCAGTGGCGAGTAGTTCTTTGCATCTGCAGTATCGTCTACGTGCGTTAATAAATGATGATCATGTGGCATTGATGGCAACTGCAGGTGATACAGGAGATGACAAACGGAGGGGTGGACTACAGTTTCGAGTGCGCAGGAAACTTGGACGTGCTGCGCGAGGCTTTCCTCTCTACCCACGACGTACGTTTTCATTTCATCTGTGCCTTTGCTTTTGTGTACTTCAACGCTGATCTTACACGTCGAGCCAAGAGGAGACCCACAATGCATTCGTAACATTTGATTAGTGAAGATATTGATTAGTTTGCTTTTGTGTACTTTTGGGAGAACAAATGAATCTTGGACGAATTCTCGGAAGAATTTGGAAAAAGCTTTTCTTTTTGATTTTTTTTTTATTTTTTTGAAAAGCATCCCTGCTTTTAGAATTTTCAAAAAGTATCTATTTTACCTAATATCTGATTTTTTTCTTCTTCTTTTTTCAATGGACCGGTCCGATGGATCTAGTTACAATATTTTACACCGTGTTATGATATTTTCAACATTGTAACATGATAAAAGAAATACTATAACATAGTATTTTCTACTAAATTTAAAAGCATTATGTTTATGATGTTTTGACACTAGGTTACCGTGTTTTCAGCATCACTAAGAAAACACTGTAACACAATACGAAAATGCTATAATATAGTTTTTTTATTTGTTTTCGATAATACTACAAAAGCACTATAATGTCATATAAAGTTATAATATTTTTATAATACGTTATAGCATTTTGTAACTAGACTGATGAAGATAGGTTCATAAAAAAATGGTAGGTAATTGAGGATATTCTAGGTATTAGATAGAAAAAAATCCAGGAAATTATAAAAATGTGGGCCACTTCCAAAATAAACCTTAAAAGAAAGGTTTTTATTTAGAATTCGTGCATGGATCTTTTCCTCTCTTATCTTCAAATTGTTAACTGTAACTAGAAATGGATAAATAAATAAAAAAGGTAAATGATTACAAAGTTATTTATGTTGTTGTCTCTATGATTAATGCCGCTGAAAGCGTGTATTATTTATGACTGGAAGAGCAGGGGTGGGGTTTGACAGTGATGATGGGGATCCATCCCACACCAAGACTGTTGCCCATGCATCCCATGGAGCTCTATTACAGGAGGGTAGCGGCCAGCATCTTTGGAGGTTTCAAGGGGAAGTCACAGTTGCCAGACCTTGTGGAGAAATGCATGCATGGGGTGAGTGCCTGCAGGGATGCTCTGCTGTGTTTCTATCTGACACAATGTGATGAAATGCTACCTTTATTCTCACAGGATGACAGAATAAATTTGGATGGATTCATAACACATGAGCTGCCATTTGGTGAGATAAACGAGGCCTTTCAGCTTCTGCAGCAGGGGAAATCGCTGAGGTGCATGCTGCGCCTGTGATAGATCTTAAAAGCTTGGAACGTATCATGGACTAAATTGTAATAAGTGAACCGATTAGTTTGATCTCCGAACAAGCATTATTCTTTTCTCTACGAGATCACATATTATTCTATGTGATCTCCGAACAAGCATTATTCTATGTCTTAGCTTTTCATGTCAAGTCTTGGCAGTGGATAGCTGAATTGAAGTACCTATCAATTATGAGTACAAATAGATAGGTAGGCACCGAAAGGAAAATGGAACGAATCTAAATACTTGGATGAGTAACTACCTTATCAGACCCACTAAATTCAGATTAGTACTCATTGATCGGACTTAATTACTTGGAAAATTAGTTAAGTAGAGCTACCGGAATTAAATGTGATACGCAACATTTGCCCGTGAAGCCGTAGCATGGACAATATTTGCATGACGTATATATTCTTAACACTACCTTCCTCTGTGACGTCATATTAAATTTTTTTAACATCATTCCATATAAAAGGTTAATCCTAATTCTACATATTAGGCAACAGCAAAACCCCTAAACTCAAAATTTGTTTTATATGTTATTTCTAAATTTAAGAAATAAGTTAAAAACAATTAATTGAGAATTAATTATAAAAATTTCCATACAATATTGATACACAGAATTATTTACAAATGGAGCTCAAACCTACGATTAAGTTCAAAATAATACAGATCACTGAGTATAATTATCTTTTACTAGCCCACAGTTACCTTTCTTTTTTTTTTTTCTAATTTCTGAAGCTTTCTTTTCCGAAAGAATTTAATAGAAGTCATTAATCTGGTCCTTCCCCTTCTCCTTGCCCCCTTTTCAAACCACTCTCAGGCTCCTTTAAACCATTTAATAGTTAAATCATGAAATTTAAGATTAGCAAACAATTCGTAGGGTCACCTGTCGGCGGCGGAAGCAAAGAGAACTGACGGTGGTGATGGTGGTGGTGTAGTACTTCCTGTATGAACAGAGGAAAATATATAAATAATTTCATATAAGTAAATAATAAATAGGAAGACAAGAATCAACGAATCAGTGTAAGCCTCTATATCTCCTTCTTGGCTTGGACTTGTGTTCCTGGGCTTGCGCCTGGATTCAAATAGTTTTACGCTAATTAAGTTGCTTGAACAGAGCCAAACACCCGATGAATCGATTACAAGATGATGATCGAATAGAGGGACGCGAACATGAAAAGACAGGAAAATAGAAGCAACATCATCCAGAATGATCACCGTCCCACGAACAAAACTCTTACCAATCTCACGCCACTAATCGCGACGAAAGAAGAAGTAGAACTAGTAGAGATCAGATCTCACATAGAGTCACCGATGAGCCGTCACCAGCGTCTCGATGAACCTGAGCCCGTCGAACCTCGGAGCGAATTTGTCGTCCCCTCCCCTTCTCGACCCCGATCCAGCGGCGGTGTCCTCCTTCTTCGACGTTCCCGACCCCGATCCCTATAAGTTAACCCCCATCATCAATCGATCGATAATTGTTTCCCCTGTCAAGAACCATGGGACAGGAGGCAAGGAGATGCCTACCTCATTGGAGGAGGACGAGGGGAAGGGGAAGGGGAAGTTGGCGGCGTGGTCGCCGGCGGCGAGAGCGGCGGAAGAGGCGGCAGCTACAGAGGCGGCGAAGACTCCGGCCTTCTTCATCTCCACGACGAGATCGAGATCTGCCACCGTCTTCTACTGCTCGTTGCAGCCCCACCTGGATGCCTTGCTAGTGACATCCTCCTCCGCTCCTCCTTCCATTTAATAGTCCGAAATAATCTCCTCTGTCTGCAACGAACAATCAACTGTATTGAACTCTCCGTTCGAGTCCGACGTTTACGGAAGTCAATTATCCTGTTTGGTATCGACGCCGTTGGAGGAAGAAGCGCGGTACATTTACGATTCTATCCTTCTAAACAATTACCCTTATAATTTTTTATGACAACCACACATCGCCAACATAAATTAAAAGTTTTCTAAAAATATTTAATAAAATAAAATTGCTAATTGTCGAAGGATGTGTAAGTAATTTTGGCTCGATAGTCGTCCGTCAGATTCCGTCGCTCCGCTTTGGGCAGTTGAGGTCGTTTTCGAACTTTAAACGCACTGGTCATGCTTCATGTGGTGGGGCCCCGCAGGAATCATAGATTTTTCTTTATGGCCCTAATTAATGGCCACTGTTGCGTTCCTTTTTTTATTGTTTATTTTATTTATTTCAGCCTTTAAGGAGAAAAAAAACATCGTCGAAGAGGTCTTGGCCACATGATCATGGGAGTTTTTTATTGGTTTGTTTAATTGGAGTCCACGAGAGAGAGATTTGTATGGTAGGATTCCAATGCATGTAACTTCCATCTCACCTATCGTGATGGGCGGCAATTCTTGTTCTCACTTGCCAACTTGATTCCTACGTGACATGATTATATTGAGATAGATGCATAGTATATATTTACTCTAGATCAACATTCTAGTTCGGCAAACAGAATACGCTTTAATAACATCTATTTCTCAAATTCTTTCCCATTATAAGTTTTTATAATCTTTCATAGTGATTAGGAGCAATGTATGCGTATCTTAAATCACAACTGAAGTAAAGTTTTATTAAAATCAGTAATAATTTTAATATAAAATATAAATTTAGAGAAAAATATATCGAAACATTGTCAAATCATATTTGTTTGAGTTCGAGTTAAGTTTTCCTTTTCTAAAAAGCGCAAAACCGTATTATTTCAAGAATCGAATACAACCACAGGTTTCCTCATCAATGCACAAATGAGCATTTGACGACAATTGTCCCTCCGATCCTATCGGTTTAAACATTTTTATCACGTACAAGCAATCAATTGACGCAACTATTTCTCTCTCCTTGTGTGGATAGATATGGGAATTTTTAGATTTTAAAACTTGGTCAAAATTTAGCTATTAGCCAACCACATGATCTGACGCGGGCAACATAAAGTTCTGCGTTGCAACAAAATCAAAGCATGTGTTTGCCCACTTCATCAAACGTCTTCGTTCTTATCATCTTTGGAATGGGAATGCTGCACCCCTTTGCATGCTGACGTTGATGCATGTCGAGGATATGTTTCGATGCTCAGCTTTTGAGATCTTTATTATCTACATTGTTTTCGAAGTTACGTCTAAATTGGGACATTGATCACGATTGATCACACACATGTAATTGATGTGATGGATCATGTCACCCTATCCAGTTTAAAGAACATGTCGATTGACTCTAATTGGCTCATTAAGAATCGTGTTGGACATGATGATCTTTGGTTAAACGCATATCTATCAAGTTGATGAATCAGACCACGAGTGCCAATCAAATTGTGCTGCAATAAGTTCATCCTTGACCTGATCTGATTTGGTCCGGCTTGACTCCGAGCGTTGAGATTCACGCACCGGGAATCCCCACCCGAATGGTCCACGAAGCCAACCTTGTGTGGGCTCCGCGAGAGAGGCAGCTCGTTGGAGATCGATGGGTGGATATCTGGGAAAGCATCTCTGACGCCGAATGTTTCCCCATTCTGCACGGTTTCTTCCCCACCGCTCCTTTTAGGAGTCTAATCGGCGACCAGTTTATTCATTCCGAAGAAAAAGAACGGGAAGGAAGAACGCACACCTCCCTGGGCGTCACGGACGCTTCCCGGCCACCAATCCATCGATTAAAGATTTCGTTCCTGGTGGAGAGAGAGAGAGAGAGAGAGCGATGGCGGCTTCTGTGACGGCGTGGGCGAAACCAGGCGCGTGGGCGTTGGACGCCGAGGAGCACGAGGCGACCATGACCAAGGGCGATGAGAACGCTTCCTCGGAGACGGCGCAGCAGCAGCATGACTTCCCTTCTCTCGCCGCCTCGGCCGCCTCCAAGACCCCCAAGAAGAAGAAGAAGGCGCAGCCCGTCTCCCTCGCCGAGTTCACAACAGGCAGGCCTGTCTCCCACGGCGCTGCCGGCCGCCTCTCTTCCTCCTCCAAGGGCCTCACTTCCGACGAGCTCCTCCTCCTACCCACCGGCCCACGCGAGCGCTCTGCTGAGGAGCTCGAGCGCTCCTCTTCCCGCGGCTTCGGCTATGCCTATGGCGCCCGCGGTCGGGCCTCAGGAGAGGACACCAACCCCACCCGCTGGGGCTCGTCTAGGGTTTCCGACGAGCCGAGGAGGGGTGGCTTCGAAGGATCTGGCGGTGGATCTAACCGGGATCTGGAACCGTCCCGCGCCGACGAGATCGACGACTGGGGGGCGGCGAAGAAGTCCTTCGTGCCACAGAGGAGGGAGAGGGGAGGAGGAGGGGGTTTCTTTGAGTCGCAGTCCAGGGCTGACGAATCGGACAGCTGGATCTCGAGCAAGAGCGTTGCGGCGCCACCCGATGGGCGGAGGATCGGCGCTGGTTCCGGATTCGATGGGCCGAGATCGAGGATGGATGGTTTCGAGATGTTTAATAAGGAGGGGTCCAACGGCGGCCGAGCTGATTCTGAATCATGGGGAAGGAAGAAGGATTTCACGGATTCTGAGACATGGAGGGGAGACGAGGAAAGAAGCAGCGGAGAAAGGCGTAGGCTTGTGCTGCAGCACCGCTCGTTGCCGTTGTCCAATGCAAACACCGGAGAACAAACCCTAGGGGAGCAGGAAAAGGAATCTACCGAGAAGAAGAGCAGAGGTTCGAACCCCTTTGGAGGCGCCCGCCCTCGAGAAGATGTATTGGCGGAGAAGGGGCAGGATTGGAAGAAGATTGATGAGAAGCTGGAGGCCATGAAGATCCATAATGCATCGCTTGAGAAGTCTTCATTTGGAAAGAAGGGATTTGGGGTGACAAATGGGACTCGTAGATCACCTGAGAACCACACAGATGGGGCTTGGAGGAAACCAGAGACAGCTGAGGCTTCGCCTCTGAGGTCCGTCCCTTAATTCTTCACTTCAGTTGTTTGAATTTATTACTGTTTCTTGCATGAAGCATATCTTCTGATCTTTAGAATTTTGCATGTCAATCATTTTTAATTTACATTAAAATGTTCATAGATGTATCTTGTATTTGATAGTGTCACATAATACACATTTTTGATTTGTAAATCATGTGTTGGGTCACATGTATTGCTCTGAAGGAAGCCATATGGATCAGCACTCATATGCCATTTCCATGTATGAATAATTTATTCATGCTAACAAGCTTACAACCTAATGGGTCACTTCCATTTAATCTTAACACGGTTACCTTAATTGTAGCACAGTTACTTCATTTAATTTTCTTCATTTTATGTTACCGTAAAAGGTTTAAAAGCAAAGTTATCTTCTGTCCTACAAATCTATTTCATTGTTTTATACTTGCATTCATGAACAAAGCTAACTGAAGTCTGGGATATTGAACTGTTTAATCCGTATCAATAGTTTTGGTTGAAATTGGAGCAAACTCTTTTGAGTTTTAAACATCACTCAAACTTTGAACACTGTTAGAAAGCTTCTTTTTTCAACTTAGTCATTGAATATATGCTTATTATCCATTTTAAAGGTCACATGTTGAGCCACTCTCATTCCACTTGTCAGTTTTTTTTTTTCTTTTCTTTTTTCAGTTGTCAGTTGAGGAGTAACTCATATCTACAATCCATGGTTGAGATCCATAGGTTTTCAAGTATTAGAGTTCTCCAAATAAAATGCATTTTTTTTATGCATGAACTAAGTTAAACTAAATCTTCCTATAGCCAACAAACCTTGTAGATATTAGCACAATCTCCTTTCTATCTAAATTCGGATTTGTCACTAGCTTAAGAGAGTTGACATCAGGTTGATACTTGATCACAGTCTTATCTTTCATCTTCATGGAATCTTCTTAACCTTGACATCGTTGGTAATTAAATTTGTGCCTGTGTTAAAACTGGGTCTCCTTATGTGAGCTTTTCATTTTCTTGGAGACATGTAACACTGTAATTTAGTCTCACATCGGAAAAGGATAATACTTGAATAAACATGTAAGAGCATGATAGATCATTAGCCTCGAGCATTTTTGGGTCATTGGTCTATACTCAACAAAGATAATGGGTCAGGTCGGATCATTGATATATGTTGTCAGGATCGCATTGAGACATGGTGAGGGGCGTACCCCAAGTTTAATCTCGAAGAGGAAGTAGATATATTGGATCAATGGTTGTTAATGGGTCAATTATCCATCGGATTGGACTTGATGGATATATAATCAAGACCTTTTGGATCAATGGCCGTTAATGAGTCAGTTATCCAAAGGATCGGACTGGGCTATAGCACAAGTATCCTAGGTCATATGTTTTCATCCACCTACTCATATCACTATATATCGAATTTTGCGATAGATCCTTTCTCTTCATGAAACTTCAATCTCATACTGCTTTGGCAATGACACATTGCAGGGAAGACAAGGTTGAAAACACAGTACCTGAAAACTGAATTATACAGATGGATGGCCTCAGAAGCAGAGATTTATCCAACTAATGGGTCGTTTTGAAGGCGCTGGGTTGTGGAATTTTTGAAGCAACAGTTTTGGTAGATGAGTTATTATTGTCGGTTTTGCATGGGAAGGAGTGAGCATGGCACACCCAAGTCATCTGTCTTGACTGCGTTTTTAGTAGGTTCTTCATGATCTAAAGGATCCTTTTTCATTTATATTTGATAGAGTTATATTATTCTGAGAGTGTCACCTATGTTGTGTGATTTCGAATTGCCATACAATATTTACTTTTGTGTTCAAGGATGATTGTGCTGTCATGTTCATTGGCTATGCTGAACAAATTATGGGAAGTGGGGGCTGCATCCTTGTTAGGCCATTGGATCAGAACAATTAGCAACTAGGCATAGCAACAATCATAGGTCAAGAAAGTATTAATGTATTCAAGATGCATTATATAGGAACATTCTCCAAGTAAAGATGGCTTGTGTTTTTGTTGAATGGTCAATTCTAGCACCGAAATGTCCAAGAGGAGGGGAGGATGATTAAGTGTCTCATTTTGTTTGTGGCAAGAGCTTCAACATATTAAACAAGCGAATAAAAGTAAATTTTATAGATGCTGGGATTATGTGTGACTATTTTATCTTTGTCTCATATCATGTAAGACGACGAACACTTAACGCATACCATTGGCCGATGAAGAAGATCAAAAATGGCGGACGGGCGGTGCGCTGGTCTTGGATTCATGAGTGGGCTGTTCTCTGAGTCTGTCGTCTTCCCTCCCCCTTCGTGCAGTTCGTCAATGGTGGTGTCACATGTGCATCAGTTCGGTGCCACTTTTGATGGCCACTACCTGATTCTGGAGCACTGGCTTTCATTCCACCTTTGGTGGTGATGCAAGTGTGTCACTTCTCTTCCACCTTTTTATGTCCACTACCCGAGTCACTCCTGTAAATTCTAGGCCGGCGACCTTGTCGTGTCCACTATACTTCTCCTTCCTCATCCTGTCACTCCACATGGTTTGCCGACCAGCCACTGAGAGAGAGAGAGAGATGGTGTGGAGGTGACGGCGCACTTCGAGAATGGAGGAGCAGTCAGAACCACCTGCTTAACCAGTCCTTGCCACTGCCCTCTCACCCTATAAATCCAACGCAGAAGACGGGGAGGATCAAGTAAAGTTGGGACAACACAGAATGAAATGAAGGGCTCGGTGGTAATCGGCCTTTTCCTTTCTCTTTGGTGTCTTGCGCTGCGGCAACTCATGGGGGCGCAAGAGGCGAAGAGAGAGGTGTATGTGATCTACATGGGAGCTGTCCCTGTTGATTCCTCCGGGGACATGTTGAGAGAGAACCACCTTCGGCTTCTGTCCTCCGTGTTGAGAAGGTTAAACTGCCGTCTGCTACTATACTCATCTGAACTTATAGACAACGAACCTCACCGTTTCTGACGCGCAAATTACTACTTGCATGCATTGCCTTACCTGAATCAGGGGACAGTCGCCGGAAAAGACACTACTTTGGAGCTACAGACATGGCTTCTCCGGCTTCGCAGCGAGATTGTCGAAGGAAGAAGCCGTCGCCATCGGCGAAAAGGCAAGGGTGGTTTCGGTGTTCCTCGACCCGATCTACCAGCTTCACACCACCAGATCGTGGGACTTCTTGCGACAAACATCCTTGGAGACCGACTCGAAGCCGGATGAGGAAGCAGCTTCTTCGCCCCAGACCTCCGACGCCATCATAGGATTCTTGGACACCGGCAAGCCCCAAAACACTTGATACCCGATGTTTATGTTTGGATAGTTATTTGCTTCTCATCATCATCATCGATCATAGGCGTTTGGCCGGAATCGTCGAGCTTCAACGACAAAGAAATGGGTGCTGTTCCCAGGCGATGGAAGGGGGTTTGCATGGCAGGGTCCAACTTCAGTGTATCCAGTTGTAACAAGTGAGCTCAAAGCAGAGGTTTATGTTAGGTTTGTTGGGTGACACTGTTCCTTCTCTGGCTGAGCAATTCCCTCCTCCGTCTTCTTCATCCATCGACAGGAAGCTAATTGGAGCGAGGTATTATTCCTCGGACGATGACATGGCCACGCCAACCGCATGGTTGAGTGGCGACTCGCCCCGAGACGCTTCCGGTCATGGGACGCACACGGCGTCGACCGCGGCCGGGAGCTCGGTTATGGACGCCTCCTACTACGGCCTCGCGAGGGGGACGGCCAAGGGCGGCTCGACCTCGTCGCGGATCGCAGTGTACCGCGTGTGCTTCGAGGACGGCTGCCCCGGCTCTGCCATTCTGGCCGGGTTTGACGACGCCATCGCCGACGGCGTCGACCTGATATCGGTGTCGCTGGGGGCGTCCAAGTTCAACAGACTGGACTTCGCGGCCGACCCCATCGCCATCGGAGCGTTCCACGCCGTGGCCAAGGGGATCATGGTGGTGTGCTCGGCCGGGAACGATGGACCCTCTTCGGCCTCCCTTGTGAACACTGCTCCTTGGATTCTGACCGTCGCCGCGACGACCATCGATCGGGGCTTCGAGTCCGACGTCGTCTTAGGCGGCGACAAGGCGATCAAAGTACGCCAAGCCCTTCCCTGCTTTGCTCTCGTGTGTGGATTACTAATGCCGCCTCGTGTTGCTGAATGAATCCAGGGAGAAGCCGTAAACTTCTCTGGTCTGCAGAAGTCCCCGGTTTACCCGTTGATCTCCGGGGAAGCAGCAAAGTCCAATTCGAGCTCCAACGATGGATCTGCAAGGTAAGATTTTTGTGGTAATGTGTGCCGACGAGGAACACAGAGTTTGATCGAGGTCACTTTGCGCATCATCCGCAATCCAGTCACTGTGATCTGGGAACACTGGACGCCAACATGATCCGAGGCAAGATAGTCCTCTGCAACCATTCGAGGGGCGACTTCTCGAAGACGGCCAGGGCGGAAGGATTGAAGAGCTCAGGAGCCGTCGGAGCCATCTGGATCAATGACATGGAGAGAGGCGTGGCTGATACCTTCAACTCCTTCCCCGTGACCCAAATCTCCTCGCAGGCAGCTGATGATATCCTCAGCTACATGAACTCGACCAAGTAAATCGAAACAGATTCAGCAAGACGATGCAAGACTGCATATTTCAGATAATTGTGGCATTTAACACTAATTTTGCTTGCTGATTTCTTCGAAGAAACCCAGTCGGCACGATACTCACGACGGTCACGGTTACGAAGTACAGGCCGGCGCCGGTGGTGGCGTACTTCTCCTCCAGAGGTCCGTCAACGGAGGCGAGCGACATCCTCAAGGTAAGCTCGTGACTCTTGCAGGATGAGTTCTTGTGGCGAAGACGGCTGAGAGATTAGGCATACGCACCCTGCAGCCCGATGTTGCAGCGCCTGGAGTGAACATCCTTGCGGCATGGATCCCAGAGGAGGACTCATCGGATGTTCCCCCAGGTCAGAAGCCTTCGCCATTCAAACTCGTCTCCGGAACCTCCATGTCTTGCCCTCATGCCGCCGGCGTTGCTGCCACTGTCAAGTCTTGGAACCCGAGCTGGAGCCCCGCCGCTGTCCGATCGGCCATCATGACCACCGGTCAGCAAACGCCTCCGACCTCCGCTCCATCTAATTCCAAGCTTGGCTAACTCAATCAACTCCAACTGCATCCGGTCTTCATCTGTAGCTACTCAGGTAAACAATGACAAGGCACCGGTGACGACCGAGTCCGGATCAACCGCGACTCCCTACGACATCGGAGCAGGGGAAGTGAGCCCAACGGCTGCGCTGCAGCCAGGCCTGGTGTACGAAGCAGGACCTGAAGATTACTTCCGGTTCTTGTGCAACTATGGCTACCCACCATCCAAACTCCGGCTCATAGCTGATGTACCGGAAGGATACAAGTGCCCGGAAAACTCGAGCAAGGCGCTCATCTCTGATCTCAATTACCCGTCGATTGCTATCTCAAACTTCACAGGGAAGGAGAGCAAGATTGTGAACCGGATCGCGACAAACGTTGGAGCCGAAGAAGATGCTACTTATGCTGTGAGTGTCAAGTGTCCACCTGAGTTGGATGTGCAGGTGGTCCCAAACATGCTTCATTTCTCCAAGAACACCACGACGCTCAGCTACCAAGTCATCTTCTCCGCTGCCAACAACGCTTCGGCCGGGAAGGGTGATTTGTTTGGATCCATCACTTGGTCAGATGGAATCCACAGAGTCAGAAGCCCATTTGCTGTGAGAGGCACATAGCATTTCTTGGATGTAATACTAAACTCATTATTATATAGCTCGACTTGAATTATGCTTACAAAATTCATCAAATAAAACCAGCTAAACCTGAATGAAATGTTAAATTATTTAGCCATTTCCAGATGTGCTAAATAATACATATCATTCTTGTGATTTCACTAAAAGCAGACTCATTATTTATATTACGTCAAAGAGAGGGGCTTCAGAGCTCGATCTTGATTGAAGGACTTGACAGTACCTAATTAATTAGCACCTGAACGAGAAGCAATATGTTAGGATACTTTTATTTTTAAATTTTTTAAATAATATTTATTAAGTTTATTTAATATAATAAAATTTTATTTAATATTTATTTATTATTAAAAATTCAAGTCTTGATGAGGAACTTTATAAATAAGAATATATTTGTTTATTTTCATCAAGCAATGAAAAAATTATCTCAACCGTTTGACAAACCCTAGGAGGCCAATCCCCTTGAAGTGATCATCCTCTTTTCTTTCGCTTCTTTCACGATAGAACCCTAAGGGTCTTATCATTTGATATCAGAGTGATGATCCTCGGCATTCCAACTGCAACTTCATCGTAATATGTATGTATGTATATATATATACATACATATGTATGTATATATATATATACATACATATGTATGTATATATATATACATACAT
Organism: Musa troglodytarum; assembly: GCA_023547065.1. Taxonomy (NCBI): domain Eukaryota; kingdom Viridiplantae; phylum Streptophyta; class Magnoliopsida; order Zingiberales; family Musaceae; genus Musa; species Musa troglodytarum. The sequence goes on along the minus strand of CP097506.1, from coordinate 54,245,749 downwards.
ATGTATGTATATATATATACATACATATATATATATATGTATATATATATGTATATGTATATGTATATGTATATATATATATATGTATATAAATATATATATGTATATATATATATGAGTAAAGGGTGAAGTCGGCAGCCATGCAAGGAAGGAGAACTCCAAAGACGGCAGCCACTACTTCCCCTTCTCCACCACCATCGTTGCTTCCTGGCCAATAACCACCATCGCTACTTCCTGGGTAGCAATCGTCGTCGCTGTCATTTCCTCCATCGTCGCGATCCCTCAGTGCTATCGCAGTCGTCGCTGTTTCTTAGCCAGCAGACCACCCCATCCTGCTCAAGCAAGAAAAGGCTGTCGCTATTGTTTTTCGGCTAGCGGACCTCTCCCGTCGTCGATCTCAGCCCCCGGCGTTCTTCGTTGCCTCCCCTTGGGTCACAATCGCATGCCACAGACCATCGCTTTCTCCTCTTCGCCAATCGTGATAAAGAATCGCTGCGACCTTGTCCGCAACAACCACTGTAGCCTCAACCCTAGTTGCCGACTCCCCATGATGCCGCTGCCTTCTCCCCATGACGTCGTTGCCTTCCAATCACCCTTGCTCTACGCTGCCTTCCTACTGCCCCTGTTATGCATCCTTTATCGCAGAACGTTGTCTTCCAACCTTTTCCAACTGCACCACCGCAGCCTCAACCCCGGTTGCTGACTTTCCACAACGCCGCTACCTTCTCCCCACGACATCGTTGGCTTCCAACCACCCCTGCTTTGTGCTACCTTCCTACCACTCCTGTTCTACATCCTTTGCCATAGAACGTTGCCTTCCAACCCTTTCCAGCCACACCACCGCAGCCTCAACCTTGACTGCTCGACGATCTCTCCCTTGCATTGTAGCACCAGCGACCACATTGACGCTACCACCATCCAACCCTCGACACCATCGTAATCTCAACCCCGGTTGCTCGGTGATCGCTTCCTTGCATCGCAGCACCTACAACCACACCGATGCTACCACCATCCAGCCCTCGACACTCTCACTACACGCAACAATAAAGTTTTTCCTTCTCCTAGCGACCGCAACAAGCCTTAACGCTGCACTTGTCGCAGTTTCACATGAGAGCAATTCAAGAGAGGGTTTCTTATTCGCTTTAGATTATTTGAGTACGAGAATGTTGATGGACAGCTCGCTAAAATTCGATAAACTTCTATAATGTTAGAATATCAAAGTAGATTTGAACGATTATTAAATCAAGCCAAACACTGGTCTGAACGATAGCAAGTGGGTACCTTTATCGAAAGACTTAATCTAGATAAAAAGTGTGAAGTCAAAGCTCACCAACCCTACACTATAACAGCTGCAATCTCATTTGCACATTTGCATGTAGAAAAAATCGTCAAAACAGAAGTGACAACAAGCAAATGATCAGTAAGCCATCGGCCACATATATTCTCAATCGAAACCCTAACACCCGAAGACTAACCCGAGAAGAGCTCAAGGAAAGATCTGCGAAGAGTTTGTGTTGACACTGTGATGAAAAATAGAGTAAAGAGCACCAATGTAAACAAGGGCAATTTCTAGTGATCGAACAAATTGGGGAACAATCGAAAGCTGACAATGTTGACTTCGATCATGAAGGTATTAGCTGACTATTCTAACCCATAAACTATGAAAGTTAGAGGAATTTTAGAACATCAGCCTGTTACAGTTTTGATTGATATTGGTAGTACTAACAATTTCATGGATGTAAGGTTATTGATTGATTGGCCTACCAGATTAAAGACTGTGACAAGTTCGAAGTAAAGATCATTGATGGACGAATTTTAACTTATGACAGCAAATGTTCAAAGGTAAAGCTGATTATACATAGTCAAGAATTGTCAGTGGATTTCTTTTTGATACCCTTGGAAGACTTCGAAGTAGTGCTTGGAATTAAATGGCTATCAACCTTGAGTGATGTTTCTTGAAATTTTTCTAAACTAATCATGAAATTTTTTATTAATGGAAAGCAAGTGATCCTAAAGGGAAGACGTAGAAGTAAGGTCACAGCTGCTACTGGCCATTGGATAGATATGGTTCTTCAGAAAACTACAACGACTATTACACTAAAAGGTCGACCTATTGCTTACACTATTAAAAAGTAGAGATCGTATATACTTGATCAACGAGTTGTGATGCATCGCAAATACCTTGTGATTAAAGTGCTGAAAGAGAAGCTCTTCGAATTTAATGCCACTTAGCCTTGATGACAAGGTTGATTTGAAGGAGAAGGAATTATTAGGATCTTTTTATTTTTTAATTTTTTAAATAATATTTATTAAATTTATTGAATATAGTAAGAGTCGAATATGAGTTTATTTAATATTTATTTATTATTAAAAATCTAAATCTTGATGAATTCTAGGTGAAACTTTATAAACATGGATGTATCTGTTTATTTTCATTAGACAATAAAAAAATTATCTCAGTTGTTTGGCAAATCGTAAGAGATCGATCCCCTCAAAGAGATTAAAAAGGTCGATCCTCTCAAAGCGATCATCCCTTTTTCTTTCGTTTTTTTGTGACTTTCATGATAAAACCCTAGGGGTCTTATCATAATATTACAAAGATAGATTGAAGCGATCTAGCATAATGAAAGCCTATTTTTGCCCCTTAAAAGCAAGCATTTGAGGTAATTCTTCAGCATGTTGTCAACAATGACCATGTAAGCCTTCTCGGTGGGGTGATGGCGTGTCCCCAAAGACACTTCTTTTGATGGCTGACGGCAGTGACGTGTCATGGATGAGTGCATGAATATGGTGGCTGTTTGGTTGTCTTGTGCCATATAAAGGACACTTCCATTCCTCCCTCCCCTGCCTCTGTGTGTGTGAGAGAGAGAGAGAGAGAGAGATGTCATTAAATAGCATATGGAGAAACCCCACGCGCATGCACGCCATCAACGTTTTGTAGCATGTAATTTATACACTGTTTATTAGAAGATTGATAATATGCATGAAGTTTTATTTATAGGAGAAAATTAATTATGCTGCTGATGGAGGAATTAATTAAGAATAGGAATCCACATCAACATAAGTAAAATGCACGAGTCGCAGCACAACTCACGTTATTTGCTCGCTCTTCATATGTTCTTGAGATTTGTACAGTTTTAGTTTGCGAGCTAAAATTTGATCGGAATGGAAAGTCCTTTTTTCTTTTTCCCCACTTCTGATCGGTGATCTGAAATGACATTAGCATATCAAATTTGCTGATTGCAACCTCTCCAATCCCCAATTGGTTCATCTTGTTGCACTGGTTGTTGGTGGTGGCCACTTCAACCAAGGCTTCGTCTCTTCAATGCCGTGTTGGTCTTTTTGCTACCTACTTCTTTGCCATTAACCCTCCAACAATGAGTGCTGCACCGAGAGAGACGCGCACTTCCCAACACGTAATGCAGAATGTTTCTATATCTATGACACTCAAGGCATAATCCTCTCTGACCACAACCATTGGCCGTGATTAGGTTTATTAAGCTAGGTCAGATATCAGGAATTGAGTTCGCAGACTCGAATTTAATGCAACCAATCATAATTAACGCATGAGACATAACCCAGAGGGGGGGGGTATATGCGAAGGATCATATTATTATTATTTCCTTAATTTATGATGGTTGACAAATAAAGAAAACCCCGACAAGAACAAAGTTAAGTTCCTCACCTGAAATTAAATGTTCAACGCTTTAAGAGCACATAAGCTAAATCCAAGTTTCCCTTTCCAAGCTGCAAAATACATAAATTTCTATAATAATGATTTGACGAAGGGTTAATTTTTTTTTTAATTTAATCCATCCATCGGACGGACTCCGATCCTATGACTGTGCATTAAATGTCTTCCAGCGGTGCAGACGCATGATGGCATACGTATTAAATGTAATACAAATATTCCATTCTGCGAGGAAAGCCATCATGCATACTTTTCCACCGACACTCCACACACCACTCCCCCTCGGCCAGAAGATTCGAGATCAAGGAATCAACGAACGGCCGAAACGGAAAAGGAAGCGTTACCGCACCGAAGCGGACTCTTCCCGACACTAACCGACACCCTCGCCAACTAAGCCCAGCTGTGACGCCCGGCCCCAGTCGACCGACTGTGTGATTCTAAACTTTACCAACGTTTTCCTCGAGAGATTTAAGCATTGTCGAAATAGAAGACGAAGAACATTTCATGGACTCCAGTCCCAACGAACGAGAAATGAGGAAAATGAAGCCAGAGATCACGAGAGACGAATATAAGTTAGAAAAGCAGCGGCACACACAGATTGGAGATGATGAAGAAAATGATCTGAAACTAACTAAGACACAGAATAAAATAACTCTCGACTAACCTCCGGCGGAGCCGTCCGCCGAATTCCGAGTTTAGTTGATTAGGAGGAGGGCGGGGGAGCGGCGAGCGGCTTCCGGCAGAGGATCATGTGCATGGGGGTGAAGATGCCGGACTCGCCGCCGTCGCTGAGGTGGCGCGCCGTCTCGTAGAGCATCTCGTGCACCTCCACCACGCCCTTGGGGGCGACTCGCAGGGCGGTGAGGGCGGAGACGAGCAGGTGGTTCCGCCAGTAGGCGATCCGCCCCATCTTGAGGCGAGTCCACCACGGCCCCGCTGGGGGCAGCGCCAGGTCGCGCTCCTCCACCACCTCGAAGCCCACCTGCCGCGCCACCTCCGCGATCTCGTGCTGCGCCCGGAGCCCCGGCAGGGCGTCGCCCGCCTCGATCCCGCGGATGGTCTGGACGTGGGCGGGGTCGTCCGCCCTGTAGAGTGCGGTGGTCACCCACTCGTAGGACACGTAGAGGGCCCCCGGCTTGAGCACCCGGAAGACCTCGCGGTAGACGTCCTCGAGGCGGGGGGCGTGGCAGGTGGCCTCGATGGAGTAAGCGCCCTCGAAAGAGGCGTCGGCGAAGGGCATCTCGAGGAAGTTGCCGCAGATGACCTCGCATCGGTCGTCGAGGCCAGCCTTTCGGTTGTGGGTGCGGGCGCGGGCGACCTGGTACTCGTTGATGGTGATGCCGACGACGTGGGCTCCCGAGTGAGCGGCGATGGCACGCATCGGCCCGCCGACGCCGCAGCCTACGTCAAGGACGCGGAGGCCAGGGCGGGCGGCGATCAGGTCGGCGGCGCGCTCCTCGTGGAGGCGGGTGGCGTCGCGGTGGGAGCGGCCGGGGATGGAGGGGGAGAAGTGGAAGGACTGGCCCCAGCCCCACTCGTAAATGTCGGTGACGAGGTTGTAGAAGGTGTCGACGAAGGCGGGGACGTTGTCGTCGTCGGCGGCGGCAGCGATGTCCTCCTTGGGGCGGCGGAAGAAGGACCAATACTGCTTGTACTTGTCCTGCACCTTGTCCCGCGTGATCGACCCCATCTTCAGGTTCACCGCCCGCTTCCCCTTCACCTCCGCCGCTCCCATCACCCACACAAACCAGTACACCACCACCGCCCCCACAATCGCCGCCGTCCACATCGCCGTCGACACCTCCATCGCCTCTCCTTTCCCTTCCTCTCTGTCGTTGCTCTCTACCCTCTATCGCGAGAGAAAAAGAAGCAAGATAAGAAAGGATGAGAAGCTGGAAAGGGGAGGTAAAGATAAAGCTACGGGTTGGATCGATCGCCGTGAGGCGTGAGAATCGATACGGTCAGATAACCCGCGGAGCACTTTTAACGACATCAAAAGCAATCCCTGCTTCGCTGATTTGAAATGTTTTGAATCCGATTCGGGGGAGCGCGGACCTTTTGCGCTGCCGTGGGGCAAGCTCCCCTCAATGCCATTGGCGAGGCGTCGTGGGGCCACGGGGGACCCGCTACAATGGTTTACTTGTTATTGTCCGGTCTCTTCTGTCCTTTCGTCCAGAGAGGCAGAGGTCGCTCGGATTCTGATGTCCGATCGATCCGTTTGATTGATGGGCGAAGTCTATGTTTAACTGCTTGCAGGAAAATAATGTTTCTAAATAGAAGGCATTGACTGCTCTCTCGAATATGTTGACTATTTATATATATATATATATATGATTTAGTTAATAAGAGCAAGCATAGGGGTTATTAATGAAGGGAATATTTCGTACTAGGAGATGCCAGGTGGGAATTATAGGTTGTGTCGGGTCCATTTTGGAGGAGACGGAACCACGTGTAAGCCCACATGGCTGTGTATGAGTTGGAGCAGCAATCAATACCTCAGGCTTGCAAATCTCAACTGGTAGCCGGAAATGGGCTGCAACAGAACTTGTTCTTTCCTTTCTGAAGTTGAGTCACAGTTTTCTGCATGCTAAACCTCTAAGAACAGAATAGGAACCAACTGAAGGAAGACGGAAGGCATCAAAGCGTCAGCCAGTAAGTCTGGTTTCAGAGTCTCATGAAACTTTTGAAGAGAATAAATGATCTCCTCCATTTGTATAATAAACCTTATGCAGTAAACTCTCATCTCAAAGCATGCAATGCTGGGTTGGTCCTGTGAAGTCAATCCTTCACTGGAGTCTGCTTTTGCTGTGTGGATCAATCTGAATGTGTGCAGTCATCTTCATCTTTTCTTCTCTCCCAACAGAAGAAAAACTGATATGGAACTTATTTTTAGGATGTACCGAGCTCCATGATATGGTGACACAAGAACAGCAGCAGAAGCATAGCTTTATGGCCATCTTTCTTGTGACAGAAAAAGGTCCACCCGAGCAATGACTCGCTGTACTCTCTGTGCTACAAACAGCAGGTCAGCAAACACACCAAGACATATAAGCCACCACTTAGCGGAGCACACACTGCTTCAAAAAGTGTAGATAAGAACATCTCTCTCTCTCTCTCTCTCTCTCTCTCTCTCTCTCTCTCTCTCTCTCGTTCCTATCAGCTTTGATGTCTCGGGCGTTGGCTTTGGGGAATTGTTTGACCGGACCAAAGACAGCACACTCTGCGGTACTGTATAGAGGGAAAAGATGCCAACCTTCGGCACAACTCAAGGGAAAGGAAGGTCAGAAACATGCATGATTGCCATTGGACATTTATCATGATAATTCTTTCTTCTCGCCACCATCCTTCGAGGCAACGCGGATGCACATCTCGTCACGCTTGTTTCCAGTGGATGCAACTCCTTCACCACTCCTATTCCCTATCCCCGTCTCTTTAATTTCCAGACACAAGGATTAGTGCTTAGGCATGACCGGTTCTCGTCCAGTATCATTCTGGATGTCTACAGCTTTTGTGTGTCTTCCAGCAAAGAAGACGCACAATCTTGTGTTGGGAGTGACCACTGCTCTTGCTATGCACGTATGCATGGGGAGCAGCAGTACTTAAGATATCTTAGTAACTGCAACGAGTTGCAGAATGATGATATATGATTTGTGGGCTATTATATTGTCGACCATGAGAAAATGATTCGGGTATATGAATCTTGAGAATGTGCTATAAATCAGCAAGGAAGATTGAGATCTTCTTCTTCTTTTTCATCTTGTATTAGAAATGACATAGCTTTTCAAAGACAAAAACCAATCTCATTTCAGATGGTGCCAAGGGAAGCTTGGAAGCCACGATTCATTTTGTCCCCGAAATATTTTCTTTACGTGATTAAATTCATGTAACTTTGCAAATTTATGTAGTTTGTGTCTCCAAATCCTTGCAAACGTCATTTACAATTACAAAATTTAACATATTCGCCCCTTCAAATATTATGATCATCAATATCCACCCTTTTTGTTAATATAAGTTGAAAAAAAAAGGGCTAAACAACATTAACTTTGATTCTCACTGGCTAAGCACCCTAATAATCACACAAAATTCTAATTATCCTTTTCCACTTTAATAATTCAATTTTGATTCTATGAGCAATATTTTTGCCAATTATTCAATCCTTATATTCATCCATATCCTAATTCATCCTCTTTATATATATACACAAACACACACACACACATATATATATATATAATTATTGATTGATGTACTATTATTCATTTCAGCTTATGCATTTTGAATTTATGATTTAGACTTGAAGAAGTTAATAGACTAATTATCTTATCAGGTCAAACCGTGACACTTGATATTAGAGATGACCTAGAATTGAGACATGGTGAAAGGATCGAGTAGGAAAGAATTATTTATGGATTGATCAGATGACACGTCGTAGCATAAAGCAAATACTAAGTTGTAGGTCTACTACTGTTAATTTTAACTTATGCATTTTGAGTCAGTAGTTTGGACTCAATAAAATTAATAGATTAATTAACCTATCAAGGTAATTAATATGACTTAGGAACATAATGAGAGACTAAAAGAGGAAAAAACTATTTGTATATATATGTGATCAGAGGATACGTCATGACGTAGAGTTATCATTTGATTATGTCTCATATGCATCATGTTAAAATTTGATTCAATATAAAGTTATATTGAACTTTGACGAGGATATCAAATTTGTATATGGGAGAGTTTTTAACATCCTGATATCTCAATTGGTTTTATATCGAAAGTGAAAGATTGACCTAGAGATATTTGATAAATATATTATTATTAATCTAAACTTAAATATTTTTGAATTAATGATTCAGATTTAATCATATTAATAAATTAATTATTTTTATCATATCATAATAATTAGACGGTCACTCGCTAAGCTTCCCGTCCGAATGAAGATTTTTTAGGGCATCATCGGCCGTACGGTGCTTGTGAGCCCCCTGCCAGCCCACAGAAAATAATGTAGGAGAAGGCAGGCATTTTTGTTCCTTGTTGGTGTCTACATGCGAGAGAGTAAACTGGAAAGAGAACCGGTGTTGAGTGTCGCGCTACAATCAAGGAGATGGATCAGGACTCCGGTGATGTGGAAGACGAATGATTGATGTTCTCTCTCTCTCTCCCTCCCTCTCCTTTCTCTCTCTTGCTTCTCCTTTTTAGAAGGGGCGAGCTTGAAAGAATGGAACCGATGATGATGGAGTCTATACTACTTTGTGACATGGCCAGTCATTTTATCTCTCTCTCATCATTCTTCTTATTTTCCCTTTTTCCTTCCTTCTGGTTTGGAAGCTATTGGTACTCCAAACTGCCTTCCTCCTCTCACAAGTACCTCCCACAAAGAAAGAGCATCTCCGGTAGGAGGCCGTGGTGTGATTTCAGCTACGGTGACGGTCGTGTGGGTTTGTCAAAGCGTCTCTTACGGTGCTTATTGGCATTCTGTCCACCTCCAACCCTTCCTTTTTCATGGCACCAACAGCATCAAAAGAAAGACATGGAGGTGGACAGCCTGCCAACTGAGCTCCGTAGGCTTCTCTTTGTAAAATCCATATGATTAGATCTTTTGATCTAGCGCCAGCCTCAAGTTTCTTACGGGAACGCAGAACGACAACTCAGGCGAGGAACTCATGGATGATGAATGGAATCCACAAGGAAGGTGAGGACGAAGACTCTTGCCATATGCATTGCTAATCTAAGCAAAAGCATGATTGCACTTCATGGAACCATGCGTCCATCCTGCTACTGCACTTGTTGGCATGAGGGTTTTCCTTTGGCTTCATTGCTATGCCATATATCTTCATTTTATGCTGGTCTCTCTTTGTAGACGCACACTCCGCCTTGGTATGTTGCTAGTTTCATCTGCTCCCATGCCGTCCATCTTTCTGACTCGATTTACGAGAACGGTTTTGGTACTGTTGCTCTCCGACGGCAGATCCAAAGGTTAGATGAGAGCAGGAAGGAAGCCTGTTCATGTTTCTGTTCTGAATGCAGATCCATATGGTAAGTAAACCAGGGCGGAAAGGAAATCCAGATGTTATGTTCTTACAAGAAACATCTTTATGGATGGCTTTTATGGTACTGTTGCAGTTGTTCCAAATGTCATATGAGAGCAGAACCAAACTCAAAATGCAATCCATGACCTAAACAAGGTAGAATACACTTGTATAAATCAAACGAATACAATGGACTATATACCCCTCTCTCTCTCTCTTCTGAAGGTGAAAAAAAGAGGAATGGAAAGCTGTCTCAGCTGGTGGTTTGATACTTGAAACCCTAACATTTATGTGCTGCTACTAGGAGATGCTATCAACAATCACTTCTTGTTTGCTATCTGACAAGACAATAATAAACAACACCCATCGAGTATAATACTCGCATGTAATCTCCTCGTATCATGAACATGCAGAGAGTTGCAGGGTGATATGAATCATGTGTGTTCTACCGGACGATGGACATTAGGGTGGTGGAGGCATCAAAGTATCTCTCAAAAGACTTGATGTGATGCCGAAGAAACACTCTTTCATCCGCAATCACAAGGCACGTTTGCAGAGAAAGAATGTTTCGTAAAAGCCTGCCTGTGGATATTTAGATTATTTTTCCCCCACTACTAAGGATGAATCCTTTGTGGCCCAAAGTGGCTTTGATTCAGTGTACATTTTCCATGGTGTGTTGTTGTTGTTGTTGTTCATCATCAACATGAAATACTTTGACTCGAATTTATGTGTTCTTCGGTAAGTGTTACGCTTGCCATGAAAATTTCACGATGTTTTTGTATGACTTTATTCCATGCAAGATATAGTTGAATGAAGTACTTAGGTAATCAATCATAATGGTGATGGAGGAATCGCATGCCAATTGTGGATGTGTAAGACAATAAATACTCTAGAGAGGTGTAAAATAATACCAAGTAATCGATTTAACATTATATAAAATGACACATATGAAACTCATCCGTCAACTCGAACATAACACCTGTCATTTGTACATAATATATTGGTCATCCGAACATATTTCAATGTATAACTTCTTGTGATAAGATCAATATCATAATCATACTTATCATACAACTATAGTATAATAATTACTTTTTATAGGACTAAGGGCTTAAACAAATTTTTTTTTCATATTATTTCAAACTTTATGTAATCATATATCATCTAAAACTAACAATATTAATATATATTTTTTAATTCTTTTAAAATATAATATTGTATAGATATTTTCATATAAATTCAGATAAGATAACTTAAAAAATACTTATAAAACAACGACGGATTAGATCATATTTTTTTTTCAAATTATAAATATTACATTTTTGTTAACAATAGTTTCAATAATAAAGTGATTTGTAAATCATACAAATTATATGCATTTATAAGTTTCAAACGTATCTATTATTACCTTCGAAAACAGATTATACAGAGTGATCGGAGAATAAATATATCCTTGATGTAAACACAAAAAAATAAAATCAAAATATCCGGATAATAAAATGCTTAGACTCACAGGGAAGCGATTCTTCATCACTGTGTTGTTCATCTCCTTCTGTGTGATACTTCTCAGAACCGCTATTGGTTCCTTGCTCTTACGAATCGACATGATCACAGTGGTCTCTAACATCTGACGAGCTATAAGACGGCGGTTTTTGGATGTCAAGGAAGGGTCATCTCGATGAGTCGATACATCTACGACAGGAAAAGCAGATCATAGGGTGTACCTCGTCCGAGAGTAGGGTGAGTGGAATAGGCCTCAAGTTCTTATCGATATCATCCTGTGCTCTGCCCATCTGGATCCGGAGATGGCGGTGGTCGATCATATGAGAGACGTAGTTTTGTCTCTGGAAGCCGTGGACGAGCTCGGAGGACCTCTCCAGTGTATCCTCCAGCTTCGTCAATGTCTTTATGGTACCGTCACCGAGTGCCTTGTCCTGGAGCTTCTCCAGATGCGAGGTGATCAGCTGCAGATGCTCCGCGAATTCCAGGCAATCCTCCCTGAGGCTTTCTGCAGTCTCGGCCGCGTCGATGAAGGTTCTGATGAGGCCGACGACCTCCGTAGTGAACTTGCCTTCCCCAGAACGGTCTCAACGCTAAAACTGTGAGCCGAGCGTCGTTGGTTTGATGGAGACAAAGGGGAAAATGTTTCTATTTCAGTGTGTTTGTCTGGTCGCTCTTCCTCCTGTGATCATCTCTTCCTCTTTCTGAAAGAACCTTAACAGCGGAACAGCATAAGAAAGTCAGCGTTGACTCGACGTGGTCGCCATCTGTACCTTCTATGATCTTTCTATCCTCTATAGTTTTTGTTGTTCTAAGCATCTGTAAGGTGGGTTGGATCAGCTAATGAGTGTTAGGTTTCTTACTCTAAGCATTGGTTAAGCGGGCTCGGACACGTAATGGGGGTATCTAAATGCATTCACAAAGGCCTCTTGCTTAGATGCGTGTTTGTTGTGGTGTTAGATCTTGTCATCTACGATGAGGATCACGTTGATTATTGTTTGACCTTTTGGATTAATCATAAATATACTATTCCTCATCAGATTCAATATATATATATATATATATATATATAGAACACAACAGAAGAAAAGATTATTGAACAATGGCAATCAAACATCTCTCGCTTCCGTAGCATAGTGGTAGTGCGTTCGCTTCGTAAGCGAAAGGTCGCGAGTTCGATCCTCGCCGGGAGCTTTTTTTTTTTATCGCCTGTTTTTAAAGGTCGAAAAATAAGATATCATACGTTGTCCTATATATTCACGTTGGTCGGACTATGTTGGGCTGCCGATGGAAAAGACGGCGACGTTAGTTTTATGTCTGCGAGAAAGAACAAAAAGAAGGCTTTTTGACTCGCTGGGAAGGATGTAATGAACGCGTTCATGCTGCATCAACGGCGGCAAAGGACTCAGCTCAGCACGAGAGGAGACACAAAGAGCCACTGCGTCTACCTTCGAGGTTAGGCAACAATGGTGAACCAAGGTAATAGCCTGACCTACCTTGCATGCACCATCGATTCATTTGATTGGGCCGGCTCACGTTCACCAAATTACGTTTCCCCCTTTCCCTTCTGCACGTCATGGCTTGACCTCAACGTCACGTAGCATCCCAACCTCCCCACCCCGTCATCACGTCAAATCCGATCCTACCATCTTCCATTCCCCACCTCTCGCTCCCCAAAACCTTCAGGCAGCTCCCAACTCAGAGAGAGAGAGAGAGAGAGAGAGAGAGCGGGGTTGGCAGCTCCCAACTCATTCAGGGCACGGTCTGTTTCTGGATTCGTTGTTTCTTCCTCCAACAGCAAGGAGAACGAAAGCAGATTCGGAAACTATTTTCGTCCTTCGATCCTCGCGAGCGTTGAGAAGACGAGAGAGAAGGGAATGGGAGAGAGAGATTGCTTCTGCTGCTGCTGATGCTGCGTTCGAAGTCAGTAAACGAAGCATGGCGGAAGGGGCGGCGGAGGAGGGAGTGTTGTGCGTGAAGGTGATGACGGACGAGCAGATGGAGGTCTTGAGGAGTCAAATCTCCGCCTACGCCACCGTCTGTGAGCAGCTCGTGGAGATGCATAGGACCATGACGGCCCAGCAGGACTCCTTCTCAGGTCCTCTCTCTGTTATTTCTCCTCCTCCCTCCACCTGGCAGATTCGGATGCTCCTGGGTTGCTGGTTAATCCAAAATTGGAAATTTTCTCAAGATCTTCGTATCTAACCACTGGATATGCCTAGAAATTAGAGTTGTATGTGCCTCAGCGTATCCATTTTCTTGGGAGCACCTGCTGAGTTTGATGTTTCATCTGGGTTAACTTCTTCTTTCGGAGTTCTCACAGTTTTAGAACTTTCTTGTCTTCAACTCCATGAGGTTGTAGGTTTACAGTCAAATACATGGTTGTTGGAGTGATCATGCTTGCCAGGGAAGTCTTGGATTGCTGGATTCGAGTGCCAGAACTGTTTCCTTCGGTGTCTCTTATGATCTCAACTCCAGAACTGTTGCCTTTTAGCAATCTGACTCCTGATGATCTTTTCAGGCTTATTCTTGAATCGTCTCTTTCGGCTAATCAAATTGCTGTCTGCCATCAGGAACGAGGTCGAGTCATCCGGTTAGCTGATCCACCATCTGGAGGTGCCAAGATCTCCGCAAAGCAGCGTTGGACACCAACCGCGGTGCAGGTACGGATGCTTGAGAGCATGTTCTACCATGGCAATGGAACTCCAAGCAAGCAAAGGATCAAAGAGATCACTTCTGAGCTCTCACAGCATGGCCAGATTTCCGAGACCAACGTCTACGACTGGTTCCAGAACAGAAGGGCACGTTCGAAAAGGAAGCAGGCATTCGCAGCACCGAGTAATACCGAATCCGAGGCCGAGGAGGAATCCCCGAGCGAGAAGAAAGCCAAGAAGGAGATGCATTTGCAGCCTTGAGTCTCTTTCAGCTTATCGTTTATGCTTTACATGGATTTAGCTGACGATGATATCATCATCGCAACTGAAGCAGGTATCGGTCGAGATTGCATGTTTGTGATCTAAATGATGTTATGATAAGATTGCTTCCTTGTGATATGAGCACGAGTCTGACAAATCTCATGTGCTGAGCCATTAATTTTTGTTAGGTTATTATTAATCTGTGCTCAGTATTATCTCCACAGTGATACGTGACATAGTCTACTTAAAAGATCTGATCAAAATAAGGTGAAAAGCTTATGTTATATCAATGTAAACAATATTGCAACCTGTGCAGGTAATACCGAATCATCAGAATCATTTGCAGACAAACTTTTCATAATTATAAGGTGTCGAACGACATACATTTCATGCTGTCAGCACCTCTTTTTTAAGAGAGAAGTACAACAAGGGATTAAGGAGTTGCCCTGACCAAATTTAGCTGCTCTTTGAACTGTATTAAACACTGCTTACCATTGCTTTCATATATATATATATATATATATATATATATATATATATATATATTGAAATCCACTGCAAATTCAATTAAGTCGGATTTAACTGAAAGTTACAAAGTGTCTGAATATGAACAAACACTGTTCATGCATGTAGTTTTGCCAAGTGTATTTTGGGAAAACTCCCTGTGATTGTAGGAATCGGATTATATCAACTAAACAATAAACATCAATCTCGGAAGAACTTATTTGGTCAATTAGAGAAAACAGAATCCATCAGTGTAACTCACGACAGGAAAACAGACCTTAAGCACATGAACAGCTTGTTTAGTTGAAAGAACACTTCCACATGCATAAATCGTACTGTCTCGCGAATCTAATAATGTCCATCAGGATTCCGGTTCCAAGACAAGTATGAAGGATCTCCAAGGGTCCTGCAAAAGAATCGCATGAATTAAGTTAACCATCACCAGGAAGCAAAAAAATGGAATGTAAAGATAATGGGACTCGCATTTAGTTGGTTGATTCTAAAACGGATATGGTGGTTATACCTGCTGTAGCACTTTGCATTTCTATCAGATCCAATTCAAATTAGTTATGAAACATAACTTTAGCTTATGTGTGAACCAAATATCTTCTGATGCACCAACTAAAACCAGAAACTTGCTTGAACTAAGAAGGATCTATCAGTAAAAGCTGCAATGTTCTATAGTTCACTGGTTGATGGAATTACAGTTGTTAACTACATAATCCATTGTCTTATACAAGTAATATAAGTTGGACATGCTGAATGATGGAAACAAAACAACTAAGATGGTTTAGCAAATCTAAATTTAAATGTTTATGAGCACAAAGATTTCATGTATTTGATATATTTCAATAGAATGTGTGATAACAGAAAATGACAGGCCAGAAGCTTACCTGGGTTTCAACAAATACAGTATTATGAAGCCCATAGCAAGAAATAGGCATAGACTACCAACTGTGAGATAAGCAGTACCAAGAAAATCATTCTTCCCACCTATCCAGGAGGTAGTTGAAAGCACCAAGTTTTTCTTCCCCTCAAAACTATATGTGTTATAGTTGTTCTGTATTGTCACTGTGATTTGCTCATTAGCTGCAAGGTCTGTCTCAATTCTCCCATAGAGTTTTCTGAATCTTGGCAGAGCAGCTGTTCTCATCCAAACAATTAGATCTTCTTGCTCACTTAACTGCAGTTCATACAATAATTAGCCACTGTTGAATAAAGAAATAACAAATGATGACAGGACTTCCAGAAATAGAAGACATATGATTGAACAATACAACAACAATAATAACAAAGCTGTAAGTCCCAACTAAAGTACAAGAAGAACAAAAGAAGTTCTTGGGATGCCGGCATTGAGTTTGGCACCTCCTACAATAATCGAACAATATAACAGGAAGTCAAATCAAAGGAAGAATACAATACTTACAGGAATGCTGGCATTGAGTTTGGCACCTCCTATCAGACCTCCCATCTGGAAATTCTTGGGATAAACATCACTTCCAAATTTATGTTCTTTATCGCTGAGCCAGGCTATATTCTTTTTGTTCACCTCAATGATTTTACTGTTTACTGCAAATGAGTACGTGTCATTGAACAAGCTCCAAGCAATGAGACCACAAGGAACAATCACAGACCCATCTGAAGTTGTGGCTTCCGGTGCACAATTAGTTGTTTCTGTCTCACTTGCCTTGCTTCGGAGTTGCTTATCACTTCTGCTTTTAACGTACCTAGGTTACCAAATTAAATGTGCATTCAGTAAGAAGAAAAATTATGCAATGGTTTGGGTTGTGTGAATAGAAAATTTCAGACAATGCAAAATGAATCATCCATAAAAAAACAAAGAATAAGAGAGGTAAAAGAGTTATTCAAACCTGCGATGGTTTTGATAGAAGTTGTCAAGCTCATAATAAATATGAACAGGACCCTCCATGTTCTTTGGCACCTGAAATATGAGTTGTACTCACTCAATGCTGAGTTCTTGCATTGAAAACAACATAAATCTGAGGAACTGAAATAGTGACGATTTTGATTACAGTTAAAGTTCTGCTACAAGTTTTGTTAGTCGTGCTGCTTTGGATGAATGCAACTTTGTCATTCTGCAACTGCTCAGGAATGCAGTCTGTGTCATATTGATAAACAATTTCAACCACCTACATGTCAATCAAGATTCATTAACACTGCATGAATTTACAGGGGATGAACTAGAGTGAACAAAATGAACTTGCTTGTCCTGATGCAGACAAGGAGAGAAGCCCAATTGGAATGAAGATAATTCCTATGAAAGCAAATGTTGTTACTACCTGCAAAATGAAAAAGAATAGCACACCAAATTATTCAAAAGGAAAATAGCATCTCTTTTCAGTTCAAATTTTATATAATCATCACAAGTACTTACAATTGCTGGAGTTAGCAGTGGTTTGCAAGCAGGAAGCTCTTGTTGCGTGAACCTTGAATCTAGAATTGAAAAGAAAAACCACTTAGTTGCATTTCAAAGAGAAAATGGGAGGCCATGGAGAGATGAAAAAATATGGCCTCAACATAGTATCAGACAGTGGCTTAAAATGAATTAATAAGATCAATGTTTTACAGGTAAATAAATGAACAATTTTGATGCAGCTATTGAAAGCATGATATTTTGGAATAAAGTATGCATCATCCAATCTCAGGCTACAAAGTATCTTGACACATGCTTTCGCATGGTTCCCCAATCTCAGACTGCATTTCTACAAGAGTCTTAAACTATTTTCCGAAGCTATATCTTCTCTGTTGCCAAAGATATTCTTTGCTATGATTTACAAGACAAAAGGTCTTAGTAGAATGAAATACGTGGAAATCAAGTAGATATTGGGACATGCATCAATCACTACAACTCTTTCCGATCCGATACAAAACATTTTGATAAAAGATGCAATCCTTATTAATTCACACAGAATATGAGCTAAATATCCTCACAACTAATCCCAATTCACAAGTCAACGCTCGCCTAGCTTGGAACACGACTCTATCTCGTCTTAAATTCAGAACGCTGCAGAAAATTACAGTTTCCACTTCCCACAAGACAGTTTCAAAAACGATGGCCGACTTCCATAAGAAATCATGTAAATTTAATAATGGTAGAACTAATACAACCTACATTGCTTCAATTGACATTTAATCCGAGCAGAATAAACAAAAAAAGAAGAGTCGATTTATTCGCAATGTTAAAAGAGAAATAAGGAAAGGAAGGATGGGGTGACGCACATCTGGGTTTCTTGGATTTCCTCTTCGGCTCGGCAGCGCCATCGCTTCCGGACGTCGAATCTCCCCTTGGATTCATATCAAAGAAGAGACAGAGACAAGAACCAAAAGGAGATCGAGCAGCGGAAGAGGGAGAACGGAGAAGACGAGGTGTGGGTATTGAAAGGAGCGCCTTTTCCGCCCCAGGGACGCGAGAACCGTTGGACCCGAGCGACCCCTGCCGGGGTAGTAGAGGCGCGGTAGCGGATCGAACGCGTTCCGGGTGAGGGTTCTAAATAACGATCCGATCCATCCGCATTCGGATCCGTTATCTTTCGGGCGTTTAATCCGATCCGAGAAAATTGTGAATCGGAGGGGAAAATTGGAGGAGAAGAAAAATAAAGATGAATTCTTAAAAAAAAGTCTCTTTTTTTTTTCCTCGTGTTAGTACCTTTACGCCGTGGTCGTTGAGTCAGTACGATTAGATCCGGGTCTGGGTTCGGATGTGCTGGGGTCACCTTGGTCGATCTCTGGGTAGGAAGTCGACGTCAGGTCGAATGATACTGATCATCCACCTTCTCAGGATCAGTTCCTTCTTCTGGTGACCAGCTCACGGCATGTCCTTCGGTTCCTGCACACAGGTCGGATCGGGATTTTTTGACCTGACCCCTCCGAAGCTTAAGTTAGCATTACGAAAGGGAGATGAGTGTTTGAGAGAAAGAGAGAGAGACAGAGATAGAGAGAGAGCCCTTGGCCGCCAGTGTCTCAAGGTCGGTGTCCCGTAGTGACCTGCCGAGGGAACACTCCTTATTGAGGAGTAGTTTCCTAAGGCTGAGTTTGGGCGACGATGTCCTCAACGTGGAGTAGTACTTGGCGAGTCTTCCATCCGGTGGTCATGGAGGGCTTCAGGGAGTCCTTCATAAAGGATGAGGTTGACGGAGATGTTTCTAGTGAGCAGGGCTCCTTTGTGGTAGGTCATAGTGAGCGGTTGTTGCTCCACCTCTCCAATGGGAGCGCTGATGCTCCTCCCTGCGATGGGAGCACTATTGCTCCTCTCTAATGGGAGTGTTGTTGCTCCTCTCAGCGATGGGAGCGTTGTTGCTCCTCCATGCGATTGGAGCACTGGTGCTCCTCCCTGCAATGGGAGTGTTGCTGCTCCTCTCCAATGGAAGCGCTATTGCTCCTCTCCAATGGGAGTGTTGTTGCTCCTCTCAGTGATGGGAGCGCTGTTGCTCCTCCCTGCGATGGGAGCGATGTTGCCCCTCTCCAATGGGAGCACTGCTGCTCTTCTCAGCGATGGGAGCGTTGGTGCTCCTCTTGAGGAGAAGAGAAGAGAGTCGGTCGTGCAGGGTTCAATAACGTTTGTCGGCTCCTCGGGCAGTTGAGCGTTGTTCGAGCCGTAAGACCCTGCACCGAGCGACGTCGACCCGAACCTTCCGGAGCAACTCTGGGGCATTTGGCACTGACCTATATGGTGCCGAATGTATGAGGGAGGCGGCCGTCTGCTGCCATGCGAACAGTGCCAACATATGTCGTATCATACTCCCCCCTCAAAGAGACGTGCCTCGGATTTCTTGTGGAGAGGCTTAGGGCATGACTTAGTGCCTTTCGTTGGCTGGGTTGGTTGTTATGCTTAGATTGTTGGTTTGATCATCGAGCAGCAATGAGGTGAGGTTTGGAAGATTAGTCGGGCTGTGTGGTCGAGCAACATGGTTCGGGCGTTTGCTTGGTCGAGCGACATGGCTTGGGTAGTTTGTGGCCAGTGGTGTGGCTTGAGCTTTGTTTGGTCGAGCGGTATGGCTCGGGCTTTGTCTGGGCCGAGGAGCATGACTCGGGCAATTTGTGATCGAGAGGCATGACTCGGGCAGCTTGCGACCGAGAGGCATGACTCGGGCAGCTTGCGACCAAGTGGCATGACTCGAGCAGCTTGTGACTGAGGAGCATGACTCGGGCAGCTTGCGACCGAGTGGCATAGCTCGAGCAGCTTGTGACCGAGTGGCATGGCTCAGGCAGCTTGCGATCGAGAGTCATGACTCCGACAGTTTGGATACTAGAGATTCGATAGGCTCGGACACTAGAGATTAGATAGCAATACTGCTCGAACATTAGAGATTGGACAGCAATACTGCTCAGACACTAGAGATTAGACAGGCCAAGCATCGCAGCTCGGACATTGGCTCGGCCGAGCAGCATCACTCGGGCTCATGTTTGGCCGAGCAGCTGCTTGGAGCAACACTGAACCATGCAGCGATTTGCTGAACATGGTTGATCAAGCAACACTGCTCGGACACTAGAGATTAGATTGGGCTGACCTTACAGCATCGGGCCCT
This sequence comes from Musa troglodytarum, assembly GCA_023547065.1. Lineage (NCBI taxonomy): Eukaryota > Viridiplantae > Streptophyta > Magnoliopsida > Zingiberales > Musaceae > Musa > Musa troglodytarum. The sequence continues at coordinate 54,225,567 of CP097506.1, read as the reverse complement.
CCTTCTAGCGCCAATTTGTTAGTACCTTTGTGTCGTGGCCGTTGAGTTAGCACAGCTAGATCCGGGTCCGGATGTGCTAGGGTCGCCTTGGTCGATCTTCGGGTAGGAAGCTGACGTCGGGTCAGGTGATATTGATCATCCGCCTGCTCAGGATCGGTTCCTTCTTCTAGTGACCAGCTCGTGGCATGTCCTTCGGTTCCTGCACACAGGTTGGGTTGGGATTTTCCAACCCAACCCCTCTGAAGCTTAAGTTCACGTTGCGAGAGGTAGGTGAGTATTTTCGAGAGAGAGAGAGAGAGAGAGAGAGAGAGAGAGAGAGCCCCCTTGGTCGCCAGCGTCTCAAGATCGGTGTCCCGTAGTGACCTGTCGAGGGAACACTCCTCATCGAGGAGCAGTTTCCTAAAGCTGAGTTTGGGCGACAGTGTCCTCGACGTGGAGTGGTACTTGGCGAGGGTCTTCCATCCAGTGGCCACTGAGGGCTTTAGGGAGTCCTTCATAAAGGATGAGGTTGACAAAGATGTTTCCAGTGAGCTGGGCTCCCTTGTGGTAGGTCATAGCGAGCGGCTGCCACTCCACCTCTCCAATGGGAGCACTAGTGCTCCTCCTAGCGATGGGAGCGCTGTTGCTCCTCTCAATGATGGGAGCACTGGTGCTCCTCCCTGCGATGGGAGCGCTACTGCTCCTCTCCAATGGGAGCACTGCTGCTCCTCCCTGCAATGGAAGCGCTGCTACTCCTCTCAGCGATGGGAGTGTTGCTGCTCCTCCCTGCGATGGGAGCGCTACTGCTCCTCTCAGCGATGGAAGCGCTGCTGCTCCTCCCTGTGATGGGAGCGCTGTTGCTCCTCTTGAGGAGAAGAGAGGAGAATCAGTCGTACAGGGTTCAATAACGTTTGTGGGCTCCTCGGGCGGTTGAGCGTTGTTCGAGGCATACGACACTGCATCGAGCGACACCGACTCGAACTTTTCGGAGCGGCTTTGGGGTATTTGGCGCTGACCTGTATGATGCCGAACGTACGAGGGAGATGGCCGTCTACTGCCACGCGGATAGTGCCAACATATGCCATATCACCTCAGTTACCATAAATTTTTAGTAATATTTTTTTCTTAATACTAGACATTACATGGGCTTGATAGTCAACCATCTACTATTTTTCTATTTATTTCCTTCACTTATATCCATAAAGTGAATCGATATAGTCTTTTTATAATATTACAGTGTTTTTAATAATATTAAAAATATTATAATACACTATAAATTTATGGTATTTTAAATAATACTAGAAAAAAATTATGTTATAATGTTTTTGTATAAATTTTTAGAAACACTATCTTTATGGTGTTTTAACATTGCATTACATTATTTTTAATAATATAAAAAATACTAAGACATTGTAATATAGTAGTGCCATAATATTTTTTAATATTATTAAAAATACTATAATGTAATATAAAAATACTGTAACTGAATCGATTCATCCTGTCAACTAATGTATAAGAAAAAAGAAGAAAAAAGAGAGAAAAGGAGTAGGTAATTGGGAGTATTTAAGTGTAAAAAATATATTACTAGAGAATTCTGAAAATAAGAAAGTCTAGAAAGAGGTATTTTAAAAAATTCGCTTAAAAATTTAAAAAAATGCACAAACTCCAAATAAAAAAAAATAAATGTTGGTTTTACATATCTATCCTTTCACATTTAAGAAATAACAGATTTGACCTTTAAATTCTAATAGAATATATATATACCCTTTTTGATATATTCTAATGCTACTCCCGTAAAAATTCATCGAATGAAGTCCTATTAATCAAAATTATCAACGAGTTGAAAAAAGTAGTAGAATTTTGAACGCGTTAATATTTCTTTTTAATTTCATCGAGAATTTGTCCCATTTACTTAATCTTCAATGTATATAAATATGTAATATTCTTGAATGAGAATAAATTCCAATCAGAATTTTACTTTTATTGGAACATTGACACATCTTTTTTTTCCCTATAAAAATATAAATAGTATTATGAGAAGATATCATTTATGGATCAAACTCGCCTGCATAAGATTGTCTAAAATGCTTTGAGATAAAAATACTAAAATCAAGAAGATTTTTTGAGATATCATCTATACGAAAAATGAGATCGAAAAAGATTTTTCGAACTGATCTTTTAACACTTTTGGTAACTTTGATGGATGAGTATAATTATTAATAATAAAAAATGATCCATTGGCTATGTTAAAAATAATTTTTTATACTTGATAATAAAATATTAGTATATTTTATTATTTTTTTTAAAAAATTAAATAATTTTGATTTGATTTATTTTTCACGTATGAGATAAGGATAGAGACAACTCATAATTGTTTATCTTCAACTATCGATCACACGGATATATCAGTGAGTGATAATTTATTTTTTTTTCTAGTTTGAGTGTTATAAAAATGGTATGGATGATGATGATTCATTCCTCAATAATATTCGATAAATTTAAATTTAAAGCTTTAACTACAAAATAATCGATTTTTAAAATATATAAATATTTCAGGAGTATAAATATGTGTTGACGGGATTACGATGCAAATTTCTTCGTAGCTGTCATCAACCCAATAAGAAAATGGATAGCAAACCAACAAAGAGCTCAAGAAAAGCCAACAACCACACATTATTTAAGTCCTCGATGCTTTCAAATCCACCCACTACTACACGCCAAATTAAGCCACTCATTTGATGAAGTGAACGACTCCAAGGAAAGGCTAAAGGGTGTTCGCCGATTTGCTGCAACGAAGCAACCCACTTCACCCTCTCTCTCTCTCTCTCTCTCTCTCTCTCTCTCTCTCTCTCTCTCTCTCTCTCTCTCTCTCTTCTTCTTCCCCAAGACCTTGTTCAAGAAGATCTCCGTGTCTCCAATCATCTACTCGATTGAGGAATACCTTGAGGTCGACGGCCGTCTGCGACAGCGCGGCGCTCGATGCGACCTCTTTGTAGGTTTTGATGGGCAATACTTGCCGGGGAACCTTCGGAAGCAAGTACCATCGCCGCAGCTCCGCCGAGCCACCGTCATCGAAGTACCTCCACCAGTCCGAGCGCAGCTCCGTCCCCGACGACTCCCCCAAGAAGCCACCCAATCAGCAGCGTGAGGCCGCCGCCGCCGCCGTCATCATGAGGCGGGGCTTCGACCCTAGCTCCAACTACGTGCTCGGCCACAAGACGCCCAACATCCGGGACCTGTACATCCTGGGGCGGAAGCTGGGGCAGGGGCAGTTCGGCACCACGTACCTGTGCACTGAGATCGCCACGGGGAACGACTACGCCTGCAAGTCCATCGGCAAGCGGAAGCTGATATCGAAGGAGGACGTGGAGGACGTGCGGCGGGAGATCCAGATCATGCACCACCTCTCCGGCCACAAGAACGTCGTCACTATCAAGGGCGCCTACGAGGACGCGCTGTACGTGCACATCGTGATGGAGCTGTGCTCCGGCGGGGAGCTCTTCGACCGGATCATCGAGAGGGGGCATTTCAGTGAGCGCAAGGCGGCAGAGCTCATCCGGATAATTGTTGGGGTTGTGGAGGCCTGCCATTCGCTGGGGGTCATGCACCGGGACCTGAAGCCGGAGAATTTCTTGTTGGTGAATAAAGACGATGACTCCTCCCTCAAGGCCATCGATTTCGGGCTCTCTGTGTTCTTCAAGCCAGGTAAGGAGGGATGAAAAGGGAAGAAAAAAACACATCTTTGGCAGTTTCAATGTCTAGAATATTACTTAGATTGCAGCATATTGTGGCTTCTTTAGTTATGTTCTGTTTGGAAGAGGTAGGGTTTATGTTAGTTTCCTTTATGATAAGTGTCATTGCATTGATGCCCTAATTGCCTTTTTACAAAGTCATCAGTTTGTCTGCCTTCTCGAATGGTTTCTGTGCGTTGGTCTTTGGTGGAAACAATAGTGAACTAATATCCGTTCTTATCAGTCCACTTCAACGCATTTGTATGGGTTTGACCTTGACACCAAGGCTTAATAGCTGATTGGGTAGACATGTCAGTGCAACGAGCGTAACTGGCATATATATTTTCTTTCGCAAATTTTGAGCACCATGGAAATAGTGAAAATCACACTTTGACCTGGGATGAATGTGCTTCTTTCTTACCCACTTTTGACAACTAAAACAACAAGGATGCCAATAAATGATGCCTGTAGACGAGTTAACAATCACAACTTTAGGCGCTTTTGGATTTGGCTCATAGAGTCTTGCATATTAACAATACGTATTCTATGGATTAGATATTTTGGCTGTCATCTTGTGTTCTAATTGCTGGTAAGAAACGATCTAGGATGAAGCAGAAGAATGCAAAAGTTAATTAGAGGCAATTGATGATTTGCCTTTTAGATGTCTTCTCTCCAGATCTGGCTTCAGGGTGTTTTAGATGTTTCTAGAGGCATTACAAGCCCTTTGTTAATAAACGAGTATCATTTTTTCCATTATTCTGTAGCAGGTGAGGAGCTCAAATTCACTACACAGTAAAAGGACAAGATAAGTAATTGACTTATTTCTTATAAGACAATTGGGTTCTGTATTTATATGCATGCTTGGTTATTTGTGTTCTCTAATGACTTGCCCTAAATTCATTTGGAACAGGGAGGAAGGGGGTATGTTTAACAACAACTCAGGAATTAATTAGTGTCTGTAGAACACTGAATTTTAAAGCACAAATATATTTTTGAACACAAAGAAAAGGTGAAAAAGGTCAAATTTATGCTTTTTGTCTCATCTTATTCCTTTCTAGAAAATGAGAATGCTAAAGTTCAAGAGGATCTGTTAGATGAACATTTTGCAGCTGTCTAGTTTACATCAAATATTAATATTCTAGGTTATTGCCATTTTCAAATCTGAAAAATCTTAGCTAATATTTTTCAAAATTCTAATTGAATCTGTTTAACAATTGTAACTTCCTAGATACTATCAAATTATTCTTAGTACAAGGCCTGGTTACTCTTTTGTGTTTCATCGGGTAAAAGCTAAACATGTGCAGAAATGTTAGAGAACAGTTCCATTCTATCACTTAATCTAATGGTTATATGACATGTCTAGTACAGTTTGCAATTTATTTTGATAATTGAAAAATGATTTGATTCTCTATTTTCCTATCAAAATGAAAAATAAGCATAACACGTCACCGTTTAGGTTATATTTGTTCATTGATCATTAGTCCTTTGTTCTTGTGATATACTTCATAGTTCATAACTTCATATATTATTTTATCTTTGTTGTTTCTACAATCTTCATTAGTTGTTACTGCTTTCTTAATCACATTCTGTTTCTTCTTTGACTGCAAACTCTTGGTTTTCATGCTTCTTTCAGGTCAAATTTTTACTGATGTTGTCGGAAGCCCATACTATGTCGCTCCTGAAGTATTATGCAAGCACTATGGACCAGAAGCTGATGTCTGGACCGCTGGTGTTATCTTATATATACTATTGAGTGGCGTGCCACCTTTTTGGGCTGGTGTGACCTTGACGTCCTTGTCTTATTATATTTTATAACAAGAGAAATTATTAAAGCTGATTATTTTGATTTCAGAAGCACAGCAAGGAATATTTGATGCAATTATGAAGGGAGTCATTGATTTTGACTCGGACCCATGGCCTTTGATCTCTGAAAGTGCCAAGGATCTAATAAAGAAGATGCTTTGCTCTCTTCCTTCAGAACGCTTGACAGCCCACCAAGTACTATGTATGTTCTAATCTGAAATTGTAGATATTTGATTCCTTGCTTATATATGTCATTGTTTGTCTATACATGGAACATAAAATGCGCAGTTTGAGTTTGCACTTTATGTAATTTTATTCTTTTTTGCAATGATGTAGACTAGTAATATTTTTATGAGAGACAGTGAGATGTTATGTGTTAAAGAAGCAAGTACTTTATACGTGATACCCTTCCTTCTTTCCTTCCCTCCTCTGGTTTGGTTTGGTTATGGACAAGAAGCTCTAATTGTGGGATTACTAATGTAAAAGTGTCTAATGAACCAACTCTGGAGAATCTGTTTAAGAACAAAGCTTTATTGAAGTTGAATGAATTGCAAAATTGTAGATAATACTCTCTCCATTCATCATCTATTACAATATTCAGGTTTCTGAAAAGAATTCTTTTGTTTTACATGCTTTCCACATTTCTTCTGAACAATTATTCACCAATGGCTATTACTAAGCTAGTGCAATCCTAGAGTTCGGTGCAATCTTTTAAAGAAGAGGCTGAAATGATGAATGTGCTAGCAATGATGAAAAAGAGACAAAGAAAAATGCAATAAGAAGGCTGTCTTTGACAATACTTCTATTGATTTTTGTGTAGATTGAAATATTTTCCAGTTATCATTCATTAACTAGTTTAGGTTCCTGAAATAACACTTCTGCTCACATGAATGCTAGAGATCTAAAAAAATGATGGTTCCTTATTGTGAAATGTCATTGTGTCTTTTACTTAGCAAAGGTAATGGTATGCTAGAATCATCTTTCTTGAGATAACTATACATCCTACAAAGAGGTTTTTTTGCTCATCTGCATACAGTTTTTATATCTTTAGACTGCATCTATGAAATCTTTCAGTACAAAGTCCTGTAGTACTTGGTATAAAAAGTGACATGTGGTGCAAGGTACATGAACCAAATGCTACTTGAGATTAAAATGTTGAAAACATTGTGGTTGCAAGGAGCAGGACTTGGATGCTGGATCAATAGATGTCATTCTGTCAGAATGATTGTACTTTCAAGATATCGATAATGGCATATGTCATTTCATACCTTTTGTGTGTGCAGGTCATCCATGGGTTTGTGAGCATGGAGTTGCTCCTGATCGAGCACTTGATCCTGCAGTTCTCTCACGCCTAAAGCAATTTTCAGCAATGAATAAATTAAAGAAGATGGCTTTGCGAGTGGGTACACAGTTTAAAATTTGATGATGTTTTGTTAATTAGGATTAAGCGTACCCCTAGTTTGACTGTTCTGAAGCTAAAAGAACAAATTTAGACCCCAAAGCTGTTATAGGTTTATTTCAAATTTTACATTTTTGTACTCCAGTACAAGTCATTACATGTACATTCTCAAAGATCTATTCCCTATCAGGTTATAGCTGAAGGCCTTTCAGAGGAGGAGATTGCTGGATTAAGAGAAATGTTCCAGGCAATGGATACAGACAACAGTGGATCAATTACATTTGACGAGCTAAAAGCAGGTTTGAGAAGATATGGTTCCACTTTGAAGGATACGGAGATTCGTGATCTTATGGAAGCTGTAAGATAACATTTTTCTTTTTTAATGTACTAGTTTGATTTGATGACTGCTTATTACAAAAAAGCATGCTTTTAGTTTATTGCATGCTATATGTGCATTTGAACTTTGAAGTAACACTTTTTCTGTTCAAACTCTGCTGTTGCAACACCCTCACAACACTAATTGCTTGTTCTGTTTTTTTCTTTATGTTTATAATTAAGAACACTAAGCTGTTTTATTTTTTCTAAATGGAATGTTTATCCATCATTTTGTAGTTCTCAGGAAATAAAATATATTTTGAAGTGGGAACCAGAAAAGTTCTACGTTCTACCAGTTATAATATTCACATTATGGCACTGATAAATATTTTACTTAGGGTGACCAATATTCCTAAAAAGTTAAGTTGTCAGAAAAGGGCTCAATCTGTATTAAACTCTAATTGAACAATTAGGCTTGACAAGTGAAACTCAAGCCATTTTCATGGTGCAACCTAAATAAAGAATGACTATCGCACAAATATTAGTTAAGCATTGGGTGAAATAAAGAGGGGACAATACAAGACTCAAATATACAATCTGTTCGAGTCTAATGATAAAGATTTTGATAGGATCCTCACTTATTTTAAAAGCTTAAGTTGTCAGGAATTAAGTTATAAGGAAACAACCTGATCTATATTACTGAGGGTTAAAATTTTATTTTCCTAATGACCTTGCACAACATAATAGTACATGAAGATTAAGAAATGTTTAAAGCTGTTATTTAATTTGATTGTCAAAATTGGGTTGGGGAATAGATGGATCTAAACATTTTGTCTTATTGTACACAAAAGCCTGGACCGATTTCTATCAACTATGTGGCGTCACTTGAATTCTGGAGCATCAATGGTTAATGATGAACTCTGTTTTGATAGAATATGATGTTCTGGGTTGCACTGTGAACTCTAATCTATGTGCTCATTTTTTACTTTCATGGGCACTGATCTGAAACTGTAGAATGAATGTCCAGATTGTACATGGGAAGCTACAGTTGCATCTGATAAGTTTCTGAAAGTCTTCACTGGTAGTCCTTAATGGTAGGCATATCTGCTTAGGAGGCCTTTTGATTATAAAGGTTGATGATTGTAGTTTTAAAAAAAAAGGAATAAGTTTTTGTTCTATGTTTTTGACTTTGTAAAATGCTTTCAGGCTGATGTGGACAACAGTGGTACCATCGACTATGGTGAATTTATTGCTGCAACAGTGCATCTCAACAAATTGGAACGTGAAGAACATTTGGTGGCAGCTTTTTCATATTTTGACAAGGATGGAAGTGGTTATATCACAGTTGATGAACTTCAGCAAGCTTGTAAGGAGCATAATATGACTGATGCTTCCCTTGAAGACATTATTAGGGAAGTGGATCAGGATAATGTGAGTCATATCTACCATAAGCTAAATATAGATTTGGTAGAGACCAACATAACATTTCCTTTATTCATCAACCTGATTGAGCTCAATCGGTAAATCTAATCTGAATTCTCTGTTTTCCTGCTAGCTAATATTTAAAATTTTCTTATGGAATCTACACTGCCTGTTGTTTTCTTTCACATTAACTAAACATAACCACAAAATCGTTATGTAAACGCAGAACTGAGTACACCTATATAATCAAAATTGTTCATTTGTATCGAAAGAATTGTTCCTCGTAATCTGAGTTGCTGATCTATAAGATTTTTTCGATTTGCTACTCCGAAATTGTCTGGTAGCATGCCTAATGAGGATTCAGCTTTTGTAAAATGATTGGGATCAGTTATAAAAGTTTGTAACCATTCTCACTAGATTGCTTATTTGTCGTTGATGTTCTTTACCCTGTTTATAGCTTCTCCAGGCTGTCATAATATGTAGCATCGAATAACACGACAAAGTTATTTGTTTTTATTGCATCTTTGTGGCAATGCTTTTGTGACCTCATATGCTTTTGCGACAAGCATTCAAATCTTTAAAAAAAGCGCTTGATTTATGCTTCTGAAACCTGGTTTACCTCATCCAATACCTAACATTGACTCATTTGTCATGTTTCAGGATGGTCGTATCGACTATAGTGAATTTGTTGCTATGATGAGAAAGGGCACCATGGGGATAGGTAGGCGGACGCTACGGAACAGTTTAAACGTAAGCATGAGAGATGCGCCAGGAGCTTTGTGAAAATTTTAGCGGTGTGCAGCTTCTGTTCAAAAACCTACCTTCTTACTTGTTGGCTCTGTTGCCAGTTCTGATTTGGGTTGTGAAATGAATTTGGAAGCAGCATGCACCTGAAGAATTTGAGAACTTGCTGCATGTATCAAAACCGGACCGAATACTTGTGTCTGAATTAAGACCTCGATGCATTGTGGACAATTTAGTGTTATCTTCTCAATTTTCAAAACAAAATTGAAGTACCAGAGCAGCCTTGGAAAATAATCAGTGGCTAAACTGGGAAAGAAAGCAAGCGATTTATAGTCGTGCAAGAATGAGAACAAGATGAAGTCGTATCGTATCAGGATGGTTCAGCCAATTTTTACATTGTATCTGCTCTTTGTAGTTCTTTTCCTTCACTTCTGCTCATGAAAAGATTTGACCGCCTTAATTTTCTTTATGCCCCTCCAAGAAAGAGATGCGTTTTATTCAGTACTAGTGTGAGTTTGGAGGATTCGACAACTATCGAAGTTGATGAGCGCGTGTTGGGTCAGAAATCTATAAGAACACACCTGGGGGTCTTTTTTTTTCTCTCTCTTTTGGTATGTTGGCGACCAGGTTGAGGGAGAATGGCGACTCGTATCATTAACGAGTGATATTAACAAGTTATGAGATCGTGCATTGAACTGTCAAGGCTATATAGTCTCTTTCTTTCTTAATTGTCTAACGAGCGGTGAAATTTCTTTCCGCGGCTCCTTTTCAAGAGAGAAGTCTGTGTCTATCATGGGTTTTCTTGGTTTGTGACGCTTTCATACATGTCAGATCTTTGCAGGTGAGTATGAATCATACTCCAACGTCTGTGTCTATCATGGGTTTTATTGGTTTGTGACGCTTTCATACATGTCAGATCTTTGCAGGTGTCTACCGGATGAGCTTTGGCCTTTGTATTTCTCGTTCAAACAACTGCCATTTTTATTTTGTTTTCTTCACTTTGATCTACGCCTGCAAATACTAATTTCTTGCGAGCATTTCACTGAGTTCTTCTTTCAGTGAAATGCTGCTGCTACACATATCGCGTCACAACATGCACACATATATTCTTCCAAACCAGACACGTCCCGATTATTCTCACAAACCCTAGCTTCGACAACACGTTGATGGTGAGCGCCGCTTCAGAGCGGATCCTGGCTCTCGTTCTTCTTCGTCTTCTCCGCCGGCTCCGGCTCATCTCTTCTGCAGAGGGTGACCCGCAGCCCGTGCTTCATGTACAAGGTCAGCGCCATCTTGGGCACCACAGGGTGCTTCTCCACGACCTGCACCCGGTAACGATGGAGGATGGAGGCGGCCACGACCTTCATCTGGTAGTACGCGAAGTCCTTGCCCAGGCACAGCCTCGGTCCGCCGTTGAAGGCCGCGAACTTGTACGCCGACTCACTCGTGAACCGCCCGTCCTTGAGCCACCGCTCCGGCTTGTACTCCCCGCAGTCCTTCCCCCATATGCTCTCCATCCTCCCCATCGCGTACACGGCGTAGATGACCTTCGTTCCTTTCTTCAGCACCGTGCCATCCGGAAACACGTCGTCCTCCACGACCTGTCCAAACACAACATCACGATTCAGACTCCCCACCGCCTCGCTTCCTTGTCAAAACCCATCCACATCCTGCACCAACTCCACCATAGCGTATGAATGCATGGCTTCCGACCTACTTGCATGTGTTCATGGTGTCCGATGGGGATTACATTTACAGCTCCGGGCCACTGCCGGGCATGACCCCAACAGAAAACCATATCCATAAGTGTACTACCGCCACTTTGCTCCTTAAAGGAAGCAGAAGAGAAACATCATTGTCCTCCACTTGTCCGACCTATAAAACACAAGATGACGACACGACATACTTATCGTAATCTCTGGTCGGATCCAACCCAACGATGAGACGGCGACATGTTGTAATGGTTTGGATCCATACATTACCTATTTGTTGTGTATCCCACCCAACCAAAAGCTGTTCCTAATCATATAAATACAATTAACATTATGATAGCACTAGAAGCAAAGTTTTTTTTTTTTTTTTTCCTATAGCCGTATGTGCCTCACTAAAAATCCATCCAAATAACTCAATTTAATGACCACCCACCACGATTAGTTGAACTAATAGCATATGACCAACATGTATAACAAGAAATCACTTAGAGCTTTAATAATTAGATTTGAATAATAAAAACCCAGAAATTAACTAAAAGGGCACATGATAAGCTCAAATTTAGAGGAATAAGAAACAAAAAAAGTATGTGTTGTTGAAATCCAATTTTGGCACTATATTTCAATCAACAAGACAGACATGAAATATGACTCCCAACTCAAGCTGATTTGCAGGTTGAGAAATATTTATTTTTTATAGAAAAAACACCAACATATAATCACAAATTAAATATAAAGTGTTCATATTTAGGAGTGATAATAAAAAAAAAAAGTAGTAATATAATTAATGAATCGGGCCGGCCAACAATCTAAGACTCTTTGCACCCAATCGAACAAAAGAAAAGAACATTTGGCATCTCTTAAAGATAAGGCTTAGCAAAATATGCAGATAATATCTCCTATACCTCTGTCAGCAAGTGCTAATTTCCTGCATGCATAATTCATAATAAATTTCATTTGCTGCGATAAGGTAATGTATTATTGGTGCAAGAGCTAAGCGTGCATGAGATGTTACCTCCTTGTGGTCCGCTGGGACTGAAGGATACAGCCTTAGAGCCTCCGATAGCGCCGCATGCAGATAATCCATCCTCTTCACTTCTTCTGGCTTAAACACCAACTCACCATCTGCTTCTCCTCCTCTCTCCTCTGTTATCTTCCTTATCTCGCTAAGGATGCTCTGCTCGACCTTGGGATGCCGGTTCAGCAGCCAGAAGAACCAGGCCAGCGCCACCGACGAGGTGTCGCGGCCGGCGAGTATGAAGTTGACGCACACGTCCCTCAAGAACTTGTCGGAGTAGGGCCTGCCGTCTTCGTCTGTTAGCTTCGTGAACACTGACAGAAGGTCGGACCTCGCCGTCCGCGTCTGCTCCGAGGACGAGAGCTCCTCCTTCCTGGCCCGGATCACCTCGTAGGCGAACTCGTCGACGACCTCGATGGACCTCCGGAGCCATCTCTCGCTCCCGAGGTCGAGGTAGCGCAGTGCCTTCCACACGCCCGTCGGCATGACGAAGCGCATGGTCGTTGCCTCTGTCGCGTCCTCGAAGGCCTTGGCGAACGGTATCTCCGGCAGCCCGGGGCGGAGGCAGCCCGGGTCGGTCCCGAGGGCGATCATGCAGACGTTGTCGAACGTCAGCCGGAGGAGGACGTCCTGGAGGTCGATCGGGGTGCGCTGGTCGTGGGCCGCCGCGAGCACCGGGAGGAGCCTCGAGTGGACGAGCTCGACGAGGGATTGCACCGTCATGGACCGGAACTCGGCCGAGTGGAACTCGAGGCTCGCGATCTTCCGCTGCCTGCGCCAGGTCTCGTCGTCGGCGCTGAAGATGCCGTTGCCGAGGAGATCTTGGACCGAGGTGCGAAAGTACTCGCCCTTGGGAAAGTTAGTGAACTTGACCTTGAGGAGATGCTCCAGGTTGCGAGGGTCGGCAGTAATGACGCACTGAAGGCTGGTGAACCACGGCCCGCAGAAGGTGAACGTGCCACCTTGGTGGTTAAGCACGCCGGTGAGCCACTCATAGACGTTCTTACGGACTCCGAGGACGAGCGACGGCAACATGCCAAGCACCGGCCACGACGTGAGGCCCTGACGCCCCCTTTTCCTGAGGGAGTGGATAGCGACGAAGATGGAGATGGCCAGGAGAAGCTCAACGACTTGAATCTCAGGCAACAGCCTAAAGAGACCGGCAGCGGCGGTGGAAACACCGGGGCTATAGAAGAGGATGCTTTCGTTGCCGGAGTCCATGGCGTCGAGGTTTGCTACCTAGAAGAGAGAGAGAGAGAGTGTGTGTGTGTGGAAGCCAAGCAGACTCCGGCACGACTGTAATATAAGGATCCGAGGAAAGAGTCGTAGGCGTGCCTTCGGTCAGCTTTAGCCGTTGGATCGATCTAACGAGCAGAAAACGCCGAAGAATAAATGCGACATATATTCTGAAAAGCCCATGTATCGGTATTCTTTAAGGCCCCAAGAACAGACGCTTCACAAGGAGAAGTGTCTACACTGAGGTGGGGACCTGCGCGGAAGAAGGGGAAGGTGCGGACGCTGGGAGTCGGTGCGAGGGTACGCTAGCCATGGAAAGGGTGTGAGGGTGGAAACCAGGCGTGACCAAGGAAAGGTGGCCGGCCGGCCATCCGCAACTGCAGTTGGATCTGTTCCCAAGCGTTTAGGGCTTCAGTTCTGTGAGTTACCATTCAAACATCCTCTCGTTTATTATAATAAGAAGCAGAACATGAGTGATTCTGATGGCAGTAGGTGCGGTGGAAGTACAGAAATAATGGTGCAATCATGCATATGGCGGTGGATGTTTCAGGTGTCACTGGTAATTATGGATTTGTCTTCACGAAGAATGTTCTAAACTTCACTCCGGACTTGCAGTATTAACTCGGATTTGACGCATTCCTACTAGAATTGTGACGCCGAAGAGCTTTTGGCAGTCTCATAGCCCAGAGAAGCAGCCCGTCGATTTCGGAAGAAGAGAGAAATTAAAAGTCGGTCAGTAGTACTCAGATCATAAGGTCAAACAAAATACCACATCTTGAGAGCCGAAAAGGACGGGAGTTTGTAGAGGTTTATTATCGGTGATGGTTGGGCAATCGCCATTAAAGGTTGCTTGCTGGTGTAGTGGTTGCGTTGGCTCGTGGAACGAAGAGAAGAAGATGCTGATGTTTCGGGAATGAGTAGGCTAAAAGCTTATTCGTTCAATTTTTCCTAAAGCAAAATGAAAAAAAAATCTCTTGGTAGTTTAAACAAGAGAAGTCGTGCGCGTTACATCGTTGCTATTCCTCAGAGAAAAAAAAAATTAACAAGAGAAGAAGAAGGAAGAGGAAGGAAGAAACATTAATTGAAATTTTTCTATAAAATAAATCTAAAGAAAGAAAAGAATGACTGCGAGCTGGCCAAGCCAAAAGGAAGAAGAAAAGAAAATAAAACAGTTTCCACAGTCTTCACCTCCCCTGGCGTTCTTTTGTCAAACCTACAGCATCTGATGGAGAACAGCAATCGAAGAGGACTCTTGATTCGCTTGTCACCACCTCATCTGCAATGAGGACGACGTTGATGGATCACCCAACATGTCCTTCACAATTTGGCAAGCCACGATGACATGAACTTGCAAGAGAAGCTTGTGGGTTTAATTTTGATAAGCCCACCTACGGTGGCTGCTCGAGTCTTCCACCGGTGGAAGCAACAATGTGATGCTTATCTTCTTGCATCAGATACCCCTGAGCTCCATGACTCCAGTGAAGATCCATTTCGTGGCATCTCAAAAACTCCTCATCCAGAGCAGTCTCTAGAAATAACAGTAGCTACAGAATCCAAAGTGTATCGAAGAGCTTTCACCTGTAGTTTTCAGCTACTAAATTCTGATAGGACCATCCGTGACTCACCTGCAAATTAAGCTATGTTGCCATGACCACGGTGCTTGGATCAGTTTAAGCATTAAGAGACTGATTTGTTTTCAAGAAAATAAAATTAAGGACAATGGTTTTTTTTTTTTCCCTGAAGGAATCAAAATAAGTCATAAACTAAGTGTGTGCATATACACATATACGTATTTATGTTGGCACGGCTCTCTTTTAACGCTTGGTAATAACGTGAAAATTTTCTTTAACTCAGATAACTTAACTACTAAAGATTCTAATGGATAATCCTAAGATTCTAGGTTTGTACAGTAAAGATTTTACGAGATAATTGTAAGATTTTAGATTCATAACTTATTCTTCATAAAATAAAAATTAACAATTATTGATGTTTCGCATCCTCTTTTATTTCACTTTCTAGATTATTAGAATATATCAGCCATCAAGTTATCTTTTCCAACATAATCACAGCATTGCATGTCATAGCAATTATGGAATGGATGTAGTTTATGTGATTGTGGTTCATAATTTATAGGGAGTATCTCGGTAACTAATCTCCATCCATCAGCTAATCACCCTAAAAGCGTTGGCATGAAAGAAAAAGATTGAATCACCACTAATAACATGGAGGTGATTATGATCTATCGACCCCCATGGACAATAGTCTACCGAAGGTTGTTCGGACTAACTCTATTGGCCTCAGTGGCTACTAATCCATAGAGGCCAGTTCGAGTCTATCAGCCTCGTGGATAAAATGTCATGGGGGGATTATGAAGGACCTCATCAATTGATCAAGTATAAAATCCAACTCTCGATGACACCTAAAACCTCGCACGCCCCATATAATTTTTCGAACTAATTTGGGCGTCAAAAGGGTTGGGTCGGGAAACTCCCCCCGACGATGACCTTCATGTAAGAATCCACCGAGAAGCCAGATCCTGGCTCGACCTCAAGATCATCTCAGATAGGTCGAGGTTACATGAAGACCACCTCAAAGCTACCTTAATGATGCCAAGGCCGCCACAAGGGTTCCTCGATTATCTCTAAGCCTTCGAGATAAGACTAAGTCTGGCTAACTTAACTGTCAACGGCACATCCCCTCAACAATAACCATATGCATATTTGATCGCAGACTAAACCATAAACATGACATCGATCAAATGTTAGCTTTTTCATTCCATTTTAAGTGCAGACAAGCAGAAGATCCAAGTGGGAGAGTAGGGCGAGAGCACGATCAGGGGCGAAGAGAGGGACCTGATGCCCCGCCCCCCTCACGGTGACCAACGTCAGCCCCTCCTCGTACTCCTCCACCCACCCAGCCACCTCCTCCCTGTAGTACCAAGCCCGCCAACCTCCCCATCTCTTCCTCCTCTCTCCTCCCTTCTGCCGAAGCCTCATCTCGTTGACGCTGTACCTCGTCGACGTCACCGGCACCCTGGCATCGGCATCCCCGCTGTCGACATGATTCAGGAAAGCCCATGCAAGTTGGTCAGCTGACTGCAGTAGCATCAATCCAACATATTTCAATGGCGGTAGTTCACTACCTGTAAACCCAGACTCGAAGTCCTGCTTTCATGAGCTTCCTCAGGATGGGGAGTACTGTGGGTGGAGAGTCATTCCACCTCCGTATTATTTCGCTGCTTAACAAAGAAGACAAATTTAAATGAAACATACAGGACGCCATCTTAATTTGGTGAACTTGAAATTAGAAGAACCTGCAAGCGGAGTAGGGGTAAGAGAGATGAGTGACAATGGCGTGCAGTGCCAGCTGCACATCCTCTCTGTTAAAATATCTCTTCACGTAGTCCTCGGTGCATGGATCGTATCCTGCCGTCGCCCTCCGCATGCCGTGCCACGTCTCCTGTCAGCAAAACCAACAACGGTGAGGAACATTGCACGGCGAGTCCTGCTCCAAACTGAGACCACGGAAGGCACTGACATGCTGGGAGAAGAGGCGGGGGGCTGCGGCAAGTTTGCTCGAGCGAGGGGATCTGGACGGCGAGGAGAGGCAGACCGGTGAGTAGATGCTGTATATGTCGATGTCCTGGAAGGCCCGCAGAAAGGCTTTGACGGCGGGCAAGCAGGCTTTGCCTTCCCCTGCTCCCTCGAAGGAGTTGCATTCTCTACGTAGCGAGGCGTGGAGCTCGTCGGAGATTATGGCGTGGCTCCAGGCGTACTCCACCATCCCCAGCTGGTCCGTCGCATCATTAAGCACTGCATTCCCGATCTTTTCCCTCGAAAAAACACGGCAGTGTGAGATGATTAGAAGTCCAAGTCCAAATAATAAAAAGTGTCCAGCATTGTTTCTTTCGGCGTACTTTAGATTTCGTTAGATTGCATTGATACTTAACCTGAAGTCCACTGAATTAATACCATCCGGTGAAGCAGTCAGGTTTTGTTACTTCCATTTTATTATCGTACCGTGGTGGTTGGAAATTTGTACTAAGGCCGATGTCCAGGTATTGATTTCGTGATGATTCGTCTTACCATGAAACCTCTAAGATTGATGTACGAACCCTTGCTAGCTTTCTTGTTTCCTTCATGGATGAGCTCTGCAAGCTGGGGGACATAGTGCCCTGAGAAATGCGCAGTAGGAGCTTAGAGTTGGCCAGCGTTGCTGACTCTGAGAAACACAAAGCAATTCACTGCACGGAGAACAGATTCACTCTACCTGCGTAGCTTTCTCCTGCGATGAAGAACTCGTGGGACTTGAAGTTTGGGAACTTATCGAACCAGTTCAGCAGAAAGGAGTGTGAATCTTGCGCAGTGATCCGATCGCCGAGCTCCTCCAGATCCGATGATCTGTTGGTGTAGGAGAATCCCCCTGCCACCGGAGCTTCGAGGAACAGAAGATTTGCGACTATACCAAGCAGGAAAAGAAAGAAGGTATCACGCCAGACTGCAACTATTCTTGCATGAGGAGTAAGTGGGAATGAGAGAGATCATGGAAGCACTTGCCCTTGTTCCAGGAGTAGGGATTGAGAGTGAGGGTGGGATCATTGCTTCTGACCAAGAATGGCCCCAGCTCCTGTGCAGCTCCATAAGCAACAGATGAGCATCCAGGACCTGTCATGTATTACACCATAATTCCATCGGCCATGACAGAATTTACGGAGATAAGTTTAAATTCATGCATCATGTCACATCTATCTCGATCGAGCTAATCTACCGTGCAGGGAAGGGACGATCAAGGCGATCATTGTGTCATTACTGAAGACAATCCATAGTGAAAACCCCTGTGCTAAAATTTAGGTGGAACCACAGTTAAGAATGTTGTACGCCTGCCACTTGAATGGCAAACGCATGCACAGTAGCTGCCAGTACTACTGAGGACAGCCGCAGAGTAGCTCTGCAGGCTGCTTCATGGTGATTGCCCATGCTACAAAATTTTCTTGAAAACCAAAAGCTAGATAAAGAACGATTACATTTGGACCACTGTCAATTCATCTAAAAGCTCACTTGCATAAATGTGCAGAGTTGTATTACTAAAATTAACCCTAAAACAGGATCATAGGAACACAAAGTCAGAGAGAGGATGATGGCTGTAAAAAGTGTTTTATTTCACGGATTTAACGAAACATATAGTGTTGCTCACTGCTTATTCTTTATGGCTATTCGTCTGCCAATGTAAGGTTCCAAGTGGAGCATCTGCAAACAACAGAGGAAAGAGGGAAGCATGAACAGAGTCTGAACACAGAGCCTAAAGCGGCAGAAGACAATTCTGAGGTTGGAACCTCAGAGGAACTCTTCGCGTGCTTGTTTTGTTAAACAGAAACAAACAGAAAACAAAAATATTATTTGTTTTTGAAGTTTACTCTACTTTTAACATTGATCAAGAGTGATTTGTCGAATAAAGACAGAGAGCTTCTGCTTCTGCTTTTTAGAAATGTGTTGCTGTTCAAATCGGAAAACGCTTCCAAATCTGCAAGCACAGTTCATGTGCCTACGTTGTTTCCCACCCACCCCCCACCCCCCACCCCCCACAAGGACGAAGCCAAATAGGCCTAAAAAATATTCTCTGTTGCCTCTTGTGGCCAGACCATGATTTTGATTTGACATCATGGCATGAATAATACGATAGAAAGAGAAAACAAAGGAAAAAAACATACTTCCATTCCCATTTTTTTATGTTGAAGGAGAGAAGAGAGGTTGGAAGGAACCGGACGTACCTCCATTGAGCCAGAGGATGAGAGGCTTCTCCTCCGGCTTTCGCTTGGCCTCGAAGAACCAGTAGAAGAGCGCCTTGTCGTCGCTGATCCTTACGTACCCGGCGTAGTGCCGGAACTCCACCTCCGGCTGGCCCGGGAGTTCTGTGACTCTGTCCGCTTCGCGCTGCGAGTTCGGTTCGAAGCCCCGAGCTGCGTCCACGGCGAAGGATGATATGAACAAGAAGAGAGAAAATGACTTCTCAAGAACCGGCATTGTGGAACTTTCTCCGAACTCCCTTTATTTCTGCGGGTGGCGCAGGAGAAAGAATTGGGAAGTATATAAAGCGAGTGGGTGGTTAAGGGGTGATGGTGAAGACAAATGTCTCTCAGGCACAAAAGAGACACAGAAACCAAGTAGGGCAGCAGCATTCGGCGATATCTTGGAGGTCCTCTTTTCTACGACACTATCAATATGAATAAAATTTCACATCACGAAGAAGGAATGGATCAGATGCACCACCATCTACTATTAATATGATCGGGTAAAGAAAATAGACGATCAAGCATCACATACCGAGATCAATCCACAGGTAGGTCTTTCGAAGGTGGATTCGCGGTACGGAAAGTGACATCTGGCTCCGGGTGTAGGACTTCCGGCTTCCTTGAGACGAAATGCAAACATCTAAATTAGCTTTCGTTAAGCAAACACAAACGCGGGGATAGCTCAGTTGGGAGAGCGTCAGACTGAAGATCTGAAGGTCGCGTGTTCGATCCACGCTCACCGCAATTTTTAAATGAAGTTAGAACCGAAAAACAACATTTTGTTTCGTAAAAAGTTCACCATTCGACAGAAAAAGTATAACTACAAAATAGCCATTTATTCTAATATTTCTATATAAGATCTTGGTACATTTCATACAACTGTTGAGATGGCCGAGTTGGTCTAAGGCGCCAGATTAAGGTTCTGGTCCGAAAGGGCGTGGGTTCAAATCCCACTCTCAACATTAAAGATTTTAAATTTTACATAGAAACAAAGATATAGGCCTGGTTAATGGACTTCTTGGCAAATGATCCCTAGCTTGGCCCGTCACAATAAATGTAGATACCTTATTAAGGGTTGTTGAGAACGTTTGACTCTAATATTAATTATTATGATTTGACATGATGGGATAACTCATCTACTAATTTTATTGAGTTTGAATCATTAATCAAAATACTTAATGTACTTTTTTTTATGTATACATACCTAAATTGATGTGTTACGATCTTTTCTATTTTGACCAACATAGACTCGATAAAACTAGCTTCTATTACTAATAATATTATATAAAAACAATGTATCATCACGATCCCGTAGCTCAGTTGGTTAGAGCGTTGGTCTTATGAGCCGAAGGTCGCGGGTTCGAGCCCCGCCGGGATCACTAATAGTTTATAGTCAAATATATATTAGATTATCATGAAAATCAAACATTTTTATAATTAGAATAAAATATCAAAAGTCATGCACATTTAGTCATTTTACCCTTGTCTATCACAAGTCATATAACATTATGGGTTTGAAATATTATCAAAATCATCATCTCAATAATATTCTTGCAGCTACTTTCATAAATTGGATCAATATCATCAAAACTAAAAATATTTTTATAGTTAGATTAATGTATCAAAACTAATGCACATTTTGATTAATAAATCACATTAGTGTACCTTTTTTATATTCCATTTATAGATTTAGATATGTTACTTTCTATATTAGCTTAACATCATGGAAATCAACATTTTTAAAATTAGACAAATATATCAATATATATATATATCATAGAACTTCATGATTTATCTTCTATTAAGACTTTAATTCAGGCAATTACTTATGATGCTGAGTACCTCACCAGGAGAAAGTTCTACAGGAAAAGCAGTAACCACAAAGCAATGTAGTATAGACATGAACACTAACCTGACTTGCAGCAACAACAATAGCAGCGGTGATTACATAGGCACCACAGCAAGCTACAAAAAGATTTCTCGATCCTTTTTGGAGCTTCTCCTCTCTTCAATTGCTGAACAGAACTAAATAGCATTAAATTATACATCACATTATGTTTAGCAGACAAAATATAGCATCAGGATATGTATTAGCAATGTACATTGCCTATTTACCTTCCATAGAGAGCATTACTACCGTTTATATATGAATGTCAAACTCGTGGTACTTTCAACTATAATTTGTTGAAAAGAAAATTGCAACATAGTTTATGCATGTCAACCATTTTGGAGAAAGTGGACATATGTTTCTGTTAAATTTTGATCACTACCAACTCAATCCAAAAGTTTACAGTATGGAATGGCTACTTGTCATAGTCCAACACTAGAATTGAATAAGAAAGTAGAAAGGAAGCTAAAAGAACAAAAAAAAAAAAGAAAGACCTCATATTGCTCTCATACTAATCTTCCAAAACTAGAGTTATAGAACAGCTTCTATCCATGGCAATTAAGACAACACGATGCGCTTACGACAGTATGCTATTCCAATACCATGTTTAAAATTTCAGGTCTCAGTTGTTGCAAAACAGCTTCTGTCCATGGCAATTAAGACATCACAACATGCTTAACACAATACAGAAACAATGGAAAATGTTGTGGTGCAGCAGTGGAACAGTTGGCAACAAAAAGAATCTCAGCATAAATGTCCATAGCAACATATAGATTTGTACTTGCAAGATCAGTCAGCACTCTCTTATATAGGTTGAGGACATTACATGCCTGTATCATGCCGGTGAGGATGTGGTTGTGTTGGAATTCAGTGATATACGATTTAAAAGACCTTATCAAGTATAATTTCCAGATTAGGCTACCATAATTGCAATCAACTTTTTGTATACAAACAGGTGTTTGTCAAAATCACAGCATAGTTAAACAATGGCTATGCTAAAAGAAATGGCACAGGCTAGAAATTTGAGTAAAAAAGGGGTCTTAAGGTTTCATGTTTGGGAATGTCAATCTAGATTTATTCCTTCGAATGCACTGGAAGATCACTTTATATCTTCAGTCAGAGTGTCAAGGAAAACCTAAATATTAATGCTCTTAAGACAATACTGCCAAGCAAATTGGACCTCAAACCCTAGAGATATCATCGGCAATTTGCAAAACTCTCGTTTTGTTTTGTTCAGTTTGTAAATCAAATGTATATCCACAACCGTGATGGTCACAGTTGCTACTAAAATGCATGAACAACAAACAGGTCTCATTGATGGTCAAACAATATTCGACACACAAGTATCATAAATCCAGTTCAAAGAAAGACTCTTGAATGCCAGTGGTTCTCTAACGAGTTCTTCCTTCGAGATCACTGTGCCAAATTGGAAAGCAGATCATGCGGCTACATTGGACGGCTAATGCTAGGCTCATTTCATTCACAATATAAGAAAAAAGAACATACTTTTAAGATCTGATGCTACACCGAAACAGGGCATAAGGCAATTCCTGATTAATCTTTTGAGGTGCTCGCTTCATGAACATAAACCTCTCATTCTTCTTCCAACCTAGTTAGAAGTTGTCCGACAACGAACCTACGGATTGGCATTTGGGGCTCGCATCGAAACGAGGAGAAAGGCAAGGAAGGAGAAATCAGGATAGGGAGGTCAGCAGCAAGCACCTGCGCGTTGGATTCGGACTGGCGATCGAGGTTTCTGAGCCGATCGATGGGAGGAAGGCGAGAAGAGGACGCGCGACCCGGGAAGGCACACCGTCGCCAATTCACATTTGATTTACCCGCGCGGTAGGCCATCTTGTTGTTTATGTCGCCAGTCTCTTCGTGGGCCCAACAAGAGGATTGGAACAGTACGGAAGACCAATTAGATGGCCCATCACAAATAGACTTGGGCTTTTGTGGAGAATTACTAGGAAAGATGACACTTCCACAGTCACAGATATATCATTTATTATTAGCTAATTAGTGTTAACATTATTTAGAGTTCTAATTGCTCATCAAATGATAGATAATTGACCCCAAAAAAAAAGATTACAATGTTTATGCTAATATTATGTTGGGCATATTTGGTTGTTTCAAGTAGACAAATCATAGCAGATGCCTCCAATAATTCATGCATTCATCTGATAATTACATGACTCACAGGACCCTTAAGCAGCATGGAAAAAAGTACAAACATGTGAAAAAGGAAGTCAACCATTTATTTTCCTTGTCGCAAGTCTCATACGCATTAGAGCAAACACCCAGCAGAGACGAAGCTGGAAGAAGCCAGAGGGATCAAAGTTACATTTTTACGACTGCTCTTCCTCCTGCGTGGGTTCAGCTGCTGCCTCCTCTGCTCCAGAACTCCGCTTCATCGACGCCACCTTGTTCAGGTGGTTGTAGCTCCCCTTCTCCTTGAACAATTGCGCGAAGTGGTGCTTGCAGTAGAGGATGCCATCGAGTGCCGCGTAGGACGAGGGCGTAAGGGTGCAGCCCCCGTGAGAGCACTTGAAGCAGGTCTTGTGGTACGATTCACCTTCCACGGTCAGCTGCCAAGGCAAAGAACAACCGTTGGAGTCCTTGTCAAGCTTACAAACTTATTACGGTCGTGGGGGATCATGCAGACCTTCTCCAAAGGGTACGCTGTCTTGTTGCAGCTAGCGCACTTGTCTTGGGTTCCTGAGAACATGGAGGAGACCTTGCTCGGAGTCCTTGACTGCAAAAGAGAATGGTGCCTTAACTTCGTGACAAGCTAAGGAACGGAAATGAAAAAGGTAAGGATTCACGTACCAGTTCTTTTTCGCCAGACTTTGAACCTTGTATCATAGCAGCAAATCCCACAAGGAAATAGTTAATGGTAAAGCTCTATACCAAATTAATGATCTTAAGTAGCTATCAACGTAGAGTGCATGATTAGAATTGGTCTCTTTCTGCTGTAGAAAGATGCATTTTGATACGCATGACAAGGAAAAAAGACAGTTGACTATTACTCGTTGGGAACTTCTTGGAGAAGCTGCCGGTCTCCTTGAAGAGCTGCTCAAAATGAGGCTTGCAGTAGAGGATGCCATCCATGGAAGAGTAGCTGCACATCTGTGAGAAAAATGAAGAAAGATTGATCTTCCGGAAAAAGGTCAAACTTCTTGTATGACTGCACATTTCTTCTATTTGTACATGCATATGAATGTTTCCTGAATGGTTCATAGAAAAATCAGAAAACACTAAATAATGTGGCAGATGCTGCTGTTGCATGATATTTTAAAGGGATTGGATGGAACATACAGAAAGAGTTCCTTTGCAGTGGCTGCACTTGAAACAAGTCTTGTGATAAGGGACTCCATCCGCGGTCAAGAGGTCGATGAAATGGACAGTCTTGTCGCAGGCCTTGCACTTGTCCTGGGTGCCACTGAAAGACATGGTGACGATCCAAACAATGCCCGAGTTTTCTCGCAATCTCCCGAGACACAACCACAAGAGCAAATGTCACAGGAGCTCTTGTGATGTTGTATCTGTCCTTCCCTCTCTTATGTGCCACGAACGGAAGGTGAAAGGAGGGGGAGAGAGGAGAAGAAACCTGCGAAGAGTCGAGCCCTTTAAAGAATATGAATTAGATCCTTATTTGGTGAAGGAAGACGGGAGTAAAGGTAGGAGAGAGGACCGGAGGCATGTAAGCTCTACACCGCAGACCCATTCAAACAGGTGGGAGAGTGATGCTATTTGTTCTCTGTCTCTGCTAATCCGAGGACACCTTCTAATTTGACTTTATCATGATTCATGATCTCATATCTGCTTATTCATGCATCTTTTTTCATACTACATTTCTCATCCTGCATGCATGCATTACGATTGTTATCAAACTCGTCACGAGCTCAAAATTCTTATCATGGCGGTGCTTCATTGTCTTTATGATTGGCCATTAATTAATCATATGAAGCAGGCATCTAACTTGGGTGCGACATTCTCTTCTTCATGTGTTGTCAGATGACGCATGCTGGGCCTCACTCCATTCCATTTAAAATTATACTTACGTAGACACCTAAACATGTAAAGACAATTGCATGCAGAACTGTGTCTGCATCGAATTGATGCCCTTTTCTTGGCAGTTCAACAAGAGCAATCTGTGGCATGTAGTTTGTCTGTGCCATAAGGTATTTTCTTCATGATCAGCTTCATGCGTTTGATAGATACCTACTGAATCTTAATGATGCATGAGTTTTAACCATCGTGCCCGAGACAATTTGGTTATCTTCCGACAAAATGTGATGATACAATTATTGACTAATGTGTGCAGCAGATAAGCTGTCCACCTCCAGTGAATTAAAACAAAACAAGAATTTGACTTGGTTTCCTTGGTTTTCCTGGAAATCACAATCTAAAGCATGAAGTTATGAACTTCCAGGACCACCATAAGCTAGTTTAGTTGACGTTCATGATCCAAATATTAAGGATGTCATGCGGTTTGCATCATTGTTTCATTCATGGCTTTTAAAACTCTATGGAATCATTCTTTTTGTTCATACTTACAGAGTTTGATCAAGTCAAGGGTCGTTTGAGAATCTGGTGTGTTCATCATTTCATATTAATAACCATGGAAGCTTTGTTTAGCATTTAGATGGCAACCTCATATTGGCTGCTCCTCTTCCATGGTTCAGTTATTAATCGAAGGTATTAACTCATGTCCACAAAGTCAACGTGTTCCTATCACTAAATTATATGCAGCATGTTCATAAATTCTTGGTCCTACAGAAAAGGACAAACTAGTGTGAAAGAAGAGAAGCATGGTCTAAAGAGTTAAAGAACTGTGGTTGCTGGTAGGTAGTGCCAAATGAGAGAATTAGTCATGGAATGGAACAAATCTTAAGATATCACATGGATCAGTTTTACTCTCTGGAAATGCTTGATCTTATGCTCATTCGATCTATGTTCCTATCTCTATTTCTACATTTCACCAAATTCATATTTTATTCAATTTAATGCTCAAGAGGAAGAAGAAGATGTGAGATCTTCTGGGCATCATTTCTGTTCTGTTCCGGTGGTGTTTCTTTCGGGTTTTGATGTAGTCTTCTGGAATTAGGTTCATGTTTTCTTGGTTGATTTATTTTTGTTTACGTTTAAAAAGGGCATACCCAAGTGCACGAAACTCTCACCAATGCAGGGTCTGGGTAAGATCAACGTTTATAGTCTGACCTTTAAATATATTAAAAAGGTTTTTTTTCTTCTTTTTTTTTTTTGACTCGAATCTTTATCTTTGCTTATGTTTGAGAAATAAAAATACAGTGGATGTATCTACTTGTATTTTTTGGGGGAGGGGGGGGTTGTGTGTAGTTGTGACTTTGTGACAAGTCCAGTAGCTGCCAGAGATACAATAAACTTAAGCCCCAAATGGTCAAAATGATATTGAAATGCCTATTTTGGATCAGTAGTCCCTTCTGTGTAGTGTATGGTGAATAGAAAAGTGTATCATGCCTGCTATAGATCCAATAAACTTGAGCCCCAAACGATCAAAATGGTATTGTAAAACCAGCAGTAATCTATTGGACTTCTTGATGTGGATTGTTGCCTTCTTATCTCTCTCAATAAACTTGGCATTTATTACTTTATCTATGTCAATGACATCAGTTTGAAGTTTCACAGGTCATTTAAAATAAGTTAAGTTAGGAGAACCATCACCTACTATGGCCATGTATTGTATATGTTTGAGACAAATGAGCAACATATGAAGTTCTTGAGCTTACTATTCCAGGACTGGTCTCCAGCCAACAAAGAATAACTTCTTACAAGAAGGTAATTGAAGAGAAATAAATGGTATGAGTTAGCTCTTGAGGGCACAAATTGTCTTCAAAGTCATTTAATAATTAATGTCAAGAATGGGCATATAAAACAGGCACAGCATTACATTAAAATGCTTTGAACAAGTCCTACTAAAGCTTCAAAGATTCCATGCTTATCACGAGTCTTGTGTAGAATAGGGATCACCACAGCTGTGTTTCTCACAATGATTGTTAAATGATTCCATAAGCCATTATTGAATCAGTGACC
Source organism: Musa troglodytarum (assembly GCA_023547065.1). NCBI lineage: Eukaryota > Viridiplantae > Streptophyta > Magnoliopsida > Zingiberales > Musaceae > Musa > Musa troglodytarum. The sequence continues at coordinate 54,198,460 of CP097506.1, read as the reverse complement.
AATCCTAGTATTGTCAGTAATTTTCCATTCTGTGCCAATTGTTTGATGGGCAACTCCCTTATTGTATTCTCCGAGCTGCCTTTAAGTTTCAGACATCTCCCACCTTTTGCATTGCAGAGGGAAGAAGAAGCCAGCAGCGGAGTCTTGCTGCGGTCTTCGATTGTGATGGGTTGCAAGATGTGCGAGAAGCCGAAGGTGAACCACAGGAAAGGTCTGTGGTCGCCGGAGGAGGACCAGAGACTGAGGGACTACATCCTTGAGCGTGGCCATGGTTGCTGGAGCTCAGTTCCTGTCAAAGCTGGTGAGTCAATGCGCTTAGAACTGCTTCAACGATATCTATCCGTATCGATGCACTCGACAAAACCACTCCATTCTATTTATCTCTCTAGTGAGATGCTGCTCTTCGCCTTGTTCAAGGAAATCTTTTTTTACTTTGGTTTTACCGTTGAATGATCAACATGCATTTGCCTTCACAGGCTTGCAACGGAATGGAAAGAGCTGCAGATTGAGGTGGATCAATTACCTGAGGCCGGGACTAAAGCGCAGTGCTTTTACTCCTGAGGAGGAGGCAATGATCATGAAACTTCATGCAATTTGGGGCAACAAGTAAGCCTCCAGATTATGAATTGGATGACCATTCTTCATTGCTTAAGACGATTTGAAATTGGTGTCACAGGTGGTCTCGAATAGCAATGCATCTACCAGGAAGAACAGACAACGAAGTCAAGAACCACTGGAACACTCATGTCAAGAAGAAGGTGGTAAAGATTGATGGATCAGCTTCTCATGACCCCATGGCAAAATCTCTAGGCTCAGACGACCAATCCCTGAGGATGGAACAGTTCTTGGATGAGAATAATAGCCAAATCTCACCTTCAGAAACCTCAGCTTCACCGGAATCATTTTCTCCAATTCCATGTCAATCGATACTGAATGTTACCAATCATGCACAATCTCAGCCCCCCTTCCCCAGAGTTGTGTTTGAAGATTGGCTACCGGTGTTCGGTGACACTGGTGGGGCGAATCGCCGACAGGAATCCACCTCGAATTCTGAGGTTCTCGGTGCTCAACTCCTGCAGCTTGACATGATATCCGCTGATGATTTCCTTCATGGATTCGAAGCTATAAGCAACTCTGGTGGATTAATTCAGCCGCAGTACGGGCCGGTAGATCTTCCATCATCCAATGAAACTTACGCCGGATTCGAGTCGAACCACCACATGTTTATCGATCTTTAAGTGGAAGGTCATACGCGTTCAGAAAACTCAAGACACATTTCACATTTGTTCGACGTTGATGCGGCAAAAGGCATCGGCACATGCACACATCAAGTCCTTTGGGGTGAAGTATTTGTTCTTGTTCTTCTTTCATTTGTTCTGTAGATGAATCTGATGGCATGCCCTGCTTTGTTCCCGTCTGAAATCGAAAACTAGTAAAGTTGGTTTTTTTTTTTTGTATTTGCTGCATTGTTTGCAGACTGTTGGCCTCCGAAGTCTTAAGCAATGAGTTTCTATGTCATTAAAATCTGAAGATTAAAACGGAGATGTAATTTAACATGGGAATGCTACACGGAAATGGAAATGGAAATGGGAATGCCTCATATTTATAATCTGTGCAAATTTGATGAGGACAGACGATACAAGATAGGTGAAGCCTGGTTTATCACATACGATTGGCCATCTTACAGAGCTCGCCCTTTGATGATGTCAAAGCTCATCTCGCTGGGATCGGTTGCCTGGAGATCCGCTTGTATGCCATCGAGCTCCCTCTTGAATCTGTCCTTGGAACTCGCGTACAGCATCTTGTTCCTCACCCTCGACGTGTCCGGAGACCTGGTCGTAGGAAAATGGATGTAACCATGAGTTGACTCCCCTGTAATATGACGGATGAGGGCTTTTGCTGGCAGATTCAGATACCAGGAGATGAAGAAGATCTTGCTCTTTTGGCAGTTCTCGTCCGTGATGAAATCGAGGTCGAAGACGGCGTAGCGGCAGTCGTCGGGCGGCAGGGATGCAGCCAAGTCGTCGTAGCTCTGCTCCGGCTGGCCAAGCTTCTCCACCATGACCCGCTGTATCTTCTCCTCGATCCTGAACACGATAAACCGGAAGCTCCTCTTGGCCTTCAGCTCCAAGAACTTGAGCTTGCACTCATCACTCACCGCCATTCCCGACGCCGAATTCGCCTTAGCAACGCACATCGACGACAAAGAACAGTTAGCAACCGTTGCATTTGGCATGATCCATGACGGAAGGGATGGGAGAGAACGACAGAACGGGTAGCTTTACGGATCGGGATATATGTCGACAGCAACAAGGTCAAATTGACGTTCTTGTAAGGCTACTCAAGTTTGAGAGAGAGAGAGAGAGAGGCTCACCACGGTGTGTTTGCCGATATGGGATGAGACAGCCCCGGGGAGACCGTGAGACTGAGAGAGGAAGAGAAATGATGACGGAGGACTGCAGGGAGAAAAAGGAAGAGAATTCCTTAGAAGAAGGAATTGACGGATGTGAGTGGAGTGAGAGAGGAGATGGTTTGAAGCCTTTCCGCAAACTACTTGCGTGTCGCCACGTACATGGCCACCATGCTAAATTTCGCGTAATCTTTGACCCAGTAATCTCCATTCAAATATTACACATAAACACTATATATATGTATATATATATTCTAATCCCCACGTTGCTGCTTAAATGAACAAGACATTATATACATTTACAAACATACATATAAATATACATACATATATGGAACATCGTGGATTATGTTGGGGGTAAATAAAATATATATGCTTTTTAATTTTTTTTCTCCTTCGTGGTCGCTTATTGCGTATTAAATGATGTCAATTAAAAGGCAAAAATACAGACGAAAGAGAAACACAAGTAATTAAGGAAGGTTATGACGATAATTTCCACCAAGAAAATGCTCTCGTTTTATATTAACTAGAGCTATTTCGAACAGAAACGAAAGTTTGAATCAGTAGATTAAATGGCATGGATTATACTTTTAATACACAAGGTGTTGGTGGTGCACAATGTTACAAACTTGGCTGGTGCCGAGGTGGAAAAGCAGCTAGGACAGATGACATCAGAGCAAATTGGTGTTTGGTCTTGGGATCGACCCTGCATCGGCTGAACCCAAGCAAACACTTGAGTCCAAGTTTATGGATGGAACTCCACTAGTTGCAACCGGTAGGAGTCCTACCCGCCAAACACTATCTAAGCATTTCAAGGTGAGACCTATTGCGGTGTGGATCCATGTGGCATAGTTGGAGGTGGCGGCGGCGGTGGCATTCCAATGTTCCCTCCTAAAGCCATGCCGGGAACCCGAACATCCATCATCCCAGGCTGCAATTATCGAAGCCGACCACATTAACAAATGGGACTTAATAATAGAGACTTGGCATGCCACATTGCAGGAGTGATAGGGGAAGAAAAGAGAGTGCCAAACCTGGTAAGCATTTAGTCCTGGAATCGGAGCCATCTGGCCGCCCTGTGGCAGGTTGAACACACCACCAATTTGGAAGTTTTGTAACCCGCTTGTTGATGCACCCTGGATATTTGCCATGGGATTTGCGAAACCTGCAATTGCAGGAGGGATGTTGCTGTTGGCAACAGAACCTGGGTTCATTTGATTAATGCCCATCATATGTGCTTGTGGCATCTGAGTTGCTGATCCTTGCATCATCTGAAGGAGAAATAATATGCATTTTCATTGAGAGAAGAATTCAACCGCTAATTTGCATTTCCATTGTATCCAAAAGAACAATATGGATTAAACAAGACACTTATACATCCAATTGCATGGTCAAACATCAAATTGATGTTATCATTTATAAGCTATCTACTCGCAGGTAAACGTTGCAGCTCTTGTGCAAATCCCTGATCATCAAAACACATACAACAAAATCAAATATCTAAACTTTTTTTATATTTTTTTAATCTAATTTAATGTAGCGGCAGTCTAGGGACCTAGAACCTCCGCTTGTGAATGGAAAGAAAACGCTAGAGGTATAAGACTAGATCAGTTGCGGTCGGGGTGCCCACCAAACTTGTAAATCAACAACCCTCCTAACACAGCTAGCACGTCAATCATGCGAGGGAGCTGGTCCATGACCTTTGAAGGTAAAGAAATGCAGGTGATACAAAGCAATAAAACCTCTAAACTATAAACTTCCATGCAAACCTTTGGTAACAACATGATGTGAATAAACATTTTCCAACTTCCGATGTTATTATGGTAGAGGTGCCAATCACAACCTTGACCTAACCCATTTTAGATTCATGTATTGGGTCTGCATAAAGAACTTCTTGTCAGTTCATCAGTAAAAGGTTTGGATCAAGCATACATTTCCTTGGAGCTATGGTTCAACTTGACCCAACCCATTAGTTACATGTGTTGGTCAGGGAATCTTAACACATCAGAGGGCCAGATCTGTTAGGTCAGGTCACTTCCACGTTGTCCCATCTCAGACCAACTCAATATACATACAAAAATATACCCCTCTATTAAGCATGTTACTCCTGGAGTTCCTTTTGTATGACAGTACATCAATACTGAAAAAACTTAAAACAAGATACAGCAAATATTAATAAATAATATATCCCGTAAGGTTTTCAGTAAGCAATCAAACAAAGGAATATCTTGTAAGTTTTTCAATTTCTATTTATATGAAACGAAGAGATTAAATAATTACCATTGAGTTCGGGAAGGATGGCGTCATAGACGGAACCAACGAGGAAGGCATTGGCATGGATCCCGGAATTGAGGAAGGATATGATGCTGACATTCCAAGAGGTGCAAGTGGAGGAGGTCGGGGGGGAGGTCCATGTGGATGCGGAAGAAGTGGAGGCTGCAATTGAGGCAAGTTTGTAGAAATTGGCATCGAAGGCATTTGCTGTGAAAATGGCTGATGCTGCTGGTGAACAGGAGGAACCTGCTGGTAAACTTGCTGCTGACCAGATGCTAAAAGAGATGGATGAGGACCTGGTGGAAGAGGAGGTGCCCCAGGAGGCATGTTGCCAGGAAAAGGCTGCCTCTGTTCTCCTTGATCAGAACCGTCCATGGATGGAACAGGCAAAGGCATTGCAACTCCAATACCAGGAATCGTCCCTTCATTTCTTGATAATCCAACAGCAAATGGTCCAGGAGTCGGTGGAGGTTCTGAGGCTGAGAAACCACTCACACCACGACCTGACAGAATAGGATTTTGATCACCATAACCTGGAAAGACCATCACAGAGTTGAGTATTAAGTTTTTACCTCATTTTTTAAATATAAAGAATCATGCACATAGACCAAATGAAAAAAAAATAATCACATAATAGCAAACAAAAAGACTTGAAAAGGCAGAGAGCATGACCAACCAGGAGTTTGACCAAGACTGTATTTATCACGACTAAGATCTCCAGGCCTATTTCTGCACCAAAATTTGGTTGTGTGATCATTGCTCCCGCTGCAGTGATCAAGATGACAATTAGTATCAAACTAGCCATGCCCTAGTCGGACTATATTAAAAAAGCTCATAAACATACATTTTGCATAGAGATTACAAATCAGACAGCACTATAAAATGGCAATAGTACCTTTCTTAAAGATCGTATATTAATAGAAAAGATGAGGTTATATTGATAGGACATAATAGCTTATATATCTGAACAAATAAAAGTAGGGGATTCCATATGAGGATTTACATAGTAAAGGCTCACTTAAATCATTAACAACAAATGAAAAACTGCCCAAATTATGGCTGATACCTGCAAAGTAGATAGCCAATTGGATGCCAAGCAAGATCCCACACACCGTTATCGTGTGCACTAGGTATTTCAACCTGAGGAGTTTCATGCCTGCATATCAGCAATCAAAAGGGTTGAGTGACAGCTCAATAGTGCTAGCAAACTACATGAACAGAAATAACTGATGCCATTCAGTAGGTCAATAAATAATAAATTGAAGCTTTAAATTAATTAGGCCTACAACCAGATATATTAAACGAAATTTTCGTAATTCTAAAAGGAGAACAAAGAGGACATATGATGCCTTTTGTTACAATATTATACAAAACTTGTTTGTTTACATATAATGCCCTTTGTCATTAATTATCCAATAAAGCCAATCATATAACTTAAATGAGTGGACATGTAGAACAAGTAGGAAAGGAGGAAAAGGTCTTAGTCAATTACCCGACAAGCCAATGAAAGATGGACCCATCAAAGCTCCCGCTAGCAAAGTACTCTTCATGGAACGGATGCCAAGCCAAAGCTAGTAAATCAAACACCCAAAGAAGATGATGTTATTTGTCAGGAACAGAGCATATAAGAACACAAAAAAGAATGCAAGGACTACTAGACTTTCATAAAAGAAAAAATAAGTTATAGGTAGAGTGAAACCTGAATGAGAATACTAGATCAATAATAAAAAGCTACAATTGAATGTGGAAAAAAGAAATTTCACCAACCAGTTACATCCTTGATATGCCCACGAAATGATTCAAGCTCTTTCATGGATCTAATATCATAAAGCTGAAATTAATATGCATAAGTATCATTAGTAATAAAACTAAATATCATGTGAATTGAGTATGATGCAATATGAAATTCAACTTCTTTAGTACCAAGCTCATATGCTGAAAGATATGAAATTGCACTTCAAAACATAAACGATAAAGGTACTATGAGCTACATTTGCTCACTATCAACAGATAGAACTATATTAAGCAACTAGCACTCTTCAGTTGCCTTATAAGAACATATCAAGTCTTCTATCCATTATGTTCCAGTCACATTTTGTGCTACCACATATATGAATGACGAGCATTGGTTACATATCATCACTGGATCAAATTACAGGAACAAACAACATATCTTCCACATAAAATAATTATTATCTTGAAGAAAAAAGAGATAATCTGGAAGCACCATGAAGGCACATTTAAGTCGATGTTTCATATATGAATATTTCAAATTTTGCAACAAAACCCAGGTGTTACATCGAGCTGTAGTTGATTAGGTTAGAAGTGTCTAATTAGGTGGAATTATTTACTCTCATATATTTTTGGGTAAAATTGCATCCTTACTTTAGGTTGCTATGTTAGCAAGTTATCAGAGTCATGTTCTGAACCATATTAGCATTAAAGATAGTCATACTGTTTAAGAGAGCTTGACTATTAGGATTTGTGCTAGAAAGCTTTAGGTCTCTTTAGGTTAGCATTTAGTTGATTACAAGGTTTTGAAAGGAAAAAAAATATCCTTCACCAGAGATTTTTAGTTTCATGGGACTTAAGTCAGTCAGAGAACTTGTCTATAAAATTTGGCGCTTTCTTAATGTAATATAACAGTTTCTCCAGGCTGTTTATCATTGACCATCGTCTCTCTTCTTCTAGTATGTTTTTATACTTCCTCTTCCAAAATTTCTCCTTCCACATATTTCCACTCTGAGATATTAAACACATGTCCTGGATGCAATTCACCAACAAACACATTGTCCTGGATGAATTTCACCAACAAATACACACTTGGCCATGACATGTACAGACGCCCTCAGTCTACAAGACTGACAAACAACACACTGAAGTCAATGCCAACGTAATCTATTAGTATGTACTCAAAATCTGATTCCAAGTTCTAATACTGCAAAATTCATCAGGACCTATAGCTCATCAAATAAAATCACTGTATATATCTGTTATATATCCACCGACCTTTTTAGCGAGAGGATAAGGGTTATGCCCTAAGGTCCAACGACATAAAGAAGCTAATAAAAAGAATTAAAAGACGAGAATCCAATAAAGTTATATCTTAGTAAAACTGTGAGCAAGCTGCAAAACTGATGCTTCCAACATAATCACAAAATGTTAGCACAAAAGTGGACAAATCTACATCATTGCTTTCTTCACAAATATCATTAAGTAAAGACCTTATCACGCCACATGGCATACATGTATCTCATGCTTTAAGGCTTCAATTCCAGCAACTGCCAGTCCATGTGAATAAATAAGTCTGTGATTTCCAGTCAAAAATCTAAAATTCAATGTTGCAGGTTAGGTACTACTAAGTGATACTGTTAGAAGCAGAATTGCATCATGAAACACCGAGGACCTCTGGTTTAGATAAACCCAGTAGTAAGTTGTATATCATAAGATGCTTCCTTAAATGGTTTACAAATGATAAAAGCAATGAGAAATACAAGTTAGCTGAATCTAGACAATTAATGAACAAGAACATTTCATCTACAAATGACCAATTATTTTTATGCAAGTCCATACACTGTCCTATTTCCCCGACATGCCAAAAATTTAACAGATCATAAACAAAATTTATTAACATATGAACAAACAATTAAAATTAGATAAGTGCAATTCTCAATGAGTCAATGTGACCTGACATGTGAAAGAATTAATAGATCATAAATAGAGTTCATCAATATGTGAACAAACAATCAAATTGGATATTACACACTGAATTCAACTAAAAAAAGCAAGAAGCCAAAAGAATAACTGTTGAAAACTCCATATGGGAATACAAACAAACTGGACAAGATATGAAGCTAATCAAACAAACTTAAATAAATTCATGAATCAAATTGGGTTAAACAAACAAGAAAAACAAACAGAATTATGTTTTTGCACAAAAGCAGAAAAAGTAACAGTGCAGAATACTAGAATAAATTGCAACAAGTTAGTAAAAAGATTAAGTTCAAAGCAAGTCCAGAAAAGACAAGTTGCCTACCTTGATTATCTGATCCTTAGAAGCAGTCAGCACCCAGTTACCATTCTGGTTCCACTTAACACAAAGTACAGTATTTTTATGACCATGGCTGCAGATAAGACTCACTAATTAACCATAAAGTTAGGACATATGTGAACACAACAGAATTAAACTGTACTTACAATGAACAGAGCTCTTTCCCTGTTTTTGCATCCCACAGTTTGATAAGATTGTCTTTACCCCCTGCAAAAACAAGATGAAAAATAACACATTTTTTTACGAAAATCAGACTGATAAAAAGAGCACAAACTACTAGGCCACAAACCTGACACAAGTAAGGATTTTGTTGGGTGCCAGTCAACACTTTTGACATCCCAACCATGGCCTGCCTGAGTTCAAAGCACAAACAAAGAAATCTAAGGTTATTTAAAGTGAGCACAAATTATATCACGTGCCAAATACTTAAATACCACTCCAGAAAATACCATCCAGTGGGTGAGTACTAGTGATATTATATGGTATACGTCCATATTACTCTGAAGAAAAACATTCAAAATATACATATACTAAGAGTGGTGGTATATGCTAGTATGTTCAGTATACCGCAAAATGGTATGACATTGGAACAGTAGGTAAATTTCAGTGCTTACATTCATAATTGTCCTACTCCATTAAACACAATATTGAAATTATATAACACAAATCACTTACCAATTGAAGTAGCAAACATAAAAAAAAAACATATCATCATAAAACAAATGAAAAATACATCCAGTAAACAAAGAGATGTTTGGTTGGAAGGGTAAGCATGCATACATTAGCCCTCCCCAAACCAACGTTGGCGGGAACCTCTTGCACTGGGCCATCCTTTCTTAACAAAAAAAAAAATGAAGCCAAAACGAGAGAATGAGTGAATTCTAAGTAAAAGCAAACCTGGTCCTAGGGAATTCAAATTCACTTGGACCAATAAGTAGTGTCAGCCAAGACCAGGACCAACCCATTACAGATGGTCATGTTTGCGACCCCTTGTGAGTTGCATCCCCTTTGCGTTGTCGCTTGCCGCCCACCTGTCGTCACACATCCACCTGGGGGTCCCTCCATCACCTGCAGACCTAACCCAACACACCCTCATTTGCAGTACTCCTCTTCCTCCTCATCCACTGCCTATTCTTTCTCCTCCTACTTCTTTCTTCTTCTTCCTTCCCCCCCCCCCTCTTTTTCCCAGCAAAACGGTACCATGGCACATGCTAGCGAATTGGATGTTGGCACATGGCTATGAACCAAACCCATACTGGTCCCACCATCGAACGGTCTGGGTCCAGCACATTGAAATTTCATAATCACAAGAATGATCAATACCAACTTGTGCAAAGTGTGTTGTTCAAGGACACTAAGAAACACATCCTACTTAATTGGGTACTCAAGACCTTAACTAGCACCAAAGCCCACACCATATAGGCAAGCTATGCTAAGATCAATACTAGGGTGTGCTACCATCTCTATCTCGAGAGATTCGATTTTTTCAGCCTCTAGTAGGTGGGAATAAAAGACATGGAAAACAGACATATGAGGATCAACCAGTAAAATGAATTGGCAAGAAACAAAAAAGTAAACTAAAGCTGGTAATAGATTAGACACATTACCAATTAAAGATCTCTCTTCCTGGCACCTAGCAAAGTCCCAGACCTTAACAGTAGTATCGTCTGAGCAAGAACAGAATTTCAAATCTGTTCTACAAAAACTGTTCAACAAAAAGTAAACCAAATAAATTAAGACACCCATACGAAAAAAAAAAAAAAGGTAAAATACAACCTCAAGTCCCGGACCGATTCTTTGTGAGCAGTTTTGTTTGCCTTAACATTGTTCATGTTACTCTGCCAGTACCTGAGTAACATTTTCGAAGGCAAATGTTTTCTAAGGTATAAATACACGGAAAAAAAGTAGGTGTCAATCAAACAATAACAAAGAATATGTAATATGACAAAGCCATTACTTGATTGCACCACCATCATCCCCAGTAACCATCCAATTGTCGTTGTGACTCCAAACCATTGACCTGATTGCATTATCATGAGCCTACAGTAAAAAAAAGGAGTTTATTTACCACTAGTTGAGTTTATTTGTGAATCATAAAAGCCAGACATAGTAAATACCTGAAGAATCATTTCAAAATTGAAAGATTGTCCATTCCATAGAGTAAATTCACCACTCTGTGATCCTGTGATGAGACGACGCCCAGTAGGGGTCCACTTCATCCCAAAAAGAATAAAAAGTACAAAAATCAATTAAAAACAGATATTCATTGACATCTACTTTATGAATAAAGTCCTTGTAAAAAATAAGACATCTTGTGAATGAGAAAATACAAAGAGAAACACACCATTCAGTACAAAGGCATAGAGTCAAAAACAGGAAACATAAATTAATAAATAACTGAAAGTCAGCAGCAGGCCAGACTCCACAACCATTCAAATGTTTTTAGATTTTCACTCTCTTTGTTCAAGCCAGAAATCCTGAAACTGAATACAAGTCCATCATAGAATCCTGGCTTATCTACCATCGAACTTCTATCTGATGCAATAGCAAACTGTGAGTCCAATTTCCATAGTTATTCAGGTTCTGTATCACATTAATGGGACAAAGGCTTCCCATTACAAATTACTGAACTTTTGACAGAAGGCATGAAGAAATAGTAGTCCAGTGGTTGATGGTCCATTCTAAAAATATATTCAGCACAATTATATAGTATTGTTTATTTGATAATGACCTCCTGCCCTACCTTTAAAGCTGTGCGAGAAGAAATGATCTAAGCAAATACTGGAAATTAAGAATAAACAGTTACTCCGTGCAGTCAAGGTAAAATCAATGTGTCCAAACACAGTAGCTACTCTATCATCATACTAGCCTCAATCTAACTCAAACCTAAAATCCTGAAGTCAAGACTTGTCTTGATAGATTTAAGTTATAAAATGTCATTGCTTTCAGGGAAACCTAACCCAAAATGCAACATATTTTCAAAGAGACCAGTATGCTGTTCTCGAGCATCAATGGTTTAACCACTTGATGGAACATAAACAGGCAACTAGAGTGTTCAAGTCTTAATAGATTAAAGTTCAAAATGCCATTTGCTTGCAGGGAAACCTAATCTAATATTAAGTGCAACGGATTTTTTCGAAAAGACCAGCATGTCAATCTTGAGCATCAATGTTTAACGACTTGATGGAACATAACCAGGCAACAAGGGCATTCTTACTGTAAACGATTATGACAATTTTTAAGAAAAGTAAAGAAGATATATATAAAATGAATGGCATGTAGAACTTGAATATGTTTTGTGGCATGAAAGATCTAAAAGATAAGAACTAAAGACATACATCGAGAACTCAACACAAATAATCAGCATCAAAGTAGAAGGTGAAACAACAAAAAGAGCTGCATTGACCACGTAAAACACATAATCACCATATGAGACAGCAGAAAAGATACATTGGCAACTAAACACAAATGATCAGCATATAAGTTGAAGGTGAGACAACAAAACTGCAAAAGGCTAACCAAAACTTATTTTAATTGCTAGCCAAAAAGGAAAATTTGACTTGAAATTCTTGCAACTTACCAAGACCCTATTAATGGAACACCTATTTTTGTTTGTTGAAGCATGAACAAATTTGGCAGCAAAACTTATGGATGGGTTATCTGCATATGCAGCTGTTGGTAAGATCTGCACAAATAAACAACATCAGCAACTCAACTATATGCAGGACTTTTCAGATAGACTAACATGACAATTCTATGCTGGATGAATATACAATTCCAACAATTTTGTCTAAATTTTTTTAGTGAACTACTGAATTGGTTCTGCCAATATTTGTATCATTCCACCTGTTTGTGTCCACACATCATGCGGCTCAAGGACTGATTCCACCCAATGACTTCTATTTTATTTCAAAGAAGCTTCAGGTTTCCCCTTTTTAAGGAACAAGTACTTTCCCACCAAGATTGGTCATACATTAAACCCAGACCATGAAGTTATTTGAAGATTGAACAAATCAAGCTCAAGCAGCATGCAGTTAAACAAGAGAAATGTATCATGTCCTATGAATAAAAGAGAAAAAGCATAGTGATTAAGCCAAAAAAAAGATAAAATCACGAAGAAACTAACCAAATTAGTTCTGCTACATACTCGATTGTAATTCAATTACCAATACAATTAAAGTTCCAAATTATTGGAAAAATCAAATTACTAACATCCAAGACTGCAGCCGGAGTAGGTTGCAGTGCAGTTCTGTCCCCAACATCTCGCTGCCACATACGAACCTGCAAATGATGATATATTAGCAAAAAAAGGCCTCTGACCACTAGAATTCCACAAAAAAAGATCACCCAGAAGATACACTCAATGCACAAGCCTGGCAACTTGCACCAGTACAGTTTGTTATTTCACAAACTGTGATACCATATCTGAGAATTGCAAAACCAGGTAGGAATCTAGACCTAGCGGTCAAATGACTACCTTTCGATTTTGATATTCTTTGAAGGTTCATTAATTTTAGTTCAAAGCATCTTACAAAGTCTAGAAAAAAGGAAAGAAACAAAGAACAAGTCTAGATACTTCAACAGTGAACAATCCTAGATTTGAAGGCTCTTTCATCTTTCTAAGCTGAAAATAATTTAACCACATGCTGTAATGTAAAAACAGTGAAGCACATGCATGTGAATGCTTAAACAACTCTATCAACAATACATTTCAATTTGCAGAATAAAACTAATTTATAGTAAAATAAAAGCTAATTCCTACCAAGCATAACAATATAAACCATGACAAAAAAGGAGTAGACCTACCAGGAAATACCACCATCATGTAATAACAAAACATGAAAAAGATGCTATATCAACAAATTTTATATCTTTTCTAGTAATGTACTAGTTCCTTCAATGTGGTACAAAACCCATAAAAAATCCGACATAATCAAAGCCAATAAACAGACACATAATCAACAATGGAATTTGCAATTTATCACATTTAAGATATACAATGAAAGTAACCTGCATATATCGAACAACTGTGCTTGTATAATCCACAGCACGCCGTTGGACAACCTTTCGCATTCTTCTAGCAGCAAAACTATCTCCATATGCTGCAATATTAGAATAAGCTCAGATCATATATGACATTGTGACTCGAATACTAAATCAACTAAGACCTTATTTCTAACTTAAAACTAACCCTGAAACTTCAAAAAATTTCATGAAGTAGATAGTAAACACCAAAAGATAGTAGAACTTCAGTAAAGATCCCTAAACACCACGGAGTTAAAGTGAACCAAGTGTGCCACTCAATAACTACCAGTGTGCTGAGAATCCCTAAAATAGGTGATGTGATAATGTCTTGATTGAAACAGATAGGACTGACAGGCAAAACTTAACATTTTGGTCTGGGAACAATTCTGGTAAAAGCAAGGTCAGGACAGTACCAATATGATACAATGCACCAAGTGCCAGGTATGAATCAATGATGGTCAGAACTAGTAAGACCACTGCAAGCAGAAAGGAAAAAAGAGAGAGAAAAAAGAGAAAGGAGTAGAGGGAGAAAAAAAGGTGGTGATGTGGATGAGCAGCAGCGAGAACGGGGATGTGGCAGCAACATACAAAGAAAAGGGAAAGAAAGAGAGAGAAAGAAAAAGATAGGGTTATCAAAGCACAATGGGTACTGAACCTGAGCAGTAAGCCAAGGAGGAATCGGATGAGGAGTAGAGGGGTGATGTGGTTGAGCGGCAAAGAAGAGGATGGTGTCAAACAAAAGGTGGCAGCAATGCAGGAGAAACACCAGCAACAGAAGAAAGAAGAGAGAGAAAAAACAAATGTTAAAAGTATGCTGGGCACTGCTAGGCCTGGTGCCATAAGGTTATCAAGCAGTTAGCTCGGTTTTGAACCAAAATGGAAAAAACTGTCTGATTTACCTACCAGTCGATCATCAAACCTGTGAAAATTGATCCATGCCAACAGGTACGATTAAGACTTTACTACATGCTGACCAGCACAGCATTGTACCAGATGAAATCAATATGCCAAAACAAATGCTCAAATAAGAAAGCATTTCTCATCGATTTCACCCAAACTGCTCTAGCGACTCTGGCAGGATATTCCCTTCTTGTCCCATGACCCACCACAACTCAAATCCAACCAACTACCACTAACTAGTTCTCAAGTCTCAACTCCCCCTCCATCGCCTGGTAGCAAAAGACCTCTGATCGACAAAGGTACCAACTCTCTTCGAGCCAGCTTGACAAAGCATAGTTTGATATACCAGATCTATATTAGTATCACTTTTGGTAATTTCTCTGTCATATCATCAAAAATCAGTAGAAATTGGCCACCTACCTCCAATTCTAGCACATACTCAAAAGAAAGAAAGACGGGGAAGGGGAGAGTAGAAATAGAAGAAACCAGAGAAGAAAAGACAAAGGAAACACGAAATAGAGATGTTGTTACCATCATATTTATGAAACAGAGGACAGAGAGTATTCTCAAGAAAACAGTGATATCATCGCAAACAAGGAAGATGTCAAGGTTTTCAAGACCAATCAAGAATCTCGTGGATGTTAACTTCAAATATATTTCTACTTTATTTCTATTTGGATCAATGACACTTCATTTCCAAGGTGATTCTAGAAGAAATAAGCCCACAATGAGATCCAACGTTGTCTTCAAAGCTACAGCGGAATAAGCTTTGAATCTTTTCATTACATCATAGTAACTTACTAATAACATTTCTGTATAATGTAATAAATATTTTTCTAATAGATTATACTTGTTAACCCATCGATAAACGTAGAAAGATCGTTGCATCAGCACCCATACCAAAGTGATGAACTCGAGGAAACATATATACCTTCAGGTGGACTTAGATTGACAAGGCCACTCTGAACCTCATATAAGAAGTAATCTTCAAGCATATTAATTGACACTAATTACCCAACTTTTTAGCTCTCTTGGATTTCCTTATTGTTAACTTCTCATCAACCTAGACGAAGTGACAGGTTAATTGGCTTAGCCATTTAAGAGCATATTTTCCTGGGTGTTTCTGGTCCCAAGTTGTGTAATCATAGGTCAGAAGCTTATCCCAAGTTCTTAGATATGCTTAAGCACTCAGCCCGTCTTTTCATTGTCATCACAATTTTGTCAAATTCCCAACCTTGGGTATGACATGACTGCATTTTCCCATGATTCCATAAAAAGTGGTTAAGGTTTGAAAAGCCAAGTAGAAAGAAGCAGGACCTATCGTAGGGCAGTAACAAAAGAGTCATTTCTACATGCATTTGGATCCTTCATCTAAAACTCCCAAGCCCGATCGTCCGTCCAATAACTAGTAGTACATTTCTCCACACACAAATTCCATGGTTTGCTTTCAATGTGGGGTTCAATAAGCTCAGTGATGGTGGACATAATAGAGCGAAACCAAATCTAGAAAAACAAACAAACTAAAAGTCAAGAACATTCCGATATCTTGGTATCAAACCATCCTACACACCGAAATCATCAACACCAAACGCAAAGGTCAAGAAAAATACGCATTCGGTAACTAACGGCCAGAAGAGAAGTCGAGCAAATCGACTGGTGACCCAATAAGAGATGACGAAGACAGCGAAAAAGAGCAAAGAGCAAGAATTAGTGGTCACACAATTTCCAGAAAGTGGAGAGAGGGGGCTCCTTCACTGCCCCGCTCGGGTCGTACCTTCGTAAGGGGCCGGCGGGCGAGGGAAATCCGGCGCTAGATTGGTGGACGACGCCGACGGCTGCCGTGAAGGAGGAGGCGGTACGCGGGAAAACTCGGGGTTGTGTGGCTGCTCGCCATACATCATCTTCGTCCCGATTCCACACCCTAACCCTAATCCCGATCGAATCGAAGGTGCACCGGGTTTAGGGTTTGGAGAACGGAAGCGACAATATAGTTGCGTGGCGCTCCTAATGGGACCCAATGAGTGGGCCTCGACGGATTTGGGTACCCCTTGCTAATTGGGAACCATTATATTTCGAGGGTGACGTGTTGTCCCACGTGTCAGATTAGAGAACGCCACATGTCCGGCTGTAAAATAATAATAATTACTATTATTATTAATTATTATTATAACTCATCACTACCTTTATAAAAAACTTGCAAACACCTTAAAAATTCAAACTTAAAACCTCCAAACACACGTGAGGAAAACTTGGGGTTGTGCTCTTTTTAAGTACCCAAGAATTCAAGATTAAATTTTAAAAAAATAATCTTGAGTTTTGAAAAAAAAAATATAAAGCATCTTCATTTTCAAAAGAATTCTCACAGACCATCCTTTCTTATTGTTATGGGAAACAACTTTTTACTGTGACCCTGGGGCGTACGGCGGAGGATCCGAGAACCGGAGGGTCGTCTCGGTATGGTTCGGGTCCGTCGATGGCTCCTGCTTTTGCTGGGCTCCGGGGGGCAACGCTCGCCCGGTCGTCGGGAACGAAACCTGCAGCAAGGCGGGTCGGGGGGCGCTCCGCCCGACCCCTCCGACGCTCAAGTTAGCTCTCGTCCGTCGGCCGAGGCCTTAGAATGTTTGAAGGGTTCAGAGTTCACTCACCTCTCTTCGTCCTCCCCCCGCCTGTCTTACCCCTTCGGCTTAAATAGGTCAGACGGATGGCATGCTCCCGGTTGCGTCTGCGGGTGGCGTACGGACCTGACCTCGCATCGGGTGCGTGGTCAACCCTACGAGTAGTTGGGGCGAGGTAGAGGAGAAGCGGCGCCGGCGATCCGATCACGGGGATAAAGGAGCGCGAGGAGAGCGATGACGTCATCCGGGTGTAATACCCAGGACCAGGTGTCACGTCATATTTAAAACCCCTAACGTTACCCCCCCTTAAAAAGCCACTCCTGCGGGACGGTCTTTGAGGGTTGGGGGGTGGTGCTCGGAGAAACCCGGTTGCAAATGAACGGTCGGCTGAGACCTCGGGTGGAGGCTCTGCCTATCGTGGCATTAGCTGTATCACTGTGTAGAATAAGGGGTCGAGGCGCCGCTCAAGACCCAGAAAACCGATGGTCGAGCCGCCACTCAAGATCTAGATAGTCGAACAGCCGTTCGGGATAAGGGGTCGAGGAACCTCAAGACCCAGAAAACCGATGGTTGAGCCGCCGCTCAAGACCTAGATAGTCGAACAGCCGTTCGGGATAAGGGGTCGAGGAACCTCAAGACCCAGAAAACCGATGGTCGAGCCGCCGCTCAAGACCTAGAAAACCGTAATAACCGAACCACCGTTCGGGATAAGGGGTCGAGCCGCCGCTCAAGACCCGGAAAGCCGATGGTCGAGCCGCCGCTCAAGACCTAGATAACCGGAACCGCGTTGGATCAGATCGAGGCGACGCCATCCCCATCACAACCGCCGTCCGTGTAAGGGGTCGAGGCCCGCATAAGATCACAAAACCATAATCACCGAACCGCCGTTCGGGATATAGGGCCAAGCCGCCGCTCAAGACCAGAAAAACGATGGTCGAGCCGCCGCCAAGACTGAAATTATATCGCCGAACCGCCGTCGGATATAGGGCCGAGCCGCCACTCGACCTGAAGCCGTGGTCGAGCCGCGCTCAAGACCTAGATAGCCGAACCGCTGCGTTCGATACAGGATCGAGGATCGGCGGCCATCGATCCCGCACAACCGCCGTCCCAGTAAGTGCGGGTCGAGGCCCGCACAAGATCCGAAAAACCATAATAACCGAACTGCTTCGGGATATAGTCGAACGCCGCCGCCAAGACCCGGAAAACCGATGGTCGAGCCGCGCCAAGACACAGAAAACCATATCGCCGAACCGCCGTTCGGGATATAGGGCCGAGCCGCCGCTCTGGACCCAGAAAACTGGTGGTCGAGCCGCCGCTCAAGACCTGGAAAACCATATCGCCGAACCGCCGTTCGGGATATAGGGCCGAGCCGCCGCTCTGGACCCAGAAAACCAGTGGTCGAGCCGCCGCTCAAGACCTGGATAGCCGAACCGCCGTTCGGGATACAGGATCGAGGCGACGCTCAATCCCCCGTTGCCGAACCGCCGTCCGGTAGTAAGGGGTCGAGGCCCGCACAAGACCTGGAAAACCATAATAACCGAACCGCCGTTCGGGATATAGGGGTCGAGCCGCCGCTCAAGACCCGGAAAACCAGTGGTCGAGCCGCCGCTCAAGACCTGGAAAACCATATCGCCGAACCGCTCGATATAGGCCGAGCCGCCGCCCGACCAGAAACCGATGGTCGGTCGAGCCGCGGCTCAAGACCTAGATAGCCGAACCGGCGTTCGGGATACAGGATCGAGGCGACGCTCAATCCCCTGTTGTCGAACCGCCGTCCGGTAGTAAGGGTCGAGGCCCGCACAAGATCTAAAAATAATAACCGAACCGCCGTCGGGATATGTGTCGAGCCGCGCCAAGACCCGGAAAACCAGTGGTCGAGCCGCCGCTCAAGACCTGGAAAACCATATCGTCGAACCGCCGTTCGGGATATAGGGCCGAGCCGCCGCTCTGGACCCAGAAAACCGGTGGTCGAGCCGCCGCTCAAGACCTAGATAACCGAACCGCCGCTGTGCCGCTTTAAAGACGGTTCGCGCTAGTGCGGTTGCTGGAATCGAGGAGTCGTTGGCGTGCTGGGTAAGTTACTTACCTGGGTGGTGGACACGTCACCTCTTCATTAATATGACGCCGGCGCTTGGACTGCCCGATGCGATGCTGTTGGGTGGTATGTGCGGCGTCATGCTGTCGCTTGCCTCGGGAGGCGAAAGGCCGAGGCCCCCTTTCCTATAAATAGCGAGCTCCGCGACACTCTATCACTTTTTATCAGCGGAGTTTTCTCTCTCGAGTCCTGTCGTTGTCTTCCTCGAGTTTTCTCCCTTGGCCGGTGTCCTTTGACTCCCTTGATCGATTCCTTCCACTGTACGATGGCTCTTCCTTCCACCTCCTCCTCATCTACTTCTTCCTCTTCCTCCCCCTCTGTCACTACCCGTGTCGCCGCTCTCCCCTCATCTCCTCCTTCCAGCCCTTCCTCAGGTGCGGAAGCGACGCGTGCGCTAGAGGCCATAATGTGGCCGCACGACCAGGATTCCACCCTGGATGAGCGCATGGTAGGGATCCTCCGGTGGCGCTACGGCATTCCAGAAGAATATGCCCTTTCGGCCCCTGAGGCGGGGCAGCGGGCCTTCGACCCTGTTCCTAAGGGCTTTGCCCTGACTGTCGATGCCTTGGAGGCCAGCCTGCGTCTTCCCCTACACCCAATCATTACGTCTTGTATATCCTTGTGGCGGATCTCGCCTTCACAAATAACCCCAAACTCTTGGCGGTATCTGGTGGCTTTCCTGGGGGAATGCCATTACGCCAACATCGCCCCGACCCGCAACCTTTTTCTTTCCTGCTTCCGTCTTTTCAAGGGGTCGGGGGGATACTTCCTTGCCGCCCGGGCAGGGTTCCGGGTTAGCGGCGCCCCCACCAATAACAAAGGGTGGAAGAGGCGCTTCTTCTTCGTCCAGTGCCAAAAAGACTGGGGTTTCGGGGTTCGATGGTCGTCAAGGACCATTGATAACACTGCCCCGAAACTCAATGCTGAGGAGCGTGCGCACCTCGAGCTGCTGAGGGTGATTCTCCCTTCCTCGCAAGCCATCCGCAATATGTCGGAGAAGTGGCTTGTGGAGGCGGGGCTTAGCCCGCGCTCTCGGGGTAGGCTGTTGTTGCTTCACGTCTCCTGGATTGCTGCCACACTCCAGTTTCTAACTCATCCTTGTTCTTTGCAGGAATGGTGAACCTGCGGTCATTTCATGATTCGGGCACTCCGGCAGGATAGTCCCCGCGCCCGGTTTCCAAGCGGCGGGGCGACTCCGCGACGACCGACAGGGGACGCCCGAAGAAGAGGCCCAAGGCCAAAGACGTGGTGGACTTGGAGGTGCCAGTGGCTCTCCCGGCCGGGGCGACCGACCGACTGGGTGCCTCGGCTCCTGCCGAGAGCACCGGGCCCAGCCAGGGGACGACCGGGAAGGGTCAGCGTCCCCCGGCCATGAAGGATTTGTGCCGGATCACTCCGGGGAAGGATCAGCCATTCCTTTCTCGGCTGATGGGTGAGGTTCATCCGGCGCCGGCGACCCCGGTGGCCCGGTGGCATGGTACGTCAGGGGACAAGGTGTGGGACCGGGAGAGCCCTCGGCCAGCTACCTCAGGGCGCTCCATCCTGACATAGCTCGGGACCTATACACGCCCCCCGCAAAGGCCCTTATTGCCAAATCGGCCAAGTCGGTGTTGTGGGTAAGCACCGTCTCAAGTGTATTCTCTTGGCCAAATACTATACACCATTTTTACCTTTTCCTTTCTGTGCAGAATCTCTACTACACCACGGCCCTCATCGACCGGGTGAACGACGCCGGTCGGTTGGTGGGCGGACTGGGCGAGCACAACCTCGAGTTGCGCCACCGAAGAGGCCCGGCGAGATCTGCGAGGCGATTTGCTGCCGAAGCGTCGGCCGACATGGCGCGGAAGTTCTGCGCTAATCGCGAGCTCGAGGCCGCCTCGGCGTCCCAGGCCAATCTGCAGAAGCTTCTCCGGACGGAGAAGCTGGAGAACCGCCTCCGCACAAAGGAGGCCTCGGAGTTGGCGGCAAAGCTGACTTCGAGAGAGGCCGAGGTGAAGGCCGCCCAGGAAGCCCTTGCCGCGGCAGAAGGCAGCCGTCCGGAGAGGGACCGGGAGGCGGTCGAGGCATACAAGAAGTCGGAGGGCTTCCTCCTCGGGCTGGACCGGACGGGCAGGGTGTCATACGAGTATGGGTACAAGGTTGCCCTGGCCCGATTCCGAGCATGCCCTCCAGGCTCCACGGTCGAGGAGGATCCCTTCTCCTCCTGCCCCGAGGACGAGGGCGTGGACATGCCCGGCGAGGTTCCCTTCGACGACAGCCTTCCCGGAGCCGCGGCTTGAGGGGTTTTGTTTATTTTTCTTCTTTTTGAGAGGGTCTTTCCTCACCCTTGTAACACCTTTTTCCCCTCTAGGGGCTCGTTTTGTACTCCAAAGATTTTTGGCAATACAATTCCTTTTTATGATAATGTTCTTTCTGAGTTAACTCCAATAGCCTGAGTCAAATACTAACACACTTCTGTTTGGTCCTTAAACAAAGTACTTCTTAAGGTTCTGGACGTTCCAGGTCCTCGGGAATTGCTGCCCGGTCATAGTCGCGAGTCGGAACGTTCCCGGTCGGATGACTCTGATTATCCGGTAGGGGCCTTCCCACTTTGGTGCAAGCTTGCCCCTTGAGTGGGCGGGATCACTTTCTTTCGCCTTGCGCAATACTAGATCTCCCATCCCGAGAGGTCAAGGGCGCACTTTCTTATTATAACTTCTGGCAACACTCCGATTGTACGCCAACATCTTTACGTGCGCGTCGGCCCTGCGCTCTTCTAGCAGGTCTAGGCCGGCCCGAACTCCCTGGGTCGAGGTGGACTCTTCATAGTTTTCCACCCGGAAGGTTGGAATGACTAGCTCGGCCGGTAGGACCGCCTCCACGCCGAATGCTAGGGAGACTCGCCCGAAGCCGTCTTCGGGGTAGTCCGCAAAGACCATAGGATGTTCGGGAGCTCATCGACCCAGCTCGATCGGGCTTCCGAAGTCCTTTTCCTAAGCCCGTCTAGGATAGATCGGTTGGTCACCTCGGCGAGCCCGTTGGTCTGGGGGTGGGCCACCGAGCTAAACCTCAACTGAATCTGGTAACTCGCGCAGAACTCCATGAATCGAGTGCTGGCGAACTGGGTGCCGTTATCAGTAATGATAACGTTAGGAAGGCCGAATCGGGTCACAATGTTCTTCCATATGAACTGTTCGACTCGTTCGGCCGTGATGATTGCCAGGGGCTCGGCTTCCACCCACTTAGTGAAGTAATCAATCCCCACGATGATATATCTCCGCTGGCCAGACGCCGAGGGGAACGGACCCAAAATGTTGATTCCCCATTGCGCGAAGGGCCAGGCGCAATCCATGGAGGTGAGTGGGACCGCAGGGAGCTGCAGGGCACGGGCTTGGCGCTGGCAAGTGTCGCACCGTCGCACAAAAGCCTTAGCGTCTCGGTGCAACGTAGGCCAGTAGTAGCCTTGGCGCAGTATTTTGAAGGCCAAAGTTCGGCCACCCATATGCTCCCCACAGGTCCCGTCGTGAACTTCGGCGAGAATTACTTTCGCCTCGTCGGGATCTAAGCATCGCAGTAGGGGATGAGAAAACGACCTTTTGTAGAGCCGGTCGCCAATCTCGCAGTACCATGCCTGGGTTCGGCGGAGCCGCCGTGCCTTGACCTCATCCTCAGGCAGGATCCCATCACGCTTGTATTTCAGCACCTCCTGAATCCACATAGGTGGAGAGGTCGGGACTCCAGGATCCCCTATTTCTATGATAGCCACCGACCGGTGTGTGAGCTCTTCGACCTCGGGTGTTCCTCGTGTTCGGCTCCCGAGGCAAGCTTCGCGAGCTGGTCCGCCCGCTCGTTTTGGGACCTGGGCACTCTAGACAAAGTGAAACGAGAGAAGTTAGAGGTCTGAGTTTTTACCTCGGTCAGATATTTGGACATGGTCGGGTCCCGCGCCCGATACTCCCCGCCGACTTGTTCGACGACCAGTTGGGAATCCGTGAGAACATGAACTGCTCTCGTGCATCTCGCCAAGCGAAGGCCTGCCAAGAGTGCCTCGTATTCCGCCTCATTATTTGTGGCCTTGAAGCCGAAGCGGAAAGAACGCTCGAAAGCGTGTCCGTCGGGGTCCTCTAGAATGAGTCCTGCGCCGGCACCCCTCGAGCTAGAAGACCCGTCCACGTCACGAGGACCAGTCTTGATAAATCTGCTCCACGCACTCTGTTTCCGGTGTCAACTCAGAGATGAAATCGGCCAAGGCACAGGCTTTGATGGCGTTCTCGGTTTATGCGGAGTCGAACTCGGATAGCTCCGCAGAGCCATTTTAGAAGGCGCCCGCCACGTCAAACTTAGAGAACTTGCGCGAGGGTTGGTCGGTCATTACCTCAATCGTATGGGCACGGAAATAGGGGCGTAAGCCAGAGCTGCTAGGATAGCGCTAATGCCAACCTTTCGATGGGGATAAGCTGCTCGGCCCACGCAACACATGGCTGGTGTAATAAAGCCGGATGTTGTGCGTCGAGCTTCCTTCACGATCTTGAGCTTCTTGCATCTTTGAGATGCCGCGGTAGAGTTTAAGTTTCTCGGTGTAGACAGAGGTAAAGGCGGGGAGTTCGGATAAGTCTTTGCTTGAGCGTGTGAAGGCTTCCTCGCATTCCGCCGTCCATTGGAAGTTCTTCGGATCTTTGAGGATTCGGAAGAAAGGAAGACACTTATCTCCCGATCGGGACAAAAACCGGGACAGAGCCGCTATCCTTCCGTTAAGGCATTGAAGCTCCTTCACCGTTCTCGGAGATCTCATGTCGACGAGAGCTTGGATCTTCTCCGGGTTGGCATCAATTCCCCTCTCGTGTATGATGAATCCGAGGAACTTCCACGATGTCACGCCGAAGACGCACTTAGCTGGATTAAGGCTCATCCCATATCTTCTTAGCGTAGAGAAGGTTTCCCGCAAGTCATCAAGGTGTGCAGCCCCTGTACGACTTTTTATGATCATGTCGTCGACATATACTTCCATGTTCCGCCCTATTTGCTGGGCGAACACCTTATTCACCATCCTTTGGTAGGTGGCCCCCGCATTCTTTAACCCGAACGGCATGACCTTGTAGAAATATGCTCCTTGGGGCGTGTGGAAGGCCGTGTGTTGCTGATCCTCGGGGGCCATCCGGATCTGATTGTAGCCGGAGTAGGCGTCCATGAAGGAGAAGCGGGCGTGCCCCGCGGTTGAGTCGACCAACTGGTCGATCCTAGGCAAGGGGAAGCAATCCTTCGGGCAAGCACGATTTAGATCGGTGTAGTCGACACACATCCTCCAGCTTCCATTGGGCTTCTTTACCAGGACTACATTGGACAGCCACTGGGGATACCTGACTTCCTCAATGAAGTCAGACGCCAAGAGCCTGTCGACCTCCATTTGCACAGCCTGTTGGCGCTCGAGGGACTGAGGCCGGGGTCTCTGTCTTCAGCGGGTGTCGGAAATGTGCGAGATGGTGTTGAGAAACCGAGATCGATTCGGGAGGTCGGCCGTATCGCGAAAACGTCGGTGTTTTCTGGAGGAGGCTAATAAGTTGGGCTGCTCTTGATCATCGAGTCGGGACCGATCGGCCGTCGTCCCGGGCGGTCATCTTGCGCCGGAATGTTGATCGCCGGGTTTGTCGGCTCGGGGCCTTCGATGCAGTGTTGCATCCGCGTGGGTCTTCGAGGGGTGCTCGGCCTTTTCCTCTTACCTGTGGAGATTCTGGTCAAGTAACATCGTCTGATTCACGAGATCTCCCGGACTTCCCGACTCGGCGCTGGTCGGAAACTTCAAGGTCCGGTGGTATGTAGATATAACCGCCCTTAGCCTGTTGAGGGTGGGCCGGCCCAGTATGGCGTTGTACGCGGTAGGGAGGTCGACCACCAGAAAGGTCACCAGCATAGTTTTGGTCTTTGGAGAATCCCCGAGAGTTAACGGTAGGGTCACCGCGCCCCGCGGCGAGATCGAGTCGCCGGTGAAGCCGGTGAGCGCTGAGTGCAAGGGCTTAAGGGCTTCCTTCGGCAGCCCCAACTTCAAAAAGGCTTCGAAGTAAAGGATGTCGGCCGAGCCGTGTCGACCATAATCCTTGGACCTGCGCATTGGCTATTGGGCCGACACCACCGGTAGCGTCATCATGCTCGACGCTCCCATGTTCCTGAGGGGAACATGATCTCTGCTCGGAGGAGGGTAGTATTCCCCGGCCGCAACACGGGCGTAAGCACCGTCGGCGCTATGCCCTCCGGGCGGGCCCCGATAATTACGTAGATGTGTTGCTCGACAGGGCCTTCGGGATGCAGGGATGGTTCCCGTGGACGCTGGAGGTATTGATCCAGGTGACCTCTTCGGATCAGCTCTTCAATTTGCCGCTTCAGCTCGTGGCATTGCTCGGTGTCGTGTCCGTTTTACCGATGGAAGCGGCAATACTGGGTATGATCGGCCAGCTCTCGCCGGCCCTTCATCGGACGGGGCTGCCTGAGCATTCCCCGCTCCTTTATCTGAAGAAATATTTGCGTCCGAGACGCGTTTAAGGGGGGAGGTGGCGGCCCGAGCACGTGTTGGTCGGGGTGCCCCGACCGGGATCCTCGGTGTGGGGACTGCCGCCTCGTCATTGTTCCCGCTCGGGATGGAGTCGAATGCCCCCTCGGTCGTTCTTCCCTTCTTCCCGACATCCAGGTCTCGGCCGCCACATATTGACTTGCCCGCTGAAACATTTTCGCGATGGACGCAGGGGGTCGCTCCACCAAGGACTAGCAAAACCTCGATGGTCACAGTCCCATCATAAATGCCTGCATCAACAACGATGGGTGAGCGTCAGATAACTCCCGTACCTCCGTGGTAAACCTCCGCACAAAGTGGGAGAGGGGTTCGTCCTCTTTCTGCTTCAAACCCAGGAGGAGTGCTCAGAAGGCTTCGGTCGCGCAAACGCCAAAAAATGTAGCTCGAAGTCCTTGGCGAGCTGTTCAAAGGATGTCACCGTCCCGCTTTTTAAAGTGCTATACCACGCACGAGCGGATCCTTTCAACGTGGTGGGGAACGCGCGGCACATTAAGGCGTCCGAGGTTCCATATAGGGCCATCTGAGCCCGGAAAGCGGCGACGTGGTCCGCTGGATCACTGACTCCATCATAGAGGTCGATGGAGGGGAGACGGAAGTTCAGGGGCACCGGGTATTCCCGTATGTCGGTGGCGAACGGGGACTCCCAGTGGGGTTCTTCCCTCTGCTCCTCTTTGGACTTACGGACGTCCCTTTGCACCTCATCCAGGCGCTGGGCGATAGACCGAAGTTGAGCCCGAAATAAATCCGTCGAATTTGAGGACACCGCCTCGGGTTCGGGCGGGATGCCGTTTTAGAGCCGGGTTCCGTCTGAACCGGGCGGGAAGCCGGGAGATGGTGCCATGGGGGTGCCACACGGCCGGGGAGGGTTCCGCCTCTGAAGGTCGGGCCTCCCGCCTCCTCGTAGGCGAGGAGGATCGCACTGACGGCACTTGCCAGGGTTCGGACCTGTTGGGAAAGGTCCTGAAAGGCCTCCGCCGTGACGGGGGGGAGAAGCGGAGTAACCCGACTCGGCGGGTGGAGTCCGGGTCGTTAAATAAACTCCAGTAGCGATCTGCGGTCGCGGCGAGATCGTCCCTTCGAGGTTCGGCGTCGTTGGGACCCCCGCCGAGGTGCCACCCGGAAGCGACCTTTCGTCCATATATTGTTCGGAGCAGGTAGACCTTCGAGAACGGGCCCTCCTTCTAGCGCCAATCTGTTATGGGAAACAACTTTTTACCGTGACCCTAGGGCGTACGGCGTAGGATCCGGGAACCGGAGGGTCGTCTCGGTATGGTTCAAGTCCGTCGATGGCTCGCCCGCTAGGCTCGGCGGCGCTGCCGGTCGTCGAACGAAACTGCAGCAAGGCGGGTCGGGCGCTCTGCGACCTCCGACGCTCAAGTTAGCTCTCGTCCGTCGGCCGAGGCCTTAGAATGTTTGAAGGGTTCAGAGTTCACTCACCTTTATTCGTCCTCCCTCCGCCCGTCTTACCCCTTCGGCTTAAATAGGTCGGACGGATGGCATGCTCCCGGTTGCGTCTGCGGGTGGCGTACGGACCTGACCTCGCAGACCGGTGCCGTGGTCAACCCTGCGAGTAGTTGGGGCGAGGCAGAGGAGAAGCGACGTCGGGCGATCTGATCATAGGGATAAAGGAGCGCAGGAGGGGCGATGACGTCATCCGGGTGTAATACCCAGGACCAGGTGTCACGTCATATTTAAAACCCCTAACACTTATATAAAAATATTATTTTATATCTATTTTTTATATTTCATCATCGCTCTCACCTCCCTACATCGTCTTTAATGTTGACCCAGCAAAAAAAAGATAAATAACAAAACAAGGGTTAAAGCATAAAGGATAAACTTATCATTTATATAAAAAAAAATTGTTCTACAAATATTTCTCAAAACTAATATTTTCTTTTAGAAATTCATTCAAAATTCAATCTTGGGTAGTAAACCTAAAAATATCAAAGCTGATAAAATCGATGGAATAAAAATATCAAACAAAATAAAAACGAAGGAATAAAGCCTTCAAGCATCGACAAACAGCTTGTGATTGGAATTGCAGTCACGGTGGTCTCTCTCCTTACATATTTACTTACGGATGCACATGTCTGGCTGAAGTATATGCATGTATAACAACAACACTCTTAGTAACGCATCTCGATCATTCATGGTTGAAGTATGTATGAATAACAACAACACTCTTAGTAAACTCCAAATTTCAAGAAGCTTGCACTCAACACATTCCAAAACCATACGATTTCTTACTTAGAACACGCACACGCGCATCGCTTTGTCTGCTTAGAACACCAACCACCATACTTTATTACCGACGACGATATGATGTAGCTTCTTGGTTCTTATTCTGTGGACTTCATTAATGGCGATTGGATTCAGATTAACGGAGGGAGGCTAAGCCACGTAGATGCCGAGTGCATCGAGGTACAAGCCGGAGCGAGCGGTGAAGCCAACGATCCTTCTGCCAGGTGCCTCCAAGTTGAACGCGACTCCCACTTCGCCGCCATACGGGCCGTACGTGCGCTTGTTGCTGACGAAGGTCAGCGACCTCACGATGGAGACGCCACAGAACTCGCCGTAGTGACCTCTTATGGATCCCAAGGATTCATCATCATCCAGATTGAACTGCACAAGCCGGCCATATAATGATCGGATGAGTTAAGTAGAAGTAGAAGCAGCAGCGGTCTGCGACCAGGGGTGGGTATGGCAGCTTTACCTCGGAGAACTGCCCACCTCCTCCGCCCCACTGGCCGGTCCACACGTCTGCGCCGTTGCGCCGGTACATGATTCTGATCGCATCGATTGCAACTCCATGACGAAGCTGCACCTTCAAGATGCGGTTGCCAGCGCTGATGTCCATGTCTCTCTGACCGCCTCCGTGGCCTCCACAGGGCCCCAAATGATACGTCCCGGCCTACAAGAAACATGGATCCGATCATCAACCACACGGCGCATGACTCAAGAGGAGTGTCTCTTACCATGTTTCAGCAAGCTTGAAGGTGAATGGTTTTCCCTTGCGGAGTCGATGACAAAGGAATGAAGCTTACATGCATATACATATATAGGCATTGGAATGCCCAAGTCTTTCATCAGCACACTTCGTTCACCGGAAGGAGGATGGATGGAGGATGTGAACGAGTCAGAACGCAGCCAAAGTTTTTTTGGCGTCTTTGGCTGTTGACTTCTGCATGATGTTCGATACAAAATGGCCTGATGGGTTTGTTCAAATCCGTTGGATGCCCTGACTTGGTCTAATACAACTTATAAAAAGAAGCTCAAGAATTAGTCGTCGTTGACAATCTTCTTCCAGCCCAATCCATGGAGGATAGATGTTGAGATCACGTCTTACTCGTATGCACATCGACAACATTGTGGCAGAAAGCAACTCAAATACTATTATCGTCATCTCAATCATTCCGTTTGCCATCGTCAACGCTTATCCATGATGGATACATTGTGTGTTTTCTATGGACGGTCGTCTGATAGTAATAACCTAACGGAGGAAGAGTTCAAGATTCCCTTTGCCGGTCTCATGGCCGACCTTTGAAACAACTCTCGTCATTTTCTTTTCTTAGAGATGGATTGATTCAAGAGAAATTTTCAAACTCGCGTGTGCTCAACTTGGGAATATATTATTGTATCGATATTTTCTATTTCCTTTTTCCTTTTCCTTATGGATGGTTGGCAACAGTCAGCCTCGATTTTCACCGTAATTCTTTGTAATATTTCGAAGACATGTTCTTAAATGTTTAAATAGAATGAATTCTTGGAAAAAATTTATAACTTTGGGTTTCTTTCACAAAGCATCCCAAGTTTGAAATTTTTCCTCGGAGCATTCTTTTTTTTAATAACCATTTTACTCGTATCAATCATCGCCCGATCACACCTCTATTCACGCTTGATAACCTCGCTTGTTTGCACTTGACATCATCAACCGTGGCCCTTGTGCGAGGAAGGAGGGGTTGACCATCGACCCCTGTGCGACCCTCACATCGATGATCATTAACGAGAGAGGAGGGAGAGGAGTTCGAAAAGAGAGAATGTGATGACAAATCCAATGGGGGAGCGAGAAGGTAATGACAAATCCAATAAGGAGAGAGAAGGCCGGCAACCCATTGAGGTGATCATGGTCATCGTGTCCCCTCCTATCTTGCACGAGGACCACCACGATGAGAGTCGATGGGTCGAACAATCAAGCATGAGCAGAGGTGTGGCCAAGGCTAAGCTATAAACAAAAATTTTCCAATATTATAGGGACAAAATAGTCTTTTCACACAATCATGGGTGCTTTATGAAATTTTTTTGAACATGGTGTATTCCGTAAGATAAACCCAAAGTTAGGGATTTTTTTTTAGAATTTACCCATTTAAATATTTAAATATAGAATATATTTAATTATTAAGTTTAGAAATAACTAAAGTATTAAATATTTTAAATTATTTTAAATTCTTATAATCATAATGAGTTGTAAAAGGATTTTATGTTATTTACTATTTTGACTAAGTAGATCTTTTTTTTAAGTAAAATTATTATTTTAAAGATATTTACAAAAAAAAAGAACATCGCCTACTTAAAATGTAGAAGAGAGGTTAAGTATTATTTTCATAGACTTAGTTGATTTTGTATAAGTCATATAATACTCTTATGTATTTATTTGTAAAGAGTTAGTCTCATGTAAACTTGTAAAGTCTCCTAAGATCATGCAAGGGATAATACAGGTTAGTAGAAGTATTAAACTTGAAATTTCATAAATAAATATTTTAATAAACAATTGATAAGTAATGCAAAATAACTCTACAAACTCTGGAGAATATGAAACATTAATCCAAATACTTATCCAACTATATGTTACCCTAGATAGCTCTAAGGGATTGATATTGGTGTATAAAAAGTGACCTATTGGAGGTCTTATTTTTGGATAGTTGTGCTTGTACATAGTGATTACACACATGTTATATTTATGAGCCTAAAATTACTATAAAACTCTTCTAAAATAGGATTGTCAAACCTATTACAATCCCCTTGTATGCTATCTAAGTCATAAATAAAATTTAAAATAACACAAACATTACGTCACACATCTTCCATACATGACGCTATGACCCATTGTTCTTTATGAGAAAAATCACATCTATTATTTCTTATATAACAACACAATTAGTTGGCATGCTACTTTCTCTCTTTGAATACATATACTAAATTATATTTGGTAAATTTTTGCAACAATGACATAGCATCTCTAATGATACTAAGTCATTTTCAAGGCTGAAAGATCTCTTTTTGAAGATTTTCATAATCAATTGTGCATTTGTTTCACTGATTTTTTTTTTACAAATAAAGATAAAAATATGTTACTTCACAAAAAAATATAATTTATGCCTCCAGCATATGGCCAAGCCTATCTACAAAAAAGTAAAATGATGGTTTATGCTGCTTAATTGGAAGAAATAAATAGATCCCTTGACGTATAGTTCCAATCTAAGAAGGAAGAGAGGGGGAAATCGAAATAAAAACATCCTCTAATGAAGGTCCAACAATATGTGCCAAAGGCACCTCTTGTAACGACCCCTAATATCGTCGGTTCCTTATTGCCTTCGGTTTGATCTAAGATCTAATGATAAAAACTGTCACTTTATCTTTTTAAGGAGACTTGGTCCTGTGCTAGAGATATTGATTGTCCTCATTTTTAAGCAATAGTACTTTTTTTTTAAAAGGTGAATTTAAAAAAAACCTTAGAATTTGTTTTACTGCCCACTAACTTTAAAAAATTCTTATATAAATTTTTTTCTTCAAAATGATCATTCTATATCTATCGACTAGTGCCCTCCCTTGATCGACTATGCCTTAATGCATAGATTGATCTCATTGGTCGTCCTTCTCTACGCGCATGAGGGCTAGCTTTGCTAGCCTCCCTTTTTCCCTTCCTCCTCGATCGTCTATATCTTTGTACGTAAGACTAAGCTAATTGTCTCCCTTCTCTCTCTTAGCCTCCTGTGCCTTTCGTGCATTGCATAAAGGCAATGGTAAAGGCGGCACGAAGGAGACAATCGTAATAGTGACTAAGATAGAAGTAAAATAATTATTTCACGTAGTCATAAAAAAATATATAATGATATATTTATCATAATTTCTCAATATAGAAGGATAAAATCAATTAGATTTTTTTTTTGGCATGAAACTTATAGATAACGAATATATCCTTGCCACTCGGAGATATTGTTCTAATACCTCATCTTTCTGACCTGTTCGAATCGGGATTAGTGAATCTTTCAATGTAATTTAGGACATGTTGAAGTGAAAAACTAGATATATTCGAGTTGAGTTTGGATCCCTTGGTAATAAGTTCTATCTTACACCACCACGATAAAGAAGCTCGAACATAAGCATTGTAGATACATGTGTTTTTCTCTGGTTTCGAAATCATGGTGGGTCCCAACAGAAAAGCTTGTGGGGAGCTGCACTCGGTTTCAACGCACGCAAAGAATGGCCAATAGACGGACGCCACATCGTACCTCGTTTGGAGCTGTTCCTTCGTGTCCGTCTCCCAAGGGACACTTGGGAGTGTGTTTCCGGGTTTAGAAACCTAAATTGAACCGGATCCAAGCAGTTTTGGATTCGGAACTGATAGTTTTAATTTTGATTTCCATTCTGATTTCTGTTCTTAAGAAATCGCCTTGTTCGTTATGATATTTTATCTTGGTTTGACAAGATCCATTTAAGAATATGCGTGACTGATATTAAGTTTCTTTGGATTAGAATCGAACCGGATCCAAATAGTTCCTAGCCTATTTCTAGAACCTAAGTTCCAGTTCTATTTTTATACGTGTATATATTTAAAAATTTTAATAAAAAAATAATTTAAAGCAGTGAGAAAATTCACAAATTTATTTTAAAATTTTGATCAAAGTTTTACTTTTTAAAAGTGGATGCATTTCCATGCACTTAATAACATTAAAATAAATAATAAAATCATTAATCATTGGTGTTATGGATGTCCTCGTCGTTCATTCCGTTGGTAGATAAAACAAGTTCTCATTGTCTTCATCGATTATTTTTTGATTTCGTTGCTCCAGTTTGATTTAGTTATCATGCTTAGGCCTCGAATGATTCAAAGAGTCGTTCCATTTAGGATGCATCGTGCACGTTGAAAGCTTGCTCCGTGGCTACTATTAACATTGGAGTTGCTAATATTTATCTTATAGTGATATCACTAAATTTAGATAAATAAATAAATTTAGATTTTTCACCTCAACAATCCCCTCGGTTTCTTTATCTTTGTATTAATAATTTCTTTCATCTACGATGGATCACTAACTCGGTGCGATTTGAATATTATAACTTATTGCCTATTATAACCTGCACTATATTGGTCATATAAATTAATAATTATTTTTAAAATTTTCATTTTTTTATACTAATATCAATAATCATAGCAATAATAAAATAATTAGATAAACTATTTATTCTATAATGAGGATAAAAAAAATAAAAAAAAATCAAATCGGACCGATTAGGTGCCGATTCGAATCTAAGCGTGATCCATGGGACATCCTCCTGCCGACAAAAAGATATGAATTTGACCTAAAGTCAACCACAAACAGGTCCGGTCTTCGAAGAGCACCGTCGGTGGTGCTTTTCCTGTTCCGTACTGCAGCCGGCAAGACTAATCTGTCGGTGGAGATTGCACCGATAGATTCAGCTGTCGACCACGACAACGCTGTCTGATTGGGGGGGAACGTCACGATATCGACCATTCTTCTCCGGCATATATACTTTTTTATCGGAGAAATGGGTCACCCAAAGCTTCCTTCGTCACTGCCAAGACTTCCCAACCGGGAAGAATCAACGCCACTGCCATCGTTCTCAGATTGTTCCTTTCCTCATGAGAGATAAAACATTGCTCAGGTTCATCCAACCTCTTTACTTGCTGTCTCATGGCTTGGACCAGTAGTCCCATTCCACTTCTTTACCTCGTATGGATCGGTCTTCTATTCAGCTCCGGAGATGCTGCCCCTTCAGGGAGATGCATAGAGAAGGAGAGGAAAGCTCTCCTCAGCATCAGAACTGGCATCTCTGATGCTCACGAATGGCTGTCTTCCTGGACGGGCAAGGACTGCTGCAGCTGGGAGGGAGTCGAATGCAACGCCGCCACCGGTCACGTGATAAAGCTCGACCTCCACAATCCTGGCGGTCCGTCATCGAACATAAGCAAGGTGAATCCCTCTTTGCTCGAGCTGAAGCATTTGAGCTATTTGGATTTACGCTGGAACTATTTTGATGCTGCGCCCGTTCCTGAATTCATTGGATCTCTCACCGAATTGGAATACTTGAACCTCTCGAGCGCCGGATTCGGCGGAACGATCCCCCACCAGCTTGGCAACCTATCCAACCTGCTCTCGCTGGAACTGAGTGAGAACAAAATTAGCGGTGGGATCCCGGAGAGCTTGGGGAGTCTTTCGGAGTTGGTTTCGCTGGGACTGGCTCTGAATAGCATCAATGGAGAAATACCAGCAACGCTCGGTGATCTGAGAAGTCTACAGATCATGGACTTGAACTCCAATAACATCAGCGGAGAGATGCCAGAAACTATCGGCAAGCTCAGAAACTTGGAATTGTTAGATCTCTCCTCGAACAAGATTCAGGGGGTGATACCCGAAAGCATAGGCAACCTCAGCAAACTGTGGGCGCTACGTCTGTCCAACAACAAAATCGGCGGAGCAATGCCGGCGACTCTCGGGAATCTAACTGCGTTGCAGACTTTGGACCTATCAAACAATCAGATCAGCGAACAGATGCCAGATTCATTGGGAAATCTCTATCGCTTAGAATCCTTGAGCATAAATGGCAACAACATAGGGGGGGAAATACCAAGCAGCATGGGAAATCTATGCAACCTGAGCAGTTTGGATGCTCATGAGAACAGAATAAAAGGACAGCTTACCGGCTTCACTGAAGGCTTGTCGAGATGCAGAACCAGCAGCATTTGGTCTCTTTACCTGCAGAACAATGAGATCAGCGGTCCTATTCCCAATGAGATAGGGAAGCTTCAGAGCTTGATACGTCTTAACCTCGGTTCAAATTCATTGAGTGGTCCGATTCCTGCATCCTTGGGGAACTTGTTTGTGCTGACTGATCTAAATCTTTCTTCGAACTCCCTGGTAGGGGAACTATCCGAAGCCAACTTTGCCAATCTAACAAACATAGATAGTTTGGATCTATCCCACAACCTCCTGACGGTGGATGACAGCCAAGATTGGCTTCCTCCATTTCAAGCCACCGATATCAGAATGCGCTCTTGCAACCTGGGGCCCAAGTTTCCGCCATGGCTGCGGAACCAGACTACGTTGAGCCATCTTGATCTATCCGGCAATGGGATATCAGATGCTTTTCCAGATTGGTTTTGGAGCTTGTGTTTGTCAGACTTGAATCTCAATGTTTCTCGTAATTATATGAAAGGAGGTCTGTCGAGCTCGATAGCGTGTTTCTGGACAGTGATCGTTGATTTGAGCCACAATAACTTGGAAGGTTTCATACCTACGATGGATCCCATGCTTTTGTTTTTGGATCTCTCAGACAATTTGTTCTCCGGGCCTATTCCTCCGGCCATGGCTGCCGGGACTGACTACTTGACCTTCATGCTTCTGTCCGATAACAGGCTGAACGGCACCGTCCCCTCCTCCTTCTGCGAGGCATATCATTTGCAAGTTCTCAACCTCGCCAACAATGGCTTCTCGGGAGCACTCCCGGACTGCTGGAACGATTCATTAGCCTTGAAGATACTTGATGTTTCAGGCAACAAAGTATCGGGTGGCATTCCCGAGACATTGGGTCTTTTACCCCAACTCAAATCGTTGCACTTGAACGACAATGGCCTCTCTGGTAGAATTCCCTCGAGCTTGCAACGCTGCAAGGACCTGGTGACCATCAATCTGGGCCAGAATAGATTGTCCGGTGCCATACCCGGATGGATCGGGGAGAAGCTCTCGTCGTTGAAGGTTCTTCGTCTGCGCTCAAACATGTTTACCGGTGCCATTCCGCCGCAGCTATCGCGCATTGCTTCCCTGCAAGTGCTGGACCTCGCTCGGAACAATCTTTCTGGTGCGCTGCCTGCAGCTTTCGGCAATTTCAGCTCCATGATATCGATACAGAACGAGACCAAGCCCGTTCTTGGAGAGGAAGGCACTTACTATACAGAGAACATCGTCGTAGATGCAAAAGGGCTGCAGCTATACTTCACCACCGTGCTCTCGCTGGTGACGAGCGTAGACCTCTCCGGGAACAATCTCTCCGGGGAGATTCCCGAAGAGCTGACGAAGCTTCGTGGCCTCCACTTCCTGAATCTGTCGGAGAATCGTTTCTCGGGAGGCATGCCACAAAACATCGGTGCCATCGGACAGCTTGAATCGCTGGATCTTTCCGAAAACAACTTGTCAGGGAGGATTCCGTCGAGCATCTCCGCCTTGAATTTTTTGAGCCACTTGAACTTGTCGTACAACGATTTTTCCGGAAGAATACCGTCGGGCAGTCAACTCGGAACCTTCACTGATCCATCCATCTACGCTGGTAATCCTCAACTTTGCGGACCACCACTTTCGGAGAAGTGTCCCGGTGATGCAGCTTCGGAGATCCCCACCGAGGCAAGCCAGGAGGAGGATGCGGATGAGGATGAGTATGGAATCATCTGGTTTTTTGTTGGCTTGGCGCCTGGGTTTGTGGTCGGATTCTGGGGATTCATTGGCACAGTGATGATCGACAGGAGAAGAAGGATCAGATACATCCAGTTTCTTGATATGATCTGTAGCTGGTTTTTGCATCGGTGAGTCTGAATCTTCTGATTCCAATAAATTCCTTCGTGTAATACATTTGAAGGTGCGAATCTTTCACATCTTTGCAAGTCGTCTCTTCATGTTCATGGAGGGTGTAGCCATTTAACTCTGTTGCATCTTATGATGTTGGTTGACTTGCAAAGTCAACTCTCCTAATTGTTAAGTGCCTCGCATTATGGTCAACTCTCCTTAAACGCTTGAGTCTAAATTAATGGTAGTGTTTGAAGAGGTAGAGTTAACCATCATTATTGTCCAATAACACAAATTTGTATTCTTGCAATCATTTTTTATTTTGAAAAGAAAATGTTTTCCTTTTTGTCATTTTCAGATAGTATTTACCTTATCCCAGTTCTGCCCTAATCCAACTACTTTTGGATTTTAGCTAATTAGTATTAGCTCATATTAGAAGGTACTTAAATCCTCAAATGGATATGGTCTCCGGATGAGAATAATTAAGATACAATTTCAGTCAACTTCTCTACAGTGGTTCGATTATTTAACCTACATTCATTCCTAATTTTTTGAGGTTATTAGTTTTTCACTACTTGTTTTCTTTCCAACGAACAAAAATAAAATCCCTTATAACATTAACGGGCTTAGGAGATAATCATTACAAGTACTCACACTCTCTTCTCTTCTAGTTGAAAATAAATAAAAGCTAGTGGTAGGATTTTTAAATTATTTTATAATAATTGACCGGTCAAATCGAGACATTATAATTTGGTTTGTTTGGTATAAGATTTTCAGCTCTACGATGAATTTAATTAATTTTGGAGCATTCCAACAATTAGTCGATGACTGTTATAAGAACAATATATATTAGAAGTATGTTTAAGTCACATAGCATAAACCTAACAAAACAATTATAACAATAATTCCTTGAAAAATAGTGAGACCAAAAGAAAAAAACAAAATGTCTCTGTTGAAATATCCAATTGGTATATTATTGCATAAGTAATAAGTCTTAGATTCGCATTCACATATGAAATTCATGTGTACTTATAATATATATATTTTTATTAAAAATCAAAATTTAAAGTCATTATAGAATCAAATGACATCCAACATAAAGTTCGAGTTTGATAGATTTGAAAATTCCTTTTGATATATCAGTGCGGTTGATCTAAGTTGCTAAATCATCACCAGAGTGATGTTATGACTCCAATTAGCATTGGTATCTTTTGAATAGATACTATTTTAGTTGAAATTATCAAAAATTAAAATTATTGTGAAATAATTATTGATGTCAATAAAAAACATTTTAGGTTTCAAAAATTTATTATCTTCAGATAGTTACTAATGGGAATGACATTTATGATGGATGTACATGTGGATAAAGAACAACATATTAAAGGTAGATTAAAGCTCTCAACCGCTTAACTCTCCCTAAATACAACAATTAATTGCTCTTTCCGAGCAACAGTTTGTGTTGGGTAAAGACAGGTTTATTGTTTTATCATTTAATTGGTATTTAGTACCTTAATTAATGTAATATTCATCACCCACTTCAACTGTGAAGCCATTATGAGGAATACTGTTGTTGATGTTGACAACTTTCCCTGTATATATATATATATATATCTGAAACTTCCAATTGAAAGTAAAAGAGAAAAAAAAGGAAAAAAGTTAAACTCTCTCTCTCTCTCACTGCGCCACGGACTCCCACGAGGGAGGAGAGCAAGTGAGGGAGGCACGAACCGAGATTCCCTGCAGTTCTCCCTTGATTCGATCGAGGTGTAGGCAGAGGAAACCAAGACAGCCGTCGGAGAGGGGGAGGGAGCGGAGACGAGATGTTCAGGTTGCACAGGCACAAGTCCGACAGATCCGGGGAGAAAGTCGAGTTCAGGTTCTCCAATCTGCAAGCATTTCAGGTCCTCCAACCCCCCCATCTTGCTCCCTTCTCCCTTGTGTTCGTCTTCTTCCGCTCTTGCCTGTCGGAAGTCATCCTTTATTTGGCTTCTGATGCATTTCATTTTGCCGACTTCCCTGAGCTCGAACAAGTTGCCGTAGGGTTTCCTAGGCAGCGGATTTTGCAGGTTGGGGCGTTCTTGACCCATCAGATGGAGTATATTTTGAGATCACTTTTTGGTTTTGTCTACGAGAGTATCCGTCTAAGGGTTTGTAGAAAATGATGAAGTAACAGAGGGAGAGTTGTCTTTCTCGATTCTCACCGCATTGACTAATAGACTATTTTGCTTCTGCCATGATAGTGCGGGAACTGGAAGTTAGTCCTAGTAAGACTCCACATACTTTCTTCTCTACAAATTGACTGCGTCTATTAATTATTGATATTTCAGCTTATGCTCCTCAAAGTACTTTGGGAATGTGTACGCTTTCCGCTGTTAGTCTTTAGGTTCCTGAGTGAAGCTACAATACAACCTCATCATCCTTATTATGCACTTATTTGATCTTCAGTTTGCTACATTATACACTTACCATTATACTAACTTAAGCTACAATGCACCTTTTGCTTTTTCTTATGCATCAATTTGTTTTACCATTTCATGATGATGCCGGAAGGATGCATCAAACTGCCATATATTTCTTAAAATTTCATGCAGGTTCCTAAAGGATGGGACAGGCTTTTACTCTCTATTATCTCAGTAGAAACAGAAAAGACAATTGCTAAATCAAGCAAAGCAACAGTGCGAGGTGGAACTTGTCAATGGACCGGGCCAGAAGCTATATGGATTTCTCAAGATGATGCATCAAAAGAACTTGAAGATTCTCAGATTAAGTTTGTTCTGTCCATGGTGTGGGCCAATATTGGGTTATGCTTCTATATATAGCCTTGTCTTTATGCTTTGATCAATATTTTCATTAAATTATACATGAACATATGCCATTCTTTATTTACTAGTGTTAGGCATCTTCTCAGATTGGTCTTGTATTGCAGGGTTCAGCTAGGTCTGTTATTCTAGGAGAGATTGTGCTGAATCTAGCGGATTATCTAGGTTCAGAGGATTCTGGCTCTCTTTTGTTGCCATTGAAGAAGTGTGAATCTGGAACAACACTACAGGTAATGCTACTTCGATCAAGCTTCAGCTGTGTCTCATTCATGCTTCCACGATATTTCAACACTTCATACTCAAAAGGGTAAATTTAGTTTCGTTCCCTTATTTTATTGGAGGAGTTTTAAATATATTACTATTATGCTTTGGTAAATGGAGCCTAAATGATGGCATATGAATTAATACTCTCAAAGATGACCACAGGAAAATAGGGAAAAAAGTTGTTCTGAATGAAAGTCTTCTATCGGAATTATATAGAGTGGTATAATTGGTAGGAAGCATTAGCTATGCCTTTTAGTTGTGCTGCCCTGTTCTGGGCTCATGAGCTTGTTAACCATCTTTTATTGAATACAATTTCTCAAATTGACTTAACCAACAATCAGGACATGCATATTTTTTGTTTGCATTATTACTTTTTCTGTACAGGGCCAACTATCTTTGATATGTAAGTTTTTCCCACCTCTGTATGTTTATTTAATTGTTTAAGCCATGAAATTTAATGGAGTCCCGGAAGCATTCCAACAAGAAACTTCCCTTTTCTTATATGTGCAGGTCAAGATTCAGTGCACTACCCCTAAATCAAAGTTCAGGTTCATAATCATTTGATTGTTTTGAGTTGAGTCAAAAAGATCCCTATATGCCGTATAAGTGTATTCATCGATACATTTATTTGCAGTCATGAAAAAAATTGGAGGGAGACTACTTCCCATTTTGAAGGTTTAAATACCAACAATTCTGGCACCAGCATCAAATCAGATGCCTCAGATAGCATATTCAACAGAAGCGCAGAATCTTTGTCAATCAGTCATTTGAGTGATACCTCTTGTCCAGATGAACTTCAAGATATGGTGTGATTCTCATGCGCAAGATAATATTGTTGCTTGAGCATTAAGAAGATTAGCCTCCATAACTTTTATTTGCTGATCATCTTTTTTTTTTTAATTTTATTTGGAATTTGTTGGTATTCCTT
Organism: Musa troglodytarum; assembly: GCA_023547065.1. Classification (NCBI taxonomy): domain Eukaryota; kingdom Viridiplantae; phylum Streptophyta; class Magnoliopsida; order Zingiberales; family Musaceae; genus Musa; species Musa troglodytarum. The sequence continues at coordinate 54,157,742 of CP097506.1, read as the reverse complement.
TAGTCAGAATTTGGCCTCCCCAATTTGCTTATGTTGCAAGCAAATATTTCCTAGTAATGATTTTTGTTGTGTTCTCTTAATGAAGCTTAATTTCCAAGTTTTGAGAACTCATAATGCTTTTGTTCTTAGAATTTTCCTAGGCTTCATGATCAATTTGGATCACATAATAGGTTGCTGATGGAAACATCAAATTTTCTTGGTCTGACCTTAATGTCATTGACTATTGCTGCATTAATTCCATAATTTTGTAGATTTTTCTTATTTTTGATTTTTTAATAATTTGCAAAGTTGTTGTCTTTATTTTTGGTTCCTTCAAATAAAGTTCTTCTGCTGCATTACAATTCTTCTGCACTATGTTTATGGTTTTATCCTATGATACAAATTGTTCATATTTCATTATCGCAATTCGTCCATGTTAACTGCTTAGATTCTCCAATTCTAATTCTTTCTGGGGTACTTCCAATCTCATGTAAGTGAACCTAGGGTTGCAAAAACAAGATATATTCCATCAAAAATGTTCTGCAGAGTTGTATTTTTGGATTTCAATAGAAGAGCTCTCACCCAGGTGTAGAAACATGGGTGTTCTGTGCATGCAACAAGGTAGCATGCCAGGATTCTACCGGCATAGTGCAACAAGGCCATAATACTTTGGTGTGGGTGTCCTTGGTCTTGTTGCTGTGGATGTCTACATCCTATTCCTCTGTTACAAATTAACGGTTTTAGCTTGACCTATACCTTTTCTACGACGTGAATGACCAGGGTCCAAGTTGCAAAAATTCTCTATGTATGGATAAGGCTGCATACATTGGACCTCCATCGACCTTGCCTTGGCAGTAGCCTTTTGCACTCAGCCATCATTGTTTGTTTGATCGATACCTGCACAATATACATAGATGATAGATATAACTTCATTTAAGCCACATTCATGAGATGAAAATAGAAAAAGTTTGTGAAAGATGCCTTTTCTCAATGTCCGACTCTTCAAGGACCCGAGCAAGATCAGTAGACTAATTCTTGTTCTTCAAATCTCAGTCTAATATAGCTTTAATAACCATAGTCAGCAAATTTCATGGGTTATATGCACACTAGGTTGACTTACTGCTATTAAGTATATATCAAACTCACCTGAAGACTTCATCATCAACCTGGAACAGCTATTTTAGAGATCTAAGGCTGCCAATGTACCCTCCTACACTATTAAGGGATAGAAATCTATTGATACCCCAAAATTTTGTCACTTAAATAGGTAATTTCTTCCTTCTTGCAGATCTTGTGCACTTTCTTTCAGATCAGGAAACATGGCAATCTAATATGATTTCATGTAAGCCCATTATGAATTTGTGGGCCTCTATTTGAGGCTGTATATTTGATTAATGACTTGTCTTATAAAGATACAGTCTCTAAATAATTAGCTGCTTCCTTTTCAGTGTCACAACTTACAACCATTGCATTCTGCTCCACAGGATACAAGTTTCTTAGCGTCAGGCTCACATTGTTATTCTGACTCTGGAAATGGTTCGTCAGGTGCTGGCAGGACATTTGTTTCTCCTAGAAGTAGCTCAAATGGGACACAATGTCTTGGCAGACATGACTCAGCTGGCTCCCTTATTGGAGCAGGGCCTGAAGGAGAGCTTTCGAAATCAAATAGGTCATCCTTCAATTCCAGGGTCTCAGGTTCATCCATTCATGTGAACCGGAGGCAAGATTTTGCTGCACCAAAATCTGAAGATGGATACCATACACTATCACTAAGGTCCCGTGATTCTTCTATCGATATTGAAACTGCTGAAGAAATGGAGGAACTTCATGATGAGGTTAAGATGTGGGAGAGGCATTCTCGGCAGTTAAAGCATGACATTGAGATTTTAAAGAAGGAGATTTCGGACAAATCCAAGCATCAGCTGAATCTGGATATGGAACTTGCAGCTGCATATAAAGAAAATAATTCTTTGAAGCAAGAAGTTGAACAATTAAAAATAGCATTAAAGGAGTCGATCTCAAAACGAACTAATACTGCCAATGATGAAAGCCAAGAGATGATATTTTCCTTGAAAAATCAAGACATGATCAATATGCAGAAGGAACTCAAAGATGAACTGAAGCTTCTCAAAGAATCTAATGCCACTTTGACTCTACAGCTGAGTAAAAGCCAAGAATCAAATATTGAGCTTGTATGTATCGTTCAGGAATTGGAACAGACCATAGTAAAACAAAAATTGGAGTCAGAAATTTTTTTGCAGAGGAACCATGTGACCATAAATGAGGAAATCCGGCAGGGTCAAAATTTGTTAGACAGAGAAGCTGAACATGCGAGCAAGTTATTTCTAAAAGAAGAAGAAATCTTTAAGTTTGAGAAGTTACCTAACACGCCCAATACACAACAGACAAATCAAATTGAATTAGAAAGAAGTCACTCTGATCTGAAAAGAGAAATTGAGGCCTTGAAAGCAAAATTACAGGAGGTGGAGAAAGACCACATTAAACTTACAGATGAGAACCTAGATCTCACATTCAAGATGAAGGAACTTTACAAGGACATCAGGGAAGAAAAAGATTCACATGGATTTAGGTCTGGTGAGTCTCAGGGTTTTATATCAAAAGATGAATTAGAGTTGCATATAACTAAACTGGAACAAGAGAACGTACAATTATTAGAGCATATATCTGAGTTAGAAACTCATTTGAGGCGTTTGACAAATGCTAAACAGTCTACCCAACTGGAACTAGAAAATTCCAGATCACTTATATCAGATCTGAAGGAGGAAATTGAACGAAAGCAAGCTGAAGTTGAAATGCAGCAAATGGATGCAAATCAGAGACTACAGAAGTCACAAAAACTATTGTCAGAAGCACTACAGGAATATGATATTTTAAAGATATCTAATTCAAGTTTACAAGCTAGCATTGATAGCCTTATTGAGGAAAGTAGCTCTCTTCAGAATCTGACTGCAGACCTGAAGATGCAGAAAATGGAGTTGCATGACCATGTTATGCATCTAGAAGTTGAGTTGGATCAATCACGAAAAAAGGGCTCTGAATTTTCTAACCAAGTTAAAAATTTAGAGGCAAAACTTTCCTCACTGCAAATAGGCATTGCTTCAAAGGAGAAGTCAGTGCTGTCACAGATTGAGAATCTTTTTCAAGAACATAAGGAATATAAAAAGAAACTATGCCAGACACATGCCATGTTAAAGAAGATAGAATCAGACAAGACATCCAAAACAGAGAACCTTCAGGGAGAGCTTGCACATCTCTCTGAACAGATATCATCAGACCATGGGGAACAAGAACAAATCGCATCAGATGCAAAAGAAGCATCATATGCTATTGGAGTGGAATCGAAGAGTGAAATTTGTCAGATGCAGAGAGAAAACAATGAATACAGAAGGATGATACAGTCTCTTCAGGATGAAATTGATAAGTTACTGAGGAAAACCCAGCTTATGGAGAGGGAACTAATGGTAATAAATGAGCACAAGCAGGATGATAAAGTTTGCAGTGAGGTAACCATTTGATATGATTTTGATGCCATATGAGGTTAAAAATCTCTAAATAAAAATATTCCTGAAAATGCAGTATTTCAATTTTCTTTAAGATAAGGTGTTTCTATGTGCATTCTCTGTATTTTGTTTTTGTTATTCCAAGTTTGTTAGAGACATTTCAAAGGTTTTTTATATCCCATCTGTCTAGAAGTATGAAAAATTCTGGTCGGAATGTTCTGATGTCCCGGTCTGCATTTATGTGACAACATAAAAAATTACAAGTCGATGGAAAAGAAATGATAGTAAAGATAAAGGGTAAACACACTATGAAAGACTCCGACTAATGCAGAGGGTCAATATGTAATCATAAATCATAACCTATTAGATAGAGAGGTTACTCCTGTGATTCAAACCTCTGGTCGTATAGGTTGCTAATAAACAACCTTACTATCTCACCCTGAGAAATGATGATCAAGATGGGTTCTTAAATTTGCTTGTCTTTATTCAACTTAGTATGTCCAAAATAATGCAAAGATTTATACGTAAGATGATGGTCAATCTAAAAAAATCATATTGTCTGAACTGTTTGCATGTTTTGGCCTTGCTGGCTTGCAACAATGAAGTCCATGATTTTCATTTTTCTCATTTGAAATGGAGTTTAAACTTTGGACCTTTTGTTGTGATATTAAAAAGGTTGATTTTGTAATTTATTATATATTAGGATCTATACACATGGTTTGACATTTATAAAATGTTCTTAGCTCTCAGTTATTTAGAAAGCATTAGTTAGGTGACACCTAATTTTGAACCAAGAGAAGATATTATAAAAGATAAGGCATTCATGGATAATATTATGCAAGTGAAGAATTACAAGGATCTGGGCAAAAACACTTTGTGTGAGATAGAGACAATGTCTAAATTCAAAAGCCGAGCCTACCAATTTTAGTTTTTCTTTTGCATTTATGATTCCTTGTTTTTCTTAGGTCAATGAAAGGCCACATGGAACAGGAAGGTCGCATGTTACTGAAGTATATAGAGAATCAAAGACCCACCAACATGGATTGGAATTTGCTGAGGTTATGGAGCCTAATAGCATGCTTAAACTGCAAGCGAAAAGGTGAGTAACGTCTTCCTTTTGTTATTGCTTATCATCTTATACATGTGTATCCTTTGTGGGCATCTATCTGTTGATAGTGCATTTGACACATTAAAACTCACTAAACACTGGTTCCACCTAAATGGTGGTATTCATCCAGATAAACATTTATCTTGTATATCTATCTTATTAGATATCAATTAAAGTTTATCTTGAAGTTGCTGCTTTTCTCAAGTCGATAGTCAAAAGGAAAGCACTTCCTCCAAATTCATTGTTACAGATTTTCCACGGAGGAACAAATTGATGACTGTGAGATCCTCAAGAAAATTATGACTGAGAACAAGACAACGACAACCGACACAAACAAGATGGCATCTTTAGAAGCAGAGCTAAAAGATATGAAAGAGCGGTACCTCCATATGAGCCTCCAGTATGCACAAGTGGAGGCTCAGAGGGAAGAACTGGTGTTGAAGCTGAAATCTATGCAAAAAGAAAGGAGGTGGTTCTCGTGAAAATTGGCAGCCTCAACAGGTCACTTCTGAATATCCTAGTTTCACATTCCTTTTCTTCACTGTTCCTATATTTATTATCTTGTAATTGGAAGGATTACTCATCGACTTTTACACAATTTTCACTGGGGTATCTGCTGGAAATTATTTATTTAGCATTTGAGAGTCACAGGTCTCCTAGGGATCCATTAGATCTAACCATTCTAATCTTGAGCATGTTCCCGAGCTCAATCATCAGGATTTTGGTTGGTGGATTTACTATATGACCGTAGACATCATCATGAAAAAAATCAGTGATGTTGGTTGACGGGAAGAATATTCAGATGAATTATTTCGGATCAGATGTTCCATATATCATACCGGGATGGACTCTTTTAACTGGCTGGATCCAATTGATTAGTTCAGATGAACAATAGAGGTTGTCATAAATCAGGTTGCCAAGTCAATAATGTCGTATATGGTGCAATCTTATTCAGGGCCACATCTGAGCAATAGAAGAGACAGGTTGGCTTCTGGTTTTTATCTGTTCATAGAATGAGAGGCAAAGTTAGCCATCCACATTGGATAGAACTTATGACACACCATGCGAACTTGGGAGCAACTTAGTAGCCTAGTAACTTGGATAGAACAGGATCTTAAAATATCTATGAGACGAGAAACAATTGGTCTGCTCTAAATCCCCTCAAATAAGATTCGGACATTTTGGAAGATCTTTCAACGATTAGTACACATGAAAAAGATCTTCATGTTGGAGGGTGCTTGCCCACAATGTATTTGAATGATATTGGAAAGTATAGGTCGATATATCGATCAATACCATCTGGCATAGTAGTAGGCATTGATATCACTCGGATTTAAATCCTGTCAATCGACAGCAGATCGGCCAATGTACGACACCCCTGAATCTGCAATCTTGCGGTGTGACATCTGGCGATAGGGATTTGTGATCAAAGAAAAAGTGTGATCAGTAGTTACAAGCATCAACCATGCAGCCAATTACACAAAATATTAAAGGGCCCAATCTGCCCGAGGAGTTTTTGTAAAAAAGAAACACCGAGCGGGAGAGTTCTCAGCGTAAGTTGATGATGACAACGGTTGTAATGTTTAGCATATCTCACCATGTCATCAGAAGCCTGCCCAACTTCTCTAACTTTCTCATGTCCTGTGACTCGAGGAGGTTCACACTGTATCCACTATAACCATGTCATCCATAAGGATGTTTACCTATTTCTGGTTTTGATTATTCTGCTTCTTGAAGCCTTCTTCTCCATCTTTTCCCTCTTCTTACGGCTCTTCTCATCCTCCATTTCCCCCTCCTGCACCGAAGGGAGAACATTACACATATCACACAAACAGTATTTCTTATATTCACCAACTTAAGAACATGGTTGGTGTTTATAGCATACCCCTAAACCTCCTAACAGGGATCCTTTTAGTAGATCCGTCACCTTGTATGCACCAAATGCCGGTATCTGCGGTTAGCAAAGGGCACTTAGAAAACTCAAGGGGAAAAGTTCAGCTAATTATTCATCCAATATTGTGATATACCAACCCTAGCAACACTATCACACATAAGTGGTACTTTCAAAAGTGAACAGAAAGACAAGTTAGTCTACTATAGCCATGTACTTTAGCATATCACTACTTGATAGACATTTCAGAGATTTAACCTAGCACAATATGTGTCTCAAAAGAGCTTAAGCGCAAAGCTGAGAATTCCAAAGCAAAAAAACATAAAACTTGGTTGCATAAGATTTGGACTGCAAGGACCTAAGACTCTGACAAGCATATACTTTGATCATGAAGATAATGTGAAAGAAAAGATCACAGGATGTTAACCGATGCGAAGACCCGTCGCACAAAAGCAGAGACAAAAAGGATCTGCTGATCTTACCACTAAATAAGTCCACCAAAATTTACCAGATAAGATGGATGTTATCTGTACAAAGCTTGTTATGTAGATCAGGTCATGCAAATAACTGCAGCAGAAAAAGAAATGTTAGTACTACAAGCGATAAAAGTTACATTTATATAACATCGACATGGGAGACTTCCAGATGAATACAATTATGCTATCTCCATCATGTCATTGTCACCACAGTATCTGCACATACCCATACATCGCACTGCTTTGAGATACAGCATGTGTATTGAGAATGAAATTCCATGGGTCATGTTCCATGCCACATGGAGTCAGTCAGGCTGCAAGGTAACTGCTTTCTATTTTTTATATGCTTCTTGTTCCATGCCCAATTAATTCTATCCTTGTGTCGTTTATGACTCGGTCCATCTTAACCTCTTTATATCGGACAAAAATTTATCAACATATGTAAAACTATATCATCCATTAAGGATTAAGAAATCTCAGCAACTAGCTTTATCTACTTGCATCAGAATAATTGGTATGATTATTATAGAACCTCACTTTCTAAAAGAGTTAATACATGCAATCAAGAAGTGCCTTCAAGTAAACATTAAACAGGTGACTAGATAAACAAGAAAAGGTGAAGGCTTGACATAGCCTTGATATCCCAGCAAATTTAGGGTCAGAAAACCAAAGATCTTTGTTTTACGACAATATAACCACAATCCCTATATTTAGATAGATGATTATTTCTTTTATGACATTTGGCTTGGTTGACTTGGTGCAGTTCTCAGATCAGAAACCAGACCAGACTGATCAATGAAAAAAGTCATCCAAATGTGTCAGCTTGGTTCGTTTTTTCAGTTTGACTTGTTCATTTGCAGACCCCTATAGGGAGGAGCCTGAAAAAGCTAAAACAAAATCTTCATGAATTCTATTTGGTCACGAAAAGGTTGAATGAGTCAAGTAGGACTGTGCTAGTGTACAATAAAGGCTATAGATGATGGAAACTAAAGATTATAATTAGTATATGTAGATGTAAACTACTTGATGCAAAAAGCAATAGTCCTTGACATCATCATAGCTCAGTTTATATGACATGAAATTACTTGATGCAAACAACTAAGACAACAGTACTTGATATTGTCATAGCTCAGTTTATATAAAGGAACTCAATCAGTCAATAACAGGCAACTGTGGTGTTAAAATGGCATATCAATCAGCAAAAGAATTGAAACGAACCCACAGATTCCACCAGTGGTCATATCATATCCACCGTCGAGAAGTTCTCCATCATCAGAGTATGTTGGCTTTGCCATACTATCAAGTTGTTTATATGGCAATCCATAAGCAGCGGACGTAAGAAGAAGACCAACCCAGTGCTTCCAAGTAAAAGTTGAATGAAATATAAGCATCCGCACCAAAATATAAATGACCTGCAATGTAATCATTATGATCAGCATTTGTCTTTACTGTAAGACAAAATTAAAAACCAGCTCAGGTCCTAATCGGTATTACTGTGGTTACTAAAAGCAGCAAGCATCCCCTATAATGAACTCTATTCTGCTGCTACATACCATTAAAAACTAAGCAACGACCTTAATAAGTGTCAACAACTCCTATCCCAGCATTATGCACCATGTTTTGCAATTTTGCCATGAATCATGTCGTGACAAGTAACATGAATTTTCTTTAAAAGAACCTATGGTTTCATTTAAGTTGAACCTTAACCATCTCTAGTTCTTTTTGGCAAGCTATAGAATAGAAATTGGGCCAGTGTCTAAATAATTAATGGTTTGAATCTGCACACAAGTGTGAGGAGAAGCTATAAACCTCAATCATGATCAGAATGTGGGTATTAAATAGCATACTGGATTTTGTTCATGGTGATCATGGTTTGTATATGGCCCCTTATGCTAATGCTGTGTTGTTAAAATGCAGATGCCAAATCATGATACACAAAAGTGCTAGCTTTAGGCCAATTTGTGAGCTATGTAAAAATATACATATATATAATATGTATTATGTATGTCTTGTTAATGAGTTTGCTGATAATGTTTCATCTTTGTGATCAAGATGTCACAACCGAACCCAATGAGGATTTTGATTCATTTGAGGCTCACCCCTTCTTCTACTTCTCTTTTTAACTAAATGCGTACTGGCATAATATCACTCATTCACGAGCTACGACTACTTGTTTTGTGCCTCGCAGTTTATGTAGAAAGATTGACAAGCATGACAAAAAAGATCTAATTGTCGATGTTTTTCTAGACCTAATTAGGTAGACTGTTTCATTTCCAGGCATCAAGATGTTAAAAAGTACGATAAACCAAAACCAAATAGGCGTGCAATTTACTCTAAGTTCAGTCTTACACGAAAGATTTTCTCTTTCACGTCTTCTAAGCTGATATGTACAAATCTTGCCCTAATGCATGATTCCAGCATCGATTTGCCAAAAGAGAAAAGAAAAACGATAGCCGATGGGTTCCTCAGTCTGCATAAAAGCAGATAACCTACAGATTGTTTTCTTGAAATCCAAATCTACGTTTATACCAAAAAAAATCCAACTTTTGAAGCAACCCTAACCGGTAAATTGGTCCGTAAGGAGAGGTTAAAGAAGCTTTGCTCGCGCAACAAATTACTCAAGAGATACAAACCACAAAAGAGACATATTCGAATTGCCCCATCATTTCCAACCAATCCAGGATCAGAAGAAGCAATAAAAGGACATCGATTTGTGAACTTACATTGGAGGCGATGATGAGGCGGCGGAGGTTGGTCATATGCTTCTTGTTCTCCTCCTTTCTCTTCTTGGCTCCCTGATTCGCCATCGCTTCCGATTCCTACCCCCCGCCGCTCCGACCTCGAAACGCTGAGAACCAGGCGAAAAGATTCGCTCGCCGACGCGTGCCTTTATTTTGTTCGGAATGCATTGTTACAATACATAAAATAAAAATATCGTGCATATATACCCCTAAACACATCGTTATTTTCATACGCACAGCTCCATGTTTGCTTCTGTACACTTAAATTAGTGGATATTCTACAAATGTATTGATTTATTTGCATGATTCAACATATAATAAATACTTATCGATATTACGTATATATGCCTCTAAAAAAAAAACTCTTATTTCTTCTGGTCAATTAAAATTGTAGGCATTTAATGTATATCTTGGTTTTTTATTTTTATAATATTATGAAAATGAAGGGAACAAAAAGGTTGATAGTGCCAATAAACTCGATATGTAACGCACCGTCCATGTGTACGCTATTTTGGAGGGCGTGTTGTAGATATATACCCGCCGAAAGGTACGACAATTATCCAAGCAGCAGAAGAGGAAGAGAAAAATATTAGAAAATAGTGAAAACGGGGGACGATGACGACATTTTAAAGCTAGCTCGCACGGGAGTAGGCCGCAATTGGCTCGCATAGGCTCGGGACGGAGGAGGCTACGGGCGATCGGGTGGATGTCAGAAATAATATTATGTTTAAAAACTAATTAATCCATGGAAACAAAAGAAAAAAAAAGGGGGGAAATAATTGATTCTTTTAGGGAATTTATCCTTTCTTTGATTTTTATTTGTATGGACTTCGATCATGCAATTTATACGAGAAAGATTTATGGGATAATTCGACCGGCGGAGGGGCGTCCCTGAAATATTTAGGTTGCGTGACGCATCCGCAAGCGTTGTTTTGATGAAACCGAATAAGAATCCTCGGCGGATTTCACGATCGGCGAGCGGGAAGGGGTCGTCGAGCGGGAGGCGGAGCGAAGGAGCGGGCGATCGATCCTTCCCCTGATTGATCTATAGCGAGAACGAAATCCCCCGGTGATGTAGAAAATTCGCCGGTGGGGATATCCGATGGGGCGGCGGAGCGGGAAGAAGCCCTTCTCCTTCTTCTCCAAGAAGGGCCGATCGGCCAACCGGCTGGAACTGCAGCCGCTCCCGTCCCCGACCCCTAATCATCTTGCCGCCAAGAACGGCAGCAACCCCGCTGCGGCTTCAGATAGCGCGACGGCGGCGGCGCAGTTGCATGGGGGTAAGGCGGCGAAAAAGAAGGCCGGCTCGCGTCTCTGGATGAGGTTCGATCGCGCCGGGCAGTCGGAGGTCCTGGAACTCGACAAGAGCGCCATCATCAAGCGGGCGGGGATTCCTCCTCGCGACCTTAGGATTCTTGGACCCCTCTTCTCCCATTCGTCGAACATCCTCGGTGAGCTACGTCTTCTTGTTTGCTTCGTGCCTTAGTCATTTTTCATAAAGACGTTAATCATGATTTCACCCTAATGTTTCATAGCTTTTTTTATCTTTATTTTGGCCTCTATGGGTCTCGTAGTCTATTATTCTCTCATCTTTGTTTGTTTCCTTGGAAGGTGGCCTTTTGTGGATACGCGTTGATTTTGCTTAGGTAAAATTTTCGTTTGCAATCACATGTTAGAGATCTGAGGATCCAACGTAAAGATGTTCTAGTAATAGAAAACTAAGCCTTGTAAGTGGTTCTGATTCGACTATGAACCTACAGCCTGCTAATCTTCTTATTGTCTTCATGGCGGATACTAAGAAGTTTATGGGAACTGCATCGATATTAAGCTGTGGCAACTGCTCTTCATTTGTTTGCAACGAAGCTAAGAATTACCAAATCCTCTTGCCTAGCATGTTTGAAGTAAAAGGGAAAGTGTCTTATAGTTCGTGTGTAGAAATTGGATAGAACTTGGAAACAAGCAATATATCCTTAGAATTGCAAAATATGACCTTTTCCAACTAGAAAAGTACTAATTGGGAATGCAAATTTTCTGTTACCAGTAATCTGCACAAACTATCATGAGCACAAGCGATAATGTATACGATGTGTGGGTGGCGATTCAAAGAGACAATCTTGCTCTATGTCAACTTGCATATAAAAAATTCAGAACCTGTTAAGTAAATATCAAGTTGCATGTTGCTACAGGATTAGAGGTCCACATCTCTGTGGTGTGCTAATAATTTGTACAAAATTATTCACAGCACAATCATCATTGACACTGCTACATTTCCTGTTAGGCCTTTAATGTACAGTTTTTCAATTGTGCCCTGAACCTATGATCTATTTGAAGAAAACACTGTTCTAAGTCACTAATAATATTATATAGAACAATCACAAGCCTAATTATCAAAGTAGTTTGTTACTTTATAGCTTGTTAATAATGAAACAACCTTGCAATATTCTGTCACATGGCTCTTGTTCTGTAAAGTTCCTCATAAATATTTCTAAAAGGTCTGTATTTTCAGCATTTGTATTATGCATCGTAATCATGTTTTCTGTCCATGTCTTACAGATTCTCCAGTAACCAACTTTTCTATGCAGAAATATCTTTTGATTCTTGCTTTTATGATGCAGATAAAAATTGTTTGATTTTTAACTGATTTCATTCTGCCAATGGTTCAGCCAGGGAAAAGGCTATGGTTGTCAATCTAGAATTCATAAAGGCCATTGTTACTGCTGAAGAAGTGCTAATACTGGATCCTCTGTGTCAAGAAGTTCTCCCTTTTGTAGATCAGTTAAGGCAACAACTCCCTTTGAAGAGTCCTTTCAGGGTTGATGATCCTAGTCTTGATAAACAAAGCAAAGATAAACATGCAACCGGTAAAGAGTGGACAAAAGTAAATGAGGCAGCTGAAAGTGAACGAGAACTACCATTTGAGTTTCAGGTGCTTGAGATTGCACTAGAAGTTGTTTGTACATATTTGGACTGTAGCGTCTCTGATCTTGAGAAAAATGCATATCCTGTGCTTGATGAATTAGCCATGAATGTTAGCACCAAGAATCTTGAGCGGGTGCGGAGTCTGAAAAGCAACCTTACTCGTTTGCTTGCACATATTCAGAAGGTACCTTTCGACTTATATAATCATTTATTGACATTTTATCTGTACTCTTTCATTATCCTACAAAAGTTCGGATAGGCTTTGCCTCCAAAAAATAAAAACATATGCAAGGATCCTGAAGAATTTGCATTGTAAATTTTAGACGAGAAGTCATTTTTTTGGGACTTATTGACATTCCTAAAACATAATTTTTTCAATAAAAATGTATTTCCCTAATTCATAGAATTTTTCAGTTTGCTATTATGAAGAAGTTAGATTTTATAAAACCTCAAATATTCATGTTTTCATGTCACCTTTTGAAAAATAATCTTCATAGCATGACTCCACTATTTTACTATGAGTATGAGAATGATTATCTCCAGGTTAGGGATGAAATTGAACACCTTTTAGATGACAACGAGGATATGGCCCATCTATATTTAACAAGGAAGCAAATCCAGAATCAGCAGTTTGAAGCTTTGTTAGCCTCTGGGGCTTCAAATAGCATTGTTGCTGCAGGACCAAACCTCGCAAGACTTGGCTCTAATTTAAATGGTAGTGCAAGCATTATTTCTAGTATCTTTGCTGATGATAATGATGTGGAGGATTTGGAGATGTTACTTGAAGCTTATTTCATGCAGCTTGATGGAATGCGCAACAAAATTTTGTCGGTTAGTCCTTTCTGCATGCAGCATTTTGTGCTAACAGATTTCTGTTTTTTTATAAAAATCTTATGATTATGTCCATGTTCTAAAAGCAAAAGCTGGTATGAGAAATATTGCACTTGCATGTTTTGACAAACTAGAGATTTAGCTTTTAAGTCTGTGGTTGCAACAAAGCATATTATATATATTTTTTGTATGCATTACTTCATTTACATGTTCATTTATAGTTATTTGCTCATTTTGTTTAAATTCTTTGCATGAGCTTGTGCTTGAACTTTTGGACAGCAATTTCTAATTATTTGCATTTTGCAATCTGATATGACTATGCACTTGCCTGGCATGTCTGCTTTAATGCACTCTAAGCGGGAAGATTACGACGAAAACCTTTACCTATGAATGAAGTATGGTTGCTTAGAGCCTAACCAACTATTTATTTCTCCTTGGCTGATGATATGAATAGGACCACATCTCTTGAGTGTTAAAAAGAAGCTTACTCCAATTGGATTCAGCTAAGATAAAAATATTATATGATTGTTGTAGATGGGCCGAAGCAATTGTTGTGAAGTTACTTTTCTGGGAGGTGTTTTGAATTGGACTGTGGCAGTTGTTGGTATCGAGCTGGTCTTCGATGATTTTTATGTAAGAAGTGTCTCGATATAGTATCAGTTTTATTATATGTGATTGGAGACACTCTAGTCTTTTGCATAATTAATTAAGGCTACCAATTCTGATACAATCAAATCTGAGGATCTAATTGAATAATATTTTTCTTGCTGCCAATTATGTGAGAATTAAAACTCAGGATCTTATGGAGTGAGATCTTTCTTAGAAAATACCTTAGTTACTTAAAATTCTTTACAGTTTACCCAGGAATCCACTCTTTCGGAGTGCAGACAACAGGAAAAAAAAATCCCATTAATCAGGATTCAACATATGCGAAGAACAGAATGGAGTAATTGTGATCTGCTTGCCCGATGGATTGTGCATTTATTCTTAAATTGAAAATTTCTTCGATGAGCAGTTAATGTTAATGTTGAGCAAATCAAGTAGAGAAGAAACTTAATCGACGAGTGTCCAGAGGATTCACATTGCTTTGTTAGTTCAATTTTTGAGCTTTGTGGGCTTTAGGTTAAGTTTATCAGTAGCAGTAGAATTTTTGGCATATAGATTGTTCTTTTCTATGTGATCGCATAGTAGGTCCTGACAGTTGATAGGCATTGCATTTGCAAATTAAAAGCTTATGCTGTTACTTTTTTGACCTCATTGTTCCACCACCACATCTCATGTTTGCTGGCAGAGTTATTTGATCTGTCATGACCATTTTCCAACTGCAGGTGAACTGCTTTGATCGTGTGAAATAACAAAAATATTTCAAATAATTTAAAATAATATATTGAATTTGTTAAACATATAAAACAATAATATAAAAATGTAAGAAAATAGTTAAATTATTTTTATTTTTTAAATGTGTTTGTGAAAATTTCAAAATTTTAAATTATTTAATCTGTCTTTTTCCTTATTTTTGATATTTTTTTTTAAATTTAAAATATTTTCTCAATTAATTTAGCTTCTTCAAATTTGATACAACTGATCTGATTAATACCGAGCTTTCAGAATTGAAATTTAAAAATCCCGATACAAATTCTTGTTTTAAAATGATTGCAACCTATGTATAAAAGAGGATGAGTTGCTTTTGTTGTGTATGACTGATTGCAAATGTGCATGAACTCATTTCTTGGCAGTCTAATATAGCAAATTCCGTGCTATTTCGATGGATTATTTTTTTTCTTTTGTTTCTTGGATATTCATTCCATTCAGGAGATAAACCCATTTAGATGCTTGCAAGCAAGCATGAAAAGACACCTCTGGAATCTGGATCAACTTGTACCTTTCAGTGATGAAGAATATCTTAGTTGTGCTTTGATTTTTCTACTCCATTCTTGTCTTATTTTACTTTGTGAGAGGAGCTCATGTTGGTAGTTCTATGACAAATTGTATACTTTTATAACCGTTCAGTATCGAGCATCTTTTATGTGTTTAAAATTCTAAATTGATATTTTGTAATTACTGGGAATGTTAAGTTTTAAAGTAGTTAAGATGATCGATCAATTGAATTGTTCAACTATACCTTTCTGGCTTGTATTTTGAAAATATGATGGTAAAGATGCAAGTATTGTAAGTTGAAAGTACATTAATGCTGAATAGTAGTTACTCAAAAAAAAAAAAAAGAAGTCAGATGTTGAAAGTTCTTTTGTTTGTACTATAATGTATATAATCTTTTGCTTTGTAACATTCAACATCATGTTATGTGCCATCAATTTGCAGTTCTTTAATTGCCACAACTAGAAAAGTAATGTCAGTTCCATTACATGTTTTATCTTGCATTGACAATGTTCATAATTTCTATGTCAAGCTTAATGTTACCATTTGTACCAATAATTTTTCCCCTCTGAGATCAATAGGTGAGGGAATATATCGATGATACAGAAGACTACGTCAACATCCAGCTTGATAACCAGCGAAATGAACTTATTCAACTCCAGTTGGTATTAACCATTGCATCATTCGGCATAGCTGTGGACACCCTTATCGTAGGTGCATTTGCAATGAACATCCCCTGCCAGTTATATAACATTAACCACATCTTTACCGCCTTTGTCGGAGGCACGTCAGGAGGCTGTGTCCTGATCACCTTGCTCATGCTAGCATATGCCAGGTGGAAGAAATTACTTGGGTCTTAAATGGACAATGTTCCAGTCAATGTCAGACCAAATAATTTCACAGAAACAGTAATGGATCGGTTATTTCATAATCTGGTGCGCGAGATATGTAAGCAAACACATCTGGTGTCAGGATGATGTCCATTTAAGCAAGCTATGGTATGCAAGGGTACAATTTTGATTCCACATTGCTGCTAATGTGCGAAAATCTCTTTGCTTTTGTGTTAATAATCGAACTGCAGAGTTTGGTGCACTTGGAAATCGATTTAGTCGAGTGATGTTGCCTTTTTCTCTACCATATCACCATCCTTTCTTTCTGTTTTGCTGTTTCTGGCTGTTCTTTCTGGTCATGTATGGGACTTGTGAGTGCATTTTCTTCAGAATGGCCACTTGGATGGGTGAAGAAATTTTGACACAGAGGTGCAGACTTTACTGTGCTTTTCATGTATTTGGCCAAAAAAAAAAAAAAATCTTAATTAAATGCAGTTTTACAGGCAGAAAAAAAATCCGATTAGCATGTTTACATGGTCAGTAAGAATGCCATTTTTGTAAAATATATTATTTAAAGATTTTTTTAGAAAAACAAATTAAGGATTTATTTTTTTTGGTAGTATAATATATATTTTAGGGTTTTACTATATGAAAGGAACAATACCTTTGTTCTTTGTTTATGTATGTTGAGAGAGAATTTCTTCTTACATGTTGTGAGTAGGTTTGAGTTCTACTTAATCTCCATAGAAAAGGCAAACAATTGTATGCAATCATTTATATATATATATATATTTTAAACGAGTTTAATTAAATATTAAAAAAAATCATTTCATTATCAAGTTTTATTTTGCCTTGGATGCAGCTCCGAGCTCTTCCGTGCACTAATCTAAAAGCATCTCGGTTTAATAGGAGCGATCGCTGAAGGGATTTGCAAAGAACTGGTTACGAATCTGGAAGCTCCTCTTTCCCACAGTAGCGTGCCATCGAACTTACGGCACCATTCCGCCCGCTTATTTAAGCCCCACCGCATCGAGCGTACCCCGTCAACCCGCCGACCCAACTCGGTAGTCTCGCTGGGATTTCTACTCCCCCACCGTCGAATGGGTTGTTCTTCCTCTTTCCCAGGTCCCTAATCCCTTCTTACGCTCCCCGCTCTCCTCCTCTCTTCTTTAAGGTTTAATCGATCATTCTCCAGCTTTATCCTTTCTTGATCTTTCCATTCCGTCAAATCCTAGGTAGGGTTGTCTTTTGTCTACAGTTCTCTTGTATTGATCCATGTCGAATAGTAAGATAGATATGCAATTCTATGAACCGTAAACTGTCTGAATTCCTCTGTGGTTTTTCTTTGTGTCTGATCTTCGATGAATGATTAACCTTGCGTGTGGAGGTGTGTGGGGTTCGATGTCAAGGATGTTGTCAGTATGATTGGGATTTTTATCTAGCTCCGGGAACTGTTCGAGTTGTAGCCAATGCACTACTGGAAAGATCTGAGCTTTTGCCTTCAGTGCTTGTATTGCCTGAGTTGTGCGAGATGCTGCCTACTGGGATGCTTCTAATTAGTTACTATGCCAGGACTTGCATACGCTTTGTCATCATAGGGTTCCTAGATGCTAATCATTTCCTCATCAACTCATTTGTTTTAGTAAGCTTACTGATACTAATATGCGAACAGCTCTGTGTTCTCATCATGTGAAGCATTTTCTTCAGAGTTAAATATCTATCAGTCACAGGTTTTGTCATCCTATGTCAACATTTTGAGTGATGGATCCAATGATGCTGTAGCTTGGAAATTATACAAGTGATTAACATGTGAATCTTTTGGTAATAATCAGACAGAAATGCTGGAAGGTTGGCCAGTTTGAACAGTGAAAGCTCAACAGCTCCTGAATCGAAAAACTTGCGTGTTAAGGTATGCCTCTTGTCTTTCCTATTGTAGCAAACTAGCAATATGATTTCAGCCATATGACCCATTTGGATGCTACTTCACAACAGATGGGAATTGCCTGGTAGGATTAGGGGTTCAAAGTCAGTAATACTTTTCCAACACCTTCGGCCATGTGTCCCATTTGGATATTACTTCACAACAAATGGGAATTACCTGGTAGGATTAGGGGATCAAAGTCTTTCTTCCCCCCACCTTCTAGAATTTGGAGGGAAACTTTCAGATCTATTAATACTTTGACCTCAATGTCTATGAAGATTTGACTTGATTTACTTGTAGGTCAAATTATTGGAAATTTGACCTAAATTTGATGTAATTGATAGAGTTAAATCATTCATCTTTTTGACATCATAGCTTCTTTTGTCACTTGCTCTCACATTCCATGTATTTGAACTATAAAAATGTGACTCCAGGGGATAAAGTGAAGAAATCATCCTTGTGAAGAATAACAAACAGCAGAAAGATGGCCAAAATTAAGAATCCATGTGTTCATTGAAAGCCTAGGAAGAATGTGTGAAATCTTTGCATATTTCTGCATGTGACACTGAAATCTTTTTAGTGATGTATAATGGATGGAAATCCCAAAATCATCGATGTGTGAGTGTGGATAAAAGATTATTTGTCTTTTGTCTTGAATTTGTTTACTTTTTTAGTGATGTATAATGGATGGAAATCCCAAAGCCATCGATGTGTGAGTGTGGATAAAAGATTATTTGTCCTTTGTCTTGAATTTGTGTACTTTTGTAGTCCTTTTTTTATATGGAATTTCATGATGAACCCAAACAGTGTTGCATTTTTTGTTGAATCATATTCGGTTTGGAACCTTGGAATATCTACTGTTAAGGAAAACTTGTTGATTTTATTAGGCAAAAAAGGAGAAAAACATCTAGATGATTTTGATCTACTTACATATTTTATATGACATTATCAGAGATCAAATGATCAAAATAAACCAACCCAGGGCTTACATCTGTGACTACAGATAATGGAGCTGACTTAAGTTTTAGAACTTGAATGTGCAGTGTATAAGCACCCATGCTGCAACTGAAGTTCCTTGGAAGATAAGTTTTGAGCTTTCACTTTTGACAAAAACAAATGCACTTCTGACGTATTTTATCCTCATGTGACATCGTTTTCTTTTGTCAATGCCATTCATTTGAAACAAGATATACTTGCTGAAGAAGATTTGTCATAGTTTAGCATGTATTTTATGTAATTTGGCCTCAATTTGTTAGTTATAGGTGTTCTCCTTTAGTTAGAACTGCTTTCTGGTCTTCTTGTTTGGCTCCCTTATGCACCCTGAATTAGTTTGATGTTATTCTACTCGAGTCACAAGGGAGTAGCTCTTCTATGGTACAGTCCTTTCTATATGCTTACAACTATGATGTGCTTCTTAGTATTTAGTGAAGTAATATAGCTTAGCCGCTGCCTATAATGCTTATATTTGCCAATATATGCGTGAGTTTTCATGCATTCATGACTCTGGCATCTTCTACTCTATGAATTTGCCTGTTTGTGTGATTTTTTTTGTCATTTGCATCTTTATAAAGACATCCGCAAAACAGGGCTGTTTTAAATTGTAAGAAGAGAACAAACGGGAAGTGTTGCTTACCTTCTATTTGAAAGAGTAACTTTTACCTAGAAGAAAGTTAGACAAACTTTTGCTTTAGCATGTGTTGTTTGTCTTGTGAATTAGTTTGCTGCATAATTGCACAAGCTGACTGATTTTGACACTTGTGATGTATCTGTCTTTGCAGTTGGTATTGTTGGGGGATTCTGGTGTTGGTAAAAGCTGCATAGTCATTCGATTTGTTCGTGGTCAATTTGACCCTACTTCACAGGTAATGTTTTATCTAAATGGTGGTCTAATAATTGTCAGTATTTTGTTATATCGTTGTGCCTATATATCCTCCATGTTGCCACTGCCACATCATCTTCTCTGCCATGTTGTCATCACCACATCACCCTACCCACTGCATTGCTGCCATCTACTTGTTGCGCTGTTGCCACCACCTCCTTGTTCTCCTGATACAAGTACCTTCTCTTCTTTTTCTGAGCTTTCTCCTCTTATACCTTTTCACCCTCTGCTTCCCGCTCCTCCACCGCCTCCTCCATCTCCGGCTGAGACCATAGCAATCAACACGGGGGAGTACCCATCACGCCAATACCTAACCACTCCACCCAAGGACTGTATTGGTACTTTGTTTAAATTTACAACATTTGGCCTGACCATATCCAAGGAAAATCTTTAATTGGTAAGTAAGAATAATTTAGGATAGAGATTGCATTGATGAGGAAGACTAAATAATACTCAGACAGAACTTTTGGATGAGAATATTGATCTTCACAAAGCAAAAATGCAAGAGATTACATGGCCAAGAAGTTAGGAACAAATGACTATTGATGCAATTATTGCACCAATATAATATGCTATATTTTGCTGGTGCCCCTGTTTTCTTGTTTAAGTTTCTTTTTCTCCTATAGCATGTGCCACAGCAGTTTCTTATGATATATGTTTGTCATTTGGTTCTTCTAGGTAACAGTTGGTGCTTCCTTCTTATCTCAAACATTAGCCCTGCAAGACTCTACAACAGTGAAATTTGAAATATGGGATACAGCAGGACAAGAGAGGTGCATGTTTTAGTAGAATGGTCATTTGTTATTACCTGTGATCTCATGTTCTTTGTGGATTGAACATGATATAGTGTGTTTTTGGTAAAAGTATGTAAGTAAATATGGATGATGTTCCTACTTCTGTTTTTAATGGCTAATATACTCACCACATTTTGCTTATCTTTAACAATAATACTGTAAGGCAGTATAAACTAATATTTATTGTTTATGTTCTTTTTCAGGTATGCATCACTGGCCCCTCTTTACTACCGAGGAGCAGCTGTTGCAGTTGTGGTATATGACATAACAAGTCCAGACACATTCAAAAAAGCACAGTATTGGGTTAAGGTATCACATCTTTTTAACTCTGATTAGTTTATTTATGGATTGGTGTTTTTGCCTTATTGTGTTTTGTGGGGCCTGCCTATTAATTTCTAGTTAACGTGGAAGGTATGTTTTAGGCATTAGATGTGGTGAGCTTTTCATCTTGCAGCTCATGGAGGCTGATGAATTGAAATCAGGCAGTGGTTTCTTTCCTCTTCTCTAACCTTGAATAAGCTTTTAGCTTATGAAGAAATAAGAACTGGTTGACTGCTTCCAGTTAAGAACACGACACTGAATTGGCTTGCAACTTGCTATCTGGCAATGCATGACAGCTGAGAATGTCATCCTTACGAAGATATTTCTTTAGTTGTTTCCAGGAAGGTAGTTAGCAGAGGAAAAATTTTCTTTTAGTCACTCCGCTTGACTCTTGGGAACACGAGAAAGTTCTTAATGAACCTATGAAAGGAAAACACATAAGAAAGCTCAAAGCTTTATCATAATTATTCTTGTTCCCAAATTTGCTATATTTTTTTTAAACATCTTTATCGGGAATTAGTACAAGCATATATTATAAAGTTCATTTAAGAATCAATTGTCTCATCAACTGTAGTTTTTTTTCAAATAATAGAATGGTGTTCTTTGCTGAAGGTTGGTTTATCAATTTTGGTTCTTTAAAATCCAAATGTTCTTTCATATGCGATGAGATGATCCATGTTTTCACTTTGAAACCAAGCGTTCAATTTGTCATGAAACTAGTATCATATGAGAGAATTGCAAGTGTCCCTAATCTTTTGCATAGTTGAAAGCTAAACCAATGTATGCCTTCCTCATTGAATTTTCATCTACATTCATAATTTGAGTAACATAAACATGTACTAATCAATAATGCATTTGGCCTTTATATTCATCAGCTACATTATAACATCCATTTATATTGCTACTAATCTTGTTATTCTAGTTTTCTTGGGATGTTTGATTATCGATATTGGGTTGTCAAATTGTGTTGCAAATATGTTCTATGTGTTGCCTACATGTAGAGGTTGGATCTTGGCACGATGATACATTCAGAGGTTCAAAGGCTTAATATATATATTCTCTCCGCAAGTTAGGGTTCGGTTGCTTAAAGCCTGACCCTCACTAAACACAGTTGCAGGAACCTCTTGCAGTTGATTGCCCTTGTTCATATCTTTCATCTCTGTCCGTCAGATAGATATTATGTTATCGGATTGATAAGTTGGAATTCGCGCCTAACAGGAGCTTCAGAAACATGCAACCCCTGGTATCGTCATGGCTTTGGTTGGTAACAAGGCTGATCTGCATGAAGATAGAGCGGTATCATCCCAGGTAAGCAGTGGAATTACTGATTCATCTATGAATCCGGTTGTGGCTTCGGACAGCATCTATTTCGCCTTCGAGGAGAGATGACCGTTGCTTGCTTCATTTTGAAGGATGCACTGGAATATGCAGATAAGAACGGTATGTTCTTCATCGAGACATCCGCAAAGACAGCTGACAACATCAACCAACTCTTTGAGGTATACATTCATGTATAAGAACATGTTACCTATGTCTCCGAACCATGTCCGGCCAAAATCAATCATTTGATGTGATCAAAGTTTTCTTGTTTTTTATTTCAGGAAATCACAAGGAGGCTTCCTCGAACATCTTCTTAGAAAGCTCCATCTTGTACATGGGATTGTTTACAGACTCTGCCTATAGGTAATGCATTATCGTCTCGCTAGTTCTTATGTTGTTGACTTGATACTTTTCACTAGCAATGGCATGCAAAGAGGAGGGTACATTGTCCCACTATTTCCAGCTGCGGTATTTATTCTGATGATCGCTGTGTTCCAAACCGCATGCTGTTTGACATCTTCTACATCACTACTGTAGACGACATCTTCTCATATCGGTATAGGAGACGAGAGGAGCGGTCATATTGTGATTATTAGCCACCACGCACACGAAGACCAAATTATAGGCTTCACTACATGCGCACGCAGCTGTCTCAAAAAATGGGAATACGAGTTGGCAAATCTGTTGTCTCCACTAGCTCTCATCGAATGAACATCATAGATGAGAAAGAAATCAATCAATGGCCTTCCTTAGATGGATCTCAACTAGAACTGACGCAAATCTATTGATGCAATGGACAACAACATCGGATCACAATCAAATCCAAAACGATCTTTCATGCTTTAGATTATCGACTAAAAGCACCAGCATTTTCAACGACAAAAGGAGCAACTCAACCGCAACCGAAAATTAGCATGTAGTTTCATCCATTTTATTCCTAGAACTAGAGACAATTTATTTGTGCTTCGCATATAACAACTCGAATCGCCACAGTGGACAAATAAACTTGAGTCATGATAAATGTTAAGACATGCATAAAAATAGCATAATCAGCGTATACATTAGTCTCAAAAATATAGTAAATCATGTTCTACGTGACAAATTCAACCTTTTTATGCAGATCAAGCAAATTCACAACTCACAAAGTTAAGCATGTGCCTGCCACACGTAACTATTGTACATAAAACATCGACATGGTCGATGCCAAAAAGCTCATCGGAACAAATACCTTCATATTGTTCACAGCACACGCTGCTTGATACCTTTGAGAACAGGAGATCAGTAATCAGAATGTGGTGGCTGGCTGTCTAAGATTTGCCTGTTCTCATGCTCTTGCACCAAGAAGACTGCTGAAAGATAGGAAGCTTTTAGAATTGGTCCAGAAGAATAAACAGATCGGTCCCTCATGCTTTAGTTTCTTTTCCAATTAAAATTGCACATACTTGGATGAACCACAAACTAGAAACAGAAAAAATTATGGAAGTTAAAGAGAACAAAACATGAAAGACTTCTAGAGAAACCAGTTACTAGGTGTACCGTGCATTCAAATACTAGTTGGTACTTGAGATGTACCGACCAATATTTGCCAATCCATCTATGGTACACTACCGGAACCACATAGCCTAATACCAATTGGTAACTATCTTTTAAGGTGATATACCAGGCTGGATGATTCAGTATACCGCTTGAAATACCATACTAGTCTGGTATACTAGTAGTTTACCAAACCTGCTATCAGGCCAAGATTTAAATCCTTGTAACTCTACAAACATTGAACTATAAAAGAAAACCATCTACAATATATCAGTCAAAGGTTTGCGACATGTTAATTTCACTTATGATTCTGAAAAAGTTCAAATGCCCAGTAGCAATCTTTTCTACCAGTCTTGTTTTTGGTATCAGGTGTATAACAAGAATGGGTTAATATAGTTACTTCAGGTCGAGTTCTGCAGTTTCACACAATAATCAGGAAAAATCAATGATGAAATTTGAGTGGCATCTAAAGATGAAACATACTGTTCAATAGTAGATTCTTTCGCAAAACCATCATGTTCCGTGATTATCAATTAAACATTAGTTCATTAGGGTCATTACGTAATATTGGTGCAAGTAGAGCTTGATTCTTTTCAAGACACTGATCATCGTGTGAAAATTGCACACCGTTCCATCTTTAATTATCATTATGCAGCTTGAATTTGTCCGGGAAGCTAATTTAAAAAGAAAGAAAATGCATAGACCTTGATTCCTGGAGGGAGGGTCTTGATCTGCAATGCAGCACAACTACCAAGCAGGAGTTCCAGTTCTAGATGCTGCAGTACTACCAAATCCAAACCGTTTCTTTTCTGAAGTTGCAGGCTTCAGAATTTGGAATGAACACATCAGGGTCTCATCCACGCTCATCATAGCACCAGCATTGTCAAATTCACCACAGTAATTTGGAGCTGAGAAGATTGTTACAAGTTGCCTATCAGCAAAGAACTCATATCCATCCTCCACCACCTAATAACAAAGCTTAAGCTGAAACATACTGGCATGCTTTATAAATGTAAGTTAAAGAAAAGGAAGAGAGAAAGGAGAGACAATGGATGGAGAGAGAGAGAGAGAGCGAGGGCGAGCCATCCCTAACCTGGTGAGCGCGGCAAATAAGGTCTAGATCATGCTTCTGAAGAAAGTCAGTGACCCTATCAGGTCCAAAAGTATATGAAACTCCCCTATCATTCATTCCCCATCCTTGGATCTCTTTACTAGGATCCGACCACAAAAGATCACAGAGTAATCCATTGTCTGGTACATCAGTAGGCCGTGCTAAATTACGAATTTGGTCCAAATTATTCAAGTCCGGAGACAGACCTCCATGCATGCATAGGATTTTTTCATCAATAAGAGCTGCCACAGGCAGGCAGTTGAAACAATCAGTGAAGACCTTCCAGAGTCTCACATTGAATCTGCGCTTGCATTCATCATAGAACCCATAGATACGATTTATGGATGCACATTCATGATTGCCCCTCAAAAGAAAAAAATTCTCTGGATACTTAATTTTGTAGGCTAAAAGAAGGCATATTGTTTCGAGGCTTTGTTTTCCTCGGTCCACGTAATCCCCTAAGAACAAGTAATTGGCTTGAGGTGGCAATCCACCATATTCAAAAAGTCTCAAAAGGTCAGAATACTGACCATGAATATCACCTGTTCAACATGGGAAAGACAATGTCAGCCTTTGGAAAAAAAAATTTAAGTCAATTTAACTGACCAATCAACACAGCAACTAACATAACAAACTCTAAATTCACGACCGATAACTCTTTGATAGCAGACCTTCAATTTCAGAACAACTAGTTGCATATTTCAGAAAATACTTGTTAATAGAATTATCAAAGGTGAACTGCAAACCGATAAATGTCGATGCTAAAAAACATCATCTTGGAGAAACAAACAAAAAAGATAGATTGATTTCATGATCATTTATAAATTTAAAACCAAAAGTCAGAACCAACTCAGGCACAAGTTGGGAAAACCAGAACTGAAAAGAAATATGAGAAACAGTTCTAGTAAAAAAAAGCCAGCGTGTGGAACCTTTTTGAACAAGAGCAGAGGTTAACTAGGATGACGAATTGTTACAATTGGTCAGGAACCATAGATGTCTGTTGTTATAATCAATCACAGAGCGAAAACAGATATAGAAGAAGTTTTATCTACATGGACATGAGATCTTCTGGAATACCATGAAAATTAATAAGCAATGAAGAAAGTTGATCATTATAAAACATCAGTGATATTCTAACAGTTAGGTAAAACCAGGCATTTTTCCAAATAGAGGCCAATAGAAATATATACAATATCAATCATGATGATTCTCAACAAAATTTGTTTTTTCTCCAAAACGGTCAATATATGAGTGAAAAGATATTGACATTCTATTTACATGATATTGGAGTTTTTTATACACAATATTCAATTTTGCTGCAAGATGCCAGAGTATTCTTAAAAAAAAATAATTGTGTTCAAACTAACATCATTTACCAAAGAATCATGCCAATGAGTAACAATAAAGTACTGTACCTAAAAAATTCATTGGCAAATAAATAGCACAACAATAGAATATGCATTTAAATATAGAGAGAAATAATATAATAAACAGTAAACAACAAAGTATGCATTTAATAACGTAATGATGTACCACTTGATTTCAGTAACAGGCAATCAAAACAAGAAATGTTGGTGTACACCTGAGAAGGGCATGGAGTGTGGTCAAGCCCACTGCATAAACAACGATATAAACAAACAAGGGCAAAGTTTTAAATTTTTTTCCATAGATAAAGCAAAAGATAGTAGGAAGTTCACAAAGGCAGATCAATGCCTAGTCTTTTCTTATCATCTACTACAAAAGGGAGAGAGAGAAAAAAAAGATGGTTTCAAGTGGAGAGTAGTGGAAATATTAGGAGTTCCCCAAGGTCCTAGGAGTACTCCAGTGTCACAAGAAAAGCAACTATGAAAAACTTCTTGTTACATAAGTATACAATGCTTGATTTTTGTTTCACAAATTTTATTCTTATGTTTTCCTTTATCTTTGCTCATGTAATCCAGACTCAGATGTTTTTATACTATTTTGTCTCCTTCAAGTTAAGCACATGGTAACCAAAAACACTCCAAAAGAATCCATTGTCCTCTTAGTCTGAGTGCCAGTAAATATTATAAGTAGTTAACAACAGTAGACATTGAATTTCAAGAAGATTATCTTGTATAAAACCAAATTGACTTCTTAGAAATACTCATTTCACATCCCAGTCCTTGTTTAGTCAACTAAACAAAAACTTTTAATATAAAAGTTTGGTTTCAGAGTAGTACATTCCTAGTTTGGACTTACACAGTGCTGTGTATGTTAACAAGTTGCTTCTGTCCATGGCATGAAACAGCCTTTTGTTCTGAAGTCTTGCCTTGTTATCGTACCAAACATCATAAAAATTCCCTTTTACTTCATATTGCAGTTTTCATAGAAATCCTGTCCAAGTGGTTCAATTCACATTGACTAGATTATTAAGGGTATCTGTTTCACTTTGTAGTGGGATCTACCTTAGAGTTGCTCCATTTTAGAGCACCACTGACTAGCTTTTTAAAGTGCCAATTTATTATTGATTTATCAGATATCAGTATGATTTTTTATATGAACATGCTACTGCTATGATAAGAATTGGCAAATGAACATACTACAATTCTATATTCTTCATCTTATGTCAAATGTAATTTTATTGAAAGCACAAACATGTCTCCACACCCAAATTTCAAAGGATAAATTGAATACTTTTGTTCGTTAAATGCTCAGAAGCAATGCTACTTTATACCAAATTCAGCATATGTTCTTCAAGGTGGATGCCAGACTTCTTTAAGAAGAAGGCTGTCATGGCAAAACAAAGGGTCAAGAATGATAAGATTGGGATCATATGATAAATGGTAGAGGGCCTTACAGTTGATCTAGCCATGAATATGAACTTCATTTGAAGTCAAATTATTTAATTGAGGTAAACCAAGGGTCATGTATAACAAGAATAAATTTTTAAAAAATACTTTTCAACAAAACTTACCAACATTCACCTTCCTAAAGCTTGTAAGAATGTTCAAGAAACAAAATATATGGTCTCTTTCAGTGATTTAAAAAGCGCTAGGCACCAAGGTCTAAAATCGCTCGTGGCGCTAGGCGCTCGCTCGAGCGAAGCGAGACGCTAAAATAAAAATATATATAATATAATTAATAAATATAATTATTTAAATAAAAATATACTATTAATAGTATTAAAATAAATAATGTTAATAGTATACTATTAACAATAATTTCAAATAAATAAAAATTAACAATATTAAAATTAAAATAATATATTGTTAATTTAATAAATAAAAAAATTCTGTTATTAGTATACAGTTAGTAGTATATTGTTAATAGTATACTGTTAATAGTATACTGTCGAAGCTAAGACTGAGAAAGAAACCGAGCCTGTTGAAGCAATGGCAGCAGGCGATAGCGGCAGTAGGCAACAACGACAGTTGGAGTGGGAGCGGCGAGCGACGACGATAGTGGCAGCTAGAGCGGGTGCAGCGAGCGACAGCGGGAGCAGAAGCGACGAGCGATAGCGAGAGCAGAATGTGGCAGCGACGAGCGACAGCGGCAGGTTAGGGTTGGGGAAGTGGGTGAAGTCGCGAGAGAGGCTGATATTGGTGATTTAGTTGGTTCAATCGAACCAACTAAACCCCCGGAGACCGAACCAGACCTAAAATTCTAGTTCGGTCGCTTGGTTTAACCCGGACGCTCGCCCGAGCGGCCTTTTAAATCACTGGTCTCTTTAAAGAAAAATTGTTTCAAATGAGTCATTACAATACCACTAAAACCTCATAATGGTAAGAAATCTAACTGTGTTCAAACTACAAAATTTAATTTTCAGTAACTTTTCTATAAGTTAAATAACATAAAGAGATTTTTTTAGGTCTTTTAGGCCAATTATCACAAAAAACTCATTCTGATCTCTTAAAAAAAATTTAACAAATCATAACATGATTGACCAATACAAATACAAGAAATACATATCAGATTATATCAGAAATAAGCCAAGTAGACGAAGAAGCAAGGTGTATCAAAGCAAGCAGAGAGTCAGTGACAAAGAAGAACAAAAAGAAAGATGTATCAAAGCAAGGTGTATCGAAGCACATGGTAGTAGCAAGAGTAGAGAAAGAAGAAGAACAAAAAGAAAAAGAAAGAAAGAGCATAATAAAATTTTACAGACAAGAAAGGAGTTCATTAGGAGGTGAAAGGAAAAAAAATGAAAGTAAGAATAAGGGAAGAAACTCTTCATACAGAACCAGCCATTTGATGTCGTAAACCCTTGTGCTCTCCTTCTATAAGTAAATCTAATCCAAAAAATTCCATCAGCTAACAATAATTTGTAATGCTAAAACAGCACACCTTTTGGCTATGGGCCTTGGAGAAAGCTCCATGAAGCCTATGAAACCTAATGTACAATGTGCATCGACACGATTTCATAACAAAATACCTATAAAAAGATAATGGATTCATTTCTAAGAAAGGTTGACACAGATTGATGGAATCCTAAATACGCTTGATGGGAAAAAAGGGTGAAGAAAATCCTGAAATATCAAAAGACATAAAAGAAGGTAAAAGCATTTTGTGTGGTCAACTTTTAAGTTCTTTTCCATTTCCTTTCTAACATTGTATTATGTAAAGGACATAACTTACTATGAGGGGGGGAAAAGAGTTTGGTTAGTATTAGATGCACAAATTTTGAATCCAAAAAAGATTCTTGCAGACATGAAGACCAAAGAAATGATATATCCTTTTCCACCAATTATTGAATAGAAATCTACCTTCGTCTTTTAGAGCTTAAAATAGATAAAGGGATGGACATAAAGCATGCCACTCTAACTAATGCAAGGTCTGAGAAGGGTCAATGTATACAATCTTACTCGAACAAGTATAAATTATTTTTGTAACTCGAATCTCTATCACCAACCTGTAAAAGTAGCAAGGCTAGCACTTAACAACTTAGAAAAAAAAAGACCTGAAACTAT
Source organism: Musa troglodytarum (assembly GCA_023547065.1). Classification (NCBI taxonomy): domain Eukaryota; kingdom Viridiplantae; phylum Streptophyta; class Magnoliopsida; order Zingiberales; family Musaceae; genus Musa; species Musa troglodytarum. Next base: position 54,127,764 of record CP097506.1, on the reverse strand, counting down.
TGAGTATACAAGTGAGATTAAAAATGCACTAGAAAGATGAAAGCGAGTACAACCATAAATGTTGCTTAGGAGATAAAGGGCTACGTGGCAAACTATCTTAGTTAAGGTGCTCAACTCTTGTCCTATATAGAAAAACGATGGATATATTCAAATTGATAGAAACTACTGATGATCAATCATTTCATAATGCAATTATTTGGGACAGTTGTTGATCAACGACTGAGATATTAAGTAACTATTTCTCACTAATAGGACGAGAAACAAAAGCAGGTTCAAAGCTAAAACTGAAGTCCAATGACAAGGATGCTTCAATGAAGTATGGATGTAAGTAAATGGCGTAAAAGAGGCACAAGACAGAAAAGAGTAGGAAGGGTTACCATGACATTCTTCTGGAGGGAAGGAAAACAGATGCAGCATACAATGTATTGATTATAATCCTTGTTTTGTTAAACAAGTGAACAGCAAGAGAAAGAAGAAAAAAGGAACAAGATAGAGGGGATCAAAACAAAAACCTCACAAGTCCAATTTACCAGAATTGTTTTTACCATATAAGAATAAATATCCTCTCCTCATCGCATTACAACCAAGCAGAAAGAAAAAGAAGTAGCAACGCCCTAAGAAAACAAAGAGCCAGCAATGGTCAGAAAATGATGTGAAGAAAAGGGGCAGTAGCAGCAGCTTTTAGGTGCAAGCAGGGACAAAATTATATAAATTTTGTTTTCCTCTCTTCTAAATAAGCACGCATGTAATTGTTTACAATATGTCATCAAGCATCTAAGCTGTCATTCACAAGTTTAACGACATGGCACATAACGTCCCCTTGATAATTATTCCTCTAACACAAATTTGACAAAATTTTGGAATTAAATTAGATCTCCGGCCCCTCTCGCATATGCAACTATTAAAACGAAAAAATAAACAAAAAAATTGTTAGAATGAAAGTCTTAATTTGATTGCCCGATTGATGACTCATCTAAAGTGTGATTTTGAATTTAAAAGCTACAACATATTTGTTGTTTCCCTTTTTTAAGAAAATAAATATTAGCTACATGAATCATCTAGATTTTTATTGCCAAATTACCTGTTTTGTTTGGATTGCAGGAAAGTAGTGAGTGACATCTTAAAAGATAGCACACTTGTGATGGCTTTTGTTAAAAGAAAAGACAAAACTAGAACAATTTCATGTAACAAGTTGAATATAACATTAAAAGACGGAAAAAAAGACAACATCAAGTCATAATGTCCCTTTTATTCAAGGCCCACTAAATATATCATTTTCGCCATTGAGTTCCAATAAAAGAGAATATCCTTAGTTAAACTAAAGGCATTTGAATCTCTACTTATAGTTTCCATTGTAGTCTTTTTGGGTCTTCCCCTATTACTCCTTGCACCACTAATGCTAATTTTCCTATCTCTAATCACAACATCTATATATCTCACACCTAAAATATTGGTCTAGTGGTGACATACCAGACTAATTTACCAAAGGTTAAGAGCTCGAAACTTATCCGATATATTTAGACCTTAAACATTGGTCTGTTGGTGGTGTATCAAGTCCATTTATCAAGGGTTCAGAGTTTAAAACATCATCTGATATATTTTATACATAAAATATTGGTTTGGTAGTGGCGTACGAAACTGTCTTATCAAATCTTGAGAGTTTGAAATCCAACATATTATCTTGAAGGCACTAACTAGCTTGACTAGTAAAGACTTTATCAGATCAATGCAAGGTCCTGGGATCAATATCCTCCCTCATCACTTATCCTTTGGTAAAAAAAAAACAGTTTCCTTATAACATGTTCATACCATTTTAACAATTTCTCACTTGTCATTCTCTATTGTAGGTAGATCTCATCGTTCACAATAATGAACAATATTTTCTTTAGTATAAGCATCCATCTTAACATTTTCATCTTAGTGATAATTAATGGGGATAATGTCATTTCATACTGATGGAAATTGGATCATTAGAATTGTGGTCACCAAAAATATTTGCTGGGAAGATAGGAGACAACCAATCAAGTTTCAGATATGTCTACAGATCCTCTGTAATGGTGAAGACTGCCCTGAACCTAAAATAACATTTAGAATGTGTAAACTATAAAGAAGGAATAACAAACACGACTCGGGAAGACATGAACATGTATCAACACACAATCAAATTTAAGTGAAGGCAATGCACACTTCTCTTTGCAGCATGCAAAGAATCTAATCTACATACCACCAATGGCAATTAAGAAGTAGGTGCAAATTATGCAAGAGAGTAATGTCAAAGGTGATCTCAATCTTCAAAAACAATTTCAGAAAATTAATATGTTTCGTCTGATCAACCAACTTCCATTATGCCCATTTCATAGGAATTCTTTCAGACATTCCTAACAAACATAATAAATGATTTCCTTGAATTACCGTGAATACGTTGATTCAAGAAGAAAACAGATCTTTTGAGTGATAAGCAATTTGAGAAACAAGACATTTATGCAACATTAGGCGTTAACCGGACCACAATACATATACTGCTCAACTAATCGAATCTAACACAACGAACCATAACAATGGGTTATGTAAAATTGCAAGCACCAAATTCCAAGGACTCTTTCCCACCATGTTGAGAACCGTAAAAAGAGAAATAAAAAGAAAAATATCTTCAAAATCAAGACGTGCAAAACCATTTCAATGCTGCCGACTGAACCCATGCCACGATCATGAAAATCGAAAAAAGAACCGTTAGGGCTTACCACAAATCTTGATGGGCGCCTCGAGCTCCAAGAGGTTGGGCTGCTGAAGAAAGATGTCCTTCGACACGAGACATAGCTGCCGGATCTCCGCCTCCAGGAGCTGCACCTGCTTCCCCGGCCGGCCGCCCTTCACTTCCAGCAGCCTTTGGATAATGCCATCCAGCACCTTGGGATCCATCAACAAACCCTTCTCTCCCGTTCTCTTCCGACAAGACCAATCCCCTCCTCCTCCCAAACAAATCACAAAAGGACAGTAAGAAACCGCAAAAACCCACCTTTCGGTTTCTTATGAACCACCCAAAGTGCCGAACAACCTCAGATTCCAAGATTGCAACGCCCGGAGGCGGAGGAAAAACCGGCCCTCTTTTTCGGCCTTTGATTTCCTTATTGGAATAAGAACTTAGCAATTGCTCCTTCGATCGCCCTCTGGATTAGAGGATCGAACGGCCCGATCGATTAGGGTTCTCCTGATTCTTTGCAACTTGAGAATAAGGGGAGACGGGCTCCGCTTTCCGGTTTCATTACAGAGCCAAAGATCACAGACCCCATGATTAATAGGATTTCTTTTCGCACCCTTCCACCGGTTACCCGCAGATCTACGGGGCTCGTGATTGGATCCCGGCCCCGATGAGCAGTCATCACGAGATGGACGGTTGAGATCTCATCAGATTTGGTTCTGGTGTGGCGCATCCTCCTATGATGCGCTCGGTCCATTAATTTACGTGAAAACTGCTCGTTACAACCCGTCCTGTTACCCTAAGGTCGTGCATCCGAGTCCAAAGAGGACCCACACTTGTGCCAGTAAAACAACAGGTAGATAGCGGCGTAACTAGTTCAAGTTCGGGCTTATAATTTGGAGTAGTAGGAGAACAACCCTCGTCATACCCGTTTGTCGCGAAGTGCCTCACCCCTGTCGGACCCACCTTTTTATTATCTAATGGGAAGGCAGGTAGCCGAGATGGTAATCATCCGAGTAGAGATTCAGTCAGTTTAAGCTCCTCTCAGGTACAAGAATGATGCCATTAAATTAAATTTTCAAAGTGTTTGAATTGAATGTGCCTTTACCGACTATATATGTTAGGTTCGAAAAATTAAAGTTATTTAGCATAATAATAACATATTTAGCCATTATAATTAGTTGTCTTCGATATCAGATTTCTTATATTGGGATCGTTATATTTATGAAAGTAAATTATTTAATCATGTTTCTTCTCATACCGTCCGATTCTTTTAATAAAAATATAAAATTTATCACTGAACATATGTTGATTCTGTCTTACTTTAATTTACCATTGAGTATATATGATATTTCTATCAATATAATTGACGATGTAAAAAAAAAATAAGATTCCATGTTTCCCTTTTGCTTTCGCGAATGTAGAAATCATAATATAACTTCTAAAAATATAAAGATCAAGATATTAAAAATAACTAATTATAAAAAAAAATAATCTATAATTAACTCTTATTTAGCAGCTACCTCCTACTAATTTTTAAACCATTTGGTATGATTTAGTGAAAAAAAATCATAAAATTTTATACCTTTTATCGATTGCTTGTGTTATTTCATCACTTTTATTAGCTATATATATAATTACAGATGCTGGTTGTACGATTCGAATCAATAAATTCTTCTCTATCTTCTAAATATAAGGTCGGCGTGTAAAGTGGTACCTCAGACAATTCGCCGACATGTTCATGTTGTTGACAAGAAGCTTCGCTGCACAAGTCATTCAGCCGATGCAGCCTTGACCATCTGGAATGAAGCTCTCAATACGTCTTCCACAATCTTAATTCCAGGAACCATCGTATACATCAATCACAGAGTTCTCAACATGCTGTTTTAAAGTCCATGGCTATTGGCTACAATCCATGTAACAGCTAAACAGTTACTTCTGCAAAAACAGCTATTGTTTGACTGTTTTCTAGAACTGCCAATTGCCACACCAGATTAAGAAAATAGCTGCACATCATTTTGGATATCATCAATCATACAGGCAACAACGACATCTAACTAGCTTCAATGGTCTTTGTGCAGCTTCAGATTTGGCCTGTCCCCAGCGGCTGCCTAGAGTTGTCGCCCGATGCCCATGATTGATAGTCCTTTACAAGCTGAATGAACACAGAACAGCAACGATCAGAGTTTTTGCGGCGATCAGGACAGGCAGACTCAAAGAATCATTTGGGTTGTGCCATACTCCATGATATTAATGGATTACACTAGCGAGCAGAAGTTAGTATTACGATCAACAAGTTAGTATTACAATATATTTCAGCAGAAACTGGATGAAGTCAAATTGTACAATGATTAACAACAAATCTAGCAGAAGTTTATAACATAAAATGACAAGTTTTGATATTTTTCACATATATTGGTTTCTGATTCAAGCGTGATATATTTGTCCTGGCCTGCCTTAATAAAGCATCTTCATTCTGTTGTTCTCTCTAATGATAGCATTCTGGAATCTAATTTGTTCAACACCTCCAAGTATTAAAAAGGTAATGCAGAGTCCCAATATAAGTTGGCGAGTGCCAATGCCTGGTCATAGATAAGAAACAAATTCTTGCCAGAAAGTGCATATTGGTCTATGTAGCTTAAAGAACCATGTCTAATTTTCAAGAGATCCGCACACGAAGTTGTTTTCTAATCACAATTTTTTATTCAAAGCTAATCCTTTCAGTCTCCTTCGATAGACTTCCAATCCGACAAATGTAACCGACTGGGAAACAACTTTTTTCCACCTTATTAGACATTGGTTTCAGAGACTACAGTTCTCTTTGGGAACATGACGTGGAACTAAGATGACCAGTGGAGATGTAAAATTGGCAGCATAAAAGAACCTAAAAAGAAACAACAAATAGACAACAAGCAACACACTTCAGCCAAGTGTAGTTAATCTTCCAGTCACAAACCTGCGCTGTATCTCTGGAAAATCATGTATTTATTTGTGCTACAATTAGTTCATAGAGCTTCAACTCACCTGTGCCAGGAATCGTGGAAGCATAAGTCGTAGTAGCTGTTCAAGGACCTGGGTACCAGTCGATTCAAAAACTCCTACAGGTATTGCGCGAAACGCAAAGGGGATGTCGATAGTCACCTGGATGTCATGACAAATTTAAAAGATATTTTTAAAAAATGGCAAACTTGTATGACAAATAAATGGAATTGACTGAATTGACCTCGATAACTGTATCCGTTGCAAGCTGCTGGAAAGTTGAGTTGTGCAAACCATCATTGCAGGATACTCTATTCACCATGGAAGCTGCATTCCCATACCAAATCAATGTCAAAGGTTTCCTGAAAAGGCATTTGATAGTTCAACTCAGGATGAAGCTTTTGTATTTTATTTCAGAAATTCAACATTGGCTACAAGAAAAGAGAGGCCCTGAATTGTATGTTAACTGGCCAATGTAAGATCATCAACTAGTATAAGATCCATACCAGAAACTTTTTGAACTTGCTAATTACTTTCCCTTAGAAATGTAAGATATACAGTAGCTTCTGGAACAATAAGAGGATACATTTGATGCTTATGTAGTATAACTTACTCATTTTCCCTGATTATTCAAAAGTTTTGATCCATGATTTAATATTCTCAAGTATCATTCAACTCATCCTTGAGATCCAAGTGCAAGTGCCATGGGGAATTTAATGTCTAGGTCTGCTCAGATATCTATATGCTGCTATCTACTCTCTGTGTTGAATATTTATCATTCTACCGATTAGCAGTTTGTAAAAATCATGTCCAAACGCAAAACACAAGTTAGTGAAGAAAATGTAAACCAACATTCGACAGAGTGGACAAGAAAGCATAAATTTTAATTCGCTTTCATATTAATCATATTAATCAAGAAAGCATAATTTTTTTAATTTTTGGTCATATATTTCTCAATCCTTATCCAACCATCAAGCTTTACTATTGATATCATGTTTTCATCTAAGTGAATATAAGGTTATCTCACATTTTTGAATGGCAGAATTCTTCGACAGAAATTCAAGTTCACATGTAACTGAAGATGATCAGTGTAACTAAGTATCGGAACTCAGAACAATCTCAAATTCATTCACTCCACTTACTGTACGGTCCTTAAAAGCCAACTATGCATACACTCCCGATACTAACTTCACCTACATCTAAGGTTTACAACCCAACCAACAAAAGGATATGCATTATCTTCCTTCATATGTCTTAATGATCTAAACTTATTGCACAGTTTCTTTGAATTTGAAACACTAAATATGACAGTCAAATAGGACTCAATCATGGTCCTAACCTTTCCTAACCTCATAGAAAATTTTAATTCATATTCCACCTCTGCTACTTCACATCTCATGATAATCTGTGCCCAAGTGTCCCACATTTATTAATCTAATCATAAATACAGGTTAACAAAACGCCTGAAAATGTAATTGCTCCATGGATCATGGGAACAGTTCTGTCATCTTAGTGGAAAGCAATCAACCTTCAGTAAATTTGATCTTAAAGCTTTGCAGATTTAGTGCCCCATGACATATATAGTTATCATGTCTAAGTGTATGCTAAATTGACTCTCTTTTCATTCATGACATCATTTAAAATTCATGGGCGAATCTTGATGCCATGGTACAGTTGCTCCTTGATAACTTGGACGTGCAAGGTTCGATTACATAAACCACCTTTTTACTTTCAAGGATAAATCTACATGTATTAGTAATCAAACCACAAATTTGTAGCAGCCTCATACATTGGACTGCCCTCCTATGCATGAGGTCTCATAGATTTCCAAATGTATTTTAAATTCTCCTTTGATGCTTTTGGCTTTTGTGTCTGCTCATTTGTTATGCACTTTGGAACTTGCTATATGTTTGTGGCTGAAGTGTAGGTGGAGTACCAACTACCAAGCCTTTATGATTTTTTTTTCTTGAGTGTTTGAGTGCCAGTTCTGTTCGATAACATAGCAATGTTCACTCTCACATGTGTGTAATTTTCTAATTACATTCCTGATCATGTAGCAAATGCACTTCACATCTAAAAGTGGTGACACCATTTCTCAACATAAATACCAAGTACCATAGCCAGATTAACTCGCCAGCAAGAGGACATAGTAAACGATTTATACAAAAAATTCAATTTCAAAATGAAGCACCAAAGAATGAATAATCATAATGGGGCCACAACAAGCACCATTGTGAATGTTGAACTTGGTTAATGTAGTGATAACAAAGACCAAACTATGGAGCTTCAATTTGTGACACCCATTACCAACTGCAGCTACATAGTCCTTTAAATGCAACTTTTGTTAGAATTCGATGATGACAAGTCCGAGTCGAGTGGTGAGGTTTCATCTATATTAGGTTTGACACTAATTCAATAAAAAAATTTAGGCTTAAGTTAATTATAGTACACCAATCAGACCCTTATAAGTCAATTAAAGTATTTGCTCACTTCCTAAATCGGGGCGAGACAAAACAGGAGTGTTACGATCTCCTTGACTTAAGAGCTTGATGTCATCGTCAAGGCCTAACATAATCCAAAATCAAAATCTAATATAGTGCATGTGAGGCCTAACCCAGTGGTAGTTTGATGTAATGTGTCCTTTTGGTCTCATTCACGGGTAGCCCTTTACAACTCAAGACTCTCATCATACCTAATACTAACTCAACTCTGATAGCAATTGTCATGACCCGACATGAGGGAATAGTTGATCCACTAACTTCTTTGAGCTTAAACCACTACCTCAGAATGCTTAAATTTATCAAATTATGGCCAACCCGATAAATATCTATATCACAAGACTCCTTAAATTCTTACCGACGTGAGATTATTCTCTTGGTTTTCTTTTCAATCTCTCATCACATTACGTTAATATTTACCAACAACTTTACCTAGCTACTTCCATGAACTATGTGAAATGCAAAAAAGAAAACAAAATCAAATAACTTTTCCATCAAAATACAGCAATACTAACCAATAAAAAGCTATGAAAAACTACTGTAAGGACCAATATCATGCAAAATTTTAAGCAGGCAATTTGCTGTCTTGGTTCTTCGATCAAGTATTTGTACTTGGGAGGAAGAAAGAAATAATAGGAAAACATGGCATTAGCATACCTGAAAACTTCTCGTTCTGAGCTTCCACCAACGGCGATCCCTCCAGCTGCAACAGCAGATGCAGATGCCATATCAAGCTCAAGAGCACAAAGGAAAAGTCACGGAGAGAGATTGAGCACCTTGCAGGACAAGAGGCGAATGCAGCAACCATTGGGCTCCTCGTCGACACGAACAATGAGGACAGGGCAAACCTCAAAGGCGAAGAACTTGATGCGATAGACGTAGCACCGAAAGGTGTTGTCGTCAATGCGCTCGATTCGCTCCGCGTCCAGCACCGAGTACTGGCTCGCCGGCAGGCTCATGTACTCCGCTGTGATTCAACTCAACGCGAAAAAGACACCCGTCGATTCCTTCTTCAGATGGGGAAAAAACTTCTTCTTACTCTCTCGTCTCCTCTCTGTCCTCGGGAAAGAGGCTTACCAAGGGGACGTTGGAGCTGCTGCACAGTGGTGGACTCGGTGCGCCTGGCGACAAATCGGGCTTTGGGGGCGGAGGAGACTGCAGAGGCGCGGAAGGAGGCGGTGCAGAAGCGGTGGCGCCCGACGGTGGGGGTAGCAGCGGCGGAACCCAGGCGGACCGGAGCGCAGGAGTAATGGAGGGCCATGGCTGCTCACTTTGCTGTTGATCAGCTGCTACTTCCGGATGGGCAAGATGAGGAAGATGAGAGAGTGACGGGAGTGAGCGTCGTTTGTGTGGGCGGAACGATGCGAACGTCGCCGGTTCGAGGGCACGGGTGGGATAAGATAGCAATGGTAGCGGATCCGATGTACTGGGCAGTCATACCCGACCCAACTTTATTTGAGCCCATAACCTAAACCGATTTGGACGCATGACCAAGTGGGTAAAATATGTATCTAAATTATGACCGTTGGGACATTCGGATCCGGGTCTGGGTATGATATGCTCTCAGTAGGATGCACATGGGCTGATTTGATCCAAGCCGACCAAGACCGGCCCAAGCTACGGGCAGATGATGTTATCCATATTGGTCGGATAACGTGCCACGCGTCATGATCCCAGTGGAGGGAATCACATCCTTTACGGCTCCTGGTGGAGAAAATTCTGCTTCGATTTCAGGTCATCTGCAGCTTCTTCTTCTTCTTCGCGACAGTGCTGCTGCGTTAAAGGTTTGGAAAGAGAGAGAGAGAGAGAGAGAGAGAGAGAGAGAGAGAGAGAGAGAGAGAGAGAGAGAGAGAGAGAGGAGGTTCCATTTTGTCATATATCATGGCAACCTCGGGCTTGGCCTCGGCTGCTTCGAGCTTCGTGCTCGCCTCCAGCCTTCCTACCGCTACCACCAACACACCCTCGCGTGTCAGCTTCGTTACCTTCTCCAGGTCAAGTAGAAGGTTGGTGGTTCGAGCCGAAGAGGGGGCGGCTCCGCCGCCGGCCCCCCCGGCGGAAGCGGGAGCGAAGGAAGCTGCCAAGCCTCCGCCGCCGCCACCAATCGGTCCAAAGAGAGGCGCGAAGGTATGGAAATATATGTACCGGTAGATTACTTTCAGATATAGCAAACACATACAGTAAACATATTAACTTGCTTAGTATTCTGCCATGAACAATGAAGCCACTCTCTGCATGAGCAATTGTTTTATCTGAATCATAAGCTTCTCCAGTGTAAGATAGTGTGATTATAGACGGCACTGTTCTTCCCAGGTGAAGATTCTGCGAAAGGAATCCTACTGGCACAAAGGCATTGGATCGGTCGTGACTGTGGACCAGGTACTCTCTCTGCCCGTGGCTACTCTCCAATAGATCAGTTTACGTCGTCTTCCTTCGGTTCTTGACATCTTGACCTTCTTCAGGATCCCAAGACTCGCTACCCCGTCGTGGTTCGATTCAACAAGGTGAACTATGCTGGCGTCTCGACCAACAACTATGCTCTGGATGAAATCCAGGAAGTGTAATCAGTGACTGCTGCTTGTGCTTTGCTATGAATGATTTGTTGGAGTCTCATGTTTGTATAATACATGCTTATGCAAACTCTTGTACTTAAGTTTCTTAAGGTCTCGATCCAGTTTAGCTTCAAATGATTCCTTATCTGGTAGATCAACATTTATACATATTTTTTGTGTCAATCATAATAAGTCATCTCAAACAAAAGGTCTCATATGATCAAGTCCAAGTTCTCCTGCATATTCCCATGCGATGCTGTTCTGCTGAAACATCCTCAAGCGGATAAAGCTGAACAATGCCAGAAATCAATAAGAAGAAAAACTACAAAGAAAAGTTGAAGTTTCAGATGAAGACCATACTGTTTTATTCTTTTCTTTTAGACTATTTCCAGGTCTAGGGAACTATTCTGCTTCCAGATCATATTAGCTTGAACTCCAACATAAATCTTTCCACCACCAAAGCAGTCCCTATTCTGCCTAATCTTATACATCTTAGCATGTAAAATGATTTTAGCTATTGTGATTGATAAGTATTTTTAAGATTTTTGAAGTCTGATATCCTAAGAGAACAAAAAATCCTATTAGGAGAAGAAGATCTCATGAAGTAAGAAATTATGAAAATTAAAATTTGATGCTTCTATAAATATTGTATATATCTCTAGGTTTAGATCGGGGAAGAACAAAGTGACCAAAAACACTTTGAATAATTTTAGATTTCCATATTCATAGAATGTACTTTCAAGAGTTTTTAAAGAATATCAAAGAAAAAAATATAAATTCTTTAATGTTTATACGAGAGATACAAAAAGGGATTCATACATGAATAAAAAGAATGTAAAATTTTATAATTAATTTTATATAAAAATTTGATCTTCTATGTGAATATAAATGATGAATACTGAATCGCATTAATCTTTTATAGATTTGATGATATTCTTTACTAGTTGATCTATGAAATTATTTTTCATGTTAAGTTATTCTCTCTCGCCTCGTAGAGTTTTGGAAATTTTTGTGAGGTAGAACTGAACCATGGTAGCCATGATGGTTTCCAAATGATTACAATAGTAAACACTAGCGGTGAGTGTTTAATTAGCCAGTAATTGAATGCTCTTTTTTTTCTATCAAAAAACATTATATATATATATAGTTAGTTAGTAAGTAAGTTTAATTTATGATTGTCCAGTTAGTTATAGGTGCTCCACAAGCAAATCACGTGAGTGATGACACTTGTAACACGTTGCGTCAATCTCTTTGCTTGTTATTATTGATATTTTCTCACATTATTTGGATGAATATTGTGATGTCCTTAGATCTGTGCAATAGGAATCGGATCGTGATGAGATCATAAAAATGAGACTGATTCTCCTTTAAACACATATCCTAAATCATTCTGATCATATGTTACTCAAAAAAGGACATCGAGATAATTGGATAGATCGATGCGTTGTATATTTGTCTATATGATGGAGGCAACTGGTCTCATAATCATTTGTATAGGAACACTAGAGGTACAGTGTAGTACTCATTGGAAAATAAGTTCACTGATTGATCCGTTAGTAGAATGTTGGATGATTAATGATACTTGACGTCAAACAGCGATTCCATAGTCTCAATTATGTGTCTGGTCCTTAGACTTGAGACACCAAATATACTTTGTATGAGTACTCCATTCTTTGATACCAGACTTACAGGTTTGGAAAGTTTCAAATCTAATACAATCAGTTCTCGGAAATAGTAACCAACCTTACGAAGGCAATTGAGTATCAATAGAAGATCATTCACCCTCGGTATTGGGAGAGGAATATCCCATGTGTGCTCGCTCAGACAAAATCCTTAGCCAGGATCGTTCGGATTGAAAGATAATGAATTCTCCAAGAGAATCCAATCAGCACGAGACTCTGATAGGATTTCGTATGGGCTTGACATTACCATGCCCAATATACGGTCACTAGGATATTAGATGGATGAGGTACTATATATACATGGTAACTAAGGATAGACAAGTCAGATGGATTAGATCCCCTTATACCGTTTGAGGACTATGGCGTAGTGCCCTAATACGTCTATAGTCATTGAGTCGAGTGAATTATTATGGAGACAATAATTCACTAAATAAGAAGGAATTCTGATGGGAACAACTCACGGCTAGCTCGGTATCGAGCCTAGAGGGTCACACACATTAGATGGATATTACGACAAGTAGATGTGTGGATATGAGATATCTGCGGAGCTCTTAATTTAAATCCTGTGGATAAGATTTAATTGGATAAAGGTCAAATTGAATAAAGATCCAATTGGATGATTGGATAAGATCCAACTAGATAATTGGATAGAGATCCAATGAAGATAGGATCCATCAAGGATAAGCTTCATGCAATTCTATAAATAGGAGAAACTTCATGGTTCATAGGTTAGAGTTGTTACTAGTCATCCTTCATATTCTCTTCAGTCTCCTATTTGCTCTGACAACCTTGTGGTGCACGTGTAAAGAGAGATCTCGCAGTAATCTAAGGAGCATCGTCATTACGTCTGTTGTGTGGATTATCGTTAGAGAGGAGCACGCCAGTGCTCCTTCATCCTCTTCATCAGATCTAGAATTTTCAAGGATATACGATCTCCCTAGGTGATGCTTCTAACATGATACGTGCGATTTTTTGGATTTACAGTTTTTTCACATACTAATCGTCGCACAATGACCAAGCACTTAACTATAAGAAATCTGATCTTGTTTTTATTTTTCGTTATGCATGAGATGTCAATTCATAATTTCCCAACATATCCGATCTAGCATCAATTTCAGATCCGATTGAGATTATTCATACATTTTTCTTAGTTCAAAGCATAGACTTGATCATTTCAGGTCTATAAAACTAAGTCGAGGTATTCCTAACAAATGTCCCCCAATAATCAAGTTAATATTATGTTTGAATTATTCAGATTAGTGAGATAAACTCTCTTGAGATATTTTTTCATGTGTATGGAATGCACTTTGGAGCTTCCGTGGCTTTATGGACAATTACTTTTGGGAGATCATACATTGTTTTCAAGCTAAATTAATAGAATGACATTGAGGTGCATGAAATCTAGAACCAGTTTGATTCATGTTAGAAACACATGGCATTAGCCACATATGATCGACATGTTCTCGAGCGATCGATGTATTGATCACGTGTAATCTCATGATACTAGTATATTGTATAGATAGATTATATCATTTACCACCCGTAATCCATATGTCGTTGGCATAACCTTAGATGATCGATGTGTTTGACCATGTGTAATCAACATGTAGTCCATATGTCGATCAAATCATTTATCGCCTATCAATATTGTTTCGAGGATTACACCATCCAACGTCAATAAAGTCGATTCTTAAGTCCTCTTCCCTTTATTTATCTAAATTTATCCTTTACTTTTTTTGTTTTTCGTTCACTTCCATCCCTTTGATCTCTTTACAATCTCTATAATGATATCTTTCGTCTTGTAATTAGATTGGATTCATATCAATAGGCATTTAAAATTAGTCACTCCCTCGCCAATGAGGTAGGAATTTCATATATTTCTCGAATAGTCTCGTTGAATAAATAAATATTTTTTTATTTTAATAAAAAAATTATCACTAATATTAATTATTTTTATATATTTTAAGTTTGTCAATTTATTATCTCTATACTTTTGTGTTTAATGGAATTAACTATCTTCAGACAAGTAATAAAATCTACCTTTAATGGTCCTTTATTGACTTTTTAAATACACTTCAATAACCTTCCTACAAGAATCACTATTATTTCTTTACATTTAAGGTAGTGTGTCTAATATTTAATTATTTAATAAATTATTACATAGGTGATTAGTCTTAGGTTCAATGTAATGAAAATTTTTAAAATAAAAAAAATATTTAACTTAACATTACAAATAGAAAATCAAATTTTTATTGATAAAAGTTATTCTAAAAATATATTTAGCTCGTTGGCATCTTCTATAAATTAAATGTCATTTTATTTTATGTTACAAATTAATTAATATAATTACATCTTAATGTTTAAGCTAGCATTATAAATCGAGAATCAAAAGGATAAGTGATGAAGACACCACATGATCGATCCAAGGCGTTGCTTATCAACAATAAGATGCTTAGCCAGCTGGCATATTCTATTTAATATATAGTTATATAGATTAGTGATTCTTTAAAAGGTATGATGCTCCTGCTTTCCCATGCCCATCATCATAAATTAGTGACTCTTTAGTAGGCTCACAACTTTATTCAAAAAAATTATTACCTATATAAATAAATAAATAAATAATGTGGTATTGAATGCTACAATTTCCATTTATTTTACGTAATATATAGTTATATAGATTAGTGATTTTTTTTATTTTCTTTTTTCTTTCTCTCCCTCCACATAGGATTACTTTGGAATTGAAGTAAAGCTGAGTTTCCATCTCTAAATCATTTAAATCTATGGCTCTTATGTACTCATCCTTATTATTATTATTATTATTATTATTATTAGTCAAATTCCCCTACTCCAGAATTCCAAAAATTCTTTTTTGGATGGGATCTCTTGGGTATTTCTGTGATTGTGGTCTGCTCATAGGTATTACCTGATCACTTAGTCAAGGAGATTATTATTTATAATTTTATTTTAAATATTTTTATATTTTAAAATTATTCTTTCATAAAGGAGATCATTCTTTATAATTTATTATAAATATACTTCCTTTTTTTTTTATTTTTTCTCTCCTTTTGTCTTCCTCTCTTGCATATTTTATTCTTTTTTCTTTTTAAAGAATATAATCATCGAGCGAATAAAAGTATGATCGGAGTGCAAGCTAAGGGAGATTATAAATTATATTAGAGAGCCTTGATGATAGTAAGATGCGCAAGCAATAATTGCAGGGGAAGAAAGATAAAATAAATAAAATAAGAATTAGAGAGATTATAAATTATAAAAAATATTTTTATTATTTATTTAAAAATAAATAATAAGGAGATTGTTAATGACAAAAAAGGAGCTCTAAATAGTAAGCTATGGCATTCCATCGTTTTGGGTTGAGTGTGACGATGATCGAAATATACGTTGGATCTTAGACTCTGAACATAGATTTTTTTAAAAAATCATTTTGGAGATGTTTTAAATCTAAGTTAACATGTTTCATATTGGGAATTAATTTTTATATTTTTAATTATATTTTGAGATATTTTAAGACTAATTTACCATGTTTTTCAATTGATTATGTAAGCATCTATAATTACATTCATTTGTCAATATAACTTCACAAGTGGTGTCCAATTGACCTCAAAATTTTATCATTAAAGAAAATTATTATTAAAATAGTTATACCATTTATTTTAAAAATATTAATTTATGGGCTCTTATACTCAATTTACATATGTTCATCTTGATTAGTCTATTTAGAAATATAATAATAAAAGACTTGTTTCCAAACCTCCATGATTTACAAAAACAAATACAGGATATAACTAATTATTAATTGATATTTCTTTTTTATTTATTTTAAGATTTTTATAATCCAATTTGACACGTTTTCAGTTTGATCTTGCAACGAGAATAGTATTGTCTTATTACCGGTTTAACATCATAAAGTTTGTTTCTACATCAAACTACGATCATGAAAAGAATACATGATATAAAAATTATTTAATTTATTTTTTTTTTAAATTTGTAAGTCTTATTTCACGAAAAGCAAAGAGGGAGGAAATGTTGAATCAAACGTGTATTTTTGTAACCGATAGATGGAAGGATAAAATATTCTTTTTTTCATGTGATCAGAATTATTTTATTAAAAAAATAAATATATTTTTTTAAAAAAATTATCTTAATTTTTATTAAAAAATATATTTTTATTATCAATAATATAAGACAAAATGATATTTCGAAAGCGTTTCGACAATAGTTTTTTTTAAAATATATTTTTCTTCAAAATTCATCCTATTTTTTATAAAAAATAAAAAAAATGCGTCTCGATAAAAAACATATAAAGTGAGGTTTTCTGCATATATTATCATCACTCACTTGTTCGGGTATGTACGCAAGTCTCGAGGGCCCCAGTAGCTTCCGCCATTCCCACGATGGTTCCTCCGCCGTCGCCACCGCTGCCTTCGCCGACTCCGTTTCAGGACCTCAATCTCTTCCCCAACGCGAAGCTCGAGCCAAAACCGGAGCCTGTCGATGGCTGCGGGTCTCAGCTCGAACCTCTCGGTCCGACGGAACCGCTCCCTCTCTCCCTCCCTCCTCCCGACGCTAGCCCCGAAGAGGCCGCGCTCCTCCTTGACTACTTCCGCCGATCTCACCTCTTCGCCGCCGATGACGACCGCGGCCGCCACTGCTCCATCGTACCCGCGCCGGTGGCGCCTGCCTGCTCGTCCGCCATCGTCGCCGCCAAGAAGCGCAAGGCCCGGTCCGCAGAGATGGTCCGCGTCTCTAGCATCGGGCCTCGCGACCGGCTCTATTTCCGCGGTCTCGTCCGCCGGACCCGCATCACCTACGACTCCCTGCGTGCCCTCCTCCTCCTCCGCGACGAGGATCGAGGCGAGGCCTTCCTCCGCGAGGAAGCCTTCGTGGCCGCCTGTGGCCGGCGGAGTCGCCCCGACCTCAGGGCCGCCGCCCTCATGACCGATCGCGACCTCTGGCTCAACCGCGACCGGCGCATCATCGGATCCATCCCCGGGATCAGCGTCGGCGACGTCTTCTTCTTCCGGATGGAGCTATGCGTGGTCGGCCTGCACGGCCAGGTCCAGGCTGGGATCGATTACGTCCCAGCCAGCCGGAGCGCCAGTGGCGAGCCCGTTGCCACCAGCATCATCGTGTCCGGCGGCTATGAGGACGACGATGACAAGGGCGTCGTGCTCATCTACACCGGCCATGGTGGCCGTTCCCAGAACATGCAGCGGCACTGCGTCAACCAGAAGCTCGAAGGAGGGAATCTCGCACTGGAGCGCAGCATGAATTATGGTATTGAAATTCGGGTTATTCGGGGCATCAAGTTCGACGGGAGCCCCTCCGGTAGGGTTTATGTCTATGACGGGCTTTACAAGATTGTTGATTGCTGGATGGATGTCGGGAAGTCAGGTTTTGCGGTGTACAAGTACAAGTTTCTAAGAATGGAAGGCCAAGAGGAGATGGGCAGTGAAATTCTTAAACTAGCTGATAAGTTGAAGGCGAATCCATTGAGCGTGAGACCGGTCGGCTATCTCAGCCTCGACATTTCAAGGGGGAGGGAGAATTTGCCTGTTTCTATTTTCAATGACATTGATGATGATCGAGATCCATTGATGTTTGAGTATCTCACTCGTCCCATTCTCCCTCCTGAGGCTTTTCAAGGAAAGGTGAAAGCAGATGATGGAATTGGGTGTGACTGCACTTTAAATTGCTCGGCCGGTTGCTATTGTGCGAAGAAGAATGGGGGTGACTTTGCTTATAATCGAGATGGGATCCTCCTGAGGGGAAAATCATTGATATATGAATGTGGCACCTTGTGCCGATGCCCGCCAACTTGTCCTAACCGGGTAAGCCAGAAGGGAGTCAGCCATCGGTTGGAGGTGTTCAGATCCAAGGAGACAGGGTGGGGAGTTAGGTCATTGGATTTGATTCGGGCTGGGACATTTATTTGTGAATTTAGTGGGATTGCAATCACCAAGGAACAGGCAGAGGTGCTCTCGAGAAATAACGAATGTTTGGTGAATCCGGGTCAGTTTCCAGGAAGGTGGACCGAGTGGGGTGACATTTCAGATATTTCACCTGATAATCTACCAGCTGACTCTCCTTCTTTGCCTGATCTCAATTTTTCGATAGATGTTTCAAGAGCAAGGAATGTTGCCTGCTATCTCAGCCATAGCTCTTGTCCGAACGTGTTTGCACAGTTTGTCCTTTTTGATCATAATGTGTCATATCCTCATGTTATGATATTTGCAATGGAGAATATTCCTCCTTTAAGAGAGCTGAGCATTGATTATGGGATTGGGGATGAAATTGTTGAGAGACTAACACTGTAGATAATGTATTATGTTTACGTGCTGAAAGTTCTGTGGCCATCACATTGTTCTGTTTGAGAATTGCCTTCAGGTGAACAGTTTTTGACCCTCTTGAATTTTCTGCAATTTTCATCTTTTTATCATTGTGCTGCATTTTCCTGCTATAGTTTTTGTCGAAACAAGTTGCACTTACATTGGAGTATCCCAATTCATGTTTGCAGGATACTTGAAAATATATACATAACTTTTTCTATTTTACTGTTCTTTTGGTGAATATTATGCTACAAACAACCATAAAATCCTTTTCTTTGTGGAAAACGTTATCGAATATGACTTGTATATCAGTTTCTTTTAATGCATAGCTGCAGTCATATTTGAAAGACATGTCCCTTGAACAGAAGTAGTGACTTCAGGATGTTTTCGTCCACTCTAGACTAACATGTCAATTTTCCTCTCTATATCCCGGTACAGGAAGCAATGTGTTTCAGTAAGTAAAGAATTCACTAAGTTACTTATCACCTCTTGTTGTCCTGAAGATAAGCTTTACTCCCAGCTATTTGATTAACAAGATTGCTGTCTAATCTGCTCGGCTTCTGATTTTCATCTCGTTTTCTCCATTCATATTCTTGTTATGTCTAAATTGGTTAATCATATACTTGAATTTTTCATGATAATCTCATTGGCACCTAGGTTAATTTCTTTCTAGGTGGTCTATACTAATGTTGAAAGAAAAGAATGCACTTCTATTGTTATGAAGGATAACTAATTTGAAATAAAATAAAAAATGAAATAAATTCATATTCAAGTTCATTGATTAGCTGGTTTCCTTGAGTTATTTGTACTTTGCTTGCTAATTGTGAAGAAGTTAGTGCCACTTAATAATTTCTATTGACAAAGAAGTACAATACAAGATGTTTTAGGTTGTGATAAGAGATATAGAAGCATGTGATAAAATAAAGATATAACGGGCTTATTGTTTAATTCTGAATGAATATGTCATGAGCCAATAGTTTTTGTCTAGTTAATGGTGGTGTGGTGATAACATAATGATGCTGGTTGAAGGATGTTGTAATTAGTGGAAATATTTAATGAGGACTCAGATATAATGTGTTTTGTACATTTGGTATGTGGAAGTTGGAATTCAGTGGCTACTGATACTTGGATTGATGTGATGTGTAAGTCTGAGAAAAATTGGTGGCCATGTGCTATGTCACAATGACTTAATTTGCAACCAAATACTCTCAGTTTCTTAGGTTGAAATCAAAGCCTGTTGGACCTTTTAACATGAGTTCTGAATGAACCCAACAAAATGCCTTGACAATTGCCAAGAAGAGCTTGGTTACTGCACAGCTAGATTGTGTTGTTCCTGTTCACAATTGCTTCTCCAGATCAACTCCTTGTTATTTATAGCATGTGGAAATGCATATACTTCCCCTATATCATCATAGATATGTTGGGGTAAAAACTTGAAAAAGAGAATTAAATTTGATCCCTTTAACAAAGCCTAAAGAGAATAAGTTTTAGACATGATTCAAAGGCGCATGTTTGTTGACCTTAGGAATGATTTCGTCCCTTCATGCAAGTATATGGTTGAATCCATTCCCCAAGGATATGACCATTTATTTATCTTCCATGCACGATTGTGATTGTGAAGAAGTTGACTAGCTTCTTTCAATTTGAGCAGCAGAAAAGACAAGAGAGTTGAAAAAAGACGTGTAGAAATCTTGAAGTAGATTTTCTAAGGAGAAGAATCGTCGTTGCCTTCAAAGAAGAATTTGCATTTTGTAAATTAAGAATCCTTTATATAGAAGAGTTAATATGTAACAGCTTGCAATAATAATAATCCAAAGGGTTAATAATCAGTAAATCCAATTTAACATCTAAAGTAATGGATGATCAAAGTAACAGATACAATTAAAAAATGGTAAGAAAAGAAATAAAGAAAGAAAGAAAGTGAGAGGTAAATGGAAAAGAAAATTTGAGGTTTCTGTTTTTAAAAATAAAAATTGTAACAGGATCAATCCATCAGCATTGCTTTTTGTAGCTAATAGCAGAGGTCAGCATTCTTGGTTGAAAAAGTTGATCGTGAAGTCTCAAAGGTGTTCAAGGTAGCCATGACAAATTTCAGCATAATTATACTGTTGATGATGATGTAATTAATACTATAAAGCTTTTCATAATATTCTTTATCACTTATAACCATTTTTGGAGCTAGACATCTAAAAATTTGAGAGTAAGGAAGGCGAGGGATACCGTGCGGTTTTGAAGAAGAAAGTGAATCAAAGGCTCTCCTGCTCTTTTACAAAAGCATAACATCATTTTAGCCTGAAAGTATAGCCAAATGATGTATTTGTATAGGCATGCAGTGTTTTAGTCCATAAAGTGAATCAGTCAAATTATTATGTTTATAACTTGTCTGTGTTGTCGTATTAACAATCCACACGCCAAATAAAGTGTATATCTGCAATGTATTGACACCGAAATGTTGTAAACAACAATTGCCCTCCATCTTATAATGGGCATTTGATGTATTAGTATTAATATTGTTGCTAAACAGTATTAGTTTAGATACCTACACTCAGCAACTGTATTACTTTATGCAACAAATTCTTTACATTTGTTTACAGAGGCAATTCTTGTTTCCTTTTTTGCTTGCAGTTCTGGCAAATCTGCCGGTTGAAGATTGTGCAAGACTAAGCAACCTTACATTTAGCCTCATCGTTACTCGTGGAAGCTTACCATGACTCCTGAGTGAGCAGCTCTGATCATGTATTGTTTGTTGGTACATGCAGGAGCTGTACAGCTTACTCGGACACTCCACTCGGGAGAAGGTGGTCATGAGAGATCCAGGTGAGAGGTTATCTTCTCAACAGTGCCACGGGCACAGCAGAGATGGGGTACTGAGAACGGAGGTCAAGAAGCTCTTTTGGTGCAAGTCTTTGGCATTTAACTCTCTTGTCTTCAACCAGAGCCATCTCAAGTCAACTTAATCTAAAGCCAGGGCTCGTTTGAATTGTACCAAAACTCAATGTAAGTAAAGATAGCTAACTATGCATCCATTGCAGTGTCATGGAAATTCCAATCAAGCAGTGATACCTTCAATGACAAGCCTATTGACTTCCATGTGTTTGCCAGGAAAATCCTGCAGACGGCCCCACAAGTAGAATGGAGAATGGACCATCAGTATGAAGCTCCAAATCAAGTTCAGGCTTAAACTTGGTCAGGGGGCAACTACCTTGGGGCATGCAATCAAAGGTCACCTTCTTCCCCCTCCCTCTAGCTTTTAGCTGGTGATACTGATGATTTTTTCCCCTGAGAAAATATATGATGTTTTGTTTTAGTAATATCATAGATTTAGTTTTCAACTGCAGAGAAAATACAAATAATTTGCACTTGGTTTATCTG
This sequence comes from Musa troglodytarum, assembly GCA_023547065.1. Classification (NCBI taxonomy): domain Eukaryota; kingdom Viridiplantae; phylum Streptophyta; class Magnoliopsida; order Zingiberales; family Musaceae; genus Musa; species Musa troglodytarum. The sequence goes on along the minus strand of CP097506.1, from coordinate 54,105,639 downwards.
AGGTAATATTTTGTTGCATTTATTTTGGATCATACTAACATATGGTAAAACATGAAAATAGATGAGACATGCACAGAATAAAAATGCCAAAGTTCCATGTGATCATGCAAAGCGATGCATTGTAGTATAAAAATGACCCTTACAATGTATATCGACGAATAAAAATCCCAATCTTCCATGCAAATGACCCTTACAATGTATGATATACATGCAAAGCGAAGAAAATCTACATATATATGCTAGTATAAAAATGCCAAAGTTCTGTCATGCTTGCAATCTTCCAATGCTTTCTTTCATGTGAACCTCATCAACTGATGCAATTGAACTGTGTGAAAAGGCTGCCGAGTAACTTCAACCTTGCCGGCATCAAGTGTTTGAGATACATGTTGCATGCTTGGTCGAGATTGCGGGCTGATGCTGATGCATTGTAGCGCAATCTTTGCAGCCATCAACACAGCATTTGATTCCTCCGGTGTTGGGAGTGGGATACGTTGGTCCAGTAGATCCATGAGCAATATACTTTGACCATCTGATGGCCACGCGGAGATGAGCTCCCCAGGATGCCTCCCTTGCAGCACTTCCAGAATCACCACGCCAAAACTATACACATCATGCTTCTCGGTGATCTTCATGGTGTAAGAAATTTCTGCAGCATGATCAGAAGAGAAGATTCAGGTAGCCACATTGTATCTTAGACAACATGCTCAGCAGAAAATTAAGATTTTCTTATTGGGATTTTTTACCTGGTGCCATGTATCCAGGTGTGCCTGCAAGCTCACTCCAATTCGACGCATCCGGCTTCACTGACCTTGCAATGCCAAAGTCTGCAACATGAGCCTTGAGCTCTGAATCCAGCAGAATGTTCTTGCTCGATATGTCTCGGTGCACGACCGGTGGACTGCAATCATGGTGCATGTAGGACAAAGCATTGGCCACATCCTTGATGAGGCATACTCTCTTACTCCAGTCCAGTTCGATGGCTACTTCTTCACTGCTCAGAATGGACGATAAGTTGCCCTTCTCAATGTAGTCATAGATGAGAAACATGCACCGAGCATGAGAGCAGAAGCCATAAAACCTCACGATGGTACGATGCCGTATCTTGGTCAGGGCCTCAATCTCACTCCTGAAGCCTCTCTCATCATCTAAAGCATGGAGCTTCTTAACAGCTACTACCTGGCCTGTACAGAGCTGCGCTTTGTAGACACTGCCATATCCTCCCACCCCAATACAGTACTTCTCATCAAAGTTTTCTGTGGCTTCAACGATTTCATCATACAGAACCTTTCCATCAAAATCCAACACGGAAAGTAGATCCTTAGCGGAGGCTTCCGTGTTGTTTTCCTTCAAATTTTTTCGTCGAATGCGGAGTGTAATGATCACTCCGAGTGGAATCATGAGGAAAAGAAGCACTACTGGAGGAAGCACACTTGCAAGTACTATTTTGTGGCGCTTGTTTGAACCATGGCGGATTGCAGGTTGTGGACATGGAGATAAATGAAGCACTTGGCCGCACAAGCCTTTGTTGTGCTCAAACCATTCTACCTGCGCATTCTTAAGGAATTGATTCTCAGGAATTGGCCCTTCCAAGTTGTTGTACGACACATCAAAGGTTAACAGGCTTTGCATGTCACTGAAGCTTGAAGGAAGGGAACCGGAAAGTCCATTATGAGAGAGGTTCAGGTTTTCCAGCTTATGAAGCCTGCCAATGTCACTTGGGATGGTCCCTGTGAGAGAATTATGACTGAGGTCAAGCATCTCTTGGATGTTCACTAGCCTCCGAATCTCCAGAGGAATGCTTCCATTCAGCTCATTTGCACTCAACCGCAGATCAAGGAGTGTAAGGCACTGCCCTATTTGCATGGGTATGGTCTCAGTAAGGTGGTTGTTAGAGAGATCAAGAGTGGCTAAGCTAGACAAGTTTCCGATCTCTGATGGTATTCTCCCTGACAATAGGTTATTGCTTAGATTCAGATATAGCAGCGAGGTTAAACCACCCAGTTGCTTTGGCACCTCTCTAGCAATCTGATTAGAAGATAGATCAAGTGATGCCAACTGAGTCATGTTGCCAAACTGAGGAGCTATTCTTCCTGTGATCATGTTGCCTGACATATGCAGGGTGGCCAAGTTTGGACACTTGACCCAGTTCGTCGAGAGTTCACCGGAGAATCTGTTGTCGCTTAGATGGATGAATTCCAGATTAGGGTACACTCCAAAGACTTGGGAGACATCACCTGTGAGATGGTTATTGCTCAGTAGAAGCCTTACCAGACTGGTGCAGTTCCTCAAGCTTCTCGGTATTGGACCATCGAAATGGTTTTTGATCGCGCCAAAATACTCGAGTTTTCCTCCCTTGCATACATCTGGAGGTAAAGGGCCTGAGAAGTCGTTGTCACTCAACTGCAACTGAGAGATGTTGGTGAGGTTAGCTAGTTCTTGAGGCAAAGGACCTGAGAGCTGATTCTGGAAGATCTCCAGATCTGTCAGCCTCGTCAGGTTGCCGAAAGATGGGGGAACCAGACCGGATATCTGATTCTTGGAGACTACCAGATCTTCCAGACGCAGCAAATTTCCTAGTGCATGAGGAATGGTTCCTGAGAGTTGATTAAAGGCCAATGACAAAGATATAAGCATGGACAGTCCCCCAAGAACTGGTGGTATTGGCCCAGATAGCTCGTTCATGCTGATGTACAGAATCTCTAGATTTGTTAGGTTCCCTAAACTAGTTGGGATGGTGCCTGTTAAGAGATTCTGTGACAGCCTGAGATCCTCCATGTTCACCAGATTGCCGAACTCATGAGGAATCGGGCCGCTGATGCCGTTGTTGATGAGGTATAGGAGTTCGAGCTGTGACAAGTTCCCAAGGCAAGAAGGAATGGGACCAGACAAATCATTCTGATAGAGAGAGATGGAGTTTATCTTTGTTAGATTGGCTATCGATGGAGGAATAGAGCCTGTCAGGTTATTGGTGTTCAGATTTAGCACAACCAGGTTCGCAAGCTCACCAACTTGATGTGGTATGGAGCCACTTAATTGATTCTTTTGGAGACGAAGAACACGAAGGTTGGACAAGTACCAGATCTCGTCAGGAATGGTTCCAGTGAGTCGATTGTAGTGAAGCTGTAGGTGTGTCAGCCTGGTCCAGTTGGCGAGGGCCGCCGGTGAGAGTTTGCCACCCACTTGGTTGGCAGAAAGGTCGAGCTTCACGAGGCCGGAGAGGGCTGCCAGTGAGGCAGGGAGCTGGCCGGAGAAGCGATTGTGGGAGAGGTCGAGATCGGCGAGGCTGGAGAGGTTGGCGATGGCGGCGGGGATGGCGCCGAAGAGCGAGTTGCGGCGGAGGCGGAGGACGGTGAGGGATCGGAGGGCGGTGAAGTCGAGTGTGTCGAACGTGCCGGCCAGGCCAGCTCGCAGGACGCTCACGTTGGTGACTTGCCCGTCGGTGCACGTGATCCCAAACCAGTGGCACGGGCTGGCGGCGGTGGTGTTGTGTGTGTCGATGTTCCAGGACTGCAGAGCTCTCGGTGTCGGGCCTCGGAGTGAGGATTTCCAGTGGAGGAGAGCATGTGCCTGGGACATTGGGGAAGCTTGAGCCAGCGGGAGAGCTAGAAGAAGGGAGAGCAACAGGTGCAGGAAAGCAAGAAACAACGGGGACTCCATTGTAGCTAAGCTCTGTGGTCTCTGCGGTGCAAGAGGGAGCTCTCAGCAGCTTATGAAGACGAAGGTGAGGTGCTGCTGCTGGTGCAGATTCCTCCAGTTCGGTCGACGTGCACCCCAAGTCCATGGAAGAAAGATCATGGAAGACGACTCATCTGACTTCAGTCTTCCAAATGATGTAACGTGACTCCTGTCCGATGAACGAGTGGGAACTGAAATGGCGGGCCTTTGGAAGATGGTATGACACGGAATTGGAGTGGTGGTCGGGCCATAGCTGGTCATACCATGGGCTGATCAAATGCACGTAGCATCACTCCAAATTTCTTATTTCAAATGGAAAAAAAACCAAGAGGACAATAATTCGCCACAAGTCAATTTGATAGAGAGTGAAACTTACATGTTTGTCTTTTCGAGGTTTTGCTCGCTCTTTTGCACCACTATTGTTGTGGAACCAAGATGGTCATCGAGCGACGTGGTGGGTTGGCCTGGTTCGATAGTTGATGCTTCGAGATGTGTTTCGACTTTCTCCGCGGTTGGGACGATTCCTCAAGGAGCTCAACACCTGCAAAAAGACTTGGGTCGGGTTTGGTCCCGACTTGGTCCCTTCGACGATCAAATCAGTGTAGGTGTGATCCAAATGAACTGGTCCCCCCTACTCTGAAGCAGGTTTTTATACGCATACCCAGGGTCGATCGTGCGTACCTTAACTCGAACGATAGTTGCGGCATTGTATGGGATGGCGTTGTGCAGCGTCGTCCCGGGCTTTCGGGGACGGATTGTTTCGAGCGATGTGAAGGTACTATCACTTCCGATTCGAGGTGACAGGTCGGACGCAACGTCTCGCGTGGGCCGTGCCTTTGTGCTGATGTGTCCGTTGACTGCCGTCACATGAGCAGTGTCAGAATATTTTCTATCAATTGTCATTTATATTTTCTTGATCGTTCTTATTGACAGATTATGTCAGATGCACAAAAATTTCAAGGAATCTACCGATGCGATCTTGAAGAGAAATTAAAGATTTTGTTTGTTTGAAATCGTTTCCTCTCTATATCTTCTCTTTTTGAACATGAATTATTCTTTGGCAAAGATGCTATGGTTGGTGTTGAACGAAAATTTCTCTTGGTATTAGCTATGATGAGTTTTTGTGGTCTTTAGAATTTCTATGGTTTGTATGCATCACGGCATTTGGTTCGGTTTGCGTCCATTGTTTGGCCATTATAATAATCCAAGATTTCAGAAAAGAAGGGCAAAGAAAGATGACGATGACAAAGATCCCATCTAATCACGCAACCAAGTGATAGGATTTCATTTTCTGACAACCGAAACTTCGCAATGTGATGAATATTTTGGGTCAGTCTGAACTTGACGCATACAATTCATTCAACGAGTCAATAAGATTTGTCATGTCATCATATAATTCATCTTGTCAAAGAAAGACTAAAATGAGTCAATCAAATTTGACGTGACAGCACACATCTCATTGAAAAATATCTCTAAATTATTCTAAAAATATCACAATCTCTAAGACTATAAATACGAAACTATTTGGGTACTACCTCTAATTATTCCATCAAATACGTCATTTCCATGTAAGTTTCATAGGAAGAAGCATCGATGTTCTTCTTGGGGAGCTTGCTCTTACCTCACCTTTGGAATCTAAGTCTAATTTTTACATATCTCAAGTAGGTAAGATTCCCAAAAAAAAAAAAAAAAAGGATTTGATCCGAGTAACTTGTCACCATTTTGTAAACATAGAGAACAAAAGAGGCGCCAATAGCTATTTTTCCTACAATCACTTGCAAAATCACAAGACGGAAACAAAGTGATTGACTTTTGTAATACCCTCTAAATATTTTGGGAGCATTTGATTGACTGTAATTGAAATTTTCGTAAATACTCTAAATTCAAGAGATATGAAACTTTTACTGATTGAGTATGAACGAGCGACAAATGTGAAGGGGAAATGGAGACTACTTTGTTCCCATTCTCACCATTGGATATGCCCAAATAGACATCAATGTCATCATGTCAGTCAATAAGACTTAAAAGAACTAACCTAAATAAATTTGATTTCAAAACAAAAGAAGAAAAAAAAAACCCTTTATTTTTTATTTCATGTCATTATCATATTCTCCTTGCCTTGATAACGCCTAAACTTAATGCAGTGAATTTTGTGGTCGTCCTCCATCAAAACATGTGAAGATTAATAACGTTCGAAAGAGATCAAAGAAACATATTGTCAATAACAAATGCGGCAATAAGATTATTTTTTTTTCCTTCTTTTGTGTGCAAAGAGTAAGTGACAAAAACGCTTTACTAGATTTTTTTTTTTTCTCATATGTTCTAACAATCTTTCTTTAATTTGTGAGTCTTTGCTGCACATCATATTATAAGTTCGCCTTTTTTTTTTTTTTTTTGTGTCATCTATCGTTGAGATTGAAGAGGCCTTAACATTTAACTGTCATTGTTCATGAGAGATTTATTGCCTATTTCAGGTGATCTATTCTTCTCAATCGATGGATTGATGAAGTTTCACACCAAACAAGAAGCCATTGTTGTAAGAGTCCTCAATTTACTTCAGGCAAAATGTAGCAAACTTTGTAGGTCAATAAATCTAAGTTCGCAAAGGTAAGTGAAGGTTACAAATTATAGTAAGAAGATCAATCCACGAGACAAGCAGCCGAAGAATTCTCATCAGAAGGTCCAGCAGAATTTGCACCATAGTTTGAATTAAAATGGGGTGCAGTGGCTTACTGTGGACCAAATCTGCTTTCAATTGCATCATCTTCCCTGCAGTTAATGGTGTCGTCTTCCTCAGCACATAAATGGCAATTTCTTCCACAGTAATTCCCTTCAGATGTAACCCTTTTGGTAGGTGCTTTAGTTAATACCCTGAATGCTTCTCACGAACCCATTTACTCACTCCACCAACTTCGCCATGGCATCCTCTTCCACACCTTCAATGCCGAGGTTAATGGGTTACGCTCAGCTTTTTTTTTTTTTTTTTTCTCAGGTTCTTGACAGATTGGCTGAGCTCAACCATTTCTGAGTTCTTGTGATCCACCAACCTTTCGGGAAGGTGTCGAAGAACAAATATTCAGGAATTCATTGTTGATTTATTGCCGTGGTCCTCGTTCCCCGACGATGGCCGCCTTGTATAATAAGGCCACCCCTTTAGGCCTCGGTGCGTGCATGTATCGATCTCGCCATCACATCCTCCAGTCACCGGGACTGTTCCACCCCACACCGCAAGCTTTCTCACAACCATGAGCGAGCCATTGCTTCTCTTCGCTGCTGTCACCTTCATCGCGGTCTTTGGGAGCTCCTCGACACCTTCGGCGGCCCGCGCCTTGTTCGTCTTCGGTGATTCCCTCGTCGACAGCGGCAACAACAACTACTTGGAGACCACCGCTCGAGCTGACAACCTTCCTTACGGGATCGATTCCCCGTCTCACCGGCCGACAGGGAGATTCTCCAATGGCCGTAACATAGCTGACGTTATGAGTGAAGTGTTCCCGTCTGCAACTCCCACGTACTTGTGAGTGAAACATCGTGACAGCCTAACGGAGGTCGTGGCATGCATGTCTCAGGTGAACAACTCGGAGGTGAACCCACGCTGCCTTACCTCAGCCCCGAGATGCAAGGGGAGAACCTGCTTGCTGGCGCCAACTTCGCGTCGGCGGGGGTTGGGATTCTAGATGACACCGGGATCCAATTCGTAAGGCGATCGATCTTTGCAGGTTAAGCTTAGTGGCGACTTCTCCGTACTGATGCGAGCATTTACCTGCAGGCAAACATCATTAGAATCGGGAAGCAGCTGCGATATTTTGAGGAGTACCAGGAGAAACTGAGCGCTCTGGTAGGTCGATCGCAGGCGAGGAAGGTAGTGAGCCACGGGCTGGTGATGATCACCCTCGGAGGCAATGATTTCGTCAACAACTACTACCTGGTCCCCCTTTCTCTGCGATCTCGCCAGTTTTCTCTGCCCGACTTCGTACGCTATCTGATGCTCGAGTACAGGAAAGTTCTCGTGGTAGGATCTCTCTCCGTGGACGTTGCCATCTCTTCTTCTTGCTCCAATTCAGCAAAGTTCTCTGTTGCAGAGGCTGTACGAGTTGGGGGCTCGTTTGATCCTCGTCACCGGGATCGGGCCGCTCGGTTGCGTCCCAGCCGAGCTCGCCTTGAGGAGAAGTCTGAGCGGCGAGTGCGATCCCGAGCTCCAAAGAGCGGCAAACATGTTCAACTTGCTGCTGGAAGACGTGGTGAGGGAACTCAACCTCGAAATCGGCTATGTTAGCTTCATAGCAGCCAACGCCTTCAACATGCACATGAACTACATTACGTATCCGGAGGTCTACGGTAAATGCCATGACCAGCGTTTCTCGACACCTTCCTCGCAAACTGAAGCAACATGAACAATGACCATCTCTGCCGCCAAACCTGTGCAGGTTTCACCACATCGAAGGTCGCGTGCTGTGGGCAAGGACTTTTCAACGGCGTCGGGCTCTGCACTGCGGTATCCAAGCTCTGTGAAGATCGAGACGCGTACGCATTCTGGGACGCGTTCCATCCTACAGAGAGAGCCTGCAGGATTATAGTGAGGGAGATTTTGAGTGGTTCCGAGGAGAACATGCATCCCATGAACTTGAGCTCCATCTTAGCTAGGGATGCCACAGTTTAGCCGACGATGAACTGTGAGTCGGATGAGCATTTGTATCGGGGAACATTGTTAGATATGGAGTATTAGCTACTCTTCTTTGTGGATTAGCCGATGAACGTGCAAGTTTGATATGGTGATGCATCAAAAATGTTGTATGTTAAGAGTAAATAGACTATTTTGAGGCCAAACCTGCATGACAGAGGAAAATTATTACAATAAAGTAGATTGATATCAGACATTTTTCTTCGTTATACAGTAAAATCTCCAATTTGATTCGGACCTTTCAAGTTGCCTTTGTGAAACAATCCTCAAAGATGGAAGCCCGCTAGGGAAGACGCATCCTTGTGCTTCCCAGCTCACGGAGATTGGCCTTCTGCAAAGCTTCCTTCGTCGGACACGCCCTTCGTCGACTCGAACACGACCGTGGAGCCCTTCATCTCCTTGATTTCTCCAAATGTCAATCATGTCCGGCTTGAGCACCGATGGGCTCGTCAGGCCGGGCCCTCGCGAGGAGAACAGTGCGACGGCCGGCGCCCTTGACTGCCAGACCCTCGCCCTTCCCTAGATCAGCTTGGGCACCGGGCGGTCGGTGGAGTTGAGGTAGCTCTTCAGAAGCAGGGAGTGCTTGTAGCGTATCAAGGTGGCCGGCAGGGCATGGACGTCGACGGAGTCGTCCTGTTGGTTTACCTCGGAGTTGGCCAGCACCATGCTGGCCCGCCGGCTTCTCTCACAGCCTCGCCCTTTTCGGCTCTCCCATTGACTACTCCGTCGCAGATCACCACCATCTTCCCACGGATTCTTGCCTCAGAAAGGGATCCCTTGAGGCAGAACTGGGCAACCGTCTCCCCACCGGACTCATAGACGAGCTCCGGCTCCTTCCCACCACTTTTTAAATAGTGCTTTCCCGGGTACATGGACTCGCCATAGAGGGCACGTCCATTGCCCACGCGGACGAACGCCGGGAACCGCCGGTCCAGCGTGCTTGCACCCACCGTGATGATCCAGGGAGTCTCATTGGTGACGGAGCTCGGTACGGGCCGGTTGTTTCCGGCTGCACAGATGACGGTGACGCCCCTCGCTGTCGCCCGGAGGCTACCGATCGCGACGCTGTCTTCGGAGAATGGGATCGGGAAGCCGCCAAGGGAGAGGGAGAGGACGTCGACCCCGTCCCTGTTGGCGTCGTCCATCCCCGCGAGGATGTCGGATCTGTAGCACCCGTTGAACCAGCAGACCTCGTAGACAGTAATGTGGGCGCCAGGATGGTTCCTCTGCCGAACCTTGACCTGTACCAAGCACCACTCATCTCCAAGCTCAGCCCCAAGAAGGTGTAAGAGTCCGTAGTAAGCAGCTCAAGCCGGCGGTCGGGGAGGACCGACGCGACTCCAGGCAACGCTCGTAACGCCGCCACTTCATCCTCTCTCAGACTGGCGGCGAAGCTTCGAAGAGCGGTGTGGTACGAGTACAAAAGCCGACAATAAGCACCATTCTCCTTCACCAAGAGGATTGCTCACTGCAGGAAGGACAGGTACCACTGCAGCCTGGTCCAGAAAGCAGCAGCAGCAGCAGAAGCACCATTAGCCATATCCGGTGGGTGAAGTTGGCCAACGTGAGCAAGAACAGGAAGAAGGCCGCGCTCCTTACCGCAGTAGAACGTCGTGGTGAAGCCCGAGAACGACAAACGGCTCTCCGCCTCGCAAAGCGAAGGACATGAGGAGCAGGTCGGTGCTGAGAGGTCACGCGAGGTCTGCCGGTGGGAGTTATTGCCTTGTTCTTCGCTGTGGCCGCTTCAGAGAAGGACGGGGGAGGGAATGCTTACAGCGTTTCACTGCAGCGCGCTGACTGGGTTCAAACATGGACCTCAAAATCTGTCTTCTTCCCTCAGAATACTTGTGCTTAGGTGAGCATTGAATGAGGGAAAAAGGAAGGATTCCTCATTGGTGATCCCTTTCATTTAATGGTTCCTCACCAGATTGCTTTGTCTTGGAGGAGCCAAGAAGTTTCCTTCCTTCTCCGAAGAGTTCCCATGCAGCTATCTCTGCATTCAACTTTGGAAGAAGATTTGGATTGCTCGACTCAGTTTCACGAGAGAGTTGTGAATTTTCTCGAGCTTTTTAGTATCTTTCTATCAACAAGATTTTGATGGAAAAGATTATTACGTGTTTTCATATAATCTAAAAGAAGAACATGATCAAAATCGAAGAAAACCAAGGATCATACACATCTCGAAATTATTAGCAGAGGAAGATGATGGAAATAGAAGAAACCAGAGGGCAAGATTCTGATTGCAAAGTGATTGTGATTGAAGAAGGACTTTAGATCAAGAACATCTTTTTTGGCGTGAGCTAATTTATTAGTATAAAGGTACTATTTTTACCTCCTAATGCAAAGAATCAACACTGCATAATTATCAACGACCTATAGATCACGAAACATAGTAAAGATTTTTCTCTTGACTTCAAATTAATGTTTTACAATTCAACGAGCTACATAAGCTGTCATGGATAATATAACACAATGCTCGACGTTTTGTAAGAGTGCATTATAACAATACGGGAGAAGGTGAGATTGAGTTTTTTTAAAGCTTTCGAAATTATTTTTGAATTAAATTTAAGAGAGGATGGCAGGGAATATATTGCATTTTGACTTCAAATAGTTGAGGTTGAGAATTAAGAGTTATGATGATGAATAAAAAAATTAGATTAATATCTTTTGCATTCCTATTCCTTCTAAATAAATTATTTACCATCATCTACGGCTGCCTTACTTTACACTTGGCTACATGAAGAATATGATTCCTCGCCAACAATTGGATAATGCTATCAAATAAATCATCGGAATGGCTAGAAGCAACTTTTGAACATGTATAGCTCGGCACCAAGAATATGATTCCTCACCGATGGTGCTTGTTTTTTTTATCGTGGTAAAAGGAGTCGGAATTCATGTCATGACATATGACATATTGCATAGGCTATTGTTAAAGTGAATTTATGAATTATAATATGTGAGTCACACACATATTGAATTATAAATAATATATCAATAAAATATATAAAATATATATTACAAAAGTTATGATAGGTTATGAGCCATGTGGACTATTTACATCTGCAAAAGCATAAGATGCATTGATTAACTATCTTATATGTTTTAATAATTAAATTACATTAATTTTTATATGATTATTTGATGCTCTTATACTTAGTAGCTAGAGTGTGAATAACTTAGGATTAATAAAAAGGATATCGTGAGAATCATAGGACAAGTTAGTAGCTCTAAAAATATTCAAGAGAAAACTTCGATAGTAGAGGGCCATTCGCATAAGGAGATTAAAGAAATGCACGAAAAATATCTAGAGTTATTTAAGTAAAAAATTTCATGGATAAAATTTTTATTTAAAGGGAAGGATTATAATGCCTAGTCTTACACACATTGAATTACAATTAGTATACCAAGAGAAGTACAAATAATATGTATATGTTATAAAGTTTTCAAGCTTAAATGTAAAAAATGTTAGTATATCATTTATCATATTTACGAAGTATATATATAATTAGAGTTTCGAGTTTGTCATAAATTTAGTGTGAGAAGATGAGTAGGTTTTACAAAGATCATACAAATATTAAGACATACTAAATAAATGCCCATCTCTAGAGTTGATTAGTGTTCCATGGGATTATCGATCCCCTAAAGTTAATTAATATTTGATTCTTGACTCTACTTAAGCATGTTCTGAGTATAATGGTTTCAAAAAACTTAATAATGAGTATAATGGTTTCAAAAGCACTCGGAAGATGTTCTGAGTATAATGGTTTCAAAAAACTTAATAATGAGTTTGCATCAAATTGATTAATTCAATTCAAAACTTTAACCCTTGGCAATTTAAGACTTGTTAAATTGTGGTTCAAACCCATTATATATGACCTGACATTTTCAATTCTTAGTAATTACTATTCTTTTAATTCACCTTCTATCATTTGATACATATGAATATTTTTAATAAATAATAATACTAATTTGTTTACATCTTTTTCATATGTAGTAATGAGCTAATCAAATATTTTTATGTTTTAGTGCTACGACATGAATATGGATTCATATCGAAACAAGAACAATCCAAAAATTCCTTCTTCTTTTTTTCCTCGTCTATGCACCCTCGTCATAACCTTATAAAAATCACATAATAAGATATAAATTGATTTATTATATATATTATTTATTCATTCAAAATGATCCGTGGTGATTAAAGATTTTTAGCATGAAGGACGATGTCCTCCCTTAATTAAATAATCATGTTTTTTCATGTTCTTTATTTTTCCTAACTTTCTTAAATTTAAATTTATAAGTCGATTATGTCTCATTCAATTGAATCAAATTTATCTTTCTTTAATTACGAATGCAACTCTTTTTTTATTGTTACCAATTTTATATGTTAAATGATGTTCAAGAGACTATAATGCCGCTCTTCGGTCATCGATTTGATGGCACACTTTAGCCACTTGATTCCCTTCTCTTCATAATTACCACACTAAACACCACCATATCTTTATTGCCACATTTGGCAAACGAATCAACCATAGAGAATGCTTTTTCTCAATGACTAATTGTTAACAAGTTGATGTGGTGGATCAGGTATCGGTATAGCTCGATCTTGTCTCGAAGGTATGAAATCATCTAGGTGAGTTTTCTCAAGGGAGGGATGGAGTAACTGAGACTGAGCTGAGGCCGATGAAGGCGACTCAAAGGTTATTCTGTGGTGGAGTTGGAATAGATTCAATCTCCATCGAGACCCTACACAATAAATTGATATCAAGAGGGATTCTTGATCTGACTCCTCCAACGCTTAAGTTAGTTAATGGGGAATTGATTCTATACCTGGTGAGAGTTTTTTGAGATCGATTTCCTCTTTAGGCGTCGAGGATTAATTTTTATACCTACGAAGCTGGCGAGAGGGAATTACAGCTACAAGGGCCGTTCGTATCTCTTACAATGCATTCATGCAGACAATCGACCTGTGCATCCCCCTATGACATGGGTCGACTTGTCTGGGCTCCTGTGGTATAGCATCTATCCATACCATCTCGTGTGATGTGGGGTTGATAAGGGATGATGGAGGGAGTGCCGATCATTAGCTTAACCCTTTTTCATGTTACACAGGTGCCACATTGCCCTTCACGTTAATGCCAATCAACGATCTATGATTAGTACTGGAATACTCCCATCGTTAATCAATATCATTATTCAAATGTTATATTGTCATTAATTTTCCTTATATATATATATATATATATAGAGAGAGAGAGAGAGAGAGAGAGAGAGAGAGAGAGAGAGAACAAATAGATGTAGATATACGCTATATGCTCATCTAAGTGGGTTTCTTCCCTCACCAACATGACATGCTAAGCCTGTCCAAGTCCGCTCGCGTGACATTGCTCTCAGGCGGACGTCATCATCTTGCACTTCTTGATTGCCGACACGCACGTCATATATCGAGGTGCCACAATCCACCCCATGAGACGTCTTCTTCGCTCGATCCATCGCTGATGGAGCCATCGGGACTGCCACCTTGAAGCATACCAGTAAAGGGATACACGTACGCCATCTCCTGCTGCATGTCGTGTGCTGCCGCAGCTCGCTCTACTTCGTTCATGGTCATTCTCATCTCTTCATCCTGCTGCTGCGTCAGCAACTGCGATATCGGCTTCTTCCCGACGTCGTTCATCGAGGGCGGCGTGCTCCTCTTGAAGTGGGTTCGCCAGTAGTTCTTGATATCGTTGTCGGTCCTCCCCGGGAGGCTTCGAGCTATGGCGGACCATCTGCATGCACGTTGGCGAGCTCAAAATTTAGTGGTACCTTCAGAGGAAAGATTAATAATCGATCACCTGTTTCCCCACGAGGCATGCAGCTCAAGGATGATGCTCTCTTCCTCGGGAGTTATCTTCCCTCTCTTCAAGTCAGGCCGCAGGTAGTTCACCCACCGAAGCCTGCAACTCTTTCCGCTCCTCCTCAATCCTACGACACAAACCCAGCAGTCACAGGCGATGGAAGTGGAGCAGCAGTTGGTGCAGTCTGTTACCTGTTAACTTAGAGACGGAATTCCATCTTCCTCCGCCATGGAGGTTGACATGCTCAGCGAGAAGCCTGTCCTCATGGGGAGTCCAAGGGCCCTTTCTCCATCTGTCCTCTACTGCATCAGCTCCCCGTTTGGGTTCTCCATCCATAGCTGGAGAAGAATCAAAGGAGTTAACACTAGTATAGTTGCAAGCAGCTGCCTCCTTGTTGGTGGCACACTGGAGAATGTGATTGCTTACGTATATATAAACCCTCTTTGGGTGGTCACTAATTAATTATCTTCATGTTGCAATTACTGAAGTCTCTATATCTTTCCGAGTGTGTCTAGCATGACCCTATAATATGATCCTTCGACGGTCAAGTCAATTAGCTTCAACTTATTAACTGTGAGCAAAAAAAATATATGCTCATAAGAAGTATAAGAGTTTTAAGTCTAATTTAATAAATTTAGAGTGAAAATATGTCAAGCTAAAGTCAACCTAAGACGAAGTCGGACCAAAACATCAAGAGGTGAAATGGCTTGTTCCTAAGTTCATCTTATATTTCAACTCACTTCTGTTGTTTTCTAAGCTAGTCTTTATGGAAAACCAACCAGTAGATGCAGTGTTAGGTCCTCTAAGCAAACCCAAAGTGAATACTAATGGTATATATTCTTGTCCTTCATGACATTCTAAGGCTCTCTTTCTATATACTAATGGTATATAGTGTGTTGCCACGAGTCTTGCTAGCCTAAACTGAGCCTTAATTACCAAGTTAAGACTTCAACTCGAATTCTGTAGAATCTGATACTTCAAGTTCGGAAGCAATGGGACAATCTAGAATTGAGAGACACGTTTAATTCGATAGAGATCTTCACCTTTAAGTTATGAACATAGATTCTTCAACTAAAGTTAAGTACGGACGCTTTGCCTCTCATTCACCTATCTTTGGGGAATAATTGAGACCTAAGCGTTTTGATTAGGACACTGAAAAGGAGAGTTAGTGTTCTTGGCATAGCTTGCTAGTGTGGGTGCTTGCTGTTCCCTCCTCGATAGAAGCCACATTTCCAATGGCCTGTGCACACATAGTTAAGCTAAGTGGCTTTTTTTTTCTTTGCTTGGGATTGTTACCATCCTTAATGATCTTTGTTTATTGGCTTTGATGTGTATTGGGGGATTCCATTCTAGCTAAGCATGCGATATATTATTTGGTATCACATACTTTAGGCAACACCTGGCTCTATCATGTGTGGACTGTGCTTAAAGAAGCTTTTGGAAACCTTTGAGGGTTGTGCAACGTATGATTATTTTGTGTCTACCTGGATGATTCTTCAACTTTGTAATCATGGTGTATGGTGTAGAACTCCATGCTACATGAACATTAAGGAGGGAAGAAGCTGCTAATGCTAAGGAACCATGTTCAATGAATCAATCCACTGGTTTCAGCTGTAAGAACTCCAAAGTCTGGCTTGATAAAGATCAACTACTGCATGAAATAATGACGGTATCAATCTCCACTAGAACATCATGAAAAATACATAAATAGTGTTGTCCATATATGAGAATTGATTGAATGTAGCTTCTTAAACCATTCTTTGTTTCTTTCCACTTCTTGTGGATAATCTTTTGTACACTCTCATGATTGCTATTGTGGTCACTTTCTTTACCAAATTTATAGTACTATAGAGAAACATATGGAACAAAAATATTACAAATATTCATGTAAGCAAAAGAGAAGGAGATAAACTAAGAGAAATATATTGAGTTTCACTGGAATTCAATAATCTTGATGTTTTTGATTAAGTTGAAATCAAACATGATGTATATTAGTCCTAAATGGTTTGTATATGATGTATAACCAAAACTTGAGTTACCCTTTGTTTTTCTTTTCTCTGTCACCATCATTTTTATAATCATTCATTGTACTATTTCTTTGTAATTTTATGTTGCATGTTGTTAAGCTAATTTTCTTTTATTTAAAGTTTGGATTTTAAATTCATTTTATAGGGAAGAAACATTTCATGAATACACTAATATATTTTTACTCAACAATAAATCTTTATTAGGTTGACTAGTAATTTTAGAGTTATAATAAAACTTGAATTACATAAAGAATTCAAGTATGGAAAGAAGCCCTTCATAATTAAGTTTTGGTTATTAATAAGTCGATCATTTGAATTCGTATGAGATTTATTTTAACATATAGTTTCATATCTATATAATTTGTGTTATGTTTCTTCCAAATTATATATATACATAGCTTTTTTGTTACATCGACATGTTGACTGATGAAAAAAATGAGACAAATAAAATTAATAGTCATATTAAATTAGAATTACAAAAAATTTACAAAAGGTGAGTTTTCATTGCTTTAAAAAATATATTTTTAATCTAGGAATAATATTATTTTTATATATGGGCTTTTGTGTGTGAATAAATATTTTAATTTGCTCACAGTGGGGTAGCAAATTACAGGGAATTTTCCTTGTAGATGGACTCTATTTTTTTCTTTTGAAAGGATGTTAATTGTGAATATTTTCTAAAAAAATTGTCCAAGAATTTACATAATATACAGATATATTAAAAACATTAAATGAAACATATTAATGATGATTCAAAATTTAAGCGACAGACCTGATGGTGGGACCCACACACGCATGTGGGTTCCATCACATGGGCCTTGCGTGGTCCAGCCCGTAGCATCGTCCGTTATTTACACGACATAACGGCACGCATGTTGGAAATATCGGGATCGTACCCACCTTTTTTGAGGCGTAACGGCTGCAGCTCAAATCGATCTCAATTGCCGCTTCTTCCCTCCTCGGGCGGCCCGGTGAAAGGGAGAAAGGGGATCGAAAGGCCGATGGAGGGAAGCGAGAGCGAGGCGGTGTTCGATGCCTACAGCCTCAACCCGCAGCGCTTCCTCAACGAAGTCCTTAACGCCGTCGACGACATGGTCGACGGAGCCTTCGATTTCTGCCTGCAGTTCTGTCTCCTCGTCCGCTTCCCCTTTGCTTACCAGTTTCCCTGATCCGTCTCTTTCAACTTCTACAGCGACTTGTTCTCACCTTGAAAGATCATTTATCTATTTTCTTCCAGGCAAGCACCACAGATCACTGGCCTTGGTGCCGATCGGTCTGAGGAGTTGGCTAGGGTAAGTTATTTGGTGCGAGTTTATCCCTATCTTCTTGTTGATTACACATATGTCCACATTCGACTGTTACTTGATATTGAATTTGTTTGTTTTGGAATGATCCTCCGATTATGGTGTTGATCGCACGATATTGTACGGATTTTGAACTTAAATACGTTGGCATTTATGTGTTTAGGTACAGTGTTATATAGTTCGATTAGATATCGATTTTTACATATCTTGCAGAATGATGTCAATCTTGGTGTAGGAATTGTGTTAAAACACGTTTTTTTACCATAATCTTACATTCTAATAAAGCATTTGGATACTTAGGTTCATTTGGTAGTTTGCTGCTATTCGTGTTCTCTGATCCTAGGAGGACGCCTAAACCACTTGACCGCTGTGGCAATTGACTCTCTAAGAAAGTGGAATTTGAATGTTTTCTTGGTACAGTTGGTTTTCCCATAACTAGAATTTTTTATTAGTTTTGGTAGCTTGGAAATTGTGAAATTTAGAAATTGATCATGAATTTCTTTTCTAGAACTTTGATGTTCTTGGTTTTGCCTCACATCTTCTAACTGCAATTTATGTCTCCTTAAAACATGTCTATATTATCTTAAAATTTTTTTTGTCATTTTATCCTCTGTCAAAGCTATACCTAGTAACTCTATACATTATTATCTTAGTGATGTAAACCTTTTGTTTATGTTGGTTTTTAATTATGAAATGCTTAGATTCATAAAGCATCATTGGCCTAACACCTATCTTATAAAATTTTTCTTGCTAAACTAATGGACGTCCAACATTCATGTAAAACTTCGTCATTTAGTTTTTATTCTATAAACAATGTCTTCATTAATCTCTCCATCTTATTGAGTAATTGATTTAAGATATTTTAAACATTTTACTTATTGGAATTCCTTGTCCACCCAACTTTGCTACATCCTCGATTCCATTGTCCATTTTTAATTGGTAAGCGTAATTTTAGAAAAGTTCAGATTATACTTTTCTACTGAACTGGCATCCAAAAATGGTGTATTTCAACAAGTGAGTGTGAACTACATTATCAAATTATTCTACCTTGAAATCTAAAAAATTAAAACATCATTGCCATATTATTGAGCGGCCCATGTTGGATGTGTGGCCTTGTGCCATATTTAGAGTAACCAAGCTAGTGGAGTAGCAGCATTGAGCATGGATGTGTGACAATACTGCAATATAAATTTGCGAGCATAGATGTACATGTGCACAGAACAAAACAATGTGATGGGCAGAACATGCTTGGCAACCTAATACCTATAGATTACTACACCATGGTATCAATATGTTTTTCAGTGAGTTGATTGCTGTTGGTTTATATCTCTCACTAATCTGCATTATAATCTTCAAAGTTTGTTTCTGCTGTTTGCACATCAAATACGTTATCATGAAAGCTTGTTTCTTGACATTCTTTTATTAACTGATAACTAATATAAATATGTTACTACTCATATATCTCTAGGACTCAAACTTAACAGATGGAATGATGACTCTGGGTAACTTCTCTATATTGTGGGAAAGATTGTTTTCCTACCAATGATAATTGTTGTCTTTTTTTTTTATAGGGTGTATCTTCCCTTCATCACTTGACTCAAGCAGTTTTGGATAAGCGAATGAGCATGTGGGAGAAGTACTGCCTTCGGCATTGTTTTTCCATTCCAGATGGATTTGTGTTGCCCAAAACTGTAGGTTTTTCTATCAAAATTGGAGCATAAACCTATATTATGACAAGTATCTTGTGTCCAATCTTCACCTGAAGTATATTCAAATCTTTTTTTTGCTGATTATGACTTGTTATGACTATTGCACAGACCCGTGGTTTTCTTTTTCCCTAATAGTACCTCTAATTCAATGTTAAGCTTATCCTAACCTTCTTCATCATCCATCTCTTCTTAGTCAGGCAAAATTCAAACAATTGTAAAACTCCTAGACCTGGACCTGGTTTTCTGACATGATGTATTAAACAAACTGATTTGAGTTATGGTTCAGATATATTGGTCTGGCCTCGTGTATCTTCGGCTTCAGCACTCGTGATTTTGTATTGAATGGAAAATGGCTACTGTGCTTACTCTTGGAATTTCTCCTATGATTGCCAAGTCAATCTGGTGTTATTTCTCTGTAGAACTTCACCTAAATGTACTGGTTGATGTTATTTTCAGAAAGAATATTCCATTTCAGTGCTTCAAGAAGCCTTGTCAGATCAAGAACTGGATTCTCAGTTGGACTCTTTGAGAAAGAAACTTGCAGCTGTAAGAAACTCACTATGTTTGTGGTAGTATCAATATTTTAGTTCTTTTTAAAAAATTGTTTCTTGCATGGAACTAAGTTGACTTCCTCAGGCGGGGAAGGATTCTCGAGTGCTACATAGGGAGATCAATTTGTTGGAGATGCAGTCAACTGTCGACAACAAATACAATGCTTCTGTTGCTGAGGTGCAACAACTATTTGAGGAACACTCGGTGCATCTGATGTTTCGAGGTTTCTTTATTGTCATCTTGATTCTTCACTGTTCTCCAATTGGCTTATCGGACTAGTAGCTTCTACATGTTTATCATCATTCGTTCTATTATCTCAACATTCTTAACCTTGCCTGGTGTCTTCTTTCTTTTACTTATGCCATTTTTATCGTTTTAAAAGATGGATGGGAAATGTTTTGGATTTTTTACCTAACATGCTAGACATTTAATTGAAAACATTCTCCCATTGTGCAGGAGATGGTTTTCAATGTGTTTTATTTATGTCATACACACAGTAACACTTGTATTACTTGTTCATAGATTCTAAATCTCTATGTGCTGTGACTTGGAGCTCATGAAAATACATCATGTTTACATGTCTGAACTGAGAAAGGAAACTTAGTGTTGCATGAGCACATCTTGTGAAATGGAGAGTCGGCAGAGAGTATTTGCATCTCAAGAGTGTCTGAGCTCAGCATATTGAAATAAGAATATTAAAATAGACTTTTTTTGCTGTTTATGTTTAAACTGCGAAACTTAAGATTACTGGGTATTAAGAATTCACAAGTTATCAAGTTGGACACAAATATAAATTGCTTAATTGTGACCAAATGCATTTATGATTGCCTGGCAAAAAATTGAATTAATGGATGCACTCCAAAAAACGAATATATGTTATCGTATTGTTTCAACCAATTGAAACAAATTAGCATACAGTGCAAAATGATGGAACACTCTGCATGACTGCTTATTTATATGGTCCGTTCCATCTGCCTTCTTATTTTTTTATATGTCGTTACTGTATCTGCTGTTGCTTCAGAGTTAGCAGAATCCGCATCCAAACTGCATCAGAAAGTGGCTGAACTAAAGAACAAGAGGTTGGGAGATATGAAACCAGATGGGGTTTGGAAGAAGCACTGTTTGAGCAGTGGCAAACAGATGGTTCCTGACAAAGGTAATTTCTTCTATCTTAAACAAATTATTCAAGGACAAAAAGGTTGAAAGACATTGATTTACATATTTTTGCAGGGGTTTCTACGAGTCTTGAGGATATTCAAGAAATTGTAAGCATTTTAAAGAACACATAGTAGTGGCTTTTTATCGTTTCAAAACAAATGTTGCACATTATCTTTTTGTGTCACCCCGTGTTTAGTTTACCGTACTATATGTTTGCCAAACAAGCTAGTAAAGATGTTCAAGAAATAGTAAGCATTTCTAAGGAACACGAGATCGAACATTATGCATATCATGTTTTATTTTGATGAACTATATAACATCTTGATGCTTGTTTGTTGCAAGAAATAGCTAAATGTCATAGTTGCAATCACTAAAATTACAGCTTGTTGTTTAAGAGAATTTTATGGCTTATTTATTAAGAGAATATTTATGTATGAAATGAAGACCGAAAGATGATGGTAAAATAGTCTCACATGTTGATTTTGATCCACAATTAAAGTTTTTAGGTCATATTAACATCAAATTTGATGCATGGTAAAATGAAAAAAATAAATGTTGGCCGTCCAACTAAAGTTTTTGAGAGTAATTTATCGTCTTCTCTCTTCCCATGCCTCAATGTATCTCACCATCATGAAAGCCAATATTATGTATGCCTCACCATCATGAAAAGTGGCAAAAAAACGCCGAATGAAATGAAGCAGACGCCGCACGGTACGGGGTTTTCCTCTCCTCAGCACTGCATCTGGATTGACGTCGATAGAGCTACACCTGATGGTGATGAGACTCAACTTGCAGCTACACCTTCTCGATGCTTCTCTTCCACGTATGCGCAGATCATTCTCGGCAATGTGATTAGAGTTTGAGTCACTGCTCATGCAGCAATCGGCATAAGAGTGAACACGAAGTAGAAAGAAATAAGACCTGCTAACAAATAGAGATGACAAAACAAGTGCTATGGCCAGCTTGAACACTAGTTTAGTTATTGTGTCTATAAAATATAACATATATAATGCTGATAAATAGATAATCACATTTCAATATTCCAATCAACATCATGACAACAAATCATATGATCATAAATTTTATTACACTTTATTTATGCAAATAGTATATCATTTCGAATCAAAGATACCTCCCCCTTTTCTCGCTCTTTCTCGGCTTCTGCTACCAAAAGCCTACTTCGTATCGTCCGTCCCTCGTGATTGACATTGGCCCTCGGTAAGAATTTTGAGAAACCGATCCAATTTGGACGTTCGATTCGTTCTTTGCGCTATTTTTTCGTTCTTCATTTGATTGTTTCGCTATCGATTGGGAAACCTTTTCCAAGTTCTTACCTCTTTGGTCGAGAATAGTGAAAACTATGGAGTTTTCTCTTGTTTTGGTTCCTTTTGATTGGCATTGGTTGGTTATAATGAATCTTTCATGCTTGCTTTGTTGCGATCGTGTGAACATTTCCATCTTGATTGTCATGCTATTCTTCTCTTCTAATTTGGGCCGAAAGAGTTCTAGAATTCTATCTTTGTCTGTTTCCTGATTGATTCTGGCATTAGGGTTGAGAAGTTATGTTCTTGATTAGTAATTTTCTCAGGCTTTCGTGTAGCAAAGATGTGGAATGATGGATTGAGGATCTTAGGTTGTTTCCGAAGTTGTGGGATGTGGATATGAAGTCCTCCATTGGCTAAGGACTACAAATCCCACTTCGGTTTTGGTGGCTGATGCTAATCCACACGGTAGTGATGATAGGTCACAAGAAAAAGGGTATGGAAGATCCTTTGTGCTACTGAAAACCTTTCGAATTGGAAGAATCAATGTCTTGGTTGGAGGAAATCGATTGCATGAGAAAAAGATGAATTTTGCTTTACTCCCCTGGGTTTCCACTGAAGCTACCCTGTTTTTGCTCTGGTCCACCTCAATACTTTTCATAGAATACTTGTATACATTAAGAAGATCTAATTATGCTTCTTGATTGGCAAATAATCTATCATGCCATAGTACTTGGAACCCCTGCTTCTTGATTCGGGCAACTTGGAGATCCTGATTTTACAACTGTAGATAGACACTGCACTTCAAGATTGAAAATTTTTAGTCTTCAAAAGAAGTAGTTGAATTCAAATCATCCATACCTAAATGTACCAGCTAGGCAAGCTAAGCTTGATGAAATTGCCGGCGCAACCAGAGGTAGCAGAAGATGTAAGAATTTATCAGACAACAAAATTAGATTGCTCGTAGTTTGCCCAGCATTGAGCTCAATGGCTGAAATAGTCCATGCATCCAACCCTAATTAGTTGGGATCCATGGTTTGGTATTCTTCTTGTTTGGTTCTCCATCATTGTACACTTGTTATTTCCAATTACCTTAATCTTCTCAGTTCATGCATTCACCTAAATTGTCTGATCTATTCATGAGGTGTTATGTATTGACCTCATACAAAGTTCAATAGTAATCATATGGCCATGTTTCTCTTTGTAGCCATGAGCAACTAATCTTAATTTCTTTCTTGTCCTTTAAATAATGTAAACAACTTATGCCGGTCAAGAAACCATTCCAATCCCTGGCCGAACCGGTATGAGTTCCAGTATACGGGGCATGTCGGCTGGTATGGACCAAAGAGAAGGAGAGAAGAGTGGAGGAGGAGGAGGAGCTGCTGTTGATAGAGGAGAGGGAGACGGGAACTTGCTATCAACAGCCCGAAGAACATACGACCGGCAAGAACCAAAGAGAATGAGGCAGAGGAGGACAAGAAGAAATTGCCACTGACAAAGAAAAGAGAGAGGAACTTGTTGTTGATAGCTTGAACTTGCTGTTGAAATTTCTATTGATAGTCATCTTGAACCCACTGTCAACCCTTTTCGGAACCTTGTTATGAACCATGACCATGATGAGAATGCGATACAAATTATCGAACATTATGAAGTATGAAATGCTTGGCTATGGAAGAATGAACAAAACCTAGGGTCTTTGCAGTCATTTTATTAAAAGTATTTCCTTCCACACAATTGCTTGAGATGTAGTTATGTGTCAATCAATCATGCTAAGTGGGTTATAGTTCTTCTTCTATACACTGCTGTCCTCTTTTATAGGCACTTCAGAAGCTTGTTTTTGTAGTGTAATCTGCAGTTCTTTCCACTCAACAAGCAGGCATCTCACTGGACTATATAGGTTTACTGGTTTATGACCATCTACATTACTTGTCTGGTAATCTTTTTTGTTCATTGGCTCAAGCAAAACTCCAGCACTAAAATATAAGCTGACCTGCATCATGTTTTGGGGTACCAGAAGAATTGGCACAAATTATTAGTAGCAGCCGACTGATGAAAGACTAAAGATATGTAGACCTGAAAGGTTTGGGTGCAGATTTGGATTAGGACATCAAATCCACAAGACATCTCTAAGAAATAAGACTACAGAAGCCAAAACCAAAAGAAACATGAAGGACCAGAGATATGTAGACCTGAAAGCTGGGAGAAGTTTTAAGAGCTGAAAGATCTACCTAAAGAAACATGAAAGACTGAAGGTGGTTAGGTTGCCATGAATCACTACGCTTTTGATGCTTTTTATTTCTAGTATTAACTTTGTAAATGAGCACTGTTTAGTTCATTCCAACGTAGAAAAGAAGAAAAGGGAAAAAGACATGCTCACAGAAACTATAGCAGCCACTGTTAACGTATGATACAAACTGCGAAGTCCCGTCGCTTGGAATGTTCTTTCACCGCCGCTTGGCCAGCTGAAACGTTCGCTTCAGGAACTCGTTGGCCATCTCGTCGTCCCGGTGGCACAGCACCCTCAGCACCGTGTTGGGATCGGCCCGGTTCCACCTCCCCGTCGTCGGGGGCATCGGCACCTTCGGCCCCTCCGCCGTGTCGGTGCTGCCGCCGCTGCAGAAGCCGAACCCCACCAGCCCGCTCGCCTCGCACGCCGCGATGCTGAAGTCCTCGATCAGCCTCTCCGTGGGCAGGGCCATGAGGGCCACGATTCCCTCCACCACCTCCGCCTCCCGGTTCACCACCTCCTCCGCCACCAGCCCTTCCCCGCAGGTGCAGAACACCCGCTTCAGGCTGCGGAAATCGTCGACCACCGAATCGTAGTCCGCCCGCGCGAACGCCCGCTCGCTTCCCCCGGCCAGTAGCACCATCAGGAACGCCTCGAACGACGCCTTCATCACCTCCTTCACCGTCAGCGGCTGCGCCCGGTCGGTGAGGATCGACACCAGCAGCGTCAGGTTCTGCTTCAGGGTGCGGAGCCCGGGTTGGATCCTCGCGTCCGCGACGCTCTCCACGTAGAGACCGTCGTAAAACGAGTGGCGCGAGTCGAGGAAGATGAGGCGGTAGGCGGCCACCTCCGACACGTACTGGATGGCGGACTGCACCGAGGAGCGGGCGAGGTCGAAGTGGTGGGACGGGGCGAGGCGGCGGTTGGCAGCGGTGTGGCGGCCCGTGGGGGACGGCCCGCTGCGGGAGAAGAAGGAGAGCGACTTGTCGAGGGCGTGGAGGTGGGCGAGGACGTAGTGAAGGGTGTTGAGGCGGATGTAGAGCCGCTGCGTGCCCCGGCTGGTGGACGGCCGCGGGTGGTTCATGTTGGTGACGCCGTCCTTCCCGCTCGAGCGGCCAACGCCGACGCTGCACCGCACCGCCGCCCTCTTCCATAGCCTGACCAAGTTGGAGTCCTGGTTGCACCTCGTCAGTGGCGGGAGGCTGGGCACGTAGCTTTGCTTGTTCCCTGCGAGCAGCAACGAAACGATTGAGCTCACTCAACGCAGGTGTTGGCAGAGGGAAAGAGGCCACCGTACCACACGCAGCAACGAAGGTAGTGTACTCCTGGAAGATTGCTTCCAAGCCATCGGCGAGGTCATGAACCATGTCATCTCTGGCTCCCACAGGGATCTCAAAGAACTCATCCACGGTCACCTTGGCCAGCTTCATCAAATCCATGGACGACTGGGCGTAGGGCTCGTTCTTCGACCTCGGCATCCAGCTCTGCGAGCAACGACATATCCCTCAAGCAATCGACATCACACGGTGCTTGCTGTCGGTCTCCGCAGCACAAAAAGCTTACCTCTGTTTCTTTTGCTCTGCTTAGGCATTCCTTTCCGATCCTCAACCTTTCGTCGATCCAAGTCTTGAGGAGGCCTGCGACGATGGAATCCACATCATACGGGACCATCTCCCTCACCACCCCCTTCCCTCCATCTTCGCAGTCGGCGGAGTCCTCGACGACCATCTGCACCAGCAGCCTCTCCAACTTGCCGGCGGATTGCAGCACCCGCACCAGCTCGTTGGTCAGGCACGTGACCTTGGACAAGTACTGCTTCAGCACGATCCCGAAGCAGCTGTGGATCGTCACCACCGCGGCCGCAGTGGGAACCTGATGCCATTTCCTCAGGACAGGGCTAAACAAATCCTTCTCGACCACCGCCAATTCCTCTGTTTCTTCTGCGAGCTGGAGAAGGATGTTGCTTGGATCGTCGCCTATTCCCACGATCACGCTTTCGCCGTGGGACGCTCCATTCTCCAGTATCTGTCACACGCAAGCATACCGGAGGGCCATCAACGTATGAATCGGAACTCGGGATGCATGGATTGACTGCTAGAATTGGCACCTTAGCGAATGCACTCCTCATCGACGACCTTATGTAGTAATCTACCCGGTTGACGGATGGATCCACCGCCGCCGTACCGTCATCGTCGACAAGACTCACCCCGCTGCCCAAGGGATCCTCGCCGATGATGTTCGTCGTGGAGAGTGCCAAGGAGACTATGTTCTCCATGCTTGCGATGGATTCCTTGTCGAAGCACTCGTGGTAGTCCAAAACCTTCGCCTCTGCCCAACTCTGCATCACAGTCAGCGCGCCGGACAAGAGATTAACGTAGTTAGCATCGCGATCGGCCTTCTTGGCGTTGCCGGCGACCTCGACCAGTGTTGCCAGCGTGGCGCACAACAGGTCGGGCTCGATCTGCCCCGTCTCCAGATATCGTTGGAAGAACAACCACGCGAAGCAGACATTGTGGATCATCTTGTTGATGCCCAAGGTGGACCACGTCTTCTTCATCAGCTCGATGAGCTCGTCGACCTCATCCAACACCACGGTGTCTTCGCGCAGGTCGAAGATGGAGCGCAGGAGCGCGAGGTAGAGATGAACGTTGAGAGGGTAGCCGTCGGCCCAGTGGCATACTTCAGTGGAGGCGCCACTGGAGCTCCGCCAGGCCAAGGCGACGACGGCGTTGCAAAGGTTACGCATGGTTTCCGAGTTCTTGCTGGTGTCGATGGGCTTCAGCTCGCTCGTTCGGATGATCTCTAGCAGACGGGCGGCCGCGGGGCTGTGGCGGTCTACGGGGACAGACGGGTATAAGAGAAGGCCTGCTTCGAGGATCTTGAGCTGCCGCCGTTGCCATTGGTGGTATTCTTGTGCGTCGTTGAATTCGGAGGGCTTTAGCTGGCGAAGGAGCTCCAATGGAAGGATGATCGTCTCTGCCTTTCTGCCCACCTGTTATCATCAGCAAGAAAAATGTCATCATGGAGGTGGGAGGGAGGAGCAATCCATGTCCTTCCTGTACATTGAAGATCGACTTGTGATGCAGAGGGAATACGTATCTTTTTGTTCATCAAGCCTTAATGGATCAACGCAAAATGTACAGGGGAGCAAATCTGGAGGTTATGTGGTAAGGCTGAGATGGATGCATGCACGAGTCACCTGTCCGACGAGGGTCCTCATGAGGGTCTTCCGTAGCCGGTGATCGCTCTGCTCGGTGACGCGCATCTGCAGCCGCATGATCTCAGCGGAGGTCATCGGCCGCCTCGCCTTTCCGGGCGAGTTGGACCCGCTGGACATCCCCGTCGTCATCGGCGACGACCGCCTCGCGTTCAGCCCCAGCGCCTTCTTGAGGCGGCTCCTGGCCACCGTCATCCCGGACGACCCCCACTTGGGGGACCCCTCCCCGCCGCCACCGGTGCTGGCCGGCGACGACGGGTAGTAGTTCAGGGAGACCCGGCTGCCGCCGAAGCCGGGGGAGGAGCGGCACGTCATGAAGAAGAGCTCGTACACCGCCTCGCGGAGGTCGGTCCGCGTGAGGGAGTCGAGCCTTCCGAAGGGGCACTCGAGCTCGAGGCTGGGGTCGGTGTCCGAGCGTGAGATGGAGGAGTGGGAGTGCTGGCGCCCCATGCTGTGGTAGGTCAGGCTACGGCGCGCAGGGAGACGAAGAAGACGAAGAAGGAGACGACGACGACATGGAAGGCTATACCTGCATGGGCGCAACGCGAGAGAGAGAGCGGGGAGGGAAGAAAGGACAGGTAGTCGCATGGACTTTGGATTTATTTGCAGTTTTGTATTAATATATATGTTTATTGTTGGAATTTTTGTGATGGGAATGAGAAGGTGGGGGAGACGAACTAAGAAAGGCAGCGGAAACGGAGGGGGATGAGAGGGCGGGATGTGCCATTGAGCTGGCTAGTTTCCTTTACGCACAATTACATTTTTCTCCCTCTTTTATGTGCCCGCTTGACCATTATTTCCAGCCAATTTGATGATAAGAAGTTGAGGAAAATTTTAGGCGTCTTGTGGATTTATCAGTTAGGACAGCGAGGATAACAAATGTCTTTATTTTAGGTAAATTATATTTACTTCTTGTTTAAATTAACTGTTAATAATTGAGATTTTATGGTTTTATTATCATTGCATGTACTAATAATTACTGTGAGCAGCGGTTGATTCGAGTTTTTTTTTTTTTGGATGGATATTAATCAGAGATAATATTTATTATTATTATTATTATTATTAATTTATAATAATAACAAAAATAAAGTCATAAATCTCAATTATTTTGGGATAGCAAATTGTATGTCTGATTAAGTTTAGTGTATTTAGATCATTCTTTATAACTTTTATTAAAATCTTTTAGGTCTTTCATTAATTAATTATTTTATCTCTTTTGATTATTATATCTAGAAGTCTCCCTAGCGATCAAAGAGATACCTAATTTATTCATGAAGAAAAATATTTTGAGGAATAAAAAATATTTTTTATCTCATTTTATCTCCCTCATGAGACAATGGCTTGGCGTTTAGAGGAATTCATTATTAGATATAACATTCTATATGACCAAAATGATCTTATTTAAAGTGAAACTGTGTATTCTTACCAATAAGTTCAAAGAAAAAGAATCATAATATTTTTAAAAAAATAAATATAAGTTGTTGTCCCATATTTCTAAATTTGATGAATGGTTTTATGATTACGTTATGTGCAGAATGTATCAACAAGACGATGTGAATGTTAGCAACACCACATTCTTTGTTTGGGTAAAACATTACTGGCAATCTCACATAGGGATAACAGATAAAATAGATTAGGCACAGTCGCTTCTCAACTTAGCTGTTCAAGTTGGAGATGAGAATTTCTGGCAGAAACAAAGAAAGTTGAGCAAAGCAATTTTCGAATGATCTGATCGAGAAAAAAAAAAAGAAAAGTATCCTTCCCTTTTCTACCATAAATGTAAGTAATTAGTTTAAACAATGTCATTTGATTACAATTTTGGGCTTCCCAGGTTCAATATCCACGAATAGTTTTTACAAGTTTAATCAAATTACATGGTAGTCCTACTTTACCATATATGTTTCAACAATTCAAGCATTCAAGTTCCAGAAAAACCAGAGACCAACTTTAAGACAAATCATTAAGTACATGACAAAACATGAAAGCAGTGAGATCTGCAAAGTATAACTTCTACAAAAAAATTCACATATTAAACGACCAACAATTCCCAATAAAAAATCCTTCTCACCTGCAGAGTTCAATATCTGACATTCTTCTACGGTGTCTCAGCTTAAAGAAGAAATTATTTTGGTTGCAGTATGCATAATTAACGTGAACAACGCTGAACAAAGGAAAATTATAAAAAATACTCATCAAAATGTAAAATTTCAACCACTACCAGTTTTATGAAACTCCAAGTTAATTGATACTGCAGTTCCAACATCCAAATCAAGTTCGAGATCAAAGAAGAACCAATATAGCTACATTTAAACTAGTCCGAGTAAATAATTCAAAACGTTTAGATTGACAGAGTAATGGATCCTCCAGATTTAAGTAATATAAAAGGACGAATGAGCTTGAGACGAAGCAATCTCACAGTCTGCGGCCGTAGCCGCCGACGGGGCGGGACGAGTACGCGGGCGGAGGCGGTGCGACGGCCTGCTTCTCGACACCGGGGAGGTCAGCCATACCGAGGGCAGCAAGCATGTCGAAGGTCTGACCGTCGATCTCTATGTGGTCGACCTTGATGGCGGACTCGTCGGGGACGAAGTCCATACGGCGCTCGCGCTCCTCCTCCTGGAGCTTGAGAGAGATCCCGCGGACGGGACCCCGCTGGATCCGGCGCATGAGGTGGGTACTGAACCCAGCGATCTTGTTGCGGAGCCGCTTCGATGGGATGATGGCCACCTCCTCGAGGATCTTCTTGTTCGTATGGAAGTCGAGGGTCATGCGCGAGTAGTACCTCTCGATCACCTGGCGGGAGGACTTCTTCACAGTCTTCGTCCGGACACGGCCCATCTCGGCGGAGGCGGCGGTCGCTTCTTCTCTGGTAGGGAGCCGAGAAACTAGGGTTAGAGGTCGCCGCGCCGCTTCTTCGATATGTTGCGGATCGCATGGAAGACGATATAAATATTGGTCGGAAGGCACGTTAGGGTTTGCAACGACGTTACGGTTTAACGGCGTTTGTGACGGTTTGGTTGTGGGCCGGACGCAGTGATATGGGTATTTTGACATATCTATCCTTGCAAATGTTATTGTTATATATATATATATATATATCATATATCATCACCCTATGAAACTATAATTTTGTATATATAGCATGGTATCCATGTAAGTTCAACTATTCCCCGTAAGTTTTCTCAACGAGTCTAATTACCAAAGACCTTAGGTATTTTATATTTTTTTAAACTTTAATTAACTAATATTAGTTAGGGGTATAAATGATTAACATAAGTTTTTTGTTTCTTGTTTAAATGGAGAGGATCTTAATATCTAAATTGGATATATATTTTTTAATATTGATAAAAAAATATTTATTCAATCATGACTCAACGAAACATGTTAGTATAAAATAGAAGGATGTAATATTCTACTCGTATTGCATAGTAGAAGGTCAGGAGTATATTTCATCCATATCATAAAATATATATTTTTTGATTAAATTTATTATAAAAATCATAATGTTACTTGGTTAGGCTAATTATAAAAAAATCATGAGGACAAGGTAATCGAAGTTAATTATTATTTGATAAAAAATTTCTTTTTTCGATTCATTAATCGAAGGGATCACATCAATAAACTCATCCAACCTTGATGTTATCACAAAAACAATTATTTGAATACTCATTAACCATTTTTTTAGTTTATATTAGATTTTTTATGTATAAGTTTGAATCGAGTCGGGTTGATATAATCCATTTATGATAAGTATTATATATTATTTAATCTAAAATATTATTATTAAATAAGACTTGATATATTATTTTATATTTTTAATTGTACCGCAGATACAAATATATGATATTTTAGTTGATACCATCTAATTTTTTATAAATATTGTCACATCTGAAACTTAATTCTTTGTCCAATCTATAATTTTATATCCTCAAGAAACAAAGGATACGTACACGTTGGCTTAATACGCCTTGAATGCCCTTCATTGTTCATCCAACGATGCGTCACTTACCCGTTCATCTCGTTCGTGGAAGACTTGTGGGCCCGAGCTTGAGGACCGATTACAACCAAGTAGGAATCTGGGTGACGATGAAACCGGTAGGAAAACTTTCGCTATTACTTGTCGCGTAGGTTTTTATATACTCGTGACGGACCCACCATGCTTTTTGAAGAAGAGCCGAATGCAACCAATCACGAGGCTGGTAAGTAAAAAAGTAGCCGACGTCAGTTATAAGTGGGTTGCTCCTACCGGACACAGACTCCTAGACACGGTCTGCGGTCAACATGGTGAACCCCACCATCCTAATCCTTCGTGCCGAAGCAAAGCCGAGAAGCGCAAGTAGTCCGTCCGATCTCCATCCAACGGCTGCTAAAGCCTCGAGCACGCGTCTATGCTGTGGGAGTTTTCGCCAGCCCTGCGGTCCCTTCGACGAAGCCACCTCCAAACTGTCTATTAAATTACTATACAGTCCCCCATATTCGCCACAATTGGCCGGATCTTGTTCACCTTTAGACAGGGGCATCATAGTCTTATCATCGATCATGCAAGAGTACAAATGAGAGCGTCTATAAATACGAAAAAAGGCGGAGAACCCGCATTAGGTCCAGTGTGCCTTCCCCGGATCGTCGTAGCCTTGATGGTCTGTAGTGTTTTGGCGATCCCATCTCTCTTCTTGTTGTTGTCTGAACAACCCGAATTGGTGTATTGACGAGCAGAGGTAGTAGTGGGTTGGCGAATAGTGACGGGAGAGGAGTGAGCGGTGGAAATGGGTGCTGTCTCCGTTGAGTCGATGCCCTTGGGGTTCCGATTCCGTCCGACGGATGCGGAGTTGGTGAATCACTACCTAAAGGGCAAGATCACCGGCCGTATCCAGTCGGAGGTCGAGGTCATCCCCGAGATAGACGTCTGCAAGTGGGAGCCGTGGGACCTTCCCGGTGATCCTCCCCCTTTCCTATCTCAATTCCTGCTTCTTCCTTCTCGTCCTTGTTTTATCTTCACGTTCTTGTTGTCAAAGCTTGCCTTTTGTTTGCATCGGTCCTCGACGTTTGTTTTCCCTCTTTTGTCGTTTGAGAAAAAAAATTGATTTTTGGTGCATGCTCTGATATCGCCTCGCGGTTTTGTGTTCGATTTTGGATCTGGCATTGCGTTCAATCCTTTGCTTTCTAACACTGCTTTTGTTTGTGAAGATTCTATTTGTAACTGCTGTAATGGTTTCTGTGTTGTGTCAGCAGCCAAATCATTGATCAAATCAATCGATCCGGAGTGGTTCTTCTTCTCACCAAAGGACCGGAAGTATCCCAGCAGCAACCGTTCCAACCGGGCGACGGAGGCTGGGTACTGGAAGGCCACAGGGAAGGATCGGACGATCAAGTCCAGATCACCAGGTTCAATGATTGTAGGCATGAAAAAGACCCTTGTCTTCCACCGCGGCCGGGCTCCCAAGGGCGACCGCACTAATTGGATCATACATGAGTATCGAACCACTGAGCCCGAGTATGAGTCGGGTGAGCAGGTGAGTCGCTTCTTCTTCTCATTTTATTATCAGCACACTAACTAAATCTGTTCAGTACTTATGATTTTTTTTTTCTGATTTCGTTTACTAATTGATCTACATGCATTGAAATCAACTGGAGGTACATGGAATTTGTTTAATATATTTTTAATGTTGTGCAGGGTGGCTATGTTCTTTGTCGTTTATTCAGGAAGCCTGGAGAACAGACCTTAGTTTCTGATATCAATGATTGCATGGAGAAAAATGTTGATGAGATGGAAAGTACTGGCTTGTCTCCGTCTCCGACCATTGTTTCACCTGGTGAGACGCAGCATGGATCAGAGTTTGCAGAGGAAGTTCTGACATCATTGAACCAAATCCTTCCAGGGTTGGATTTGCAAGAAAATTTGCAACCTTCGCCTCGAATCTTTGAGATGCCACCATCAGCTATTAATGGGTTAGTAGCAGATAAAATGGCTTGTGCAAGCAGCTGTTTATTGAAACGAGAAGAGAGCTATTGCTATGCTACTATTGCTTCAGACGTTGCTGATCAGGGGACCGATGTGGCTACTGAAGTAAGATATCATGGACAATAACAATACATGCTATTTTATTCACTAAAAGTTAAGCTATTCTTGACTACATTGCTTATTTAGTCTTCGTTGTGGCTTCAGACAAGAAATTTACTAGACTTGATTAACCATTTTCTATAAGCTCAAATTTGATGGCACTTATTGACTTACGGTGCTGTTTTCTTGGATATAAAATTCAGGATGATTCTCTGTTGGATTATTTAGCACAATACCTGGGCTCAGAATGTGACAAGCTTGGTCCTGATGATTACCATATAAGTTCCCCGATAGTGTCTCATATGGGCTACTCATTTTATGATGGAGTAAACCAGGGACTTCTGCAGGAGCTTAATCAATTTAACAACATTGAGCAGGACTCTGTCACTGAATTCTTAGATGCTGTTCTTTTTAATCAAGAGGAATGTTCCCATGAGGCATCAAGTGCCTTTAGAGGTCTAATTACGGAGTTTGAGCAAGAAGATCAGAATTGTTTGATAATGGATGATTCCCACTGGGACACACTATCAGGCAAGGATGGCAGGACAGGCAGTGAAGAAGATACTGAAGTTACTATTTTTGAGGTGAATTTTCTTTAGATAATATTTAGGGACACTAGTTCTGAAACTTTTCTCATTATTGTTTTTTTACTTCCACAAGTTCGCAAACTGTGTTAATTTGAGTGAAAACATATGGTGAAGCAATTACAGTTAATGAAACTTGTAAAATTCTAATTTTTCTTCTGTGTTGATTACCTCAGGATGGTATTGGTTTTAATGAAGAAATCTGCAGGCCGCCAGTTGGTTCAAGCCTCTTATCACAGGAGAATAGTTATACTGTTCCTACAGAACAAGATACGCGGCAGATCTCTGTGTTTCCTAATCAGAATTTTGGCCGAAATATCTCCTCGATGGACTCTTCTGCAGGTCCTTTGCATCAAGAATCAACCAATATGGACAACTTTGACAGGGCTGAAATCCAGATCAGAGTTCGCAAGAATTTGACAGACTCAGATTACTTGATTAAACAGCAAGGCTCGGCAACGAGACGGTTACATTTGCAGAAGTTCATTCACAATGGATCTGCCCCCAGAACTGGTCATGCCTTGAGCAGTAATAATGATGATTCAGATAAATCAGTTGTCACTGAGGTATGATGCTTGACTTGGTTATTCTCAGAAATGATAAATTTACCTAATATTAAGATAATAGAATATATCAGGACAACATTGTGAACGGTTTCTGTTTGTTATATTGACCTACTAAACTTCTTAATACTAAAATGTGTACCATGGAAAAATTTTTACAGGCTAGTGAAGTTTTGGAGCACCAATTTGATGAAGAAAAATTAGTTTCTGGTCTTACTGCAGAGGGCACTCATGGTAATAAACAGCAAACCATGTTGCAACTAGAAATTTTTTGATTGCTAAAACTTTTTGACTGTTAAGAGCTTAACTAAATTGATCTGAGATGGATATGACTATATTTTACTTTAGCCTGACTTTTTCAGTGTCCGCTATTCTAAGTTTTATTAATGGGATGGGTGTAAGTTCCATGGAGATTAATTCTCCAGTCAAGATTGTTGTGGATCTGAAATATAAAAAAAACTCTCACCAGCTCAGACCCCAAGGTTGTCAATTAGGTTGATTAACATTTCTTGGGGAGTTTCATTTATGTGCCTGCAAAATGTTGAAACTATTGTTATGGCTCCTTTATTGGCCCACAGAACTGAAAACATATATTCCATGGTAATGGGTTTTTTGAGGAGCATAGGAGGACTCATCTCAACATTTCAAGAGGTAATTCTGAAATTGCCTGCTTTCCAAGTGATGCACATGAAATTTTTTTCCTAATATTATTTCAGGAAATGTGCACCTCTCCGAGCTTTGATTTAACCCAAAAGAAGACCCTAATGACTTTCTCAAAAATTGATTAGTTCAAGGGTCTATGTTTTAGGCTAGAACTCATTTTGGGTTGGTCAAGGCAATGGTAAACATGGTACCTGGGCTGTCCAATTTGTGTCACAAATTGATCACTGTTGATTGTCATGCAGATGATGCAAACTCCACCGAGATAAAGTCCTCTTCTCCTGAGATCTATGATTCCAAACCCAAGTTGAGGTCGAGAGCACTACAGACTGATAAGAACGCTGACAAAACCACAGGCCAATCTTCGGATGCAATGTCAACCAGAGCAGCTGCTTCACACTCTTCTACACTTACAGTCATTTTGATTTTGTCAGTAATGCTTTTGCTAGCATTACTTGGATTATTTTGGTGCCTAAGCTCCTAATGCCTTTTGTGCAGATCTGTACTTCGTTTGTCTAATAGAATCGGTTCTTGCGACCCAAATTTTAGTCTTAAACATGTAGTAGGTATCTTGAATTACGAGTTTTCCAGCTTCTGTAACATAGCCAAGTTCATCAGTGTACAACTAGTTCTGCAGCTTCTGTAACATAATTTCAATTTCGTGTAAGATGTATTTCTTAAATCTGTCTTTTTTTTTTTATTGTGTGTGGGAAATAAAATCGAATGCCAGTTAAATGGACAGAAAAGAAAAGTTACATGTGGATATGATTTAATACATTATTATTTATGTTGAGATATTCGATTGATTAGTGTATCTGATAAGTCTGTGTGAATTCATTTAATACAATAGATTTTTCTTATTTTTTAAATTTATAAAAATTAATATATTTTATGAATGTGAAGAACAAGCAAGGGTTATACTTTTCATTTAAGCCCATATCATAAGATCTAAATATCTAAATAATAGTTCAAATTCCAGTATACACCTACAGATTCATATATATATATATATATATTCAGTGACCATAGAATTCAGGGGTGTGGAGGAATCAGCCTTTGGATCGAAAGCCCACCATATTTAGTGATTGCTCATCAGTTCTGTAGGACTGCATGCTGTTGTCAAAGTCAACAGAATCATTTTCCTTGGACAGTCTCCTTCCATCTTTGTTTACTTCTTCTTGCACAGCCGTGGAATTGTCAAGCCCGCCCGCGTGGCTATGACTTGTTCACCCGCCTTCCTCCATCGAAGTATCATGCGCGCGAATCTCGGCGCAACCCATCCGATAGAATCCTCAACATTAATATCGGATCGGATTGAATAATGCGTTCTCATAATTACGTTGTATATAATATAAAACGATAATAGCAGTTAGAAATGACGAACCTGATCAATTTATATGCCTAAATTTTTGTTTTATCGAAATGTGTTATAAATCTAATTTAAAATAAAAAAAATCGATTTAAATGGATTCGTAAAATTCCGTCCGCAGAGCACCGAACGGAGTGAGACAGCAGGGATCACAAGCCGCTCAAAGGTCCACTGTCTCTTGCGCACAGCGGAGTTGACCGAGACCAGTCTCCGCTTTGACCGTTAGGCGAGAGAGAGAGAGAGATAAGAGGAGTCGTCTGTGCCACCGCTCCCGAACGACATAAGAAGAGAAGGGGAGGGGAGGGGAGGGGAGAGGAGAGCCAGGAGAGGGAGGAGAGCGCAGAGGAAATGGAGAGTTCCACCCAGGAATCACCTCTCAACTCTAACGCCTTCACCTTCGACTCCCCCCACCCCGTCTACGCCATGGCCTTCTCCCCCTCCACCTCCTCCGCCGCCGCCTCCCCCCGCCTCGCCCTGGGATCCTTCATCGAGGAGTACGGAAACCGCGTCGATGTCGTCTCCTTCGACGAGGACGCGCTCTCCTTCCGCGCTGAACCCACGCTCTCCTTCGACCACCCCTACCCGTCCACCAAACTCATGTTCCACCCGAATCCCCCCAGCCCGCTCCTCGCCTCCGCCTCCGATTGCCTCCGCCTCTGGCTCTTGGGCCCCGACGGCGCCAAGATCCGCTCCGTCCTTGACAACAGCAAGTCCAGTGGCTACTGCGCCCCGCTCACCTCCTTCGACTGGAACGACGCGGAGCCCCGCCGCATCGGCACCTCCTCCATCGACACCACCTGCACCATCTGGGACGTAGAGCGCGGTGCCGTCGAGACCCAGCTCATCGCCCACGATAAGGAGGTCTACGACATCGCCTGGGGGGAGCCCGCCGTGTTCGCCTCCGTGTCCGCCGACGGCTCCGTCCGTATGTTCGACCTCCGCGACAAGGAACACTCCACCATCATCTACGAGAGCCCCCGCCCCGATACCCCCCTGCTCCGCCTCGCCTGGAACAAGGCCAACCTCCGTTACATGGCCACCACCATGATGGACAGCAACCGCGTCGTCGTGCTCGACATCCGCGCCCCTGCCACCCCCGTGGCCGAGCTGCAGCGGCACTGCGCTAGCGTCAATGCCATTGCGTGGTCGCCGAAGGCCGCGCGGCATATTGGCTCGGCCGGGGATGACGGCCAGGCGCTTATCTGGGAATTGCCTGCAGCCGCAGCTGCAGGCACGGTATCGCCGGAAGGGATTGATCCTATGTTGGTCTACACGGCGGGCGCGGAGATCAACCAACTGCAGTGGTCTGCAGCACACCCGGATTGGATCGGGATTGCGTTCGCCAACAAGGTGCAGCTGCTGAGGGTCTGATCCCTTACTAGGTATGTTTCACGATCAACCCTAAACTATTATATGTCCCGGTGTTTGATTGATCCCCCAAAAAATTGTCTCTTTAGCTTATAATTTAGTGAAGACCACATACATTCTGTTCCCACTGGCCAGGGAATTCATTTATCCCCTTCTTGATTTGGGCGGTGGGCGTTCATCCAGACGCCAGAGGATACTGGATAGTTGTCCAGTGTTTGCTGATCAAGAATTTTCCCTTTATTCTCGTTCCATTGGTTTGCCGAATACATGGGATGGGTGTATGTGAGCAATCATAACCGGTGCACTTGTGCTTGACAAGGGAAGAAAAGGAGAATCAGATAAGTATGTCTTGGATTTTCCTATAGTTTTGTGTGAACACCACTGAATTGTTATCACTTTGATGGCAAGACATTCGAGTCCTCCTCTGAGTGCTTTTTTGGTTTGGAAGTGAGCAGAACTGTGAGGAAAAGAGAATTTTCTTGCCGTTTGGGAATTTAGATGAGGCAGGAACGAATGACAGTGGCTTTACTGGACAAATCAAATTCAACTTCTGCCTAGCAGATGATAATTTAGATGAAAATGACAGCAATTGAGGATGTGTGAAAACTTGAGCCCGGTTCAATGCCTATCAAGTTAATGGGTCACTTATCCCATCAGATTGGATCATGATAAATGGTAGCGTTGATTAATATTGAGCACAATGAGGGTTCAAGTAAGAGAGGATTACTTGTGGGTAGAATTAGAGGCACATCACAATGTGAAAATCATCTATGATTACATGTTCAAGTAAGAGCATGTTATCATCGATGATAAAAAAAAAAAAGAAGAAGAAGCAAAAATCACTTTTAAATAGAGTTGAAGATAATAGATCCTTACATTTATCTACAAGCTTATATATGTAAGTCATTTTTATTTGGATTTCTAAAGTGAATACTGGGAAAAAGTTTATGATATATGCGGCAAATTTCCTCACTACAAATTGAGGAACATTATCATTGTCTCAAAATCGACCATCAAATTATGAAGGAAAATAAAGATCTTGCTGAATTTGGCGAAAGATGGAACTTTATCAGGTACTTCAAATTTTTGGATAATATTTCTATAGATGTAAGATATAAGTTATATTGATATCATGTTTTAGCTGCCATATATGGAAATACTAGGGAAAAACAAAATGAAGTTTTGGGTGAGTTTGCTTCAAGTCATGAAACCTATTGAGAAGCTGACGGAGTTGGTTTACATATGGAAGATGCCAACTCAATCATGGCTGAGGATGCCTTTGGAATCAGGAAGCTTGTTTAGAGGAAGACAAAACCATAGAGTAGGTAGTTGGTGCTATGATATTTTTGGAGTAGACTTGTGCACCAAAACCTAGTTAAATATTTTTATATTGAAAGCATGCATCCATTGCTACCTCTTTAGATGTATGAACAGGAAATTGCAAAGTCATATGTTGGTGACCAAGTTGTCGATTTTGACATAGTGTGGTTGACTCACTGTAAGTTAAGGAGCCTGATGAATTACGTGGTGATTCTTCAAAGGCCAGCTAACTCGACATGATCCTGGAAGAGTATCAGGAATCAGCTTCTGTTTTTTATCCTAGGCCTTTCTTCCTTTGACTGAAGCTCAATTACAATGTGCAAATAATAGTAAATCTGCATTCATTGAAACTCGAAACAACAGGTTTTCCATGAATTGCATGTAGTTTTTCTGCAATTGAAATCATGAAGCCTGTTTCTTTTGACAAGGGTAGTGATTTTTGAATATTATGGTATATTCTTAATAAATCAACTGTATGAACAGACATAATCATAGTGTTTTCTTTTTGGTTTGCATCATGTTGGAAGTTAAACCTATTTAATGCTAATTCTTGAATGAAACTGACTTATATGAAACAATTTTTTGGCAAAAATGATCACTCTTCTGGGAACGAAAGGGTGAATGGTGGGTGAGACTGTCATGATATCTGAATTTGTTTCTTGCAACAATTTCACCAAGCACCATTTTTGCACTTATGGAATCCAATATTGCTCTGACTGTATCTATCAATCGGTACATTCTAATTGGAATTTACTCCTTTATGACAGTACCAATCCATACTAAGGATTAGTATCAAGCCATATACATCAGTACCAATCAGTATTTAATCTTTTTCTTTTTGTTTTTACTGGTGACACTCGAGCGGTATAAATTGGTGTATCATCTAGTGTTTAAGACCATGCCAGTTCTACCAGTTGTTGAAACCAGTATTGGATCAAGAATTAAAACTTTGCTCGTGTTTTTACTTAATTTTTGAATTTGTTTAGATTGGGCTGGTACTATTTCTTATATTTTGTATTTTGAGGTCTGGATTTCTTGCTTCATCTTGTGCTGTCTTGCAAATCTTGGTGCAATATTCTTAGTTCATTTTTTACTTTATTTTTGTGTATAGAACTCCCTGCCTAACTGTGAAATCGCTAAGCCAATAGTTCCAGTCCGATGCTGCATATATTCTTGAATTTACAAGTGATTTTCATTAGCATCTGTCAGCAGACGTAAAAAGTTCAAACATTACATGAATCCCCATTTTTTTCTTAGAATACTCCAGCATAATTGCTGCAAATAGCCTGCTAGTAGCAACTTCCATGGTTGGACTACAAGGATGAAAAATGTCGTAAGTTCTCTTTCTATTTTGGAGAAAATTTAATGGCAATATTCATCCTTTGCGAGCATGAATAGGCAGCTTACATGATATAAATGATCTTTCGTGTCATGCAAATATTGGCTGCTGTAATCTTCTATCGGCTCATATTTCTATTATATAAAGTCTATTTTAAAACATTCATTATGGTCTTATACATGTAGAGTTAAACTTTTGAGTATTTATTATTGTTAAATTAGATTCTGGTTGTTTGATACGTGGATAGGGTTTGGAGCCAATCGAGGTCCACTTTCGGATTTCGATATGGTACGTACTCGATAAGGTCCCCATACTTAAGTCAACAAGGTTTCGGATGATTAAGTGAAGTGTCGAAGTAAACAAGTGTATTCATTCATAGAGTACTAGAGTCCTCGAGAATGCACTTGAGGGCATTGTTATAGTACGATATATGACAATTGGGTTGAGGCCATGGTAAACACTGAGACAATTATGCATATCAATTGACTATCAATGAGTCATATGATCGTGCATTGAACGAATGAGTTACGAAGTAATGGTTTGTCGAGCCAGCTTTCTTGCCAGTGCTGTGTGGTCAACCTCGTGGGGCCGAGTCGACATCCTCATCAGTGGTGCCACATTGCCAACTTCATCAGGTCGAGTCCAGCCTGACATGTTGGCCTAGCGGGAACAGGGTGTCTGCCAAGTGGAGGTGCTGTGTCGAGTAGGTGGAAGTGACTTGTCGACCAGATGGGATGACGCGTTAGTAGTTGTACATGTTCTTCATAAGAATCTAAGAGTCCAGGATAAACAGGGTCAATAATACAACTAGGTAGGCTCCATCAAGCTAGAATGTTCTTTTGGGAGAATCCTGCTCAACAAATAGGTCTGTTTCTATTTCTTTGAAAAAAAATAACAATTCCACATGAGATTTCCATTACTAGTTTAAACTTGGATATCATCTCAAATTTAGGGCAATAGAGATGATGTACAAATCTCTTACGTGAACTAAAAGGACTGTTTGCACATTCTGGAGCACTCAATTGTCCAGAATGTATTCTCCAGAAGCATTTACTTCTTGGTCGATATTATCGCTTTTCATTTGGCATATAACAAAATTCCTTTTTCAGTTTCGTAAAGTTAGCTCAAGATCTTTTGACATTGGATTTGTTGTTCTTCGTTCATCATACAACGGTTTCCTCTTTGAATCATTAATTTACATGTAAAATTGTATCTTTTGACATAATATTCTATCCTATGACTATATCGATTCCTTCTCTTCTTAGGTGCTTAGGTTTGGGGTGCACAGCTCACAGAATTCTGCCTTATCCGGGAAGGCGCTTTCTGTCATCGGTGATGAGTAGTTGTGTCTGGGATTCAGGATCAAAACTACTGAGATGCAGCTGGGACGGCATCGTCACAAAGTGGGAAATCATGCACTCTAGAACTGGCAGTCACTTACATATGATCCTAACTCTTTTATCCAAAAAACAAAACCACAGCATTTCACAGCTTGTGCAAAGCTGGATGAGGGATTTTTCTGTGATCTTCGCCCGATTGATGTTTGTCAGACTATAAATGACTTGTGCTTCATTTGATGTAATGGACATGATGGATTCGATGAAAGGTTAGTTTACTGCTCCACGGCATGGTTGATATAATTCCCTTGCTTTTATTTTTCTTCTCAAGTATATTACAGTTGTTTTTATTGTTTTCTCAAAAACCATGCATCTATGAAAAGTTTGATTTCCACCTGTTGGAATATGCTGTCCTTTCTTTTTGTTTATTTTCCTGACGATGGATTAGTATTTGCCGCATGGTTTTCTTTTCCTCTTTTTGTTTATTTGCCACACTTTATTCATCATCACAACATGCAATTACTCTCCTGTTGACACCTCCACACTCTGCACTCTGAG
The DNA here is from genome assembly GCA_023547065.1 of Musa troglodytarum. Taxonomy (NCBI): domain Eukaryota; kingdom Viridiplantae; phylum Streptophyta; class Magnoliopsida; order Zingiberales; family Musaceae; genus Musa; species Musa troglodytarum. The sequence goes on along the minus strand of CP097506.1, from coordinate 54,062,831 downwards.
CGATTGTTTCTGCTAGGCCAAAGAAGAAGAGATGATGATGGCAATAATAATTACAATAACGCAGGGAAAGCGGTTGATAACAATGCGGACATGAATCCTTTTTAAAGCCATACGTTGCATGGAGGTGAAGAGTCCAAGCAATAAGGTCATATGTTCACGGTTTACAAGTTTATTGTCGTCTTTTCGTGGTTACCGAGGAATCCATTGGGAGCAAGGATGCGTGCAACACGTTTTAAGAAAGCACCAATTTTCCAAATGTGGAGACTCTGTTTTTGTCATCGTAGATTTCCTCGTCGCAATAGATTTGGTCGAAAATAGTTACTGACAAGGGCAAAATCACACGTGGCATAGAATGAGCAGATCCGCCGTGTCAACGACCGATCATGTTGGCAGCTGCTGCGCCAGGTCAGCCGCATCAGCTGACATTGTCGTTAATCAGATCGGTGTGCCAGATCTATAATGTCAACCGTCGCTAGTTTAACCATATCAACGGTCGTTCTAATCATAAGCGATCAACGGATCAATGGATTTGGTGATTGTTGGGAAAAAAAATATGTAAATACGGAATAATATATTTCTCTTTATTAAAATAGGTTCCTCATCACTTGATATTAAAACAAGTATTAACCAGAATAATATTAATAGCAGAATAACTAATCAATCATAGGTGGGATTAATTTTAACGTGAAAAACTCAATACGAAAAAAATCACAAAATCATAGTCCATTTCAAACTTTCACTATCATCAATAATAATAACAAATTTTCAAACTTTCACTATCATCAATAATGATAACAAGTTTACAATATATCTTCACTTACATCAGATATCGACTCAACTATAATGCATCATATGAATTTCATCTAAAAAAAATTTTAAATTTTATTAAATAAACATAACAGGAAAGTACCTTAAAAAGGATAAATCGTAAATCAGTACCGTTAGGATTGTAGAGTTTACTGCAAGGATTCTCCACATCAAATTTGGACCAAAACCAACGAAGTTCGGTCACCGATCATCAAGCAGAAAAACTCAGATTATAATTTTCTTCTTTATTTTCTCTCTCTTCCCTTTCTCTCACTGTGCCGCACGCTGCACGTCGCACGCCGCTATTCTCAACTGCACACACTCCAATAAAAACGCTTGATTTTTATTTAATTAATAGATTTGAACTTCGACTCAAATATCTGGTCCAAGCCCACGTATGGGCTGAACCATACCCTTAACCTTTGGCTTAACTATCGACTTTAGAGACTATAATTACTAGATAGATAAAGATATGGTGTCAACTAGTCACTTTCATGACAAGAACTAAGAAATATATCCTTCATCGATACGATCCATTATTTCGATCGGTTTTTTTTTATCTATTAACTAAGATACTTTCAAATATGGATAGTTCATCATTTAACCAAATTTTTTTTGTTAGCCAACCAATTCGTGTTTCAATTATCTATCTTTGGTGATTTGATTCTACCAAAAAAAAAAACACACACACACACACAACCACTCATAATATCTTTTTATTATAATTTTTTTTATTAATATAACACATATATTATTTATTATTTAACTATCTTATATCTAATCTACAATCCAACCATTTTACCCATTGATCCAACCAATAAAAAGACTTACATCGAATCAATGTTAGATCCATATCTAATAACTTAAAGTTTCTAATATAAATCTGAGCTAATTGTGGATTACTCATTGTAGTTAGTTTCCTTTAATATTTCGGTCCTTACATTTTAAAAAGTTACATTAGTATCCTTTTAATTACGAAAGTGAAATATCTAAATTTATTTATCATAATACTATTAGTTTTATCGATGAAAACATAAAAATAAAAAATAAAAAAATTAATTTTAACATTCTAGTTGATGGTGATAGACGATGATGCAGTTGGGGTCGCATATAACTATCGTGGATGAGGAGAGCGATGGTGTAATGTGAGGGTCACTCTATATATTTGTCGGTATCGACCCAGTTGTCGAGCAACATCGCTCTACATCTGCGTCGGTATCGATGCAGTTGCTCGAACGATAAAAGGGCTATAAATATAGATGCCGAACGATGCTGCTTGACAACTACATCAATGTTGATGTGGATGCAGAGCGACACCGCTCGACATCTGTATCGACAGTCCTTTCATCGCTCAACAACTATGTCGATATCAACACGGATGCAAGACATCTCTCATATCTCGTTGTCACTTTTCTCATTCATAATAGTCACCCATGACCATCAGTTTTGTTGTCGTCCCCACCATCGACGCTATCAATTATCACTAACTGAAATATTAAAATTATCTTAGTATTTTTCATTTTTCATGTTTTCATTGGTAAATAGACTTAGATGAGCTCCTCCGTCCCAAAAAAACAAAAAAAAACGAGTAAAAGGCTAGTGGTGTCACGGTCAATAGACTTAGACGAGCTCCTCCATCCCCAAAAAGACTAGTAAAAGGCTGGTGGTGGCACGGTCATCGGCTCTGTGCTTGAAGATGACGGCATGGCTAAGCTGCTTCCCTTCGTACTTCCGTACAGTATCAGCCGCCGCGAGTACAGTCGCACTTGCAGCAAGCACGGCCGCACATTTTGCACGAAGACCTCATGCAGGAGCGGCTCCGATCCACGAAGGCCTCAGTGTTTGATCTCAACTTCTCTATCTCCATCAAAGCTTTGACCTCCCCACCACAAGATTAGCACTTTGTTCTATTCTCCCTGCAACTGCAATCACCGTGGCCCGCCCAGGAAGCGTTTGATTTTGATACGCCTTCATCTTTGGTTCCTCTCCATCCATTCACAACTTGGTGAACACCCACCGCTGGTTGTTCTCATCCAAATCACGGCAGACACAACATGGTGGTGCCTTCTGTCCGCACTCGCCACTTCTCCACAGCTAAACAAAATCACGCGACTCCGTGTTCGCGGCTACAACATCGAGAAAAAGGAAGAGAGAGGAAGAAAGAAGAAATGTTTTCGGCGGAGAACACCGCCATGAAAGCTCTCTTGCGGACGTCGCGTCACCATCCGCGAGGAACAACCACAGCTGTGTAGTTTAGCAGGGATCCGACGATGCCGCCGAAAACCAAGAAGGAAATGGGGAGGGAGACCCAGTTTAAAACGTTGCGAACATCTTAATCGTGCCTGAGATCACACATTACCCACAAAAACACGTTATTTATGCTGGATTTTAGTGGAATTATTCTCACTCCTTTGAATCGTTCTTGGATGGATTGCTGGAAATGGATTGTTTGGATTGGCGAACGAGAACACGAGACCAACATTCTACTTAAAATATTAATCTGATGACGATATATCGGATTCCCTTTTGATACCTCCAAACTGCATCCGATAAATTTGATCACCGAAGGCTAAGAATTAAATCTAAACAATGGTAGAAGCAAAGTTTAATTCCGGTGGGTGGATGGCTTACCTGCTCACCTAATAATACAAGTTGGACCCATGAATAGGCCACGTTACATTCATACTTTGACGATTAGTGTACCATGATGAGCAATGTAATGCGTGTCTCGATTGCCGACTCGCCGTGGAGCCCAAGTCAATATTAGATCGAGATGAAAACTATGTCGGCACGTAGTACAACGGATCGTGATGAAACAATTCGAAACAATAAGACATGCCGAAAAAAAATTTCGTACGGGACTCGAAATATAAAAGCTAAAAATATTTCTTTCATCCGTATGGATAATTTGTAAGCTTCTCAAAAGAGATTAGATTTTAGATCAACCGTAATTGCCTTCCCACAAAATAGAATGCAATCTCACCCGGCTTTGTGACTACAAACAACCCCCAATCCAAATCATTCACATGATCTTAATGAAGTGGCAAATTCCAAATCACATTAAAATAGCTGCGCTCACACAATCTCCGTGATGTCAAACATGAAGATCGTGCTATTATTGTTTCGAATAAATGAGATGCACATAAGCCAATTAAACTAACAGCCATATGCATAAAATCCAATTAGGCAAAGGGCATGTCGAAATGGTCAAATACGTTTCTACTTGATCCGAGATTTTAGATTAGGATACTTAGAAATTCTCGTATTCAAATATTATAATATAAAAGGTGTTCTAGTGGGAGTTTTGACAGAATACACTATTTAATTTCAATGCTTGGTTGAATTCTTTAAACTTCCATTAGAGTGACTTTATTGGGTATATGTCAACTTGAGTCAAACTCAGGAGTGGACCTCGGTCGACTCCATATCCTGTGTCAAACAATTTGAATCTAATTTGACACTAATCAAAATCGAGCCGGATGTGAGCCTAAATGGATCGGACTATCAAGAAAAACTTCGTTGACTTTTTCTTCTTTCGAAAATAACATGCCATTGATGAGATTAAGGTTTAGAAAGAGCGGCGCACGATGTTTTTCTTTTTTTTTTTGTTTTGGGGAGAAATAAATTGAAGAGTTCGAGTCAAAAGCGACTCCCGAGTTTGGAACACGTTAATGTTCCCAGCAACACTGAAGCTTCGTTTTTGGCGTCACCTGCCGATGTTTCTGCGCATCCGTCGCCAATCGCGGCCATGATTTAAACGCTGCCGGATCGACTCGGTTTTCGTGTCCGCTTCCAGCCTGAAGTCCTCTTGGTTGAGCTTTGTGGATGTTTGAATGGTCTCGGGATTGGCCTATAAATGGTCATCGGTCGGAATCGACTCTTCCAAACTGCAGCTTCTACTTCTTCTTCTTCTTCTCTGCTCGCTGCAGCCTTTTCCGGTACGTACCTGAGATGACTGGTCACATGAGGATCTACGGCGGGGAGCACCCAAATCAGCAGATCCTCTCCCGGATCGCGACCAACGACGGCCATGGCGAGAACTCCTCCTACTTCGATGGCTGGAAGGCCTACGAGAACGATCCTTTCCACCTCACCGGCAACCCCAAGGGGGTCATCCAAATGGGACTCGCAGAAAACCAGGTTAGATTTCCTTCACGGTGATGACCAATCGCACATGCCTTCCGTCAACTGCCACTCCCTGCGTTGCTAATCTAATCTGCGTGTGGGTTTTGGGTCTTCCTTTCCTCAGCTTTCCCTCGACTTGATCCAAGACTGGCTGAAGAAGAACCCACAGGCTTCGATCTGCACCGGGGAAGGGGTCTCAGAGTTCGAAGCAATTGCCAACTTTCAGGACTATCACGGCCTCCCAACCTTCCGAAAGGTACTGATTTCAACCCGAAACGCAGAGCTGCAGCTGCTTGTCCTCACTGTCCAAGTAGCTACATACGTCCAATACGATAAAGCTGGGACTGACAGCTACCTACGGCCTGAGACCTACCTGCTCACGCTGGATGAGGGATAAGCTAATGATGATGTGATTTGCCGACACGCGCAGGCCATCGCCCAGTTCATGGAGAAGGTGAGAGGAGGCCGAGCCAGATTTGACCCAGACCGCATCGTGATGAGCGGTGGAGCCACCGGCGCTCAGGAAACCATCGCCTTTTGCCTGGCTGATCCCGGCGAGGCCTTCTTGATTCCAACGCCATATTATCCGGGGTAAGTGTTTGGTGTACTAATCTACCGAGTTCTTTATCCGGCAGCGGATCTAATGGAATCTGCATGGTTTCCAGATTCGATCGAGACTTCAGGTGGAGGACAGGGGTTCAGCTCCTCCCCATTCACTGCCACAGTTCCAACAAGTTCAAGATCACCCAAGCCGCACTGGAGACTGCCTACAGAAAGGCTCGAAACTCGCACGTTAGAGTCAAAGGAATACTGGTGACCAACCCATCGAATCCTCTGGGCACAACCATGGACAGGGAGACGCTGAGAACCCTAGTCAGCTTCGTCAACGAGAAAAGGATGCACTTGGTGTGCGACGAGATCTTCTCCGGAACCGTCTTCGACAAGCCGAGATACGTGAGCGTCTCCGAGGTGATCGAAGACGATCCCTACTGCGACAGGGATCTGATTCACATCGCCTACAGCCTCTCCAAGGACCTGGGCGTCCCTGGCTTCCGCGTCGGCGTCATATACTCCTACAACGACGCCGTGGTCAGCTGCGCGAGGAAGATGTCGAGCTTTGGGCTGGTCTCGACGCAGACGCAGCACCTGCTCGCTTCCATGCTGGGAGACGAGGAGTTCACCACGAGTTTCTTAGCGACGAGCCGGACGAGGCTGTGCCGGCGGCGCAGGGTTTTTACGGAAGGCCTCAAGCGAGTCGGGATTCATTGCTTGGACGGCAACGCGGGGCTGTTCTGCTGGATGGACTTGAGGCCGTTGCTGAAGGAAGCGACGGTGGAGGCGGAGCTCCGGCTGTGGCGGGTGATCATCAACGACGTGAAGCTCAACATCTCGCCGGGGTCGTCGTTCCACTGCTCGGAGCCGGGGTGGTTCAGGGTGTGCTTCGCCAACATGGACGACACGGCCATGCAGATAGCGCTGAGCAGGATCAAGAAATTCGTGTACCGGGAGAACGACGCCGCTGTGCAGGCGAAGAACAAGAGGAGGTGGGACGATGCGCTGCGGCTGAGCTTGCCTCGGAGGTTCGAGGATCCGACCATCATGACACCACATCTGATGTCTCCCCACTCGCCTCTTGTTCAAGCCGCCACCTGAAACATCGGCAGCGGCATGCGGAGATCAGACGAGAGATGCCACAGAAGGTTAATTACCGTCTGACATATGTCGCACATTTCTTTGTTCTTTGAATTATTTATTTATTTTTTGTTGGAAAAAATGGGTCGAATGTTCCCACTAAGTTATATTAGATTGTTGTGCGGTCTCATTCATGTTGTAGGAAACGAGGATAGAATTGCTTGTCTCTCTCTTTCTTTTATATATATGGAAATATGTTACGATTGGCCTAAGCCTATTTGATGGCATTAATTTCACAGACAAAGCCTTCTAATTAATGTTTCGGACCAAATGCAGGAGCTCACCACATTTGTTACACTTCATGCTCAGAATTAGTCCAGTTTACCAACGACTCAATTTTAAAGGTTACAAACAGTTCTGATTCAGGTATCATCCGGTTCGGTTAGTCGGTTCAAATCGAATCGATTTTTATTTTTATTTTTTTTTTTAAAAATATTAATTTGATTAAACTTTTTTAATTGGCTCAAATCGATTAAACAAATCATTTGATTATAATTGATGTTTTAGTCAGCTTGAGCGCAGGAATGTCCAAGACGTCTTTGACGTAAAAATATTATGCTTCCGTGGTGAAAGTATTGATATGATTGTAACGCGAATGTTCTTGCAATACTAAGTCCTCTTTCTAGTGATAAAATATTAAGAGAAAACGTTATTGACATCTTGGTTAGCATAACGTGGTCCAAATCAACGTGCGTAGGAATATTCAAAATGTCTCCGAGATAAAAAAATAGCGTGCTTCCAATGTATCACCTACACGAAGATCAACATCGGGAGGGGTTTTCCAATCTAATCCATTCGATACTTAATTCAGTGATATGAGGTTCCCAAATATGGGTTCGAATAGTTCTAAAGGAGTCATTTATATTGGATTTAAGATATCTTTTTATATCTAAGAGGCACACATTAAAATAAGATTCGAGTCCGACATCAACTTAGTTCTTATGAGATGACATGACATGACATGATAACATTGGGATACAAATTCAAAGGAATACATGAAGTGGATCTTCCAAGCTATTGATATTGGACGGTCACCATATATCAAACAAATAATAAGAGATAAAACAAGCAATGACATGTGAGACCTTATCACCAAACCAGCAATGACAATATATCCTCTTTCTACCATCACTGGTATATTAAAATCATATTTTAATTATCGAAGTTGAATATTGTGAATCTTTTTTTTTTAATTCTATTCTAAAAAATTGATATCCGACTTATCCCCATGTGCTTCAGATCAATTTTGAAATATGTAAGATTGTGTCAGGATATTTTTGATAATTTTTCTTTAAAATTTAAGTAATAGATTTAGAAGATTTGAGTAGGCTCAATGGATAAGACTCTATATTGGAAATATATCTAAAAAATCTTTTATAGTAAATTTTAAGTATTCTTACCTTTATCGTAAACAACATGATAATTCACTCAACTGTTTCTTGATCGCTTGATAATGAGATATTTGATGATGATATTGAGGCATCAAGCATATGATATTGAAATGTTGACCACTTGATATCAAGGAGTCGATCATCTCAAGATATTGATCATATCATTATTTTCATATCGTCCTCGTCGATAAATAGGTGTTCAAACAAAAAAAATTCTAAAATTCCTCGAGTAGATAGACGTGAAAGTTTTTTTTTTCTTAAGCTTATGAAGCCTAATCAAAATGCATTAAAAAGGTAATTAGGATACCTACTCATTAGTTGTAACAATCATCGTAGCATTGGTGGTCCGACAACATACGGGCTTTTGAGTTCATTTTCTATTTAATCCTTTCTATTCCATATATCTTTGCATTAATATTAAAAAAATATATAATTTAATTTGGATAAGGATCAAATAACACGACGGCCAAATAGCAATCCTACGATGATGCTGACTCATCACTAGTACGAAGGTCCATTCGACTTTGGACTATAGTTGGCAGTTCCCTATATATCACTACACATCACTGTAACAATTGACAATTCGATGCAATTGTACACCGATAATTTTACATAATTATTTCATAAATTAACTCTTTATTTCTATTTAACAATTATCTCAATTCATTATAAAAGATCCTCTAGGTTTGATCCCGTTTGAAAAAAAAGACATTATTTGTTATTTCGAATCTTATAAATTATTATTAATTTAAATATTTTTAGAACGAGACTCTCATACAATTTTTGTAGAATTACCATCGAATCTCTCGACTCTATGATACCAGACTTACGATCAATTCGAAAGTACGATCCAGATTGGATCCTAACAAATTTATTATTTAATTATATTTTTTTATTATATTAATATCTAATCACCACAAGTGATATATTAATATATATTGCCTTAATGCTTAAAAAGCTATAATTATGATATGCCGTTGACAGACCACAGAATTAGCTGTCGATATGAATGCTTTGAGACCAATTCAACGTCGGAAGAAAAGGGATTCCGTCCTGCCGGGTTTCGGATTCTAAACAAAGGCGCGCAATCCGACCCGACCCGATCCGATTTATAATAAAGTTACCTTTATGACCTCGTCCGCTGTTCAAATTAACATTTGCCGGATAAAGCTGGATGGTGAGGGAATTGGAAGCTGCAGTACCACGGACGGAGTCCATCGCTGTGGCAGACGACATGATAACACGTTGTCGTGACTGCCTCCGGCCAAAAAGCTGCCTCCCTCCTCCTCCTCTCTGTCTCTCTCTCTCTCTCTCTCTCTCTCTGCTCGGCGCTTCTTTCCATCGCTTTCCACCCTTCCATCACACGCCGTGATGGCAGTACCGTAATTCTAGGAATAAAACGAGGGCAGCTTCGGAAATGTCACGCCGTTCCCGCCCCCCCGTATCACGGACGCCGAATTGGTGGCCGTTCCGTTTCGTTGGACTCCCGTGAGAGTCCAACCGACGAAGAGAACTCCGTTTCGGTGGGAGCAATTGCGTCCCCGTTCGCTTCGTACCCGGCCGCCCTCTCGAGGTCGCTCACGTGGGTCCCACGTCGGCCCCGCTAGTGGATCCACTCGCAAGGCTTGTAGGTTGGTGGGTGACGCGTTCTCCGGAGAGCCCAAGGGATGCTCTTCGAAACGTGTAACAAAGTCTTATCCCACCATTGGATTGGGTTCTGGAAATTAATAGAATTTATATTACATTTTATTAATTTTTAATTTATTTTTAGGGTTCGTTGCGGCAACTCACCATATAATGTGTCAAATTAGATTTTGGACTGTGTGAAAACGGCGGAAGTAAGGAGAGAAGAGAAGGTAAAATGGGACGTGGGAAGAGAGTAACAGTGAGCAGGGGAGAGGCGATGTAGTGGTGAGTGGTATATGAAGGTGGTGGTGGAGGGGCATTCCGATAGTTGTCGTGCCCACGGAATTCGACAGCCATTCAATGTTCCACCAAACCCTCATCCCCTCCTCTGTCTCTTCGTCGCCTCCCTCCACTTTGTCCTCTCTCTTCTTCAACCCTTCTTCTGCCTCTTTCCCTGTCCGTCCTGGCCCTCTTCAGCCGCCTTCTCTTGTTCCTCCTCTGGCCTCCTCCAGCTGCACACAGGTGAGGTGAAATGGAAGGGGAGCGCATGAGAAAGCTGTCATCTTTTCTGTTGCCATGTCAGCGGGTGGATTCAAGAGAGCCTTTTGCTGCGCTTTTACAGGTAGAAAGCGAGGCGAGGATGGCGGAAGCGCTGAAGAGTAGCTTGAGGCCGGAGAGTGGTTTGTCCTCACTTCAACAGCAACAACATCAGCATCAGCATCAGCGGCAGCAGAACAAGGGGACGTTGAGCGAGGAGGGAGGCTGGTCTGCGGAAAGAGGAAACCTTTGTGGCGAGGGGTTCTCGGTGGACGACCTCCTCAACCTTGGTGACTACGCTGAGAACGACAAGGAAGCGGAGGTGACGGAGGTGAGGGAAGAAGTGGAAGCCAAAGCCGAAGTTGCTGATGTAGAGCACAGGGGAATAAGCGACTCCAACTCCTCTTCTCCTTGTTCCTCCACTTCGGCTGTTTCCTTTCAGCCACTGCCGCCTCCGCCGCCACCTCCGCTTTCTGATATCAGTCTTCCCGTAAGCCTCCGTTCTCCTAAACGTCCGAACTGACGACTATGAGAAAGAAGGAAGAGGGGATTTTGACGGCTTTGCCTTCTTTTCTTTGGTGCTTGGCTTCGCTTTGTGCAGGCACACGATGTCGAAGAGCTGGAATGGGTATCTTACATCATAGACGACTCCCTTTCGGAGTTTCCGCATTGCCCCGCCGTCGGCGGCGACCGCTTCCCTTCGCCGCCTCAATCCCACAAGAAAACAGAGGAACCCTCAGCTGCAGCACCACAAGTTGCCTCCTCTTTGGACTCTGCCGTAGGTGGACTCTCCACAGAAGGCATGGCGTCGGTGAAGGCCAAGCGCAGCAAGCGCCACCGCCCGCGCCCTGCCCACTCCCCCGCGCGGTACATGTCCGTTCCGGTCCTATTCGCCGACTCCCTCTCCTCACCCACCAACACCTCCAGCTCGGCGTCTTCCTCATGCTCCACCTCATGCCTCATATATGACCACCGCCCCGTTGCTGGCGGCGACCAAAGCTTCCTTCTCCACGAGGTCCCGCCGCCGCCCCTGGCCCTCGCCACGAAGCCCGGTCCGAAGAAACGCGGCCGCAAGCCCAAACCGTCCCCCACCGCATCCGGCTCCGGCGATCGCCGCTGCAGCCACTGCGGGGCCCAGAAGACGCCGCAGTGGCGGGCCGGCCCGCTCGGCGCCAAGACGCTCTGCAACGCCTGCGGCGTCCGGTTCAAGTCCGGCCGCCTCCTCCCCGAGTACCGCCCCGCCTGCAGCCCCACCTTCGTCAGCCACATCCATTCCAACAGCCACCGCAAGGTCCTCGAGATGCGCCGCAAGAAGGAGGCGCAGCTCCCCCTCTCCCCCGCCTCGGCGCCGGTCGCCTCCTTCTAGCCCGGCCGGTCCAAACCCCGGTCCGGGTGTCCATTTTGGTCTCCTTGTCTCTCCCCGTTCATTTAGTATTTAGTCTCTCTCTCTCTCTCTCTCTGTACCGGCCTTTCTTGTTCCCCTCCTTAGCTTGCTTTCCCTTAGGCTATAGCGGTAGTGCAATCTTTCATATTATTTGTAGAGAGTGTAGGAAGAAGACGAAGATAAAGCTGTGGCATCGAGTGCCTTCGTTAGTCTAGAAAAACATCGACACTCGGGCGGATGCTGGAAGTGGAATTGGGTTCAGCAGCGAGCGTGTTGCATATTCCCCTTGGTTTCTGCTCCGCTTCTGGCTGGTATCGTCTTGTTTGGATGCAGTGGCAGTCTCTGCTACATTTGTTGTGTTCACTGTGTATCTTTGGCTGATACCTCCTCCCCATCAATGCACACAAGAAAACGCGACGTGTGCGGTGCTCGCTCTGTGGTCAGATAGAACTCCTGTCCCGTTGTCCACTGTTATATCCCGTGGATGTCGTCGCTCGATGACACCGCGGTCCTTCCAACCCTCACCAACCCGGACCAAACGCCATGGCGAGGCGAGGAAAAGAGGGGGTCTCCGTCCACCTTCTTGTCTGCGCACTCCAACCCTCACGCCGCCTCCATGACCTTCCCCTCCCGACGCTACCTTTTCTGTATTGCTTGTTTGCAGAAATCCGTGGAAATGGAGTGCCCAGGAAATCTCCAACTCCTTGTACGTTACGGACTTGATTTGATCCAAAAGTTGAGTCTGGGCAAGTAAGATATGGATCTCGGCATTACTGCTGTCAAAAGAATACTATAAAAATCATAGCTTGGATCGTAATCACGCGAACATCTTGAAAGAAGGCGATGACATGACCCTCCATGGTAGTAATCGTCAGCCGAGAGAAGAGTGGAGGTGTAGGAAGGCATGGCTTCACCTTCGCAAGGGGCAATGATTGAAGCTAAAGACTCGATGCTGGTGCCTACCGTCTCACGCTCTTCTCCTGCCCTGTTGCTTCCTTCACCATCTCAGTGCTCCATTGACTCTGGTTTGTGTGTTTAGGTGTGCCGAGCATAGCTTGAATGGTCTCAGTGGGCTGGGAATAGAGACACCCGTGATGGGGATTCTTCAGGTTGCAGCACACTACCACAAGCACCACAGCGGGGTGGATGGAAACGCACCCAACCCCACTCCTGAAATGTGACCACAGAATTTGGAAGATAACAGAGCCGCGGATAATGATGAAATCAATTGCCCATGAAAACACTCGAAGGGAATCATCAACAACAATTGTATCCATGGCATCACACATCGTGCTTGATATAGAATTATTGCCATGAACGTATCATGCGAACTCCCACCGAGACAGCGGTGTACACATACGATTCGAAGGAGAAAGGACTTGTTCTACTCTGTTCGATCCAGTTTTATCTTCACTGCAATCTTCCAGGCGTGGAAGACTGAGCTTTTCCAACACTCATCTACCCGAACCAGATGAGGTTCGATCACTAGTCCCTGCTGCTCAGGTTGACCTTCGGATTTCGAGACCCAATATTTATTGCTCTTATTCCTAAGAAGGACATCAAATTTGATTCAGGCATTGTCAAAAACCATCTTTGAAACCCTTGTAAACAAGGTTGAGCTGATGCTAATTGCATAAACAAGCTTCAGGATCGAAGATTGTGTTATGACTTGGAAGATGGCTGTCCTTCTTCCACGGTTTCAAGGGGTACTCAAAGATCTGTTGTTGCAGCCATTGCTGGTACCTCTGATTCTTTCTTTCTCCCACCCACCTGATCCAGTGGCTTGCTCAGGCTTTCTGTGCAACATGGAGGTGTTCATGGGCATCTAAGATGGTGGATTCCTGGTTTTTCCTGAGAAGTGTGTGCACAAATGTTGTAGCATGCTAATTCATCAAGGGAATTTGTCAGAAATATTCATGCGCAGATGGATTAAAAGAATAGTCTGGCATCACTCACGTATAATTTAGATCAAACTTTCCTACTGTTAGGGGAAACAACTTTACTGCGGACTTCGGGCGTGTGGCGCTGAATCCGAAACCGGGTCGCCTTGGTGGTTCGGGCCCGCCGATGGCTCGCCGCGCCGTCCGAAAGCTCTCGTGGCGGCTGCTGCGCGCCTCGGCCTTCGGACGAGTCTCGCAGTTAAGGCGGGTCGGATGTTCGCCCACCCTCCGACGCCTGAGCCGCTGTCACGTGGAGTTCCTCAGAGAGGGAATTGCGGGGTGTCCGAGTCTACTCACCTCCCCGGAGTGTTCATGGGAGGAAGATGAAGATGAAGATGAAGATGAAGATGAAGATCCAGATGAAGATCCAGATGAAGATCAAAATGAAGATCAAAATCCCTCCTCCGATCCCCCCTCTCCTGTCCTACCTGTTCGGGTTAAATAGGTTGGACGGAGGGAGTGCTTCCGACTGTCTGTAAGTGGTGTACGGGTCTGACCACGCAGGTCGGTGCCGTGGTCAGCTGGGCGGTAGTTGGGGCGATGCCGAGGAGAAGCGACGCCGGCCGTCACATCGTGGGCGGTTGGAGCGCAGGAGGGGCGATGACGCCACCGCACGGACGTAAGACCGTGTGTCTCGCCATACTTAATACCTTATCACTACCCCCTCAAAAGCCACCGCGGCAATTTGGGGGTGGTGCTGAAGAACTCGATTGCCGATCGAGATCTCGGCAGAAGTTCCACCGTGTTGTGCCGCGATTGACCAAAGTCCTTTGCGGTGGTAAGGGGTCGAGGCGCCGCCAAGACCCGTAGTTATAGTCGCCGAACCGCTGTCGATATAGTGCCGAGCCACCGCCAAGGCCTAAGATGCCGGCGATCGAGCCGCCGCCAAGATCATGTACCGAACTACCGTCGGGATGAAGGGGCCGAGGAACCTCAAGACCCGTAAAGCCGCTGTCACCAACCGCTGCTCGATATAGTGCCGAGCCACCGCCAAGGCCTAAGATGCCGGCGATCGAGCCGCCGCCAAGATCATGTACCGAACTACCGTTCGGGATGAAGGGGTCGAGGAGACGCCCGAGTTCCGTTTGCCAAGCCGACGTCCGGTAATCAGAGATTGAGACTTGCGAGTGGGCCAGTTGAACCAGTGGGTGAGCAGCCGCTCGAGGTAAGGGCCGGCGATGTCCAAGTCTTCGTTCACCCGCCGTTGGGTACTAGGGGTCGAGGTCACGCCCACGACTTGCAAAATCGTGATTGCCGACCTGCCGTTCGGAAGGCGTGTGGCCGAGCTGCCGCCAAGGCCCGGGAGTCAGAGAGCCGAACCGCCGCTCGATGTGTGGCGTGGCAGCCACGCCAGGCCTATGGAATAGAATAGCCGAACCGCTGCTCGGGATAAAGGGGGTCGAGGAGACGCCCGATTCTCTTGCTGCCGACGTCCGAAGACAGGAGTTGAGACACGCCGTGTCCTTCCCGCTTGCCGACCCGTCATTTTGGTACAAGGGGTCGAGGTCACGACACGACACGAGGAGCATAGTGGCCAACCGCTGCTCGATAAGGGGGTCGAGGAGACGCCCGATTCTCCTTGCTGCCGACGTCCTAAGACAGGAGTTGAGACACGTCAGGTCCTTCCTGCTTGCCGACCCGTCATTTTGGTACAAGGGGTCGAGGTCACGCACACGACCTGAGGAGCATAATGGCCGAACCGTCGTTCGGGATAAGGGGGTCGAGGAGACGCCCGATTCTCCTTGCCAAGCCGACGTCCGGAAGTCAGGGGTTGAGACGCGTCAGGCCCTCCCTGCTTACCGACCCGCCATTTTGGTACAAGGGGTCGAGGTCACGCACACGACCTGAGGAACTATAATGGCCGAACTGCTCGGGTGAGTGGCCGAGCCGCTCAAGGCCAGTGGTCGAGCAACCGCCAAGACCTAGAAGAAATAGCCAACCTCCGCTTCCGGGATGGGGGCCGAGGCCCGCCTGTGCCTAGAAATCGAATAGCCGAACCTCCGTTCGATGGGGGCCGAGGCCCGCCAAGGCCTAGAAAACTGAATAGCCAACCTCCGCTCGATGGGGGCCGAGGCCCGCCTGTGCCTAGAAAATCGGAATAGCCGAACCTCCGTTCGATGGGGGCCGAGGCTCCGCCAAGGCCTAGAAACGAATAGCCGAACCTCCATTCGGATGGGGGCCGAGGCCCGCCAAGGCCTAGAATACTGTGGGTCGAGCAACCGCCAAGACCTAGAAACCGAATCACGCCGCTGCGCTCAAAAATGGCTCGCGATAGTGCGGTTGCTGGAATCGAGGATACCGGCGCAAGTGGATAAGTTTTTACCCGGGGTGTACACGCCAACCCTTCATCAATATGATGCCGGCGCTTCGACTGCCCGATGTGATGCGATTGGGCGATGTGGCGGTGTCATGCTGTCGCCTGCCTCGGGAGGCGAAAGGTCGAGGTTCCCCTTTTTCTATAAATAGGGAGCCCCGCGTCTCTCTACCACTTTATCAGTGGAGCTTTCTTCTCTGTCCCGCCGCTGCCTTCCTTCAAGTATTCTCCATAGGCTCCTGCCTTTAGCTTCTTCCACCGCTTTCTTCCTTTATAGGTTAGTGTGCGATGGGTCTTCCTTCCACTTTCTCTTCTTCCGCTTCCTCCTCCTCCTCCCCATCGCTACAACCCGTGTCGTCGCTCTCCCTTCGTCTCCTCCTTCCAGCCCTTCCTCAGATGCGGAAGCGGCGCGTGAGTTAGAGGCCTTGATGTGGCCGCACGACCAAGACTCTGTCTTGGACGAGCGCATGGTGGGGATTCTCCGGCGGCGCTACGGCATCCCGGAGGAGTTCAACCTCCGTCGCTGGCGGACAGCGGCTTTGACCCGTTCCCAAGGGCTTTGCCCTGTCCGCCGATGCCCTAGAGGCCGGGCTGCGCCTTTCCCCGCACTCCGATCATCGATCCTGCATCTCCTCGTGGCGATTTCGCCTTTCCTGCATAACCCCAACTCTTGGCGGTACCGTGGTTTTTCTGGGGAATGCCACTACGCCTAACATCGCCCGACCCGCAACCTTTCCTCTCCCGCTCCGCCTCTTCAAGGGGTCGGGCTACTTCGCCGCACGACTGTGGTTCCGGTTAGCGCGCCCCACCAATAACAAAGGGTGGAAGAGGCGCTTTTGTCCAAAGTGCCGATGACTGGGTTTCGGGGTGCGGTGGTCGTCAAGGACCACCGATAACGCTGCCCCGAAGCTGAGTGCCGAGGAGCGTGCTCACCTCGAGCAGCTGAGGGTAATCCTCCCTTCCTCGCAAGCCATCCGCAATATGTCGGAGCAGTGGCTGGTGGAGGTCGGACTGAGTCCGCGCCTGGGTAGGCTATCGTTGTTCAGCTTCCTTTAGATTGCTACCATACTCTATCTTCCGACATATCTCGCCGCTTTTTGGTGGATGGTGAACCCGCGATCCTTCCACGACTCGGGTGCTCCGAGGGGACCATCCCCGCGCCCTCCGGCGGTCTCCAAGCGGGCGGGGGGTGGCTCCCCGCACACCGCCGATGAGGGGCGTCCCAAGAAGAGGGCGAAGGCCAAGGAGGTGGTGGACCTGGAGACGCCAGTGGCCGTGCCGACCGGGGCGACTGAACAACCGGGCGCCACCACTCCTGCCGAGAGTGCTGGTCCACCTGGGGCGACCGGGAAGGGCCAGCGCCCTCCATCCATGCAGGACCTGCCGGGTCACGCCGGGAAGGATCAGCCATTCCTTTCCCGAATGATGGGGAGGTCCTTCGGGCCGCGAGCGACCCTCTCGTGGCCCGGGCATGGTCTGCCCCGGGGACAAGGTGTGGGTCGGGAGAGCCTCGCCCACTACCTCCGGGGCGCCCATCCCGACATGGCTCGACCTATACACGCCTCTAAGCGCTGCCGCCAAGTCCGCCAAGTCGGCGTTGTGGGTAAGCACCATTTTGCTTATATCCTCTTGGCCGAGCTCGCTCATCACTTCAGCCGCTTTTTCTTGTGCACTCCACTACACCATCGCCTCCTCGACCGGTGCACGACTCGGCCGCTTGGTGCACGGCCTGGGTGAGCGCAACTTGGAGTTGCGCCGCCAGCTCGAGGAGGCCCGAACGGGGTCGGGACCCGAGGCGGTTGCCGTTGCCGAGCAACGGGCGGCGGACATGGGCGCGGAAGTCGCTCGTCTGACCGCCGAGCTCGAGGCCGCCTCAGCGACGGAGGCCGGACTGCAGAAGCTCCTCCGGCAGTCGGCCGAGAACCGCCTCGGATGGAGGAGGCCTCGGTTGGCCGCCAAGCTGACCTCGAGGGAGGCCGAGCCGCAGGCCGCCAGGAAGCCCTTGCCGCTGTGGAAGGGAGTCGCCGAGAAGGACCGGAGGCGCCGACGATACAAGAAGTCGGAGGGCTTCTCCTCGCCCGACCGGACGGGCCGTGTCGACGAGTACGGGTACAAAGTTGCTCGCCCGGTTCCGAGCATGTCCTCCGTGCTCGATGGTCGAGGAGGATCCTTCGCCTCACGCCCCGAGGATCGTGGGGTCGACATGCCCGGCGAGGTTCCTTCGATTTCCTTCTGAAGCTGCGTGAGACCTCTTTTTGGAGGGTCTTCCTTGTTTTTGTAATACCTTTTCCCCACTAGGGCCCTATTTTGTAATCCAAAACTTGTGGAAATACAAACTTTGCCTTCTTACTACAATCTCCGACTTCTTTCCACCGCCTGAGTTTTGTGTTGACTTACTCCGCTTTGTCCTTAGACAAAATATTTCCGAGGTTGTGGACGCCCAAGTCCTGAATCGCTGCCTACCATAGTCGCGAGTTTAACGCTCTGGCCGGACTACTTTGATTACTCGCAGGGGCCTTCCCACTTGGTGCAAGCTTGCCCTTGAGTGAGCGGGTCGCTTACTTCCGCCTCATGACTAAGTCGCCCATCCCGAGGGTCGAGGGCGCACTCTTGTTGTAACTCCCGGCTACACTTCGCACGCCAGCATTTTTACGCGCGCTGCTGGCCCTCGCGCTCTTCTAGCAGGTCAGGCCAGCCCGAACTCTGGGCCGAGGTGGATTCCTCATAGTTCTCCACCCGGAATGTTGGGATGATCAACTCGGCAGTAGGATCGCTTCCATGCCGAATGCAAGGTCAGAGGGGACTCGCCCGAAGCCGTCTTCGGGGTAGTCCGCAGAGACCATAGGATGTTCGGGAGCTCGTCGACCCAGCTCGATCGGGCTTCCAAGGTCCTTTTCCTAAGTCCATCCAGGATAGATCGGTTGGTCACCTCAGCAAGCCCGTTGGTCTGGGGGTGAGCCACCGAGCTAAACCTCAGCTGGATGTGATAGGTCGCACAGAACTCCGAGAACCGAGTGCTGGCGAACTGGGTGCCGTTATCAGTGATGATAACGTTGGGCAGACCGAATCGGGTCACGATGTTCTTCCATACGAACTGTTCGACCCGTTCGGCTGTAATGGTTGCCAGGGGCTCGGCTTCCTCCCACTTGGTGAAGTAATCGATCATCACAATGATATGTCTCCGCCGGACGCCGGGGAACGCCCCAAGAGGTCCATTCCCATTGAGCGAAGGGCCAGCGCATCCATGGAGGCGAGCGGACCGCTGGGAGCTGCGGGCTCGGCCCGGCGCTGGCAAGTGTCGTGACCGCCGCACGAAAGCCTTGGCGCCTCGGTGCAGCGAGGCCGCACAACCCCGGCGCAGATTTGAAGGCCAAAGTTCGGCCGCCCATGTGCTCCCCACAAATCCCGCCGTGGACCTCGGCGAGAATCGCCCGCCTCTTCGGATCTAAGCATCGTAGTAGGGGTGGGAAAAGACCTTTGTAGAGTCGGTCGCCGATTTCACAAGATCACGCTCGAGTTCGGCGGAGCCGCGTGCCTTGCCCTCATCACCGGCAGGACCCCTCGCTTGTACTTCAAGATTTCCCGGATCCACGCTGGTAGGGTGGTCGACTCGGATCCCCGATCTCCATGATGGTCACCGACCGTGTCGCCTCCGACCGGATGTCCTCCGATCGGCCTCGAGGCCGGGCCATGAGCTGGTCCGCCCGCTGCTCGGGACCCGCACCCCGACAGAGTGAAGCGGGAAAGTTAGAGGTTTGGGCTTTTACCTCGGTCGTATCCGACATGGTCGAGTCCCGCGCTCGACATTTCCACCAACTTGCTCGGCAACAAGTTGGGAATCCGTGAGAATGTGGATTGCTCCTAGTTGCATCTCGGCCGCCAAACGGAGGCTCGCCAACAATACCGTATTCGCCTCGTTGTTTGTGGCCGGAAGCCGAAGCGAGGGAACGCCGAAAGCGTGTCCGCTGGGTCCTCCAAAATGAGTCCGGCCGCCCTCGGGAGCTGGAAGACCCATCCACGTGCAGCATCCAGCCTCGTGGATTGGCTCAACGCCTTCGCCGGTGGTGTCAACTCCGAGATGAAATCGCCAAGGCCCGGGCCTTGATGGCTGTCCTCGGCTTGTAGCAGAGGTCGAACTCGGATAGCTCCACCGACCACTTTAGAGACGCCACGCCAAACTTAGAAAGAACTTGACGCAGGGTTGGTCGGTCATTCAATCGTATGGGCTTGGAAGTAAGGGCGAGCTTCCGAGCCGCTAGAATGAGTGCCAATGCCAGCCTTTCAATGGGAGGATAGCGCCGCCCGCCCACGGAGCACATGGCTGGTGTAGTAAATCGGGTGTTGCGCTCGAGGCTTCTTTCACAAGCACCGAGCTCGCATGCCGGGATGCCGCCAGATAGAGGGTGAGTTTTTCTCGCGCAGACACCGAGGTAAGTCGGGTAGCTCGAGAGGTGCTGCTTCAGGCAAGGCTTTCGCACTCTTCCTCCCATTGAAAGTTCTTCGGGTCTTTGAGGACTCGGAAGAAAGGGAGGCACTTATCTCCCGACCGGGATAGAAACCGGGATAGAGCCGCTATCCTTCCGTTAAGGCATTGAAGCTCCTTAACTGTGCTTGGAGATCTCATGTCGGTGAGAGCTCGGATCTTCTCGGGG
This sequence comes from Musa troglodytarum, assembly GCA_023547065.1. Classification (NCBI taxonomy): domain Eukaryota; kingdom Viridiplantae; phylum Streptophyta; class Magnoliopsida; order Zingiberales; family Musaceae; genus Musa; species Musa troglodytarum. The sequence continues at coordinate 54,042,363 of CP097506.1, read as the reverse complement.
TTGGCATCATTTCCTCTCTCGTGTATGATGAAACCGAGGAACTCGCCCGATGTTACGCCGAAGACCCGCTTGGCCGGATTGAGGCGCAACCCCTACCTTCTCAGAGTCGCGAAGGTTTCCCGCAAGTCGCCAAGGTGTGCAGCCCTGTTCGACTTTTCACGATCATATCGTCGACATAGACCTCCATATTTCGCCTCTATTTGCCGCGAACACCTTGTTCACCATCCTTTGGTAGGTGGCGCTCGCGTTTCTTTAACCCGAATGGCATAACTTTGTAGAAGTAGGCTCCTGGGGTGTGTGGAAGGCTGTATGTTGCCGATCCTGGGGCCATCCGGATCCGGTTGTAACCGAGTAGGCGCCCATGAAGGAGAAACGGGCGTATCTGGCGTTGAGTCGACCAGCTGGTCGATCCTGGTAGGGGAAGCAATCCTTCGGGCAGGCCCGATTTAGATCGGTGTAGTCAACGACATCCTCCACTTCCATTAGGTTTCTTGACGAGGACTACATTGACAGCCACCGAGGAACCGGACCTCCTCAATGAAGTCGACGCCAAGAGCCTATCAACTTCCTTCGCATGCCTTGTTGGCGCCGAGGACTGAGGCCGAGGTCTTTGTCTCACCGAGCGGTGGTCGGGGAGATGTGTAGGTGGTGCTGGGAGACCTCGGTCGATTCCCGGAGGTCGGCTGCCCGTGCAAAGACATCGGCGCTTTCGAGGAGGTCGATGAGTTGCGCCCGCTCTGATCACCTGTGTCCGGGCCAATCCCGACCGTCCGATCGACGGTCCATCTTGCAGGAATATTAACCGCCGGGTTTGTTGGCTCGGATGCTCGGTCGGCCGCGCCCGCTGGTCTTCGAGGGGGTTCCGGCCTTTTCCTCTTACCTGTGGAGGTCGCCGTCAAGTAACACCGCTCGACTTGAGGATCTCCCGCACCTCCCGACCCGGCGCCGGTAGGGAACTTCTGTCCGGTATGTGGACGAACGGCCCTTAGCCGATTGAGGGTGGGTCGGCCTGTGATGGCGTTGTACGCAGCGGGGAGGTCGACCACCGTAAAAGTTACCAGCAGAGTTTTGGCCTTCGGGAGTCGCCGAGGGTCAATGGTAGGGTTATCGCACCCCGCGGCGAGATCGAGTCGCCATGAAGCCGGTGAGCGCCGAGTGCAAGGCTTTAGGGCTTCCTTCGCAACCCCAACTTCGTAAAGGCCTCGGTAGAGGATGTCGGCGAGCCGCCAGTGTCGACTCATGATCCTTCGGACTGGCGTTGGCAATTCGGGCCGACACCACCGTGGCATCGCCATGCTCGTTGTTCCCTTATCCCCGAGGGGAATGTGATCTCCGGCTTGAGGAGGGTGATATTCCCGTCGCGACTCGCATAAGCCCTTCGGGCGCGCTATGTCCCCGGTGGCGGGTCCCCGGTGATTACGCCGATATGTTGCTCGACCGGCCTTCGGCGCAGGGATGGTGCCCGTGGGTGCTGGAGGTATTGATCTAAGTGACCACTTCGGATCGCCTTCAATTTGTCGCCACCGTGAGCATTGCTCGCAGATCGCGCCCGCTTTGCCGGCGAAAACGGCAATACGTGAGCCGCCGGCCACCGCCGCCCTTCATCCGTGGTGGCGCTTGAGCATTCCCGCCTCCTTGATCCGGAGGAATATTTGTGTCCGAGACGCCTTCAAGGGGGAGGTGGCGGCTCGGCCACAGATGGATCGGGCGCCCATGCGGCGCCTCTTGGTGGACTCCCGCCGTGCCGATCCCGACGGGATGGAGCAGGGTGCCCTCGGCCGTTTCTTCCTTCCTTCCCGACATCCAGTGACTCGCCGCCACGCATCGACTTGCTCGCTGAAATATTTCGCGATGGACATGGGGGTCGCCCACCAAGGACCAGCAGAACTCGACGGCCGCAGCCCCATCATGAATGCTCGCACTAATAGCGACGGTGAGCATCCGATAACTCCCGCATTCCGTGGTGAACCTTCGCACGAATTGGGAGAGGGTTCGTCCTCCTTTGCTTCAAACCCGTGGAGGAGCGCGATCGAAGGCTTTGGTCGCGCAAACGCCACAAAGCGTAGCTCAAGTCCTTGGCGAGCTGCTTCAAAGGATGTTATCGACCCGCTCTTTAAGGTACCGTACTCATGCGCGCGATCCTTTCAACGTGGTGGGGAACGCCCGCACATCAAGGCGTCCGTTCCATATAGAGCCATTTGAGCCCGGAAGGCGCGACGTGATCGGCCGATCACCGACCCATCATAGAGGTCGATGGAGGGAGACGGAAGTTCAAGGGCACCGGGTATTCCCTGCATGTCGCGCGAACGGGGACTCAAAGTGACACTTCCTCTGCTTCTTCTTTGACTTCCGGACGCCCTTTGCACTCCTCCAAACGCTGGCGATGGACCGGATCTGAGCCCAAACAGTCCGCTGAGTTCAAGACACCGCCTCGAAGTTCAAAGTGCGGACGCCCAAGTTTTCAAGAGCCCGGTTCCAGGCTGAACCCGGCGGGAGGCCGGAGAAGATGGTGCCGCGCATCGCCTCATGATGCCGGGGAGAGGTTCCGGCGCTTGAAGGGTCGGCTCGCCGCCTCGGAGCAGCGAGGAGGACACCGACAAGATTGCCAGGGTCCGGACCTGTTGGGAGAGGTCCTGAAGGCCCCCACCGTGACGGTGGGGGGAAGCGGTGGAACACGACTAGGCGGGTAGAGCCCGGCGCCGCTAAATATGTTCCAATAGCGATCTATAGTTGCCGCGGTATCGTCCCTCCGGGTTCGGAGGTCCGCGACCTCCGCCGAGGTGCCACCGGAAACGATCTCGTCCATGTGTCGCTTAGGGCGGAGCAGTAGTTTTTCGGCTGCAGAGGCCCTCTCTTCTAGCGCCAACTGTAGGGGAAACAACTTTTACCGTGACCCGGGCGCGGCGTGGCGCTGAATCCGAAACCGGGGTCGTCTCTGTGGTTCGCCCGTCGATGGCTCTGCCGCGCTCGTCCGAGCTCCGAAGGCGGCGCGCTCCTCGCCTTCGGGGACGAGTCTGCAGATAAGCGGTCGGATGCTCCGCCCACCCTCCGACGCCTGTTGCGCTGTCCGTTACCGAGTTCCTCAGAGAGGGAATTGCGGGGTGTCCGAGTCTACTCACCTCCCCGGAGTGTTCATGGGAGGAAGATGAAGATGAAGATCCAGATGAAGATCCAGATGAAGATCCAGATGAAGATCAAAATGAAGATCAAAATCCCTCCTCCGATCCCCCTCTCCTGTCCTACCTGTTCGGGTTAAATAGGTTGGACGGAGGGAGTGCTTCCATCCGTAAGTGGTGACGTGCCCACCACGCAGTCGGTGCCGTGGTCACCGGCGGGTAGTTGGGGCGTCTCGGTGGAGAAGCGGCGTGGGTCACACATCGTGCGTTGAGCGCAGGAGGGCGTTGACGCCACCAACAGTCTGTAAGACTGTGTGTCTCGTCATACTTAATACCCTTATCACCTACTAATACATGAATTTTGGTATTGATATGACATGATCACCTGCAAAATTTTTTAATGTTGTGCTCTCAAACTAGAACTAAAAATCATCAGAAAAAGTGGCTTTGTCACACACTCTGGTTCGGATCGTCGATTTTTTATTTCATAAATTAAAAATAATTTTAATATAAAAAAATTATACATCAGAATTATCGGTTTCGATTCTCGAAAACCAGAGATTTAGGTTTGAAACCAACGAATCGTTAGGCCGATTCAGTTTCAATTCCACTCGTATTTGATTCCTAATTGGAATCGAACAATGGTCAAAACTAGCCGAAAGCAAAGTCAACTTTAGGTGGTACTCTCCGATCATAAATCTTTCTATCGGTTCATCTCAGGCAAATCGAATGATCTGTCTGCCTAAATTTGGGAAACGATGGTTGCAAGATTCCCCTGATGAAAGTGAAGATGGCCGGTGAGGCCATTATGCATCTGTCACTTCAGTACCTGCACGTTGAGTCCGGCATGAAAGCTGGAAACGAACCTTTGTGACACTTTCTCTTCGAGTGTCCCTCTCACCTACAGGAAGAACAGAAATTTGACACCATGAGCTCTCATCAGATGTGAATACTATGTATGAGGTAAACCTTCAGTTGGGATAAGCATGTATGAGGTAAAGGCAGCCCACCTGGAGCTCCAGAGGTGACATCTCCTCCACCTAAACAGTGATTGAAAAGCATCAGACAAACAGAAGACACTCACAAGGCAAGCCAAGCCATAAGCTTTTTTGCCTTTTGCAAATACCAAAGGGGGGAAATGGACTGCAGTTCCGGGTGTGGAAGAGAATGGGAGTGAGGCACAAGCAGTAAAAATGGAGATAGGAAGGGGCCAAGGCAGGTGATGGAGAGTGAAGCCATGTGCAAGGGGAGCAGGTGGGGAACATGAGGTAGTAATCCTCTCCACCTTTAGCTGACTCTCCTCAACCTTTGCTTTTGCTAAAGGAGAAGATGGGCTTTAAAGCCAGTCGTGGATTTCATAGTTGCATGTTGCTGAGTGAGAAAGGTGGAGATTTATGCACCAACACTTGCATGGTGTCCATTGTCTCCGACTTGGAAAGACATCTCACAAGGGTGTAAAGCTTGATGCCATTAGCTAAATTGTCAGCTGCTCACATGAACATGAGGAAGGTACTAATGTTTTGTGATGCTGATTAGTAGTGTCCATAAGGAAGATTACTCCTTTGCCACTTGAGCTTGGCCCATTGATTGTAAGTTTGAATGTGAAGACAAATGTGTTGGTTGCTTGGATCAATTTATTCAGATAGCCATCAAATCAACAAAATGATATAATTAATATTTTCTAAAAATATATTTTGATTGACTATTACTCCGCTACGTACAATAAAGATAAAAGTCGTAGAGCCTCAATCATTTGGTGCAATTTAGATTTCTAAAGAATCGTATCCTTAATTAACTTAAATATATTTATAATTTATATTTTTTAATTATTTCTATATATAATTAATAGTAATTATTTTATATCGTCTAACTAGTACATTTGTAATCTCCTTTACACGCATTTATATCGTGGAAGAGGATGATAAAGTAGAAGAGGAAGGCAACGAATGAGAGCGATGATTAGAGAGATTATAGCTAGCTACACGTGCGAAGGATTATAGCTACTCTATCGTATCAAAGGAGTAGAATCGTCGCATGAAGTGAGAATAACGACGCATGCGAGAGGATATGTCATCGTTCTCTCTCTCCGCACGCACAGAAGGCAACGAAAGAAGGTGAATGAATAGAGAGATTACATGCACACGTGTGAAGGATCATTCCTATCCCTCTATCATACAAAAGGAATTGAATCGTGACGTGAAATGAGAATGACGATACGAGTGAATGTTCTATCTAAACGATCTCTCCGCCTCTCTATCATAAAAAAGGAGTAGAATCACAACGTAAAGCGAAAAGGACGACATGTCCCGGACCATCTATCATCGTTCTCTCTCTCTCTCTCTCTCTCTCTCTCTCTCTCTCTCTCTCTCTCTCTCTCCGCCTTGCCTCCCAGTCACGGTGAACCCATCATCTCACTGTGTTGTTCCTGGTGAGGAACCGTCTTCCGATGCTTGCAGCAGAAATCGACTGTGTAATCCACAGCCACAGTCGCACGTATACGCATGCACTCCACGCTCGAAACTTGTCGACGATCGATCGATCGTACGATGGCCAGAAATGTCGGCGGGGACCCACGGAGATGTAGATCCTGGTCATCGCCACCAGCTGCGTGCTGTCATCGACAAATGTCTATCTGATGATGCTCGTATTAGAAACACAAAAAAATATATATTACATTAAAAGATAATAAGAGAAATTGATGATGTGAGATCAATAAAATATGTTAATTCTTTAAGATCCTTTAAGTGCATTGATTACATTTCACATAGCAAAAGCTGTGTCCGGTTGTTGGAAGAGCAGATGTTAGAGGAATTGAACAGTCCGTCCTTCTTATTAGAGATTTGAATTTGAATGAACGAGTTAAGGCCCATATAAATTCAAAGGAGTAATATTATTATTAGTTTTGATTAGATGGAAATACAACAATGACAATATCATCTTTTCCCACTATTGAATTTTACGTAACACGATGTTTTAATATCTCTCAATCGGTTGAATCGTAGGTTGTGATGATTTAGGTTTTTGGTTCAACTTCAAGATGACTTAGTTGGCATCGGATAAAAAGGAAAAAATAGAAGGAATATTTGACTCCAAGATGACTTATCTCGGAGTCTCATTTGTGGTTGAAAAAGTAGGCTAGAAAAATAAAAAAAAATTCATAAAATAGTTAATGCTTAAGATGAGATTCGATCAAAAAATTGTTATTAATAATCAAAGTCTATATAATGTAATTTGATTTTTTTTAAAAAAAATAAGTTAATCAATTACACTACCACTAAACCATTTATTTTGATATATTTTAAATTTAAATATTAATTCGAATTCCTGAATTCGAGATAAAATAATTAGATACACCATCAGGATTTTTGCACATAAACTACCACTATAAGGGATCGATTTTGACCCTTAAAATGTAAATAACTTAGATTTTTAGACTAGAGGAATTGGAGCTAATATGGGCAATTCAGCATGAGAACCTTGATATTTAACCTCTGTTATAAAAAAAAATAAGAAATTTTTTTTTTATTATATGAAAAAAAAAGTATAAGACACTCGAATATGATATCAATCACTCATGAAATAATTAATACACTGATCAATCTAGAATATCTCAATAAGGATGATGTTTAATATAATGAAATGAAAAAGGAGATTTTGGGGAGCATATACATTGAGCCACTGGCAACATCTGTATTTGTGGTGCAGATCTAGAGAGAGAGATGATGAAGCTGGCGTCATTCCTTCGCTCCATCTTCCCTTCATGCAGTAAAATCCTTAACAGGACGAAGTACTTTTCGGCAACAGCAGAAATGACATGGTAGAAATGGTGACAGAACCATCAGCAGTGACAAATGATGACAAGAGGATTGGAGAACCTACACTGTGACACTGGAAACCTTCACAATGTTTCATTAAAGTTGAAGATAGGGAGAAAAGAAAACAAAATTAAAAAAAAAAAAAATTCCTGCACCACATGGCCTATGAAATAATCTCACAAAATTTCCTTTCTTTTTCTTCTTGTTTTCTTCTGGCATGGAGCCTATTTTAACTAAAATGTGGAGTAATGACAAAGAAAAAACATGCTGAGATGTAGAGAATGTGAGCTTCTTTAGAGCTGTTGTCCTCTTAATTTACCTTCTCCGATTGGTTGTAGAGAAATCTGCTCATCTCTCTCTCTCTCCCTTGGAACTCATTCCATTAGTGAATGCTGTGTGATAGGTGCTGCTTATTAGCTCCTCTGGCCGTTGACCTGGGAGAGGATTCTTATTCCACAAACAAATCAATAAAGAGCAAAGGGTGGATTGATGCGATCACCACACTAAAGAAGTACTGATGATGCTTGGGATAATGTCGATCGATGGTAGGATCGCATGCATGAGGAGAAGAGGAAAGGGATGAAGGGAACAGGAATGAGTGCGCTGCAGTGGTGTAATGTGTAATGGTAGCTACATATACGGGAAGGGAATTAAGTAGAGCTTTCGGGGAAGTATACCGAATCTATCGGGCTATAGCCAAGAAGGAACTCGGGGTTGCTGAGGCCGCCGTCGATGGATTCCCTCCGCCGCCGGCGCTCATGCTCTGCCTCTGGAATTGTATCTTGTAGTGCGGTTTCCCTTCGTCGTCGTCGTCGTCGTCGTCGTCGTCTTGGTTCATGTTGTCGCTGTTGGTTTGGTCCAACTTGTCGTCGTCGTTGATCACAGTGCTTACCTTTTCCAATCCTTGGTCAGAAAAGCTCATATGAAGTGATCCATTGGTAGCTTGCGTTCGTGTAGCATTCTTGCTTTCGGGCTCTGCGGCCGGTTGAGGCGGAGGTGGAGGTGGAGGTGGTGGTGGTGCTTGCTGTTGCGACATGTTCCTTTGCGTGTCACTCTGCCGTTGATTGGAAGCGGGACTTCCCATGGTGCTGCCGGTGCCGAGGAGCTTGTTGCGGTAGAGGGCGTCCAATTGGTAGAAGTAAGGGCAGGTCTTGGAGTCCTCGGGCCGCTTCTTGTTGCGCTCCTTTACCTTCTTGAAGTACTTGTTGATGTTCTCCCACTTCTCCTTGCACCGCTTGGCGCTCCGTTTGTAGCCAAGCCGCTGCATTCCGGCCGAAATCTCGTCCCACGGTGGCCCCTTCGGCCCGGTCTCCTGGTACTTCGACTCCAGCTCGCTGCGGAGCTTGATCAAGGCATGCACCTCCGCCTTTGGCCATCGCGAGGATGACGACATGGGCTCCGAGCTGGGGACGAGCTCCATGGCCGACGACGGCTGATACCGTGCCATCTCGGTTCTATGGTGGTGATGCTGAACAACGTGCTGCTGCGAGGGTGATTGTACCGGCGCAGGTGGTCTCTGCTGCTGCTGTGGCGGCGGCAGCTGAGGAGCGGCAGGTTGTGGCGGCGGAGTATGCGACTGCTGGTGCGGGAATGGCGAGATGGAGAGAGGAATAGCAGACATGGTGGGCATGGGGATGGTCCGGCCGGTTAACTTCTGAAGGTAGGAGATAATGGCGGTGTCTCTGGACGACGCCGTCGCCCGCTCCTGCTCTAAGAGCTCCTGCTCACGGTTGAGCCGCGTCATCTCCTGCCGACGCCAAGCCTCGTCCCGGATCATCCTGTCCTGCTCCCTCTTCTCCATGGCATCCAAGAACCTCTGCTGCATGGCCTCCTGCCGTTCCATCACCTGCTTCATCAGCCGATGGAATAAAGCCATCATCTTCCTGCTAGGTCCCGAGCCCCCGCCGTTGCACTTCCGCTTCCTCCCTTCCTGGCTCTCGCCGGCAGTCTCCTCGCCATCGGACTCGGACCATTCAGAAGATGAAGAATTCGACGAGAAGCCGATGCCTGCGGCAGCGGCGGAGACGGCGACGGCGGCGGAACTGGAGATTCCCTGCGCGCCACCGGGAGGGGTCAGCTCGGGAACGACAACCCCAATTGGCATCGCAAGTGTCGGTGGGGCCAAGGCGGAGAGAGGCTGGGCTCTGCTGGGCGGTGGGCCCAGTAAGCCGGCGCTGAAGGCGGACGAGGTGGCGATGAGGGTGGAAGGGACAGGAGCGGCGGGTGTAACGGCGGCGCTGCTGCCACCATGGAGGGCTTCGAGCTGGCTGAAGAAGCGGTAGCCCTTGCCGTCCTGGCGGGCGGCGCGGCCTTCTTTGGTGCGCTTGTAGTACTTGTGCACGTTCTCGAACTTCTCCTTGCACTTCTTGGCGGTCCTCTTGTAGCCGAGCTCTGTTATCTTTCTGTCAGCAAGGGAGTAACAGCCCAGCAGAGGAGCTCAAAACAATTAGGAGCCGAAGAGGAAACAATGAGCACAGCAAAAAGGCAGGTGAAGGTGAGGAAGATGAGATGGTCTATGATTCCATTACATCTCACGCAGCACCCACCCACAGCATCTAAGCTTCATCATCCAGCAATTATCACCCCATTACATTAAACCTAAACACCCACCCGTTTCATGCTTTTGCATTGGGTAGTCTTCAACCGCGACCTAAAGATATAATCTGATGAATACAAATTGATTGGGAAAGATGCAGCAGCTGACGCAGGGAATGAAGAGAGAGAGAGAGAGCGATGAGAGGACTCGTTTCTTTCCCCAGAAAAGTAGCTCAGCTGCTGCCACCATTGCTGCAGAAAGGAGTCCGTGGTACGAACTTAACGCTAGATAGTTACTTGGCTGTCTCTCGAGCAACTAAAAGGAAAAGACAATAAATCTCTCTCTCTCTCTCTCTCTCTCTCTCTCTCTCTCTGTGATGCTGGTGGTGAGGCCAATACCCAAGGAAACCGTTAAAGAGAGACCAAAGACTGCACATTTTGGAGGTGTTGGCGAGCAGGAGAAGTGGGAATTGCGAAGGAGTCTATTTACCTGGAGACCTCCTCCCAAAGAGGAGCCTTGAGTGTGGCGTCCCGGAAGGTGGCGTCCATCTCGGACCGGATCTTCAACAGGGCGAGCGTCTCCTGCAGCGGCCACCGGTTCCCGGTGACGCCACCACCGCCCCTCTCGGCCTCCTCACCAGTGGCAAGAACGTCGTCGTCCGGAGAGTTGCCTGCTAAGGCGGGACCGAGTTCGTCAAAATTCGCACGCGGGGCGCCCGCCGGCGGCCGGCTGCTGATGGGCGACGCTGCCTCCGCCTCGCGACCGGGAATTTCGGGCAGCGGCATCCCGTACTGCGCCCCTCCTCGCTGCAGCTGCATGTCTTTCTTTGCCCTCTCCTCTCCACCTTCCTCTGTCACCTCGTTGGCGAGAAAGAGAGGAAGGAGGGGCGATTGGCCGAGGACCGGAGAAGTATCGAATCAGCACATGGAAAGGGTGAAAATGATGGGAGCACCAACAAAACAGGAAAGAGAAAGGCAAGAATTTTTCCCTGAGACATGAACCGCAACAGGACAGGGTGAAGGTGAGAGGGTTGAAGAAGATGGGGAGCCGCAGAGAAAGAGATGAACAGAGCGCGTTCGAGGCGGAAGGAGGAGAGAGAATGACTGATCAGTGATCATGCACCGTCGGATTGGATCACCATCTCGCAGTGCAGTACCGGAATCGTAATCAACGAAGAACAAGCAACATGGTTGGTTGGCGGGCGGTGGTGGCCCAGCTTGGGAAGGGAAAAGAATGAATTATCGAGAATATGCCCGTGCAAGCAGAAGAAGAGAGAAGGGTGCAAAAGTGGGGAGGTGGAAAAGGGCAAGCGAAAAGCAGAGGGGGAGACAAGAATACGTTGCGACAGCTGGTCACAACGTGCGTGGCGATTATTGTGGATCCCGCGCAGAAGAAAGGCGGAACCCACCCACCGAATTTACCCACTGCTTCCCATGTTTTAAGCCCCCAAGCTCTTGTTTCGATTGAAAGCATGATTGGATATGAGAAAAGAAGATTACATTATTTTTCTTAAGTTGCCGAAGCTGTGACGTGTCACGTATGGGGTGTTGGCCGGATGTGACCTGTTTGTTCGCTATAAATGGGAGGATGAGTACTGAGTTATTAGAGTGGGACCCGCGGACCCGGCTAAGTAATAGCAGTGGAGGCCCCCCACTGTTGCTATCATAATTCGCCACTTGCGTGTCATCCACTCGCGTTTTCGTTGCTTTAAGCCCTGCTGTCACAGCCCGGCATGAGAGGCAATAATAAGACTTATCCAATGGAACAATCAGAACGAGAGAGAGAGAGAGAGGATGCCGTCTTATTTCCAGTCTCAACATTGAGATCAGAATACAGCGTACGCAACTTTGTTGCTGTATAATGAATGGGAAAGAACGAAGAGGAAAAGAGAAATCATGGTTTGGAGCTCAAGGCAATGGCAAAGCCAGCAGTGGGAGGAGATGGAACAAATGCGTCGGCCACATGATGGCTAGCTTATTAGGTTTGGCATCGAACTGTTCTTCTCCCTCGCTGCCCCCCCTCACCATGCGAGAGAAGCTTACCAAATAATGGACACACAACAAAGCATCCCAAGATGGCATTACTTCAGGCTGTGTTCCTTCCTTTCGGCGAAAGCATCCAAAACATGAAACCATCGTGTGACCATAACGCTCCGCTCTCTGCAACCTCATGCTCATGCTTTGGCGAAAGGGAAATGCACAGACACATAGTAACTCAAAATGTCTCCTGATTCAAATTAGTAGATCCACAGTGTAGCTGTCCATGTTTAGTACTGCTGAAACTTGCCACACTATCTAGTCTGATCCAAGACACAAGTGAAACTTCCGATAAAATGGTCGTGGAGCCGCCCAGGCGCAAGTATAAACAGCTTGCATCAGTATGACATTGTGAAGCAATGGAAAGATGTACTGTAAGCTTGTTTACTGTTTGAATAACTTGAATCAAAACTCTAATTTCAACATAGAAAGATGTTTTACCAATGCATTCTTCTGTACCTTTGTCTGGGAGAAAGGCTAAAGAGCAATATGTCATCTATTACAAAGAGTGTTGCTGATTTCCACCCTCCGAAAACCAAATCAATGGAGTATCCTCAGACTCTCTGCAACTAAGCAGGTATTTTGTTCTCTTCCTGTATAATTTACTCATCGAAGTTTGTGATGTAAACTGAAACATCCTCTCATGAAATATCCTTCAACTCCATCAGATGATCTTTCTTTTGTGCATCTATTCTACGGCCACAAATTTCACGCAGATAGGAGGATCAACCTTAGCCAAGGCTAACAACGATGAAGGCAACATCCACAACCCGTCCCCACAGATAAAACCAGAGGCAACAGCAGGCACCATTAGAGCGGCTTTTTGTCTGTTAAACTTGTGCCAGGTAAACACTATCAAGCTCCCAACACACATGTCGATTGTGAAGCTAGCTCCAACTAGAAATGGCACTGCCATGGCCACTGGCAGGGGAACCCAACCACTGTACTTTGCTGGGAAAATATCCCTCATCATGTTGGCAACCACTGCAAACCCAAAGAAACCAAAACAAAGCTGCAGGCAATGATGAGGGAGTGCTGAGAAGCCCTCGACACTGAGAATTGCCATGTTTCTATATATCAGAGCATAAGGAGCCTTCCAATTTCCATTTGGATTCCCCACATCGAAGATATTGTAGAAGAGAAAGAAGGTTAAAGGGGCAATAATGCAGCCCATGGCTGTTCCAATGGCCTGGCCAAGAAGCATTGATCTTGGGGATGTCATAGTGAGATGACCCGTCTTAAAGTCGTGCATTAGATCAGCAGAAATGGAAACGACGGACTTAATTAGCCCACAGCCCACAAGTCCAGCGACCACACCGGAGTCTTTCCCAGCCCAAGCTGCCAATATAAAGAGAGACACTTTTCCGTAGTTGTAAGCCATATTCATGTCTGTTAGGCCAGCACCATAAGCATTGCAGAAACCAAGAGCTGGAGCAAGCATGTAAGCTATGACCACATAGTACCACTTCACCTCAGGGAACATGAAAGGAATAACAACAATGGAAACCACAGTGAACAGTACATACCCAGAGTAGGCTAACCACACTGGTATGCTCTCTTCTATATATACCTCGTTATGTTGGAGATCATCAAGGATTGGATTATCCTGATCTGCCTCTGTACAAAATGCAAAATAATTGAAGTTGCTAGGTAGGAGGTGGAAGAAGAAATCTTTGCTACAATAAATTTGATTAAATTTACCATTTTTTATCATTTTGCATGTTGCTCTAGCATGCATGCTTCTGGCAGTAAAAGCTAAAATTTTTAGGAAATTGTAGAGTCCATCTCCAACAATTAGTGCAATTGAAAGGAAGACCTGTCACAAGAGCAGATATATGAACAAATGATTTCTTCTATTTTTCTTCACAATGGTTAAAAAATTTTCTAGTGATGTACCTTGTAACCTTGCAAACCACTCATACTACTTTCGGGTAAGCTACTAGAGTACCACTCTCCTCTAAGTTCACTTATTAGTGGCCACATTATTCCCCATGAAACCACTGCTCCAAGAAGGAGAGAAAGATTCACAATATGCGAACAAATCATGCCAGCTCCAATATATGTCAGGCTAAAATCAAAGAAAAACCTGCAACACAAAATATTTTTATGTTGTTAAATAAATTGATGGTGATGATATAATCAACAGTAAAGGAATAGGAGACAAGTACGTCTGTTTCCAAGCTTTCAGCCCAAAGACAGGGAACCGTGAGAATCCACAACCATCTCCACCTGAGCAGAACCACTGGAAAGTGCTCCACAGGAAACTAACTGCAAAATACTTTGCAAACCCATGGACTTGCTTCCTGTTGAGGATGTTTAGTCATAAAGCTTAGTGGTGATATAGAGTCAATACATATCTTATTTAAGGAAGTAGATAAATACATACTTAGCTATGTTGTCTCCTTGAGGAGTGTGGAAACCATTGATAAGGATGGCAGTTGCAGTGCCACTTGGAAAAGTTAACTTGTAATCAATGATCATGATCTGAGTAATTGGCGCATGTTGCAAAAAGAAATATCAAGGCATTATAAAACATGAATCATATAGTGAAAAACCCATTAAAATCAGTGACAGAGGAAAACATCATCTTGTAAGTAGTATGTAATATAATCTTAGTAACCAAATATCCTCAAACAAACAATATAAATGGCACCATAGTTGCAATGAGTCATGCAACATAAATTAGCGTTCTAGCATTACCAAAGCCTAATATATGCATACGATCACTACCTGCACTAAAATATTTAGATCCTAAAAATTATACAGGACTAAAATAATGATGCAACATCAACATTGTTGAATAAATAATATGACATCAGAAAGAATTCTGTTCTATTTATAGTACATCTTAGCAGAATCAGTGACATGAGATTTTATTCTGAATCATATTGAGTAAAGTTTGTAAAAAATAGTTGTTTTGGAATTTCATTTTATCATATAAAAGAACCATTCATCACATGGATAAATTTTTAAAAATGTAGTTGATATCTCAATATATAAGAAGCTATGGTTATTTTAATTGTTTGACAAGGTCTACACAGAAATCCTATTTTTCAAATGAGTATCTATAACCATTTCACGTATAAATATTTATACATTTTTAAAGGTTGAGAGCGGTTATGAATGTTTTTAGAAAACAAAGTATGTATGGTTCAGTTAGATTTCCATCAGGACTGAACCCTCAATCCTGTCACCTGAATCAATAATGGATCTTCAATTGGAAAATTTGCTGTGTTGAACATTGTCTATGACATTTAAAAAGCATAGAACTGAAAATCACACTTTTTGATATGCTCGAGTGAAATACATATTAGTCAGTTCTAATAGCACAGAATGTGTTATGATTATGATTCAACCAATAGCTTAAAAGCTTTGCAACTTGGATTTTTGAATTCATTTATCTAAAATATAATGACATTATGATCAATTGTTTGGGTTGTTACTTGAAATGGTCTAGAAAATAATTTCATGTGATTTTGGACCTCTCCTCTTTTGTTAATTTAATGAACACCAGAGCATATCCAAATTAAATAAATTTTGGTTTCTAAACAGCTTATATGTTACATATCGTATTTAACACAACTTATGTACAATCTGGAACCTCCACAATTGATGTTGAGGTGATTGGGTTGAGGGCTCCATTCTTCCAGTGGGATTCTAGCTGAGTTCTCTCTCTATATACATATATATTTATGTATATGTTGACAAACAAAATCAGCATTTTCATCAGGAAAGAAACGGTAGTGTTTTGCTGATCAAGATCCAATAGAGTGATAAGAGAACAAACTAAGAGTAAATTAAGAACAATAGGAAGTAGAAGGAATTACCTTCCTGAGAGGAACCAGGGACAAGAGTCCAACAAAACTAACAGTAAAAAGAAATGCAGTCATCCAACCAATGCCAGGGTCCTTGTAGCTACCTGGTACATTCCCCTCTGTATCCACCCCTGCTTGCTCGTAAGTCTTCTTGTTCAGACCCAACAGATAGGATCCAAATCCACCTGCAACATGATCAGCACTACCATAAACCAAATCAGAACATCAAACTACAACATACACAATGGAAGATTGAGCAAGATCGGAGCATTCCCACCTCCGACGGCGATGTTGTAGCAAGCAACAGCACACGTCTGCACCACCGTGTTCTCCTGTCGCGTGAAGGGAGTTGAAAGGATGCCAATCGTGTGCAGCAGCTTGGTCCAAGACCTGAGGACGGCAAAGGCGAGGAGGGCGGCGGAGACGTTGAGGGTGGGGACGAGGCCGGTGGTGAGGTTGAGCTTCATCACGATGACAGTGTACATGACCCCGATGGCGAGGCTCGCGGCAAGGCCGCGCAGGGTTATTTGCTTGGACCATGGAGGGATCCTCCTGGACACGAGGGCCGCTGTCTCGATTTCTTGCATCTCTCCGGGCTCTAACTCGAATTGGCCGGTTGCAGGCGTTCGCTTCATCTTCCTTCTTCCCTCCTCCATTCAACGGCAAGATTCACAATCTGGAACAGGGATCAAAATGGGCATTTTGAAGGTTTGGAAATCATGTATCTGTAGCAGCGTCAGAAAGCTGTGCAAGTGATAGAAACTGTAGAATATCGTGGTGCAATGAGCTAAAGCTCCCATCTTGCTACTCCTCATACACACGATCAGTCACAGGATGACAAGTCCACCTTTCATCATCCTCAACAAATTGATCTAAGCCGAATGCATTTCTCCAGACAATCTCTTCTCCGAATGTTTGCTTCTTAGGCGAGGCACGACGGATGGGCCGACCGAAAGAGTAGAGAAGAAAGACCGGTGGCGCCGGGATCGGATGGTTGCAGAAACTGGCCTGCGACCAGTGGGCCGTGTGGCCCCTGCGGTGGGTTGACGAGCAGAGAAGAAAGACCAATCCTTCGTTGCTTCTCGCCTCGCCTCCTCCTGTCGTCAAGGATCTCTCATCATCGCAAATGTCTTGATCTCATCCTTCTCATTTGCATCTATTCCTTCACAGCAGCAGACGGAACCCGATGGATCTGCTACGGATCAAGGGTTTTTGCAGTTCGAGCTACAAAGACTCGTCGTTCCCAAAATAACCGGCCAGCTTGATCTATAACTACCGTGAAGGAGATTGGCGGTGAGCTACTGTCAAGGGTAGGGTGGTAATCTTGTATGCAATGTTAACCAAGCCCTTGGATCATTCCACTTGGTCTAATACTTGAAGCACTAGTGAAGTGCATGAACATGTAAGAAGGAAAAGGAATCAAGTGGGAAGGTGTGTTCTTGTGTGAGTTGACTCATATAATTCATATGTCAAAAGGAAAACCTCAATTATCCATTTTTCTAATTCATTATTGGCAACATTCTGGTAAATACAGTGATCTGAGAACCCTATAACTTCACATGCCTACAAGAATCCATCATAAGATAGAATCAAATAACAACATGAGTGGCTGCTAAAAAGAGCAAGCTGATGAAAGGATGTCATCATAAGTTCAATTTTGCCAACAATTCACCAAAAAAATTTATTCTGTGTTGTTCAACAGTAGAAAAAAAAAATCATATTCACCACAGAAATAAACGAAAAAATAAAAATCCATTTTCTGAGTCACTGGAGCCCAATTAAGCTACCACACTATAAAAAAGTTACATACTAAGAAAATGAACTTAATAAGTTTCCTTGAGGATAGTCAAGGATAAATTTCATATAATTATTTGCCGAAATGGGGAAAAAAAGAAAGAATGGTTCGGGATGAAAAAGGAAGAGAAGGGTACAGTTAACCACTGCTCTTCCTCGTGATCCATCTCTTTCTAGCATTCTGCAATGCCTCCTCTCGCATCCTCGATAGCTCAAAAAACCAGCGCTGATATTGAGCTTCGATTATATCGATCTCTGACCGCAGCTCATTTTGATCTTTATTATTCAGGGAGAGTATAGAAGAGTCCTTCAAAGAAAGTACCTCGACAATATCACAAGCACCAATATCTCCTTTAGAATCGGCATCAGTATTATATCCACTTAAGCTTTTGGAGCTTCCGACAACCATAACTGAAGTTGCTGAATGTTGAGAACGTTTGTCTGCCCCATTAACCCCACTCCAAATTGAATTATTATCGATAGGTGAAACTGCCTCATCCATCTTCTTATATGATGCAACATCATCGTTTTCTGCAAATTCCCCTTCTGAGGTTCCTACGTTTATCTGAGATTGATCAGCATGGTCATATCCCAGCTCGAAATAAGCACTTGATTGTGGGGATAACTCAGATGAAAGTTCATTGTTATCGTAAGCTCCATACTCCTTGCATGAGCTGATGTTGTCGCTAGAACAATGATCAGCAGGTCTCCAGCCAGGTACAAGTCTCATGATCAAGAAGTCAATAAAATCAGCTATAAAGACAACATCATAGTCGGATAGATCTAGTTGCTCCACCATTTCTGCAGCAACTGCAAGTGCTGTATCTGAGTCCAAGTAGAAAAGGAAATGGATATTCCTCACTCGACCTGCATCAGTAAAGCACAGGAGTCATTGTTAATTGTTGTTAAATTTCATCGAACTTATTGTTAATACCTTACATGTCTACCTAGTACCTACCATATGTATCTGCAATACGCAAAATTAGTGAGACAGAGCTGTCATCATTTTTCTCTCCTTTCAGTCTAAATTCATTATTTCGATTGGTTCTTTGGAACTCCAATGCTGGTGTAACTGCGGCCAGATTGCTGTTCTCGGTGCTGGTACTAATAGGAAGTGGTTTGTAATCAGAGTCAATGTCCATAGATAGAGGCCTCGAAGGTGGATTCATCATATTAAGAATATCGTTGGAAGCTCGAACAGGATCTGGAAGAGGCTCCTTAGCACTATTAATTTGAAGAAATGGGTCTTTCAAGAGCTCCTTGGCAGGCAACCTCTCTGAAGCAGAAACCAAACATTTCTCTATAAACTGACGTACTTGAGGATCTGCTACTTTGGCTAGAGCAGCAGGCTTTATTCCCTATAAAATTGCATATCCAATGATTCTTAGTAAAATAAAAAGTGGCGAGAAGAGAAAAAACTTGCATCACTAGTAGGACATTACTGAAGGCAACTTACAGACATGACTTTCTTATAAATCTGAGCAGGATTTTTGCATTCGCTGTATGGATATTCAAGTGTAACCATCTCCAACATGCACATACCAAAAGAATAAATGTCAACTAATTCATTATACTCCTCTTCATAGAGCTCTGGCGCCATAAACTCAGGGGTGCCTACAAGTATTATTACAAACATCAAACGGAAAAACCAATAATGCAACCATCGATTAGATTCAATATGATAATATACCAAAAGTAACATGAGAAATCAGCACACGCCAAACGAGAAGCATGGGCAACAACATCAATAAAAAATTAAAAGAAATTAAAATATTTACTATAAAGCTATAGACAAGTCATCATCAGGAAAAAAGAGTCCATTCAATTTTTAAGATGGGTAAGTCAACAATAAGACAAACTTTTAAGAATTTGTTGAGGACTGACCTATGCATTAGATTCAATATGATAATATACCAAAAGTAACATGAGAAATCAGCACATGCCAAACGAGAAGCATGGGCAACAACATCAATAGAAAATTTAAAGAAATTAAACTATTTGCTATAAAGATATAGACAAGTCATCATCAGGAAAAAAGAGTCCATTCAATTTTTAAGATGGGTAAGTCAACGATAAGACAAACTCTTAAGAATTTGTTGAGGACTGACCTATGGGTCATTAAAAATTATCTACACCGTCATGCATGGAAAACTAAGATGTGCAGTTTTGCCCAAAAGCACAAAAGAAAAAAATAATAATAATTGACAAGAAAAAGAGCATTTTTTTAATTATTTTACCAATAACACTTCGAGCTGTAGGTTGTTGCATGACAATAGCCAACCCAAGGTCGCCAATTTTAACTTCTCCATGATTGCCGTTCACAAAGATGTTATCACATTTCAGATCTCTATGAAGAATAGGAGGTTTGTGACTGTGGAGGTACTCCAAACCTCGAAGAATTTGCCTTGCCCAGCTTTTTATTGCTTTCAAGTCAACATGTTTATGCTTTTTACGATATCTACAAGTTCAAAAACAAAAGCCACTTAAAACTATCGTATCCAAGAAAATCAATTAACAGTCAGACGATATGAACAGAAGGCTTACTGCCTCAGACTTCCAGAGTTGAATAGCTCGGTGATGATGTTAATGGTCTTGTTTTGTTCATCAACCCATGAGTTGCAAAACTTGATGATATTCACATGCTTTAAGGACTTCAGCAGATGAACCTCAGAATACAAGCGTTCGAGGTTGTCGGGAGATTGCAGCACCTCATCAATTTTCACTTGATTCCATGCAACTTCTATCCCATAAACCTCATCGAATCCCTTATAACTGCACGGCAATAAACGAATATAAATCTTTGTAAATTGTAAGCATTAACGACACTCAAAAATTTCCAGGTGAAACAACTCAAACAACTGGTCATAAATCAATATAAAAAAACTGGGCTCAGATCGTTTAAGGCTTACACAGTCTTGAATGCTCCTCTGCCTAATACCTCGTCGTGCTGCAGCATCAGATTGAAACCAGATAAGAGAGATACATCAAAACCAATAAAGATAAAAAATTACGAGGCATCGGATCCTTATGGATCGTTCTCCAAACAATAAGATGAGGCTTCCAACCCAATGAACTCACACGAAAATAACGTCCGGTAGGATCGGCCTCGACGCAGTCCGGATGCAACATGCCACCGCCATTGCCACCGATCCCCAGGTCTTTCGGGAATCCGTTTAAAAACATCGGTTCCATTCGAACAACAGAAAGAAAAACTACGAGAAGAAATGGAAAAAAGGTATGCTTTTGGAGGAGAAGGCTACAGGATCAGAAGGCAAGGGGAAAGAATCAGAGCCGCCGCGGCGCGATCGGACCGCGACGGCAGGCTTCTGCGAACGCCTCGGACGCGACGGAGAAGGGCCCGGAGGCCGAGCGCAGGCGGCACCCGCAAGCGACGGCCAGGCTCTCCGCGAAGGCAAGATCCATCACCCCGCTCCCGGTGGTGGCCCGGCGCCGGCCCCTCATTCTCCCGACACGCGCGGCGCCCGCCAGCTCCATGGGGTCTCCATCTCTCGATCGCGGGGGTGCAACCAAGGAGGGGAGGAGCGAGGGGTGCCGCGGGGTCGAGCCACTACAAGAAGGCACGATGGAGGAGAAGTGGGAGGAGGAGGAAAGGGGCAGCCGCCACCATTGCGGGATTGGATCGACAGAGGCCCGAATCGAAGAAAACCCCTAACGATGAGATGGTCCAGAAGATGGCAAACGGCGAAGAGGGGCCGAAAGAGGAGGAGACGTCGAACAGGTGTTCGGTAAAACGCCGCTCCCTTTTTTGTTATTTATTTACTTTACATATATTTCCATTCAAAAATAGTCGTATTTACCACTCTAAATATTAGTATTACATATACACCCTTTTGATATCCGTATTTATGTTAAATATTTAAATCCTACATAGATGTGGACGTTTAGAGATCATAAATATCTTCTCCATCGGTGCCGAGTTTCCACGCCGCCCGCAAGTTTGAGAGGACGACCACATCACATTCTATATCCAAATGGATAAGAAAGTTTGACCAACCAAGTGTCGATTGTTTTGACTCGGATCCGAAGAATTCCAATCCAATTGGGGCACGGTGTACAAAAAGCTACGCACCATTGTGCTGCGTATCTTAGCATTTTGGAACTCAACATGACTTTTGGATTATTCTCATCCAACATTGCACCCAAACAATAACATTCCAATGTTGTTATCACAAGTTCTTTTTCCTACCGAGTCTCCAGTATTAAGGACAACAGCGAAACACTTCCTCCTGTGATCTGTCTGCATCACATATGTCCGTTGAGTCCAATTTTTTTTTTTTTTTGTCTCAGCTAAATATGATTATCTAAGGTACGAATTCATGATATGTCTATGTGGCACATGCCACGTAAAAATCCCTATGGTCCTCTTATTAGAAAAAATATCATTAATAATCAATCCGACATGATTCAAATCGATAGACACAAAATTATTCAAAATATCGTTCGAATAATTCAAAAACGAAAGAGTTTAGGATTATTTTTTTAATATAAAAAAATTATGATTATATTCCTTGTTATAATGAAAACAAATTTATTTTTTAAAAAAATTTTGTAAGTAGATGAATGAAAGATGATTTATATAATGATAAATTCTCAATTGCCTTTCAATCGCTTTGCTGATTTAAGCTTAAAATGTTGTGTTATTTATATCATAATTTAATTTATTTTTTTTTGTCCCAAAATTATGATTTTTAATATCATTTTTTTGTTGTTGTTGTTACAGTTTCATCTATTATCCTTTGTGTATTTGTTCTTTATTTATATTAAATTTAAACAATTAATTCTAAGGGGACGTGACGTGCACGTGAGCCACGACGCCTGGAAGCAACTAGAATGTGAGATCAAAAGCCCGAGCAAAAACCAATGGGACTACTACAGATCCAACCCTAAGAACCCCCTCGTCCATGTCCGGATCAGCTGCAAGCCCGGCGCGACGCAACCAAGAAGGAACCCGCAGCGCTTCGTTGCGATCCACGGGTGCCTACGACGTGTCGAGCTCAGCCTCCGCAATACCGGTGCTTCCTGCTTGGAATAGCATACCCGAACGGTAGAAAGGGACGAGGAAACCTTTCACGCGTGTTGATTTCCTTCATCTAAAGCCAACGCACAGCCGACCTTTTTACTATGGGCCACCTGGACATTCCAATTCGTGCTCCGGAGATGGGTCGCCTTTTAAGTTTCCGCTTCCAATGCGGTTTGCTCGCTTTTTGGTTCCCGGTTGTGGTCTGCAGTAAAACACGTCCCTTCTGCAGCCCGCTCGTTGAGCGCCACGTGCCTCCGTGACTGGGGTTACTTGCGGTAACCTTCTGGAAACGCAGCTTCTGGTGCTTTCCTTACGTTTCGTCCCTGTCTTCTTCTCTCTTATTCTAATCTTTTCGCACCGCCAATGCTGCTTCCTTCCCCCTTCCTTTTTGTTATATGCGACACGAAACTTCTAGAATCTTTGGACACCGAGCGGTTTCTTGCGCATCTCATGGGCCACCCGGCAGAACCACCGTCGGCGGCGGAGGAGTCCCTTCCTCCTCCTCCGCCACCGCCGCACGAGGGGCAGCGGGCGATCCCGACGCCGTTCCTGACGAAGACGTACCAGCTGGTGGACGACCCGTACTTCGACGACGTGATCTCGTGGAACGAGGACGGCTCCACGTTCGTCGTCTGGCAGCCGGCCGAGTTCGCTCGCGACGTCCTCCCCAAGTACTTCAAGCACAACAACTTCTCCAGCTTCGTCCGCCAGCTCAACACCTACGTGCGCTCGCCGTCCCCGCAGATGTCTTTTTGGTCGGTGGATTCGTCTTCCATGAGTTCTATTTCTCTTGAATTTTTCAGGGCTTCCGAAAGATTGCATCGGATCGGTGGGAATTTGCCAACGAGTGCTTCCGCCGCGGCGAGAAGGGGCTCCTCTGCGACATCCACCGCCGGAAATTCTCGCCGACGGCCATCCCTTCGGCCGCCCCTGAGAACCGGGTTGTGTCGTCGGAAACTTCGGGAGATGAGCAGGTACGATCCACGACCTCCTCTCCCGGCGGCTTTCAGCCGGAGCCAACGGCGGTGGCGGCGTGCGCGTCGCCGGGAAGCAGCGGCGGGGCCTCGGAGCTAGCAGAGGAGAACAACCGTCTGCGACGGGCGAACAAACAGCTCTCGCAGGAGCTCGGCCAGATGAAGAGCCTCTGTGCCAACATCATGCAGCTGATCGCCAAGTACGCCCTATGCCAGAAGAACGGCGCGGCAGCGCCGACCGCCGTCAGCGGCGGTGGAGGAGCGTCAGCTGCTCCGCCTCGGGAGGCGGGTGGCGTCTCCGGAGAGCGGGGAAGCACGAGGCTCTTCGGCGTCTCAATCGGGTTCAAGCGGAACCGCGGAGAAGACGGTGGCGTGGCATCGACATCCGCGGCCGTGACGGGAGACGACGGAATGTTGCCAGTGCTGGGTCGTTCGGCGAGCGGATAGCGAGTCCTGGTCCCGTGCGAGTCGAAGACGTTGACGACTCGATCAGATCCGAAGCTGAGTCGCCGCCTTCCCTTGGTTTCTCTTAGGAGGGGATTAAGCTAAGCATAATGTCAGCTTAAGCGTTTCGAGGGTGTGAAGGCAAGACAAGTACTTTTGCTCGCTCTTGTACTAAACAGTCAATCACACCCGTGTGCTATGTAAGTATAGTACCGGTAAGGGGGCGATGGTTGTCCTCTGTCGTGAAACGTTGACCAAAGTTGACCAACCCACGTGCCACCTAAATTATGGTGCGAGTGCATTCTCGTGGTCTTCTCTAAACCACCCTCTCAAGTTTGCAGGTCAAGATAGATGATCTATTTGCCTATCAAAATATACAGATGATCTATTTGCAAATCTTGGGCAAGCCTTTGCTTCAGATTTCTCGGTTCATCGAACCTGGCCTGGTCTGATCGGACCAGGTTCCCTTTGGTCCCTCGACATGGCCGGAGATCCAAGCACAAGACTGCTTGCATTATTAATGTCTTCTCCTTCTGTCGACTCACCACACGCACTTACAAGCGCAGGAGTTGTTGACTGTGTGATTGGTGTAGGTGAAAATGGAACATCAGGATCACCCCGAGAGCTGCGTTCGGTCTGCGGTGCTGTCTGTGATCTCTTCGCGTTTCTCTCGAGTGGCTTGGATTCATAGAGTCGCAGGACGTTTGAGTTGAAAGCAGGGTTTCTGAGTTAAAGATGAAAGGACGGCATCAGTTTCTGCAAATGCCGTCCGAGAAGAAGCTCACAGATGAGTTTGACTCCGATTCATTATAGTCGGGACGACTCTTCTCTGCCATCTCCGTGATGCGATGGGCTTCATATATCTCCGTGCAAGACGAAGGTTTCCGTCACACACAGATTGAAGCGCACTGATTAGGTTTTCGGACTTGTCTTTGTTGGTGGATGCAGCACATATGGGTTGTGTCGAATCAAACTCGACTATCATCTTTCAATTAAAACGCTCAGTGCGACCTCAATCAAGGCATCTCGCTCCACCCACAACTTTTTTCCTTGAGATGACTAATGGATGAGATTTAGCTGTTGCAGCTTCACTGCTTCAAGCTAAGCAACCAATAATTAAGAGAATAACCTTATAAAATTAAGTTAAAATGCACAATAACCTTATAAAACTAAACGAATAAACAATATTATGGATACATACATAAACATGCTTAATGATAAGATGGTGACTGGTGATAGTGTTATCCCTACCGAGTGTTCTTTGGTGGCAGGTTTGTCTCCGAGGACGGCACCTAATTGCTGGCAGAGCGTCGGAAACAAGGCGTATATACATCCCAAAGCTGACTCTCCTTTCACCATTAACGATCCCTTACACTCTTTAACACTTCACCTTCTTTCTTTCCCCAAACTCCTCGAGTACTTGGTCACATATATCATTCCCCTCTGCCATTTCCGCTTCACTACACACAACAAACAGCTACTGTGCAATCTGATCATGTGAACCACCGTAGCTTTCTACCTTTGCTTGTCGCCTACACTGTGCAACCCTGTTTTAATTGTAGCTGTTCCTTCTTTCTTTGTTACCTTTCTTCCTTTGCTTGAAGCAGGTGCATGGCTGACCGAGCTTCGGACATGCACCGTCATCCCCACGTGGGCAGCCGGCCGCCGCCACCCGAGCAGCAGGGAGGCAATGCGGCGCAGCCCGAGGGGCAGCCGAGCGACCCGCGGATGAGGAGGGAGCGGTCTGCTCCCCGGAAGCACCCCAGCTACCGCGGCATCCGGTACCGAAGCGGGAAGTGGGTGTCGGAGATCCGCGAGCCGCGCAAGGCGAGCCGCATCTGGCTGGGCACGTACCCCACGGCCGAGATGGCGGCCGTGGCCTACGACGTGGCCGCCCACGCGCTCCGGGGCCTGGACGCGGTGCTGAACTTCCCCGACGAGATCGCATCTCGTCCCGTGCCGGCCTCGGCCTCCCCGGCCCATATCCGCATGGCGGCGGCCGAGGCAGCCGCTTCGCTGACGCCGAGGCCGGGAGCGGGCGACAGCAGCGCGGCCGCTTCGCATCAGCAGCAGCAGCTCGGAAGCCACAGCGGGTCGTCTCCGGGCACGGAGGGGCAATATGTAGATGAGGAGGAGATATTCGACATGCCCCAGTTGTTGGTGAACATGGCGGAGGGGATGCTGATGAGCCCACCAAGGCTGAGCCCGCATGGCTCCGAGGGCTCGCCGGAGGCCTCGGAGGGGGAGAGCTTGTGGAGTTATCCTTAGAGATACGGTGCAGGAGCTCGACAAGCGGTAGAATAAAAGAGAGGATCGCAGTACTGTTGTCATCTACATTCATATATGCTGCTGTTTCGGGGGAACAATCGAGTGTGTAAGAGCTCTTTATCGATTCAATATCGTACCAGCTTAGCCGAGTTGAATGCGTTAATGGTGCAAACTGTATGTACGCACGCAAGAGCCAAGTTCAATCTGAGATGGAATTCACGTGAACTGTGGGAAACCCACAGCACAGCATCATCTCGTCGTTACAGAAGGGTTGGTAGCGCTGACGGCTGTGTTCTAGGGTTCTCAGGTGGCAACAAAAGAGGGGTTTGGAAGGTAACCGGCGGGGGTGACCCTACGCTCCATCAAAGCTCTGCAAAGCCAACCACGGACGTAAAGCTATTTGAGCTCAGCCTGTCTGCCGCACTAAGCGAGGGCGCGCGTCGTTACACCTTATCGTACATTCAAGTGTTCCCCAACCCATCTAAGCTTCCAAAAGACTGCGTCCTGCTCTCGCCGGATAAATCTTTTCCGCAAATGGATCCTCTTCGCTACAGACAACCCTGTGCGTCCCACACTACCCTGACAGTGTTCAACGCAGTCCATCTCTCTCTCTCTCTCTCTCTCTGTATACATATACATATACATATATATATGTATTCTTTTATACAGAAATAGTATGACTTATCTCATTTTCAAAATAATAGTCATGATTAATCTATGAGAAATCTATAAATCTATCGAACTCTCGGTTTCCAAGTCGCTAATCTTTCATGGTTTATACGATTATACGAATTTCATATCGGGAGATATATGAAAAATTATATATTTAATTAGATTGCATGTAGATCGAAATTGTATGAGACATGTTGATAGAAAGGTCGAGAATGATCCCTCGGGCAATCATTCTTGCAATGCCACATTTGGGGGAAATCAAATGAGATGAGAATGATCTCCGAGTCCAATCATTATTAGGACTCGGATGCGATTCCTATTCCAGCTAAAATAGGACAAAGAAGTCGACCACAGTTTACCCCATGACCAAAGCACATGGGATGTGCTTTGACTTGCATGATCCAATGGGATAAGACACCACCACAACATGTATATTTCTTTATCTCAAATTGAAGTTGTACATCGGAGAGAACAACATTTGGCTGTCAACATTCCAATTGGTGTGACCTATGCATGCACAAAAGTGGTCCAATATGAACACCCAAAGGAGGGATCCATGTTTCCCATGGCAAAATAGTTTGGAAAGTTGATGGGCTCTAATTGTCATCCCATATCTCCCACTCTATCTCTTCGTCAAAACCACAAAGCGTTAATTTAGAGTTTGTTTTGTTCTCAACATTTTTTCCCCGAATAACATGAAAAAGAATTATAAACATTTGAATGGCCTCAAACCAATTTTGAATAGCACCAGATAAAAAGATGTACGCTCGATAGAATACATCTCAAAATAGTCGAACAAAAAATCAAATATCATACACAACATCGAGTAATGTCATAAGAATCCTCTTTGACGCATCAAAAATTGCAGCATGCAAGTCCTTTCGCTGGTGCTTTTGTATGAGAGAGGCATAGTTTTTTGTAGGATTGTTTAATACGATGTTTATTCATTTCGATCCTCTTTATTCGTCGTGAGAGAGACAGCTTTTGAGGCATCGCATCGTTTTTTTTTAACCTAAAGCTAAATAAAGTCGACTTAGATCGATCTTTGCTCATTCGACTCCAATACGGCACGGCATCAGTATTTTGATTCACTGAGCTTGACCCAACTTGGTCAATGCCATTGTACATTGTGATCGGATACCATTCGATCCAAATATTGTTCTTCCAATGTCTGTCATTATGAGGTCAACATTAGTTGCCTGAAATGTAATTTAAATTAATTTTCAGATGCAAAGGAGTTAGATAAATAGATAGACCGGAAAGATTGGACTTCATCTTTAGTTGGAAATCGGACTCTCTTGTTTGGTTACCTCATAAATAATAAGAGTGATATCAGAATCTTATCATAAATCAATTTTTCTCTCATATTATTAATTTCAGGATCATCGTCAAGTATACTCTCGATGTAATATTTTATAAGCTCCCCTTGTCAAATCTACTCATTTCCCAATATCATGACTTGTTGGTGAACCTTTATGCCATGATCGAGGTGTCAGCACGGCTCAATCCAATCCTGGATGCACAAGGTTGCTCAGCTCGATTGCTCGGGTAGAGGCGAGCTTCGGGTCGAGTTAGGTTCAGGCGTCGTCTCCTGAGTGCGATTCTCCCTCGACAGATTGCTATTGCTTCATTGTCGGTTCCTACACAAAAGTTGGGGTCGAGAGGATGATTTCTCGACTCGACCCCTTCGAAACCTAAGTCAGTGTTGAGTGAAGTTAAGAGGAGTTGGGTGTTCGAAGTGCCTCCCTCTGATGTCGGTCAGGGGATCGACTTTTATATCTGTGGATGAGGGTCGATCGTACATGGTCCGTTAATGGTTGTCGACTCCTCGAACGATCTGCTTGCACGAGCGCTGACCAAGCCGTACGTCCCTACGTCGAGCGGTGCCAATCTGAGCTTTCTGGAGTGGCTCTACAGTATGCGACGTTGACTTATATGATGCCGAATAGTATGAGAGAGGCAATTGTCTTATTCGAGTCTGAAATGTCGCATCGTGTCAGTATGAGACTCTTTTGTTGGCATCGACGTAGTCGCCGATCGCTACCACATGGATGGTGTCAAAATATGTCATATCGTGACTCGAAACTCTAAATCCCTAATCTCTCGGACGATCAAATTATGTCCCAACACATTTATAAGTGAAGTTTGAAATTTAAGGTGTTGAGATTCTCGATGACACAATAAAATCCTAAGGTAAAGTAGTGACAGCTTCACTTGGTTTTATGTAGCTTCTTCCCAAAGAGAACCAGATAAGATTAGGAAGAAGACAACATGTGGCCATGGCGAAGGAGCCGAAACGGAGAGTGGGGCGGCCGAGTAATATGGGTGTAATGTAGAAGGTGCGGACCGGACCTGACAAGCGTTTGTTTGGACTCGATGATTGGGAGATGATGAAGCATCCATCAATTCTCACCTGCGCTACTACTGCTGCTGCGCCCTTCATGATGCAGTCTGCGGGATGGGGCACGCCCTGGGCGGCAGGCGGTGCCCCACCGGAAAGCATGATGGCGGCCTCCCTCACTACCGTCCCAAAGCTCGTGGCCATCCCCCCGTCCATGACCTCGACGTCTCGGCTTCGACGAAGCATTTTCGTGGAGGAGGAACCCACGGAAGACCCCGCATTGCAAGGCTAATAAGGGTAAATGTACGCCGTCTCCGCTCGTCTCGGGGACTCGCAGCGGTGACCCGCTCTCACTCCCACTAAACTTTGATGTGCTACGTTAGCTTCGTTTATGGCGTCTCATGTTTCGCTTCCCGTAACAGATCGAAGACTTGTGTCGCAAAATTCTTCTTCTGA
Source organism: Musa troglodytarum (assembly GCA_023547065.1). Taxonomy (NCBI): domain Eukaryota; kingdom Viridiplantae; phylum Streptophyta; class Magnoliopsida; order Zingiberales; family Musaceae; genus Musa; species Musa troglodytarum. The sequence goes on along the minus strand of CP097506.1, from coordinate 54,013,055 downwards.
CGATATTTTTTCATTTTGGATATCAATAGTGTCTATATATATGTATGTATATATATATATATATATATATATATATACATATTTATATATGTATATATATATGTATAATTGTTTAGCAACTTTCATTTTGAAAGCCTACATTTTATCTAATATTGTTCACATAATTATCGATTTAATTAGAGAATATTTTCTTAAGATGCTTCACTAATATGGCATGTCATTTGGATAACTAATGTAATAGGATTTTGATAAGAAGAAAATTAGCATTGTTAATGCTTTCTTATTTAAAAAAAAAATTTGAAAGAATTATAGTACCGATATGGGAGACATTGTCGGTTAATCATTTGAAATATCACCGTCACGTGATGCCAAGAGAGAAAGGAGAAGGCGAAGGCTATCCCTCCATTCATTTGTTCATGAAAATCTAAAGCAATCGTAAGTTTTTTTTTCACATTTATAAGTAGATATACAATTACAAGCTTCCTTCTTATCATTTTATAATTAAAAAATAAATATAAATTTCTTTCTTATCGTTTACGATAAAAAAAATAATCATAAATTTTCTTCTTACATACAGATGAAACCTAAATAGGATTTAAACAATCCTATCTATATGGATTCGAACCATGTTAATCTGACGAAAATATCGATAATATTTTTTACTAACAAATACAAAAACATAAGAAGAAGTCACCACACATGCAAATAAGAACAATCAATGAGCTCACGGAGAAAAAGAAAAGGATTAGGTCAGTATTTTTATGTTCTTATCTCCAAGTAAATGTGGCGGATTAGGACGAGTGAGCAATAATAATAATAAAAAAAAAAGTAGGCCCATTTCGTGGAGTCTTAAATGCTTCTTGTGGATTAAGAGAACCAATATCGCCAAATAATGATGATGATGGCTCTTTTTCCAAAAAGCCTCGGGTTAAATCTCTCTTCTAATTCACGTCCTAAGTCAAGTTTTCCTTTCTTTTTTTTTCTCTCTCTCTTTTTTTCTTAGATATAGATATAATAATAGATATTTTGACACTCAGACTATCAAGCATTCATCAAACATTATATGAAGATAAGATGTTTTGAGACGTAAACCATGAAACCACATAAACCCACGCATTTATATCGATGCCAACTCGACGCTATCTTTTGCGTTCGATTAGCTCAGTACGTAAGTGCGATAACTATAACATTCATTAGACATTTTATACGACCGAGTAATAAACAATCGTCTCCGGTAATTCTCCTCATGAAATAAATCCATGCTTACTTCTACCGATTATTGGAGCTTCGTCTAAGGAGATTTCATGTGTGCTTCTACTACTACTCTCTCTCTCTCTCTCTGGATAATCTGAGTGCATTCACTTTGTCCTTTTCGAATAATCCAACTAATTTCATCATTAATCATCCGAGGAATATTTTATCGAGCATTGCTTCAATATAATTTTTAGGTGTGATAGGATTTCAGGTGTTGGAGAATTGAATGATGATTAATTGCTATATGTGGCCTCATGCAAGCGAGGCAAACGAAGACTTCACCTACAAATGCTATCTCTTTAGTCGAAGTTCAAATTAAAACGACATCGAGAGGCTTTTACCAAATGGCACCCACATATTTGATTTTTATCAAGAAATTTTTTAATCAAAAATCTTGATAATACTCTTGAATCGAACTATTTTATGCTTGATTCTGTCTGATCAAGGTGTCTTAATCTGGGTTAAATCGATTTGGATCAGTTCCTTCGTAATGAATCAAATCAAGTCTGGTCGAATCCCTCATAGTTAAATTATACTTGGATTATAATTGAATTATACTTAAGTTACGCTCATTCATAGAATCTATTAAAATATATATTAATTTTTATATAATTTTTTTTCTAAATTCATCATAAAAAAAATTAACACATTTTTTTGTTAAATACATATTCTAGTAGAATTCTCGAATTTTGATAATTAATTATCCGAGATCATGATAATGAGACTGATTCACCTTTAAATGTAGATCTTAAATAATCCCGGTCATAAGTTACTCGAGAAGGACATCGAGATAACCGGACAGACTTGTGTGCTGTATACTCGTCCATATGATAGAGGTCGCTAGTCTCATAGCTGCTCGTGTGGGGACATTAAGGATACAGTACAGGTGCTCATTGAAGAATGAGTTTGCTGATTGATCTGCCTACAGAATGCTGGATGGTTGATGATACCTTATTGTTAGACAGCGATTTTGTAGTTCTAGTAGTATATTTGGTCCTTAGACTTGAGACACCAATGATGTCCTGTATGAGTACTCCACTCTTTGATACCAGATTTATAGGTTTGGAAGCTTCAAATCTAGTACAATCGGTCATTGGGAGTGGTAGCCAACCTTACGAGGGCTATTGAGTGTCAATAGAGGATTATTCACTCTTAGTATCATGAGAAAAATATCTCATATGTTCTTGCTTAAACAAATCATTGGTCAGGGTTGTTCGAATTAAGAGAAAAAGAGTTCTCTAGGTGAATCCAATTAGAGCAAGACTCGAGGAGAGACCGTATGAGCCTGACAGTACCATGCCCGGTATAAGGTCTTTGGGATATTAGATAGATGAGGGACTATAGGTACATGGTAACTGAGGACAGATATATCCAAAGGATTTGATTTTCCCATATCGTTTTGTCACGCCAAGCGCCCAGAGAGGGTAGACATGGTGAATTCTCAAGGATGTTACGGTGATCACCCCAGAGGGGGTATCACGCCGTGCACCCCAGGAGGGGGTGCGCCCCAAGAGCGGGTAGGCAAGGTGCATTTAGTCTCATATTGGTAAGGAAAGGGGAGATCTTGAGCCTTATAAGCATTGGCGCTACACACCCCAATGGATCGATTTTACGGGGAGAGGGTAATGGCCATGTGACTATGGCGGATTTGGGGGGGGGAATACATGACTCACGATGATGATGATTGATATAATTATAGAGATAATAATTCACTAGAGGATGTAATAGAGATAATAAATAATAAGTATAACGATCATATTTGAGTAGAGGATCACACATATATGGTAGGTGTTGCGACAGTAGGTTCTATAAATAAGATATTCAGGAGCCCCCTATATTGGATATCCGGAGCCTTATCCCCTATTCTCCTTCCCTCTCATCCTCGATATGACCCTAGTTTAAGACGTGTGGACAACAAGAAGGCCCGGCCCCTTCTTGATTGCAAAATGCGCGCAATGAGGAGATTTGAGTAGCGATTTGAGAAGCGTTATCGCAGCCCCTGCCGTGTGAATTATCGCTAGAGAGGATAATATTTGAACTCCTTCATCCAATCTCATAGATCTGTAGAAATTCAGGGATATACGATCTCCTTAGGTAATTCTCTTATGCACAGTTTTCGTTTTTGCGAGTTTTTGCGCATCAACTTTTATACGACGATAAGAACCTCTTTTTTCTGTGAGAAATATGTGATTTTTGTTTCTATTCTTTCGTTGCGCATATGATGTCGTCATAGATTTTTCAATAGAATTTAGGATAATTTTATATAAAATTAATATATTTTAAATATGCTTTGTGAATGAGTATAACTTGAGTATAACCCGATTGTAATAATCTTTTTAGATAATTTAGGATAATTTTATTTAAAAATTAATATATATTTTTTAGGATAACTTGAGTTTTTTTAATTTGATGATGAATTTAAGATAATTTTATATAGAACCTAATATTTTTTTAGTATATTATGTAAATGAGTGTTACTCGAGCATAATATTTTTCTGAATAATTTAAGATAATTTTATTAAAAAATAATATATTTTATAATATGTTTTACGAATGAGTGTAATTCGAATGTAGCGTCTAATATAGATAAATTATGAGGAAGAGGTAGAGAAGGACGAGAAGGGGATGGAGCAATGGAGGAGTAATAGAAGGAAAAAAAAAAAGAAAAAGAAAAAGAAGAGGAGGTGAGGAAGGTGGATAAGAGAAAGGGGAGGAAGGAGGCGATGGTAGAGTAAGAGGAGGAAATAATGAAGGTAGAGTGGGAGGAGATGAAGTAGAGGTGGCGATGGGGTAATTAAAAAAAAATCAAGGGATAATAAATGATTTGATTAAATCAAATTGAATAGTTAGAGTTTAGTCGAATCAAATTCTTCTAAGAAAAAAATTTAAGTCAAACATAGTTAAAAAGTAATCATCATCTTTTTACGATTCATATAGAGCATTTTGGACAAAACCCTTAAAAAGATGCCTCTTTGTAAAAGTTTATTACTCTAAATTTTTTTTTGATAAATCATATATACATAGCATTGAAACCGTGTCTTCCAATGGTGAGTATACATGTCATTATCATCATTAGTAGTAGTTTAACATCGAAAATTTAACCTTATGATGCAAATTTTATCCATACTTTTGAACGATATAATCATCGTACGTTTACATTATCTTTAAAGTGACAAAAACGAAGATTCGTTTGATGGGGTTGGTTTCTCCGAAGAGAAAACATGCAATGGACAAAAAAAAAAAAACATAGAAGATTCTTCGTCTTAGTTCGACCAAGGAACGTTGGAGCTTGGCAGAAGTGGCTTGATACGTGGATGAGTCAGCATCATGTCATCCCATATCCGAGCCACTATCATGTCCATGTCAGTGCCAACTTGATAGTAGGTCGGATGATAATAGTAATATCCAAGCACTAACGGTAATAGTAATATCTGAATCATCCAATATATTTATTAATTTAAGCATCAAAGAAAACTTAGACATACCCGTGATTTGATTGCTATGAGAAACCTCGTTGAATCACTTCGACTTCGGCCGTAAGGCTTGTGACACTCTCGAGCGTTCGAACTTTTTAGTTTCCAACTTCTCGAGGAACCCCTGTACGTAGTAGAAACAAAGCTAAACAAAACTGAAAAAACCTCACTGGTTAACTAAGAAGCACTAAGATATTAGGTATTTGATGTGATCATAGTCTTTAAGCAACAAAGTGAATACAAGAAAAGAAGATCAAGTCATGAAGCTAGAAATTTAAGCATACCATTAAAAAGTATCAACAGAAGTAGAGATATCTTTTCACAAATGCAGTTTCTTTGAAGCATAATTAAGCATGCAAAGCCAATAAAAGCGGACGAAGTAGTAATGTTTCCAAAGACTAGGAGGTTCATATAAACTGGAAAAGAGATCACCTAGTGGTGCATCATCATCGTCTTAAAAGAGAGATCAACCGCACCATTGTTATCATCATCAACCGACCCGATTGGTTTCTCCGAGAGCACATGATTAAAGAAAAAGTGTGACAGTATCAATCATATGATACGGAGGTATCGATCATGCAAGGATAAAGCATCGACCATTCGTGTATCGATCCATCGTATTGTCACGGACAAATTATAAATGCCTTATTTGGTGTAATGCTTATGTATGTTTGTGTCTTTTCAGTTTGTTTTAACTTTACAAAGAATGTAAAGGGTCGGTCAAAGACTAAACAACTCCATTTGAATGAGTTTGGTGGTCGTTTCAGGCTTGTACATAATGATGGTGTCATGTGAACACTTGTACTAGATTTCGATCTGTAGTTGATCAATTTAATACCTTTATTGTGCAACCGTTCTAAGCTTGTGATGTATATGGTTGAAATTTGTGTTAGCTCCAAAGTGTTTGCTGAAAGGGTGGCTTGTAGATCCCATGTGAAGCGTTTTCTCTATCTCGTCTTCTCGTTCGTAGGTCCTAAGGGATCGTAGGAGATTTTGGGGAGGCTGACCTTTGCGGACTGACATGCAATGGTGCCGCACGGCTTAGGCAAATCCAACTAAGTTCGTGACAGATGGTATCAGAGCGGGACAAGCCCACTTAAAAACACTTAGCATGCAAACGTGGGGCACCTAGCGGGGCTACGTTGAGGGCAGCCAACATGCGCAATCGTTTGGTAAACAAACAGGGAGTTGTAGGGGAAGGAGTCGCTAAGAGGAGCGGGCATCCGAGAATAGCATTCAGAAGAATGGCCAACCCTTCGCGCAAGAGGCACCACGAGGACAGATAAACTAAGAAGAATTACGTAGCGTACAAAAGTTGGGATGGTTGAGTTCTAGCAGTGGCTCGACGTTGACACCCAAACTTGACGGTGCTCGAGGCAAGTGGGGCGCTTGGCAAAGGATGAGATTATGCAAGGTGAAATGGGTTGTTCAACGATCGAAAGAGTTGTGCAAAGCTCACAGAAGTGAGGGGAGTTATAAACTCAAGGAATTCGATACTCATGCAAGGGCTTGTATGCGGACGATGGATTGTTCGTGGCCATCCCAAGGCGGCCGAAGGTCGACGCCATGAAGCATTGAAACTTTCTCTTCGGCATGTGCAGGATACTTTCATAAGAGGCTGAAGTGTGCAGCAGGTTCAACATGTTACTAGACCCAGAGGGGTGCAGTGAGAGCTGCATTGGCGAAGAGTCGCAATCTAGCAGGTGAGTTTACGGAGGCAAAACAGTGCACGGTTTGTTTAGCAAAGGCGGAGTGGTCCAAGGGGATGGTGGTCTCCAAAACTTCCAGATGGAAGGAGACGAAGAGAGAAGTTGCTCCAATGGGGCATATATCCAAGAGGGATAAGTCCCGGTTCTCCAGAGGGAGAATCATGTGCAATGAACCGCACCGATTGAGGAGTACCTAAAGACAAAGCTCGATGGATCGAGCGAGCGATGAGAAGTCGTTGCATGATCTCGCAAGTGGCAATGCGTTGGTGGACGCATAGCGAGATCAAGTGGGGGAGCGATCCATGGCAACACAAAATGAAGGCACACTTGGAATTGATAGGAAGATCAGACTCAACCGAGGGCCGACCCGTGGAATGGTGGGCGCGAGGGCCACCATTAATACAATGTAAATCGAGAAGCGAAGCAACTTGGGGGTAACTTGGTGGTGTACCCAAGCTGCATGAAGAGATTTGGCATAGAAGATAGAACATGGAGCGGAAGCTTGGAGCTTTCCTCAGATAGAGATCAAGGGCATGGACTCTTGCAAAGACAAGAGTAGGATCATGTCGTTCCATGGGTTCTTTATTCTGATGGAGTAGACTCATCTTGCATGGTGTCAAAGACGAGGGGAACTTCGAGGCATATGCACCTTATCTCGGTGAAGCATTTGACGGAGGAACTAAGGCGACACAACTTGCAATGGCAAAGTTAGTGTTAGAAGACCTTGGCATGGGGTAAGAGGATGTAGAGGCAGATACTCTTGAAGAATATGTCACAGTGTTGCTATTCGAGTTGCCATGAGGAAAGCGGTGCGCAGCGGAGATTGTGCTGGTAGGGGCAGTCCCAAGATCCAGACAATGGTGCACCAATTTTAGCAAAGTCAGGGGACTTCAGAGGAGCTGCTAGGTGATGGACTGTCCTAGAGCTAGGCATCACTCGAGTGTGACCCGAGAGCAAGTGGACGAAGGTCGATTACCAAAGGAGCGAACAGATTCGAAGGTGGCAAAGGCCCTGCGATGTATTGGTGGATTCCACATATGGAGAGATCGCAGTTCGAGTTCATGCCACAGGGATCAAAATATAAGGAGATGTCACCAGGAGGCGACATAATGCAGCGGATCATGGTGGAATGGTTCGTGGCAAGGCGACACACAGTGTGTCCCGTGAGGGACAAGGTCATATGAAAGTATGATCGGGAGCGCGATTGGGAGCTCCACTTCGGTGAGCGACATGACGGCAAGAAGGGCTATGGATTCAAGCAGGGAATGCCATGGTACCGCAGAGGTGGGTCTTCCGTGTGTGCATCGAAGGTTGCATTGAATGGAAGCCTTGGACATCAGCTTATGGGGGCTGTGCACTATCAAGGAAGAAGTTCATATGTAAGTACCAGTGAGTCCTATGGGGGGACTGGATCATACAGAGGTATGATCAGAGCGACTGAAGAGTTGGACTACTTTAGGGCTCACATTCGCTTAAGGGAGCCCGACAAGTCAGAGGACAAGGCCGAGTAAGCGAACTTTGCGACCAATGAAGCTAAAGAGAACAGAAGCGGTGCAAGCCCTACAACATGATGGTGGAGGCCATACATGAGAGTTGCAGTCTGTCTTTCCATCGACCAAGAGGAACTACTCAAAGAACACAGATGTGTTGAAGCAAGTGGTTGAAAAAGGGTGAGGAAGCAATGACGAGTCCAAAGGGACTCAACTACCCAAAATAAAGTATCAGTTAGAATGAAGGTGGACTCAGAGGAGTGCCGCAGTGCCGCAGAGGTGAATCTATCAATCATGAAGAAGGAACATAGATACGAGACAACGGATAGTAGTGCCATGGTACCGTAGAGACGAGACTTCCAGGGAGTCATCGATCCCTTGCTCTCATAGAGGGAGAGTACTTGGTCATGATATGGGCCGTAGAGGAGGAGAATGCATTGACAAACTCTATGTACCAAGATAAGGCTGAAGGGTAGAGGCCAGAGAACTTCATAAGACCAGTGTCAATAGACTTTTCATCAAGATAGCTGTGAGTGAAGGGCTTCGGGTCGATGCAAGAGTACATAACCAAGGATCGGAGTAAGCAGTACGCGGTGTTGTACCTTTGCTACTTAGAGGAGTAGGCGATAGAAATGATGGAGAAGGTGGTACAATCCCAAAGGCGATCAAATCTATCGGAGACTTACTCCAAGTTGGAGTGATAACTTCTTGCATTCCAGAAGTTCAATTGCATTGAGAAGGTGAATTATAGTAGCTGACTCAGCGTAAGGATTGCAAACACTTCAAGTGCTTCGGAAGTGTGAGCTAAGAGCAGGCGAAGTCTAGTAACCAGCTTAACGCACGAAGTATAACCTCGAGGAGGTGAGCGAAGTCAAGTAACCTTTGCCTTCTCAACTCTTAAGAGAATGTGTGAAACCGAGTACCCCAACTCTCTTAGTTATCCAGCAGAAGAGCTCTGCACATATTTGAAGACCCTTCGAAAAGACGAATGGAAGACAACAGTTGTCAAGTCTTCACCAATAGTGATTAGTGCTACTAAGAGTAGATTGTCTACTTCATTTCCCAAGTGAATGTCAATCGAAAGCAGAAGTGATGCGAACCTACTTGGACAAGACAACTAAGTGGAAGAAAATTCGATGAGAAAATTTTATGGAGGAAGGACTTGAAAACTTCAAAGGTTGCGAGGTGATGCTCGTTAAAACTCCAATAATCATCTATCCAGTTCAAGAGATAAGAAGAATTTGAAGACTAGCGCATATCAAAGATGATCTTTTCTTTCATCAGATGAATCTGCAAGAACCAGCAAGGATCAGTACAACTCTGCCAACCCCACACCAGAGTCAAAGTCATTGGCGAGTTGAAGCAGCATGACAGATTAAAGTTCGATGACTCAACAACAACAAGCAGAGAACAACTGGGAGCCAAGGGGCGCATCACAGCAGGAGCAGAAGATTGAAGATCTAGCAAAGGCAAGAAGTTGTAGCGTCAACGAAGGCTTCAACGAGGATGTCGAAGGAATAAATGGGGGAGAATGCCACGGACAAATCGTAAATGGCTTGTTCGGTGTAATGCTTATGCATGTCTGTGTCTTTTCGGTTTATTATAACTTTACAAAGAATGTAAAGGGCTGACCAAAGGCTAAACAGTTTCATTTGAATGAGTTTGATGGTCGTTTCAGGCTTGTACATAATGATGGTGTCATGTGGACACTTGTACTAAATTTTGATCTATAGTGGACCAATTTAATACCTTTGTTATGCAATCATTCTAAACTTATGATGTATTTGGTTGAAATTTACGTTGGCTCTAAAGTATTTACTGAAATGATGGCTTGTGGATCCCGTGTGAAACGTTTTCTCAGTCTCGTCTTCTCTTTCGCAGGTCCTAAAGGATCGTAAGAGATTTCAGAGAGACTGAGTTTTGTGAACTGACATACAATGATATCGTACGACTTTAGTAAAATCAACTAAGTCCATGACAATGCCATAGCCCAAAGTGGTACCAATAAAAAGCACTGGCTGTTCGAAAAATACAGCTATTTTTACCTATCTATCCCCCAAAAATACATAGAAAACAACATGTTTGCCCCTCGGATTTAAACTCACATCAGCCACTCCGCGACTGCACTACTTTGCGTCTCGAGTTGGCATTTCTTTCATCCATGCTTCGCAGTGAGGATGCCGTACTCCTTATCATCAACAACCCAGTGCTGGTGCAGTGGAGCCACACGGAAAAGACTAACGGATATGGATAAGGCATCATATGTTCTGCAAACTCGGCAAACTAAGGTAGAACGTAAAAGAAATATAAACATTTCTGCCACATAAATAGCGATGAACATAAAAGGATACCCATCAAAGGACTGAAAAAAGAACTGACGCATGCTCAGTGGCTTACCACACTGTAAAAGTGTTGCCACGATTAATAAATCCAATTTCCAACTTGGTCAAAAATGAGTTCAAGAAACTAAGACGACATTTGAATCCTTGATACGAAGTCAACCATGACTTGAGATTGCACATTGCTTGCAGAGACCATGCTAGCAGCTCCTGTGACACAGGAAGCGGCAGCACAACACAATTCTCAGCTACAATTTCCTTGGCATTGGTGGTATTTAATGCCATAGAACAAAGGGTTGGAATCATAATTAACCATCAGTCGCATGCTTGCCATTTGATGAATAGATCGAACTGACCGAACTGAAATAACTGCCTAGGTCATGGATGTCTTCTGATTAGGCTTGAAGACATACATGATCAGCGACTCTTTGACCGGCAGAAGCCCTGGAAACTCTTTCTTAAAATTGGCAGCATCCAGTTCATTGTTGCTCCTAGGGGCAACTATCACCTTTGCCTGTTCCTCAAGGTTAAAGTTCTTCCAAGTAAATTTTGGATCAATGTAGTCTCTGTACATCTCCAAGATCTGGTTATGGCTAACAACACCGGGATTGGTGAAGTTCCATATCCCAGTGAGATTCCGTTCTGCCATTTCGATCGGTACAGGCAAAAGTTCATCCAAAATGGCCGTGGAGTTTGGTATGTTAACAACCTTCTCATAGTGGGTGATTTTGGCAGTGAAATTGCGAGGGTTGAAAGATCTGATGAGATGGGCATCCAAACACGGAGGGTGCACATGTTCTTCAGCAGTTCTTCAACCTATTAAAGTTGTACAATTCAACACATGAAGATGTTAGCCCTCGCTGACAATACAATTTGCATGTTGTTATTAGATAAACAGTAAATAAATATCATAACAAATACAGTAAACCAAGGTAAAACAAGTTAGTCTATATAAACTAGCTGAAAGAACAAAATTTGTAGCAAGAACTTAGCCTTTATTGCAGAAGACAAAGCCGTGTCATCCAAGTTACTTCAAATAAACCATTTCATCTGAAGTAAGATTCAGTTGAAGGTATCAATAATAACTGCTTACATCTAAACCATTGTTTGCCTTTAGCTAAATTTAACCAGACATGGCAAATAATTAAACACTTTATTAAAATTTTGATAATGCCACCTGATATGAATTTTTACAATAATGCATTTCAGAAAACATGATAACCGAGAAAACATGAGTTTAGAAAGTTAACCATCAGATAATGCATACAGTCATTTAACCTGATAGTGAGCTCTTTTAGTGCTCTTTATGTGTGAAACTAACAGGACACGCATTACTTCTTAAAAAATTAAAATAAATTTTTCATTACATTAAACAGCATATATGACACTTACTAGTGGTCTCAAACCCGAGTATCACCTACCAATCGGATATCTCAACAGAGTCAGGAAGGGTATTTACTGATGATAAGGAATCTAATTCTTAAGGGGGATTTCTGTAATTGCACCTTAGAGGGGGAAAATCCAAACAAGCAAAAACATTCATAATTGCAGGTAGAATTGTGCTTGTTAGTTTGTTCAGGGATACAGATGACAAGCTCCATTTTGCACGTGCAACAGTAAAGATAAGACTGTAACATGATAAGACTGCATGCAAGCATTAGGGAGGCATATATTATGTATGAACAACAAGAAAATGCTTCAATTTTCTTTTTATAATACTAATAAAGGTAGATTGCCTTGGTAAGAAATACAACATGATTGATCATATCACCCCCAGCTCATGGAGATAGAAAAATGAAAGAATCACGAATCATGGCAAAAGTTTAGATCTAATTGCATAAGGCAGCATAAGAAAATTATGGAAAAGTCTAAAACATTGTTTGTTTTATGAGATTTTGCAAGCAACTGAAGTGAAGGACAATGGAATCCGAATCTCAAGTATTCAACAACTCTACGTCTCTTTTGTCCTCTGTATATTATGGCAATCGACATGATGTCTTCTGTGTGGCTTGGTAAAGTCATCTATCAGAGTAAAGAGGGAGCAAAGAATGTAGAAAAATGCACCACCCTCTAATTAAGAGATCGTCTCGCTTGATCACACCACCTCAATGCATCCCTCCCAAACTAGATTCTTGCAGTGACTCTCAAGGATCATGAATCCATTGTGCAAGAATGGAGAATCTAGAGAACTATATTGTCCTAGAAGATCAAGAAGGGCCAGACCAGCCTCCTTGAAACTACATACCGACATATTTTTGACTTTTGTTAACCTTCTACAGAACAAGAATCTCGTCGATGAGTTCTACGGACAAACATTACTCATCCACCTACAGGATTGCCCTTCCGCAACTCGCGGATCATCGATGTCTACCATGAATTGGTTCTTGATTCAAGATTTCAACACGATCGCGACCAGATCTACACCGACAGGGAGGAGACACATGCTAACAAGAGAATGAAGAGCGCATCACAAACCATGGCCTTAGTCTTGGAGCAGAAGGACCCCACCGAGTTGGGCGTGTCCTCCTCCTTGAAGCCCGGAGGGTGCGAGCGCCGTCGTATTCGAAGATGCAACCGGTGGCGCAGTTGACGAGGAGGAGGCCGCGCTCGCGGCAGAGGTCGCCGAGGGTGAGGGTGCCAACGACGTTGACGCGGATGGTCTCCACGTCCACGCGGTGGTCCTCGCACCAGTCGACGTTGGGCCGGCCGGCGACTCCGGCCGCGTTGAAGACGTGGGTGAGGGCGGCGGCGGCCGCAATGTCGGCCTCGAGCTGGGCGCGGTTCTCGAGGCGACCAGAACCAAAGGCGAACGAGATGCCGCGGTCCTCGCAGAGCCGGCCCTGCAGGCCGCCGATGAGGAACAGAGTTTTGGCCGTTCGTCCGCAAACCCAACCCATCGATCACCGCCCACTCGTGGAAGATGGAACGAAACGAAACGAAGACGGGAGAAAAAGAAATAGCGGGGTGAATATTGTGGGCAGGCGTGGCAGCTTTCCGCCGCGCTTTACCCACTGGCCCACCTGCCTTGTGACTGGCAAATAAGCTAGCCCTAATGGTGGGCTCGACTCTGGGTGCGTCGACCGATTCGTCTGAGGACAGAATCGATGATCCAGTCTCTTCGCCGAGGCACAAAACAGAACGTTGGTCCAACCAATCGTTGGTCGAGTGGCTCCCACAGATATCGTATGTGATTCCAACCGCCGGAAGCGGCCATTTCCCTGTTTGGTGTCTCGACCAAAAAAGAACGACAAACAAATCGCCCCCTCAGATTTATCTCATAACATGCCACCAAAATTAAAGGATATGTTAATCGATTTACCACTTTCGAACATGACGATGCAACATCAGAGAACAACACAGCAAGTTTTAGGATGCTTTTGGCACATCAGCAGCCATCTCACAGCCCCATTGGGATCACAGTTTGTCAAAGAATCAGATGAACAAGAGTGAGAAGAACAAGAGAAACTGCAAGTATAGAACAAAAGCCAGATACAATTGGATACTACACAATGGTTGGGTAGAGAGACCTGCATGAAATCCAATCCCCTTCCTAAAGTAGGCAAATTTAGTTCACATATTATGAAAAAACAATAGATCAGTTATTGCTTCTTGGAGCGCTCCGCAGTCCAGTAAGTCTTGACAGCTACAAGGATCTTCTCAGGGTTGAAAGGTCCACTTTCATGATCCATGATCTGACTCTTCCATCTCATTCCATCCGTTAGCGCCTTAACTTTAGTAAGGACATCGACAGCATCGCGCATTATCACCGTTCCTTCTGGTCTCAGTATCCGATCCATCTCCAAGAGGATGTATGTTATGTCACACCTGCAAAAACTTCCAAATATGTTAGAATTTAAGCAAATAAATACGGTTAAGACTCGAGAGAACAGGGATTCGGTGCTCATGGATATGTGGAAATGCTGTATGATAGTAGATCCAGTAAGTCCGCAAACAATGACCAGAAACCACAAATGGGCAGTTACTCCGATTGATGAAGTGACGATAATATCAAATCGGACCCAAGATTCATTAGCTTTGACCAGAAATGTCGTGAAGTCTGGTATCTCATTAAACCGTATGAAGATACAACAGAAGTAATATATGATCAATTAGTTGTCTGTGTTCACATGTTAGAGATTTCGTTAGTTCCAGGCCAAATAAATTCATTTTTCATTGATGATACATGTTTCTCTTAGCCAGGGAAGGAGAATTAATTCAGTGCGAACATGACAAGATGTGAGTCTAATAATGAACAAGGCAATCCACCGATTCTGTACTATATATCAGCAAGATTTGGTCTCATGGAGTTGTCGAACATAATTACCTGTCCATATCGACAAGGAGTTAAAGGAAGATTGTAAAAAGAACCATTACCTGTCCTGATAAATGCTGAAAAGGCCACTAGCATGGATGAGATCGTAAGTTCTAGGATAAGTTGAGAAAGCTTCACACCAGTCCTGATACGTTCCGATAAATCCTCTCTCGTGGATCACACCGAGGGTGTCTTGGTCCGAATTTGCAGGGACCACATTCATCACCCACACAGGATACCTCATCATAGCTGCTGCAAATCCACCCAAGCATGCATTCATGTCCATCACATTTCGGTATCGTCCTTGAGACAAAGGTGGAATAATCCTCTTATAGTTTGCTATCCGTTCCTTCCACATTGTATTGTCATCTTTGTATGCCTTAGTAGTCAACCCAGGTATTGATCCGCTTCGTATTCTTGGTGGAACAGCAAATGCCCTCTCAGGCCATTTCTTGAGTTCACCACCTGCAACGTCATCCTGACTGCTCACTTCTGGTAGTGGGGTTATACAAGCCTTCATTTTCTTGTACCTGAAAAATACCATGAGTAGTTCAAGGACATGAATTTATAGTTGTTTGAAAAAGATAAAGTTTTCGATCCATTTATGAAGTATTCGAGGTTTCTTTGGTAATTTATTAGTATGGTCATACCAGGCAGCATCAGCATTGTCATTCTTGCAAATGTGAGGTGTCTTATAGATCCTTCGGCTTTCAATGCATTCTGCATGGTTGATGGGCTTCTGCCAAATTGCTAGATCGTCCTTCTCGATTATTTTCTTCCAACATAGACGCTTAGCAACTTCCTCTATCGAATCTTGCTCTTTTTTCAGATCTTCCTGACTTCTTTCCCAACCTCGATAGTGCTTCTTCCAGTGGATTGGAGGACCAGACAGAATCCAATAACCTCCTGGTCTTAGAACTCGATCAACTTCAATTAGATACAACCCATCTGGTATAAAAATATCCATGGACATGTCAAAAAATTTGCTCACCGACTCATGCTAAAGTTGCAAAGCAGAAAGCTATCGGTAAGTACTCTGTAGAGATTAGACCATAAAACTAAATATTGCATTGGTTCATTTTTTCTTCTTTAGAAGATAAAGGAAACAAATAAATGAAGCAGTTGAAAGTTGCGAATCCATAAATATCGATTTGTTAAGAGTAAGACATTAGCACATACAGAAGTACGAGTTTGGTAATAAGATAAATTACCATAAGCTTGCCAAGGAATCAGACAGCGAGAACAATGAGCCATATCAAAAGCTCTAGCTGGATATGGCAACCGCTGTGTTGCCATCACTCCGATCATGGCTGGAACTCCCCGCTCCAAAGCAAACTGCACCTGAGCCTCGTGTGTGTCTCTCGGTGCGAACGACATAGTTACAATATCCCTCTTCAGAAGATAAGCACCCCAACTGGCAACCTACAATATGCAAACAAAATTACACATCTCAGTAATTAGACTGCTTCAAATGCAAAAATATCCAAACCTCAATTGAGATGGTGAATGGCTTACTCCACAGCCTGTGTCGATCGCAGTCCTGATGTTACCATCGGTCAATGAAATCAGATCATTTATATCATCAATATAAGCATCAGCACCTCGTGGGAACATCGTCCCACCGCCAGGGAATCTGAACCGGTTACCTTCTACCTGGATCCAGTTCTGGACAGCCTTCTCAATGCTGAGTTCCCTGTGAGGAATGTTGTCGAACCAAGCATAGTCCCTGCTTTGAGGCCACTTAAAAGGTGTTTTATACTTCGGTGGGGCAGGAATTAGGCACCGTATGGTCTCATCTTTTTCGGGACAATGTCGCTCTCGGTACACCAGCATTGGTCTCGCGAACCTCCTCCCCCTGGTGCGATCTTGGCAAGGTGTGTACTCGCTAAAATTAAGATCACAAGGTGGGAATTTCTCGATCACCATGGACCTTTCATCCACGCTCTGCTGGTGGTGAGCATCAAAATCGAGAGTTGCATCTGATGGCAAGGATGATGAGGCATTGGACCGCGGGAGAACAGATTCACATCCAACTTTAGTGGCGAGACCGGAGTCGGCAGTGAGCGATGGGATAGTCTTGTTCTGCCAAGCCCCGAGGATGTAAAACAGAACGCAGAGACCAATTACAGCTAAGATATGCGTTAACCGCCGCCTCTTCAAATCTAACTGATGGATCTTGGGAGATCCAACATTGTCTTTGGCCATTAGACCTACATATTTTACACGCAGAGTCTTCAGACTTCAAACAAGCAGAGGCTAAATCATAAGATCAACGCACCAACTAGAACAGAGAGGGAAAAAGACAGCCTGAGAACCATCGATAGCATGGCAGGTAGCTTCATTCATAAACGAAACATAGATAGCGGTGACGAAGCAGAAGCAAAACTAGCCATACATGCATTCAAGAACACATACCGGCACAAACTTGTCAGTGGCTTCTCTTCTTTGTAGTTTGTTCTTGGGGGCAGTCTTAGCGATCCTGCCAAGAGGCAAGCAGGAGCTAAACTAAGTCATGCCAAAATGCCAGACTCGAAGACAAGCTAATACTACTGAAGCAAAGCGGATGCATACAATTATTGATGAAAACATGAAGAAAATAATTTGCGCAAAAGAAGGTTCTGAGAAGAAATCCATCAAGAGCCTCAGCCTGACACAAATAAACTACAGGACAAAAGACGCATGAAGGTGACATCTCGGTGAAAAGAAAACAAATGGATCTGAGGAGCACACCAAGCTCACAACTGCATCATCACCAAGCGAAGAACACCAGTGAAATCTGAAATTAGAAAACAAATAAATACAGCGAGCACAGACATCCAGCCAAAAAGCAGTGGAATCCAAAGCCAAAGCAGCCTGAGGCTTTCCACAATGGAAATGGAGTAACAACTTGAGAGAGGAAAAGGAGCAGCAGCAGCAGCAAAGATAAGAGGGGACAAACACATAGCACAGCAAGAATCAACTGGAAAAATCACATGTATTTCTAAACACATCAAACTGTTGATTGAAAAGCTCTTAAACCAACTACTCCAACCCTGAGCTATAGCAGATCACATCAAGTACAAAGCCTACCTCTCCAAGAGGCCTACTGTGGGAGAAGGGGAGGAGAGAAACATGAGACATCCCCTCAGAACTTACTGAGTTGGTGAAGCAATAAAAAAGGAATAAGATAAAGGACTCAAGACTACCCAAAATAAATAAAAAAAGGAAAATTAAGGACAGGGGCAGAGGGACAGGAGTCCTCCTCACATGGGCTCACGCATTAGAAAACAACACAAGGGTAACTCTAAGCCTCCTATTCCCTTTTACTCTGCTCATGGCAGGGAACAGAAATGACATAATTCAGTCCACATGAAATGACTCAGATTCTGCTTCCAAGAAGAAGCTGAGTTGATAATGTACTGATTAACTGGGAAGAGGGTAGCTGGGAGCTGCATTCCACTTATCCTTGTGGCAATCTGCTTTCTTCTCTTCTTGGCCCACCAAGAAGGCATGGAATATGACATCTCTCTGGGTCATGGGAGGAAGAAGACATGAAAAAATATCTTGTGTACACAAATTAAAGCAATAGTTTTATGAGATTGAAACTTTGTCAACTATAAATAGTGCATTTCAAGGGTAAATGATACATTAGACTCTAATCTATTATCTGTATCTGCATCTGCTTCATAGTTATAGAACTCATGCACAGCATGAGCAGGTAGCTGGTGTGGCTCACACAAGTGGTCTATAAGTTCTTCCCTTGTGAATTCAATAATGCAGGACACTCATCTATGCCCCTATTAGATGCTCACAAAGATGATGACTTTTGAAAACAGCTTAGGTGTCAGATTGGTCAAGGGAAAAGACTGCCTTTTCTTTGGGAAAAGGCAGATGCCACTGTCCCACAATTTTCTTATTGGATGGCCTTATATTTCCAGGTTTCATTTATCCTTCAGGTTATTGGTTATTATCATTATTTCATGTGATTATTCCTATGTGATATGATGATAGTCTCAGCCAATTTATTAGTATTTCTAAAGCCACTATTTTGATCAAGCAGCATAGAGTTCAACACAGTAGGCAATCATGATGACCACTAAATCCAAGTTCAAGTGGTAAAGTAGATTGGTTTGACCCAACCAATCCTATAAACTTGATTTGACTAGTAATTAAATTGGAGATGGATTGATCCAAAGGGTTCAGGTAGGACTTGGCATGCTTGTATGTGAAGTGTCACCCACTACTATTCTTCAAATATTAATGGGTGAAACAGTAACATACATCCTATTGTTTAATGTGCAATTAAGAGGGTTAAATTTGGATTAATGATGGATCAAGAAGGAAATGGTTATCTTATGGTGAAAAATAGGCATTAATCCTGTCTTTTAATGTACAATTGATGGAGTTAAGTACTACCCAAATTTGAATGTGAGCTAAGAGTAGAAATGGTTCCTCCATGTTAGAGTTGTATGGTAGGAGTGCTTTGGGCAGAGAGATACAATAGTTTTTAGTCTTTATTTTAATGCATAATAAAAGCAGATATTTGATTGTGATGTAGAATAAAATGTTTTTTTAATTTCTTCTTAAATGGCTATATTTCAGGCCAAATTTGTATTTCCCTAAATATCTATATTTGTGGCTGTGAAATCACTTAAAATGGTCCACTCGCTTGGCCAAATCGTCATTGATCACAAGATAAAGCATTTGATGCCAGCATTCAATATCATATCTTTGTCCATGTCTATTATTAATGTCAGATCGAGATCGATCATTTATAGGTCAATTTCATGACATTTATGAGTGACCAATAAGATTTGGGCCTCCTTTTAAGTTTATATTGGACTCGGCTTCATGTAGGACAATACCTCTATTTGCATCCAACTAGATTTGAATCCAACATGCTGTGGGATTTGGATTGTGTTCTAAATATAGCTAAATCATGCAATGCCATTCATTAAGTTTCTTCTAGGCAGGCTTGGTCCTTGGTATATCCAAATATTAGTTCGATAAATAATTGTATGAGTTTGATTCATGATTTTGGTATTTTTAGACGTTCTTCTTTCTTTTAATTTAATTTTACTTTACCTCAATTATTTTTAAATAATTAAACTATCTGTTATATCTATATTTGCATGTAAAAAAGAAAATTTTATTTAAATATTTAATTTAT